>CM054061.1:43327660-44545326 GCA_028641055.1 Alopecurus myosuroides
TCACTGTACTGATCAAACCATGTACTCCCTCCGTCTCAAAATAATTGACTCAAATTTATATATGTAGACATGTTTTAGTATATGCGTACATTCGTATTTAGATAAAACTGACTCAATTATTATTTTGGAACGGAGGGAGTACTGTATCGTTTTGACCAACGAAGATCCTTTGGGCGATCCACATGTACATAGTAGCATCGCCGATGATCCATGCATGGGTTGCATACATGCATATCTCCGTATATCCCAAAAATAGCACTGTCCACTTCTCTGATTGCGCCGTCGACGTGGACGTGCACTTGCTTCCGTACCCCGCCGGCCCTTGTGTCCACGGCGACGAGCTAATTAAGGTGATATGGCGACAGCGACGTCTCTGCCCTTCTGCAGGTTCATGCACCGGCGACGCCCCGATCGGCACCCCTGAGCCCGGATCGCACAAACTCATCAGGCACACACATGCATGGAAGTTTCTTAGACTTTTCCACGACGCCCCCCGTTCACGTGGGCTGGCGACGCATCACTGCCCGCGTAGCTGGGCAGGCTAGCTAGCCGAATTAAGCTGTTTGGAAGATGCGTGCATGGGTCATGGCGTCATGAGTCATGACACAAGCAGGGGAGACATGGATATGTCCAGGTACACGTACCTCGCCCTGGCTCCTGCCACGTACTACGCTATGCTCTTGCGGCGCCCGCGCGCCCAGCGATCGCCATCACTGACTGGGCGACGTCGTTCCTACGTAAGCTATCGATGCATGCATCGAACTCGGCTGAGCACGTACGTACGTACACGGCGCACCTGGTCGTCACCTCGGCCTGCATTGCACGTACGCTAACGCGCCCGGTTGGCCGGCACCATCGACACGGCGGACGGCGCCAATATCCGGACAGATTCGTGTCGCCAGACATCGACAACACATATGCCACGGAGACAACTCGGCCCAGATGGTCTGTCACCGTTTAGTGCCACCCATACCAAGCATGCATGATCAGTGGTCACCGGAATACGCTCGAGATTTTTTTTCCAAAGGCAACGAAGCCCACATTTGGACATGCAGCTACTCCATCCGTTGAAAAATGATATTTTTTTTAGAAACCAGGCAACTTTATTATGCCCTACTTTATAACTTAATAAAGCAAGCAGTTCAAGGTTTAAGACGTCATTACGTGCTGAGGCCTACAGCTTCGCCGAACACATAAGGGAAAAGCAAGGGGCCGGCCACCCCAAAACAGACCGGTAAGCAACTAGAGAGGCAGCGACTCCTGCGCCAAAGAGCGGTAGATGGACTTGAGTCCCGTAGCCATCGAGAGGAGCGTCTCCTTATCACATGCCTTTGCGAGATTGGTCCAAGCTTGCACGAATAGAATCATTAGAAAATGATATTGATGTATATAAATATTAAAACATGTATAAATACACCCATATTTGAACGAATGGAAGTCATGTATTTTTGAATCAAATCCATGAGTGTGTACGTGTACCTACGCATGTAGGCTTTCGACATGCTTTGTCATCCTATTGGTACAGACTCATCTAGCGACCTCTTCCAACAGGCTATCCTGATAGTTTTTTATCCTATTTTTTTTCACCAATACAACATATTTATATCTAAAGTATAACCATGTTTGCATAGTTTAAACGCATAAATTAGTTACATGATAAAAAATAATTTATATAGAAATTCAAACTAAATTAAATCTGAGAAGTTCAACTCGCACTAGTGGAAACGGGGGCATTAGTCCCGGTTGGTAAGGCCTATTTGTCCCGGTTGTGCAACCGGGATGGGCCGGCCAGGACAAATGACCCTCCCCCACTTGTTCCGGTTGTGCCAGGACCCGGGATGGTTAAGTATGGCCCACGTGGCGAACCTGGCCATGAACTTCGTCCCGGTTCGTGTTAGGAACCGGGATGAATGTCTCCTCTGGAAAAACTGTATTTGGTCCACTGGCCCAGGCCGCGTCCAAGCTCACCCAACCCTAGCCGCCATGTCGCCCCGCCGCTGGTTCAAGCGCGCCAAGAACGAGCATGAGGCCGGTTCCTCCAGCGGCGCCGGCCAGAGACGCGCCGCCGTCCCCCACCGCCTCCGGAGGCGTTCGGCTTCGGTCCGGGAGGCATCCGGATCGGGGGGCAGCCGCGCGTCCACGTACCACCTCCGGCAGCGCGCCCGCCGCCTCGCGCCGCGCCGGGCAAGCGGTTCCGCCGCTATGTCCGTAAGGAGGAGGCTGAGTGGCACTGGGAGCGGGCCACGCCGGTTTTCTGGCCGGACGTCCATCTCCCGGACGGCTGGCACCTCAACCCGCAGCGCATCCCGGTGCCGCCGCCGCCGACAAATGAAGCCGCCCGCGAGGAGATCGACCGCCGGCGCGCGCTCCTGCCGGCCCACCTCCTCGGGGACCGCGCGTACGCGCGGAGCTCCCCCTACTGGGCCGTCTGGTTCCAGCAGGAGCACGACCAGCGCCGTCGTTCCTTCATCCCCACGGCCCCGGAGCAGAACGTCGACGACTACCCCGCGCCAGCGCCCGGCAGGGAGCCGGAGCTGTGGCTCGAGGAGGACATCCCCGAGCCCCAGGCCGCCGGGCTGGAGGCCGCCTACGAGGAATCCCGCCGCACCCTCGTCGAGGACGAGATCAAGCGGTGGCACCAGGTCCTGGCCAACGAGGCCGCCGACGCCGCCGCGATGCCGCCCCCTCCAGCGAGGGATCTCCTGCAGGGCATGGCCGCCAAGATGGAGGCGCGGGAGGACATGCCCGACCCGCAGCCGCTGCCCCCAGGCCTCGAGTACGGCATGAGCAGCCGCCGGAAGAGGAGATGTTGCCGCCGCCACCACCGCCCCCGATGCCCCCGGCGGGGCCCCCTCAGCACTTCCTCCCGCCGCCCCCGGCGGGGCCCCCTCAGCTGCCTGCCCACCTGTGGCAGGCACCGGACTACCACTGCATCTCCTCCGACGAGGAGAACTAGGCTACCCCCCCCCAAGAAACGGCCGGCCTCCTGTGGTCGCGTCGCCGCCCCCGTTGCACGTAGAAGGACGGCCAATAGGGCCGTCGCCGCCAAGAAACACGGCCGGCCGTCTGTGGCCGCGCCGCGTCCCCCATGTAATCCCGGCCTCCGGCCTTTTTTTTAAATATATCTATGGATTCCACGTCCCAAAACTCGTCCCCCCGTGTCTATTTCAACCCCGCCGGCGGAACCAGCACCGGCGGGATCTTCCTATCCACTCCCGCCGCCGGCAGGGCTTCACCAAGGCTAGTCCGCTGTCCTGGGTGGTGGCTCGGCCTGGGGAGAGGGCCACGATATTTATACAACTGGGCCTCTAGTCCCGGCCCGTTCCACCAACCGGGACTAGAGGTACCCCCTTTGGTCCCGGTTGGTAGCACGGCCCGGGACCAAACCATTTTTTGAAATTTGCTGCCCCCTGCGCGCCCAAATTTTTTAGCGCCAAAATTTGAAAATTGTTTAAGTTTGCACATTAATAACTTCTACATACTTTCGAATTTGACAAAAATTCCAACATGAAAAGTGCTAGAATTTGCATAACTAATTCAAATCCATTTTTTTAACTAAATAATTATTCTAACTATTGAAACTATTAATTATTTTACTATTTGCATATAATTTGAATATAAATATCTTATAATTTTTGTTTTCTCTTGTGATCTTCCGATTCAGTCTAGAGCATACAAGGCATCCGGGTGATTTCTATAAAGTTCGACAAAGCGAGTTGTACCTTGTTGACACGGTGAATTTGAGATCTTCGTCTACAACAGAAAAACCATAATTTTCCTTCGAAGGTTTACTCTGAGCATTCAGCTAGACGTTTCTCCTCCAAAAATTTATCATAACTGTTAACGAAGTACCGAAGATCTATTTCTGTTTTAAGGATATCTGTCAATATGGTATCCGTAATATCACTTCGAAGTTTGTAGGACATGTCCTTCACATAGAAGACTACTTCCTCTGCGAGGTTCACTCTTGGTAACATCGTTCTGAACCAGAAAGTGCTCAAGGAAGGTTTGTCATGCAGGTTTGCTTGTAAAATAAGCTCAACTTGCTCCAGGATGGTATCGGTACTATCACTTCGAAGTGTGCCTGCAATATCTGCGCAGAATATATGACGCCCATAAGGCAAAGCCCATATGGCTGCACACAGGGCTGGTTACAGCTATAGCTGGGCATTCGGTTATTTGGTTAATTCGGTTCGGTTTATACGGTTTTTCGGTTTGTACGGTTTCAATACTTTGGTAAATACGGTTTTGTACGAGAATATGGTTCCGTTTCGGTAATAACCATTTAATTTCGGTTCGATTTCGGTAATAACCAAATTAACCAAACTTGACGCGAATTTTAAAATGACAATTTCTTTTGGTGCCCATATATTACAAAATAATGGAATAGACTATAAAATTAATACGCATATGGTCCAAAGTAACCAAATAACCCATAAAAGTTAATGAAAGTATATACAAGTAGCAAATCACATACTACAAGTAACCTATAAAGTTAATAAAAGTAGCAAATAAGTACATGTTAATAGCATTCGTTTTTTAATGGTTAACCATTCGGTTTTCGGTTATTAACCATATTAACCACATGCATATGGTTAGCTATTTTACTAACCGTAACCTTAACCGGAAACCAAAATAACCATAATTTCGGTTCGGTTTCGGTTTTTTCGGTTCGGTTTCTCGGTTTTCGGTTAACCGTGCACAGTTATAGTTACAGCGGCCCTGTGTGCAAAGCACATCTCAATGGACGATACAGAGGAGAGAGAAACAGAAAAGTGCTTGGGTGGCCGCTGGTTGAGATGATAATAAAGTCAGGCTGGTCATAGTTGTCAAGCACTCAATGCTTGCCAGCTTTTGACCGGTCAATACAAATTATTGGTCAAACTTGCACCTACTCCGTTCATAATCACAGAATAGGTATAAATATCATTTTGGATAACAAAATCTTGTTTATTATTACAGACTATTTGTGAACACTTTTTCAACAGAACTATGATCATGTATTCCACGTTTACTATTACACATCACCAACAACATCCCTGTTAGTCTTCTGAAATTTCTTCGTGTAGAGATGGTCCTTGAACCCTTATCCCTTGCTTATGATCGCTTCGGCCGTAACCATGGAGCATCTTCATTATTTAACGGGATGGTGGGGTCAGCTTTCACTGTGAAGGGTGGAATTTCAACAAACTTATTATAATCTTCTGACATGTCTGTCGTGTCCTCGATTCCCACGATGTTTATTTTCCCTGAGAGAACTATGTGACGCTTCGGCTCATCGTATGATGAATTTGTTTCCTTATTTTTTCTTTTTTTCGGTCTGGAAGACATGTCCTTCACATAGAAGACCTGAGCCACACTAGTGGAAAGAACCCCTCTCGTCCAGGGGGCCAGGGGGCAGCTGTCCCGGTTGCAACCGAATTCGGGACAAATGCCATGCTTTGGTCCCGGTTCGTGCGCCCGGGGCAACAGGAATCGCCTGGGGGCATTGGTCCCGGTTCGTGGGGGACATATCGGTCCCGGCTCGTGCCACGGACCGGGACCAATGCCTAGCCACATGCCACGTGGCACGCGCATGAACATTTGTCCCGGTTCGGTCCACGAACCGGGACCAATGCCCCCCTTCCCCTATATATACTGCCCCAGCCCCTCCCCCCTTCCACCATTTTTTTTGCTTGGAGGTGTGAGAGAGTGTGGTGTTAGTGTGTTTTAGTTTACTATGCACACGAGGTGTTCGACGAAATTCCCGAGCCGCACATAAACTCACTGAAAATGGTATCTTCGACCGAGGTTAACAAACTTATCTTTTTCATCTGTAACTGATACATAAAAAAGTAGTATTTGTCGTATTAATATGTTATTGTAATGTATTTTGATAAACTTAATTATACGATGCAGCTGGATGCACGGCAGCGATGGATGTATGGTGACCGACGCACTTCCGAGTATATGGCAGGCCTGAATGCATTTCTTGCTGTAGCTCAGGTGAACAAAGATAATGGCTTCATGTGTTGCCCATGTGTTGATTGTCGGAACGTGAGAGAGCACTCTTCCGAAAGAATCATTCACGGCCATCTACTTCGGAGAGGTTTCATGCCCAGCTATAATTGTTGGACGAAGCATGGAGAAAGAGGGGTTGTGATGGAAGACGATGAAGAAGAAGAAGAAGATCCTTTGTTCCCTCAATACGACGATACTGCAATGGAAGAGAATGGAGAAGAAGGAGGTGATCAAGAACAGGCATCAGAAGAGCCCGATGATGATCTTGGCCGAGTTATTGCTGATGCAAGGGAAGACTGTGAAAATAAATTGGAGAGGTTGAAGCTGGACAACATGTTACATGATCACAAAAAATTGTTGTACCCAAATTGCGAAGATGGTAGCACAAAGCTCGGTACCACACTGGAGTTGCTGAAATGGAAGGCACAGAACGGTGTGACTGACAAGGCATTTGAGAGTTTACTTCAACTAATGAAGCCAAAACTTCCAAAGGATAACGAATTGCCTGAGAGTACGTACAAAGAAAAGAAAGCTCTCTGCCCTCTAGGATTAGATGTGCAGAAGATACATGCATGCATTAATGACTGCATCCTCTTCCGCGGTGAGAAGTACGAGAATTTGGATGAATGTCCTATATGCACTGCACTGCGGTATAAGATCAGAGCAGATGACCCTGGTGATGTTGACGGCGAGCCCCCCCGTAAGAGGGTTCCTGCTAAGGTGATGTGGTATGCTCCTATAATACCACGGCTGAAACGTCTGTTTAGAAACAAAGAGCATGCTAGGTTGTTGCGATGGCACAAAGAAGACCGTAAGAAAGACGGAAAGTTGAGGCACCCCGCCGATGGATCGCAGTGAAGAAAGATCGAGAGAGACTTTCCAGACTTTGCAGGAGAGGCGAGAAACTTATGGTTTGGCCTAATTACAGATGGCTTTAATCCTTTTGGGGAGCAGAGCTCCAGTCATAACACTTGGCCTGTAACTCTATGTATGTACAACCTTCCTCCTTGGTTGTGCATGAAGCGCAAGTTCATTATGATGCCAGTTCTCATCCAAGGCCCGAGTCAACCTGGCAACGACATTGATGTGTATCTAAGGCCATTAGTGGAAGAACTCTTACAATTGTGGGGCAAACCAGGTGTACGTGTGTGGGATGAGAACGAACAAAAGCCATTTGACCTACGGGCGTTGCTTTTCGTAACCATCAATGATTGGCCTGCTCTTAGTAACATTTCCGGACATACAAACAAGGGATACAATGCATGCACACACTGTTTAGATAATACTGACAATGTTTTTTTGGATAAATGTAAAAAGGTTGTATACCTGGGGCATCGTAGATTTCTTCCGATCAAGCATCCCGTAAGAAAGAAAGGAGGGAAGCATTTCAGAGGTGAGGCAGATAACCGGAAGAAGCCTGAGCTGCGTAGTGATAATGATATATTCGATATGGTCAAGAACCTAGAAGTAATCTTTGGTAAGGCTGCTGGCAGCCAACCAGTTCCGTACGGCCCTGATAAGCGCGCACCCATGTGGAAGAAGAAATCTATATTTTGGGAGCTACCCTATTGGAAAGTTTTAGAGGTCCGGTCTTCGATCGACGTGATGCACGTGACAAAGAATCTTTGTGTCAATATGCTATGCTTCCTGGGCGTGTATGGGAAGTCCAAAGATACGCCAGAAGCACAGGAGGACCAGCAACGTATGAAAGACCCAAGCAACAAGCACACAGATAGGCGCCATTACTTAAGCAGCTACGCTCTTACTAAAGCAGAGAAGGAAATATTATTTGAAGTCCTTTACAGTATCAAGGTTCTGTCTGGCTTCTCGTCAAATATAAAGGGAATAATAAACATGGCAGAGAAAAAATTCCAAAACCTGAAGTCTCATGACTGCCACGTGATTATGACGCAGTTGCTTCCGATTGCATTGAGGGGGCTTCTACCGGAAAATGTTCGAGTACCCATTGTGAAGCTATGTGCATTCATGAACGCAATATCTCAGAAGGTAATCGATCCAGAAAGTCTGACAAGATTACAGAGGGATGTGGTCCAGTGTCTTGTTAGTTTTGAGTTGGTGTTCCCACCATCCTTCTTCAACATTATGACTCATCTCCTGGTTCACCTATGTGAAGAGATTCATATTCTTGGTCCGGTATTTCTACACAATATGTTCCCCTTTGAGAGGTTCATGGGAGTCTTGAAGAAATATGTTCATAACCGTGCTAGGCCAGAAGGAAGCATCTCGAAGGGCTATGGAACAGAGGAGGTCATTGGGTTCTATGTTGACTTTATTCCTGACCTTAAGACAATTGGTGTTCCTGAATCGCGGCATGAGGGGAGACTGAGGGGAAAAGGAACGCTGGGAAAGAAAACAATGATACCTAGGGACGGGCATTCTTTCACCAAAGCACACTACACAGTTTTACAAAATTCTATGTTCATGGCTACGTATCTCGAGGAACACAAGAATATTGTACGGTCTGCAAACCCGGGGAAGGATGACTCATGGATTAAACGCGAACACATGGAGACTTTCGGAAGTTGGTTGCAAACACGTCTTATAAATGACACCACTGTTGAAGATCAGCTATACATGTTGGCAGGGTCACCATCTTCGACTATTGGGAGTTTTCAAGGGTACGAGATAAATGGGAATACATTTTACACGAGCTCCCAAGATAAGAAGAGCACCAACCAAAACAGTGGTGTCCGCTTTGATACAACAAACGAGAATGGAAAAAATGACACATACTATGGTTACATAGAGGAGATATGGGAACTTGACTATGGACCTTCTTTTAAGGTCCCTTTGTTCAAGTGCAAATGGGTCAACCTGAATGGAGAAGGGGTAAAGGTAGACCCGCTTTATGGAATGACAACAGTGGATCTCAACAATATTGGTTACAATGACGAACCATTCGTCCTAGCCAATGATGTGGCTCAGGTCTTCTATGTGAAGGACATGTCTTCCAGACCGAAGAAAAGAAAAAATAAGGAAACAAATTCATCATACGATGAGCCGAAGTGTCACATAGTTCTCTCAGGGAAAAGAAACATCGTGGGAATCGAGGACACGACAGACATGTCAGAAGATTATAATAAATTTGTTGAAATTCCACCCTTCACAGTGAAAGCTGACCCCACCATCCCGTTAAATAATGAAGATGCTCCATGGTTACGGCCGAAGCGATCATAAGCAAGGGACACGAAGAAAATTCAGAAGACTAGATAGGGATGTTGTTGGTGATGTGTAATAATAAACGTGGAATACATGATCATAGTTCTTATAACGCAGTATGAACGAGATTTTGTTAGCCAAAAGGATATTTATACATATTCTGTGATTATGAATGGAGTAGGTGCAAGTTTGACCAATAATTTGTATTGATCGGTCAAAAGCTGGCAAGCATTGAGTGCTTGACAACTATGACCAGCCTGACTTCATTATTGCAGGATTATAACTACTTTCGAGATGTAGTATGTGTTGACACACGGTATAGAACAAGTGATTATGGCAGGCCTCTATTGTTATTCATTGGAGTTAACCACCATAAACAGCCGAAAACAGTTTTGACTGACTGCTTTACATCGATAGGGGATGCAGTTGCTTCTTCTTGGCCAGGGACTGTCCACCGCTCGGATATATATCAAAATACAACGAAAGTATTAAGGGATATATTGCACTGTTCGGAAAATTTCGCTCATGATTTTAGTAGGTCTTGGCGAAGTACAATCTGAAGGATAACGAGTGGCTAAGTAGATTGTATGAGGATAGAGAAAAATGGGCTTTGCCTTATGGGTGTCATATATTCTGCGCAAATATTGCAGTCACACTTCGAAGTGATAGCAGGGATACCATCCTGACAGATATCCTTAAAACAGAAATAGAGCTTCGGTACTTCTTTAACAGATATGATAAATTTTTGGAGGAGAAACGTCTAACTGAACAACGAAGATCCCAAATGTTGAAGGCGGAGGGGAGCGCGACGGAGACGGCGGACGAGCAGAGGAGAGGAAAGCGCGACAGCAACGGCGCGGTCTCCCCCGCCCGACCGCCCGTCTCTGCTTTAAGTCTGATGCTCCCGCTGAGGCTTGCCGCGTACACGGAAGTTACTATGTTTTCAAGCGGGGGTCGGGATAAAGGGAGACGAAGATCTCAAATTCACCGTGTCAATAAGGTACAACTCGCTTTGTCGAACTTTATATAAATCACCCGGGATGCCTTGTATGCTCTGGACTAACTCGGAAGATCACGAGAGAAAACAAAAATTGTAACATTTTTATATTCAAATTATATACAAATGGTAAAATAATTAATAGTTTCAATAGTTAGAAAAATTATTTAGTTAAAAGAAAAATGGATTTAAATTAGTTATGCAAATTCTAGTGTTTTTCATGTTAGAATTTTTGTCAAATTCGAAAGTATATAGAAGTTGTTAATGTGCAAACTTAATAATTTTCAAACTTTGGCGCTAAAAACTTTTGGGCGCGCAGGGTGCCACCCCCAAAATTCGAAATATGTTTTTGGTCCCGGCCCGTGGTACCAACCGGGACCAAAGGGGCTCTAGTCCCGGTTGGTGGCACGGGCCGGGACTAGAGGCCCGGTTGTATAAATATCTCGGCCCTCTCTCCAGGCCGAGCGACCACCCAGGACAGCGGACATGGCTTGGGGGTAGGAAGATCCCGCCGGCGAGGTTCCGCGGGCGGGGCTAGGGGGTGAACTAGGGACGCGTTACTGGACACGAACAAACATATATTAAAAGGCCCGAGGGCCGTGCTTACATAGGGGGGGCGGCGCGGCCACAGGCGGCCGACCGTGCTTACATCTAGGGGGCGGCGGCGCGGCCACAGGCGGCCGTCCGTTTCTTGGGGGGTAGGTAGCTTAGCCTAGGGGGGGGGGGGGGCGCACCGGCGCCGATCTACTCCTCCTCGTCGGAGGAGATGCACTGGTAGGGGGTTGGCTGCCACAGGTGGGCAGGCGGCTGGGCCGGGCCGGGCGGGGGCGGAGGCATCGGGGGTGCGTACGGCGGTGGCGGGGGCAGCACCTCCTGCGGCGGTGGCGGTGGTGGCGGGGGCAGCTCCTCCTCCTCCAGCGACCAAACGCCGCCGGTCCAGGCCCAGGACATGCCGTACTCCAGGCCTGGGGGGAGCGGCTGCGGCGGCGGCTGGTCCTCGGACGCCTCCCACTCGGCGTACAGCGCGTGCCACCAGGGGGTAGGCTCGGTAGGGGGCGGCGGCGGCATGGAGGCGGCGTTGGCGGCGGCGGCGGCCACGACCCGCTCCCACCGCTTGATTTCGTCGTCGATGAGGGAGCGGCGGGAGGCCTCGCAGGTCTCCTCCATGTTGGCCCGGAGCTCGGGGTCCTCCTCCCCGGAGAAGTCCTCGATGTCCTCGAGGAACCACAGCTCCCTCCCCCGGCCGGGCGGTGCCGCGGGGTAGTCCGCCACGTTCACCTCCTCGTGGGGGACGGGGATGAAGGAGCGCCGGCGCTGCTCGTGCTCCTGCTGGAGCCAGGTGGCCCAGTAGGGGGAGCTGCGCGCGTATGCGCGCTCACTGAGGAGGGGGCGCGGCAGGAGGCGGCGCCGGCGGTCGATCTCCTCGAGCAGCGCCTCGCCGGTCGGGGCCGACGGCACAGGGATCCGCTGGGGGTTCAGGTGCCAGCCGTCCGGGAGGTGGACGTCTGGCCAGAACACCGGCGTGGCGTTGTTCCAGTGCTACTCGGCCTCCACCACCCGGATGTACCGGCGGAACCGCTTGCCCTTGGGCGCGGCGCGTGGCGGCGGGCGTGCCGCCGGAGGTGGCGCGGGGACGCGCGGCGTCCCGCCGATGCGGACACCTCCAGGTCCATAGCCGAAGGCCTCCGCCGGCGGGGGTGGGACGCGGCCGGCGCCGCTCGAGGAGCCTTCGTGGTCGTTCCTGGGCCGCTTGCCGGAGCCGCTCAAGAACCAGCGGGACATGGTTGCTTTGCCTTGGCCGCGGCCGGGGTGGATGGGTTGTACGGGCGGCGGGGGCCCTTTATAAAGGACCCGGGGGAGGCTGGCATGCCAACCGGCGGCCTGAACGTGGCGGCGGTTGCAGGCGGCCATGAATGCGGGGCGGGAGCCGAGGCGTGGCGGCGGTTGCAGCTGTGGCACGCGCGGGTAGGGAAGTGGGGGCGCGGGAAGCCGAGGCGGGGCGGGAAGACGAGGCGACAGTGGGCCCTTTGACCGCCCCTGTGGTCTTAATTTAAGGGACCAGGCGAGCCAGCCACTAGGCCGCTGGCCAGTGGCCCCTTCGAACCGTTGACCGACCATAAAAAAAGACGCGGGCCAGTGGGCCCTTTTGACCAAAGAATGTGGCCAGTGGGCTTAATAAAAGACGTGGGCCTGGACGCGGTTGGGAAAGGGGGAGGCCGGCTGGGGATTGGGAGACAGGAGCCCAAAAAACGAAAAAAAAACCTGCCGCGGCAGGCGAAAATTGACGGCTATATATTTTTTTTAAAAAGTATCCATCCCGGTCCCTTGAACGAACCGGGACGAACTCCCTAGCCGACCCCTGGCGCAGGTTCGCCACGTGGCCTATCCTTACCATCCCGGGTCCTGGCACAACCGGGACCAATGGGGGAGGGCCATTTGTCCCGGCTAGCCCATCCCGGTTGCACAACCGGGACAACTGGCCCTTACGACCCGGGACAAAAGGCCCTGTTTCCACTAGTGCCACATCATTGGCTAGGACGAATGGTTCGTCATTGTAACCAATATTGTTGAGATCCACTGTTGTCATTCCATAAAGCGGGTCTACCTTTACCCCTTCTCCATTCAGGTTGACCCATTTTGTCGTGGGATAATCACGGCAGATGTTACCGGGGGTAACTGATCTTGGGGCAAGACGACACAGGCGTTTGGGAGAGGGTTTAGCTCAGAGGAAAACATGATGGAACTCGATCTGGTAGCCGGCAATCAAGTCGCCGAGTCTCCGATCTCGATATATTAACTCAACTCTCGTGTTACACTGGATGCTCGATATCAAGCGATATTGCTAGAACTCTTAGATCTCTCCTAACTAGACCTAGGGGCGGGTTTATAAAGCACCCGAACCCCCTGGCTTGCCTTCCAAGGCGCAACCTGAATCCTACCCGGACACTGCCTATTGAACCCTAACTTTCCTTACCGTAACCCACAATCCGGGTTACGAGGCCTACAATCTCGGGCCTTCTAGAAGTTCTTTTATCCTTAGCCGGATCTCGCGCAGCGTCCTTTGGGCCGAATTACACCTTGGAGTTGGCCTACCGGGTTATCATCCCTCCATCAGTAGTCCCCAGAATAGCTTGGGCTTCACAGGATCCTCTTTGAAGCGCACGCTATTCCCTGCAAAGTTATCAAACTTACAAGTTCAATGGAGTCCGGGTTACATTGCTTTGATAAACAGCTAGGCCTAACTCCACGGCGGCCATATAGTAACCCGGCTTTTTCCAAATCCCTTGCCTAACTTTCCGGGCCAGCACCTTGACAAAAATGTCAAAGATCCGGCTTACTTTACTCGATAATTGACCCTGATGTTGCGGAGAAGATCTCCTTCTCATTTTCGTCCGGATATCCCGGCTAGCACTTAAAGCATATTTCACAAAATCCGCGCAAACAACCGTTATCCCAAAATTTACGGCTTCCACCCGTTAGAATAAGTTTATCCGCCCGCACCTTATAAATAGATGCCCAGAAGATAACCTAGACCTCAACGTCTCATTCCAACTCCTTCTCCTTTCTCACTTCTCGAGCCCGCGCAACACCACCACAGGAATCCCGAGCTCGCCACCGGAGCAAACCGCCGCTGGTTACGTTCGTCCTCGATCCATTCCGTGCCGCCGCCGAGCTCCGCCGCCACGCCTTCATCCTGCCCACCGGAGGTTGCAAAGGGGCATTCAGACCACGCCGTCTGCCGCCGCCGCGCTAGACTCCAATTCCTTCCAGTAAGTTCCTTGTATCCATTAATTCAATCTTGCAACTTTTCGATTTACTCTAGATTGGATCTAGGTCGATCCGCGGGCCGCTTTTCTTGTGGCGCCGGATTAGATTACTTAGATGCTTGCTAGCTCGTCCAATAGCCTGATTGATGATCACACACCATCCTCCTACCATTATTAATCATCAATTGCTTCGTAAGATCGTCCGGAATTTTTCCAATCTAGATCCATTTCATCCCAATTTTCCGCGCATGTCATTGACACCCGGAAAATCCTCCTCTTCCGGCTCTTTTGCTTGCAGTAGATACATGGGCAACCATCCGTCTTCCTCAAACACCTTTCAATAAGTAAGTAATCAATATTTTCTATAATTACACTTGATACCCGGATACCTTGTAATCTTCACCTCATGGCATGATACCCGGATAATTCTTAGTTTTCATATCTTCTCGATACTTCATGCACATACTCGGGTAACCCAATATTTCCGAGTTTCATTTCCTGTATCTTTTTTCCTTGTGTTTTGCAGGTTGATCCCATGGCTCCCAAAAGGCAAGGGAAACAGCCGGCCCAGGCGAAGACAACCCAATCCATATCCGCCAATTGGGGGCGATCCTCAGTCACAAAGGCCAAGCTGGAAGAGCTGGCCGAGTTGGGGGTTCTCCCCTCCCAGAAGGACATTCATTGGAGGGCGCCGGGTGACGAGATCCGGCCCACACCTGCCGAGGATGAGGTAATCTGTTTCCTAGAGCACGTGACCCGGGGATTTCGTCCTCCGGGTCACCCTTTCTTTCGTGAGGTCCTAAGCCATTATGGCCTCAGGATATTTGACATAGGGCCTAACTCTATGTAGAATATTACCCACTTCATTGTTCTGTCCGAGTCATACTTGTGCACCCCGCCAAGTTTGGCTCTCTTCATCGAACTTTTCCAGTGCAAACTGTGCCGCGAAAGCGGTGACGGAGCACTTCTTGCTTGCGGCGGAGTCTCTATCCAGCGCCGCAAGAATTCTCTAATGCCACCTCTTAATCTTAACTCCCACGTCAAACACTGGCAACTTTCATACTTTTATTGCCGGGACACCTCCCCACCCGGCGAAAAGAGGTTGCCGGGTTACTCAGAGGGCCTCCTTGATATCTCCGAGAAATTCAATGCTTTCCCCCTGACTCGGACAGGGAAGAAATCCTGCCTTTACTAGCTAGAATAGCCGTCCTCTCCGCCCAAGGTCTTCTTGGGCTCAATCTAGTGAAAACTTGGGTTGATTTCCGGATCCAACCCAATTCTATCCGCACCAAATTGATGTGCGAGTACTCGGGGCATGCCACGGACGCGCTCCGATATTCCACCAAGAGCTTTGCAGCCGGCGACACCAACAAAACCATCAAAGGTTTCCTGACGGAAAAATTGGAAGCCATAAAGAACATCGCCGGGTTACCTCCATTTACTCGGGAAAATCCGGCTCCAGCGGTAAGACCCGATACTCATGAGCTTATTTCCATACTTTGACTAGATACTGCTTTTAATTCTTACTTTCATCTCTTTGTCTCAGGCTGATGACCCTTTCTGGAAAGTTGAGACCTCCCCCCCCTCCAGAGACCCGGAAGAGGAAGACGAGCCGGCTAATGATGATGAAGGTTCTTATCCGGATCTTGTATCATCTTCAATTGTATCATTTCCTCCCATTTTAGCTTTTTCCATCAATACATACTCGACTCGCAGGGCTGGAGGACGAAGAAGAGAAGGACGAGGACGACCCGGAGGCCACGGAATCTGAACAGGAAGTATCAGTCGGGGCCAAGAGGAAGGCCAGAGGAGTGGTTTCCAAGGTTCCTTTCTCTTCTATATCCTCTGAACGTTACTCCTTCGATATCATGCGTAGACTTAACCAACAATTGTCACACTCGCCACACTTGAAGGATCCTCTCCCGGCCAAACGTAGGGTGACCCGGAGTTCTCCAGGTGAAGATCCCCTTAATCCCGGTATCACCACCTCACCAGTCCACCGGGTCGGTACTCCTCCACCTCAATCCTCCAAATCCCCTCAGCGTCACCCATCTCCCAACCATCCACGTGCCGGGCAATTCCGGGTTCCGCTATCGGTCCCTTTGTCGACTTCTTCTGCTTCCAGCAGCGAGCTTCCACCGGATTACGCTGTAAATACTGGGTAAGTCTTTTCTATTTGACATCCTTTCATACCTGACAACTTTCAATCACTGTTGCTAACTGCCTCTCTCCCTTTTCTTTAGCGCTCAAGTCACAGTTAGTGACCAGGAGAACATGGAAACAGATAACCAGAAGACGGAGGAACCAACTGATAATGCGGACGCCGCAGCTGGTGATGAGGCTGAAGACGTCCAAGAACAAGATCCTTTTAATGACCCGGCCCGACAAGAAGCCGGGTCTCCAAAATCGTCTGAAGACGTGGATGAAGATATTGAGATCCAAGAGACGAGGACGGGCTCCCCAAACCCGGAGAACCAGACGGTCCGGGTCTCGACCCCAAAATCAGGAAAAACTCTTCATCCAGAGGCTCAAGCTGCCGGTTCTTCTGGCACCAAGCCGGAAGACATGACATTCCCTCAGATGCTTGATGCCCTTCACACCTTAAGGGCCAAGGAAGAGAATATCCTGGAAGCTTTGATAGCAAAACATGAGGTAAATCCGAATAACATTGCTCGTATTCTTATCTAGTCCCCAAGTTCCGGGTGAATTTCTTGATAATTTGCCTGGAATTTCACAGTATTTCCGACTAACTTATCCCTGTATCTCCACTCAGGACTTCGTGACTCAGTCTGAGAAAAAATTGGCTAAGGTCACCAAGCGCATTGAAAAGGAGGTGGCTCTGCGTGAGGAGGCCGAGGCTGAGGCCAGGAGGAGTGGGAAGATCATGAGAAAGTATAGGAGGAGGGCTCATGCAGCCGAAGATAATCTAGTGAATCTTTCTGTCCAGATTGCTGATACGTATCGCGCTTTGCTCGGTATGACTCTTAGCATAATATTCATAACCCGGGTCATCTGTCTGACACATAGCCGGGTTTCCTTACTCGTGTTTTCATTTCTTTCTGCAGGTACGGATGAAGTAATGCCGGAAGAAGATGATATTGCCAAGCTGAAGACCATTAAGAGCGTCATCCGGCAACTATGTGCCGGAACCAAATGGATCCTTGAAGAACTACGGTGGCCGGGTGTTGGGCACGTCGACCTGAAGAGGATGCTGGATGCCTGCTCCACTATTCCCGAGTGGATTTGGCATTGGAAACGCTCGTCCTGCCGGGTTGGGGTAACCCGGGGGCTAGCCCTGGCGAAAGCTTACTTTCCCAAGCTAGAGCTGGCCAAGCTGATGGTCGGGTTTCCGGAATTCAACCGAGATGGATCCAAATTTTCCCCGAAGGATTTCAAGGCCATCCAGAAAGAAGTCCGTTACTCGGCAAGCGTGATTGCTGACAGCTTGGAGCTCAATTCCATTGTCCCTTCCTACGGTGCTGATGGTGAAGCAATTAAATCGGATCTTCCCAAGCCGTATGATATGCTAGCCCGATGGAAGGAGGAAGCCGCCAAGTTGAGGGAGGAAGCTGCAAAAAAGAAGGCTGAAGCCGACTCTGCGCCTGCCACTTCCACACCAGTCGTCCCTCCTCCTGCGCGAGCCGGCAATGCTGCTGATCCGGGTGCTGCTGCCACCAATAGTAATAGCAAGGGCAAGGAGAAGATGGATGCCGCAACCCAGAATACCGAGTGATACCTGCTGCCTAATGATGTGCCATATTCGTCAGTCGGTCAATAGGCCGTTTAAACAATTGTTTCTTGATGATGCGCCTGTGAACCATTGATGCTGGTACCGAAATTTGTAATGCACTTTAAGTTCTTGATACGCCTTGTGCCTCTTCTGGCCTTTGGATGAACTTGATATTTATCTGGTTTTTGAGTTTATTCTTGATATCCGACTTTCTTTATGGTTCCTTCTGTGAGACTCGGTTTCCGAGTTTCATGGATTTTGACAAGCGGACTTTTCTCTAAGTCCCCAAGTCCCCAAGACTCGGATGTTTGGGTTTTTTGAGTTTTAGCAACTAAGCAACTTTTCCTTTTTTCAAAATCCCCAGTCCCCGAGACCCAAAATGCCGAGTCTGGGATGTATGGTTTTTCCAAGGGAAACAAGCTGTTTGATGCTAAGCCCAAACCTAGAGCCGTTTCACATAGGTATTGAAGTTATGCTTGATAAATGTTGAGTTTCCGGCTATTAGCCCTGTACTCTGCATAACTTGTGGTTTAGATGACCCTTTTGACTATCTTGTACTGTAAGCCGGCTTTCGCGTGGATACCATGTTGTTACATCTATACGAAAACAGGGTCAGGCAAGTCCCATTGGGCTTCATGGCTGATTGTAATCGTAAGCGAGCAAATCATGCCACTTTAGTGCGAGTCACATCGAGCTTAAGTAAGAAAAGTCAAGAAAATTTGGCTCCTTTGTCCGGTTATAAGATTGCAGCCGTACTCGTTTGCGAGTAATCGGCCCTTATAACTCATAGGCATCAAGGCCGGGTCATTGAGTTTGTAACTGTGCTATTCAAGCAATCAGCCCCCAAGACCTAGATATACGCAACATACGGAGAGTGAAGAACGTAAGAATAACCACCTCTTTACTTGATATGCGAAAGTTAGGTCAGCATACCGCCTCATTAAAAACCCATCCAGTCCCCAAGGGTACCCTGGATAGAAAAAGAGTGCGTCTGAAAACCTGCTGCCTATTACATCGTGCAACTCCACTTGCCAATATAGTCTATACTAGGTATAGTAGGGACGTAGCTGAGCCATGTTCCATGGTCTGTCTCTTTCCTGCATAGACGAAGTGGTATGAGCGGTGTCATTAACTGTAGCCGACTCTTCCCTTGCATCTATCAAGTAATACGACCCGTTGTGCAGATTCCGGCTTATGATAAACGGCCCTTCCCATGGTGGTGATAACTTGTGTTTCCCTTCGTTTGACTGTACCAGACGCAGGACCAAGTCTCCTTCCTGGAAGACCCGGGTTTTCACGCGCCGGCTATGATACCTCCGTAAATCTTGCTGATATATGGCTGATCTTTCCAGGGCTTGTTCCCTTTGTTCTTCTAACATATCTACGGCATCCTGCCGGGTCTTCTCGTTCTCTACTTCGACGTAAGCTGATACTCGGGGTGAATCATGAATAATATCACTCGGCAGCACCGCTTCCGCACCATAAACCATGAAGAATGGTGTCATCTGAGTAGATCTGTTAGGTGTAATGTTGATACCCCAAACCACGGAAGGTAGTTCTTCGACCCATGCACCCGCAGCCCTAATGCAAGGGACTCGCAGTCGTGGTTTTAGTCCACGAAGTAACTCTTGGTTTGCCCTCTCCACTTTTCCATTGGCCTGCGGATGAGCCACTGATGCTACGTCAAGCCGGATTCCGTTGTTGCCACAAAACTTCTCCATCGCGCCAAGGGACATGTTGGTTCCATTGTCGGTAATTATGCTGTGGGGATACCCGAACCGATAGATAATTCTTTTCAGGAACTTGACTGCTGTGACTGCTTCACAATTGGTGACTGGCATAACCTCGACCCATTTGGTAAACTTATCAATGGCCACCAAAAGATGTGTCTTCTTGCAAGGTGACATGTGAAAGGGACCAACCATGTCCATACCCCAAACAGCGAACGGCCAAGTTAACGGAATAGTCTGTAATTCCATAGCCGACACGTGGGTTTGGCGAGCGTACCTTTGACATCCGTCACATCTTGCCACTAAGCGCTCCGCATCTGCTAGAGCCGTGAGCCAGAAACATCCGTGTCGATAAGCTTTGGCCACAAGGGATCTTGTGGATGCATGATGCCCACAATCACCTTCATGGATTTCCTTAAGAATCTGTCGGCCTTCTTCTGGTGCTACACAGCGCAAAAAGACTCCTGCTGCACTTCTCTTGTATAACTCCCCATTGATGATAGAATATCCCTTTGCTCGCCTCGAAATTTGTCTTGCTAACACCTCCTGCTGTGGTAATTCGCCTCGTGATAGGTAGGCCAAAAACGGTTCTGTCCACTCTGGAACAGCGCGTACTTTGGCCACGAGCTCCAAATCCGGGTCTTGATTTGCCAGTTCTTCCTCAGACTCGGTTTTAACTGATGGTCGCCATAATTCATCCAGGAAGACGTTAGGTGGGACCGGTTCTCTGCGCGAGCCGAGTCTAGCGAGGGCGTCTGCTGCCTCATTCTTTCTTCTGTCTATGTGTTCCACCTCATACCCGGAGAAATATCCTGCAACCCTATCAACCTCTCTGCGGTATGCTGCCATAGTTGCGTCCTTTCTATCCCAAGTTCCTGATACCTGCTTTACTACAAGGTCCGAATCTCCAAAGCATCGTATCCTCTTAATGTTCATCTCCTTGGCTACCTTTAAGACGTGCAATAGGGCCTCATACTCGGCCAGTTGTTGGCACAATCAAAGTGAATCTGTAGCACGTAACTCAATTTGTCTCCTTTGGGTGATGTTAGCACCACTCCAGCTCCTGATCCCTCATATTGCTTGGATCCATCGAAGTGCATGATCCCAGATTCGGAGTTTGGAGCAAATGTGGTCATGCCTGTGTGCGTCCAGTCATTAACGAAATCGACCAAAGCCTGAGATTTAATTGCTGACCTGGGCTCGTAGTTGATGTGATAATCCCCCATCTCTATCGCCCATTTGGCTATTCTTCCTGTCGCATCCGAGTTTCTCATGATATCCGACATTGGTATCGAACTTACCACTGTTATGGGGTGTTCTTGGAAATACGGCTTCAGTTTCCGGCTGGCTATAAAGACCCCAAAAACCAGCTTTTGCCAATGCGGATAGCGTTGCTTTGCCTCTGATAATACCTCGCTGACGTAATAAACCGGTCTCTGGACCGGGTAACCTTTCCCATCCTCTTTACGCTCCACAACCACTACTGCACTAACGGCTCGGGGGCCCGCTGCTACATATAGCAGCATGGGCTCTTTAGGACCCGGGGCCGCTAGGACTGGTGCTTCAGATAACTGCTTCTTTAGTGCTTCGAACGCCTCATCTGCCTCTTGATCCCACACGAATTTATCGGATTTCCTCAAGAGCCGGTACAAGGGTATTGCTTTTTCTCCGAGTCTGGATATAAATCGGCTCAAGGCTGCTACGCAGCCCGTGAGCTTTTGAACATGCTTCAAATTTTCCGGCTTTTTCAGATTCTGGATAGCTTTTATTTTATCTGGGTTTGCCTCAATTCCTCTCTCGGAAACGATAAAGCCGAGTAATTTCCCCGCTGGAACTCCAAATACACACTTCGTCGGGTTAAGCTTCATCTGATACCCCCCAAGTTTTTAAACGTCTCCTTCAGATCGTCGATAAATGTCTCTGCCTTCCTGGTCTTGATAACCACATCATCCACATAAGCATGGACGTTGCGTCCAATTTGGTCCTCAAAGCACTTCTGTATACACCGTTGATAAGTTGCGCCAGCGTTCTTCAATCCAAACGTCATGGTTTTGTAACAAAAAGCCCCAAAAGGGGTTATAAATGATGTTTTCTCCCAATCCTCCCTCTTGAGCTTAATCTGATGATACCCGGAATATGCGTCCAGAAAACATAATAGGTCACTTCCAGCTACTGCGTCTATGATCTGTTCTATCCTTGGTAGTGCAAACGGATCCTTTGGGCAATGCTTGTTGATACTCGTAAAATCGATGCACATCCTCCACTCATTGGTCTTTTTCATCACGAGAACCGGATTTGCTAACCAATCCGGGTGAAATACTTCCATAATGAAGCCGGCTGTCAGCAGCCGCGCGATTTCTTCTCCTATAGCTTTCCTTCTTTCCTCATTCATCTTCCGTAGGCCCTGCTTCACAGGACTGGACCTAGGGTCTACGTGCAAACTGTGTTCTGCCAATTCTGTGGGGATACCCGGCATATCGCTAGGCGTCCAGGCGAATACGTCTGCATTAGAACGAATAAACTCCACAAGTGCTTTCTCCTGCTCGCTGTCCAAGTTAGACCCTATAGTAAATTGCTTAGAGGGATCACCTTCAACAAAAGCTATCATCTTGGTATCCTGCGCTGCCTTGAATTTTGCTCTCTCTTCTTCAGTATTCGGCCTTTTCAATGCTGTTCTGTCATCCGGGTCTACTTGAGACCGATAATACTTGAGTTCCTCTTTTCTGCAAGCCTGCTCGGCCATTACCAAATCTCCCTCATCGCACTCAGCTGCTATATCCCGGCTTCCATGTATGGTGATGGTTTGTTTAGGACCCGGGATTTTTAGCTGTAAATATACATAACACGGCCTGGCCATGAATTTAGCATAAGCCGGCCTTCCGAACAGCGCGTGATAAGGACTGCGCAATTTGACCACCTCGAAAGTGAGCCACTCGACTCGATAATTATCCTTTGATTCTCCGAAAGCTACCTCCAATGCGATTTTTCCCTCGGGGCATGCTGAGTGACCCGGCACTATCCCATGAAAAATTGTTGAGCTTTTCTGTAGCTGAGATTCCTTGAGATCCATGCGCAAAAAGGTTTCCCAATACAGAATATTGATGCTGCTTCCGCCATCCATCAGGACCTTCTTCAACTCGTAGCCATTGACCTGTGGTGCGACTACCAATGCTAAGACTCCCGGGTGTTCTATTCTTTCCGGGTGATCTCTTCTGCTCCATGTTACATCTTGTTCTGACCACCTCAGGTATCTTGGAACGGCTGAGGAGACCGAGTTTACCGCTTGCTTCAGTATCTTTTTGTCCCTATTGGAAGTTCCTGTAGTATGCACATGATATTGTCCTTTTAAACCAGATGTACGTACCATACCGATGAAGATACTGATCTGGCCGATTGTCACAATAGATCCGGATTCGAGGTGGTCCGACTCTGGTCCCCAGCCGAAATCGTCCACCATCTTCTCTCCTTCGTGGTCGATGTAGATCTCGCCGATTACTAGATTCTCCATGTTCTTCCGAGCTTCTCCCGTGATGTAAACACCTTTGGACGCAGGCCCCACGGTGGGCGCCAACTGTCGTGGGATAATCACGGCAGATGTTACCGAGGGTAACTGATCTTGGGGCAAGACGACACAGGCGTTTGGGAGAGGGTTTTAGCTCAGAGGAAAACATGATGGAACTCGATCTGGTAGCCGGCAATCAAGTCGCCGAGTCTCCGATCTCGATATATTAACTCAACTCTCGTGTTACACTGGATGCTCGATATCAAGCGATATTGCTAGAACTCTTAGATCTCTCCTAACTAGACCTAGGGGCGGGTTTATAAAGCACCCGAACCCCCTGGCTTGCCTTCCAAGGCGCACCCTGAATCCTACCCGGACACTGCGTATTGAACCCTAACTTTCCTTACCGTAACCCACAATCCGGGTTACGAGGCCTACAATCTCGGGCCTTCTAGAAGTTCTTTTATCCTTAGCCGGATCTCGTGCAGCGTCCTTTGGGCCGAATTACACCTTGGAGTTGGCCTACCGGGTTATCATCCCCCCATCACATTTGCACTTGAACAAAGGGACCTTAAAAGAAGGTCCATAGTCAAGTTCCGATATCTCCTCTATGTAACCATAGTATGTGTCATTTTTTCCATTCTCGTTTGTTGTATCAAAGCGGACACTACTGTTTTGGTTGGTGCTCTTCTTATCTTGGGAGCTCGTGTAAAATGTATTCCCATTTATCTCGTACCCTTGAAAACTCCCAATAGTCGAAGATGGTGACCCTGCCAACATGTACAACTGATCTTCAACAGTGGTGTCATTTATAAGATGTGTTTACAACCAACTTCCGAAAGTCTCCATGTGTTTGCGTTTAATCCATGAGTCATCCTTCCCCGGGTTTGCAGACCGTACAATATTCTTGTGTTCCTCGAGATACGTAGCCATGAACATAGAATTTTGTAAAACTGTGTAGTGTGCTTTGGTGAAAGAATGCCCGTCCCTAGGTATCATTGTTTTCTTTCCCAGCGTTCCTTTTTCCCTCAGTCTCCCCTCATACCGCGATTCAGGAACACCAATTGTCTTAAGGTCAGGAATAAAGTCAACACAGAACCCAATGACCTCCTCTGTTCCATATCCCTTCGAGATGCTTCCTTCTGGCCTAGCACGGTTATGAACATATTTCTTCAAGACTCCCATGAACCTCTCAAAGGGGAACATATTGTGTAGAAATACCGGGCCAAGAATATGAATCTCTTCACATAGATGAACCAGGAGATGAGTCATAATGTTGAAGAAGGATGGTGGGAACACCAACTCAAAACTAACAAGACACTGGACCACATCCCTCTGTAATCTTGTCAGAATTTCTGGATCGATTACCTTCTGAGATATTGCGTTCATGAATGCACATAGCTTCACAATGGGTACTCGAACATTTTCCGGTAGAAGCCCCCTCAATGCAATCGGAAGCAACTGCGTCATAATTACGTGGCAGTCATGAGACTTCAGGTTTTGGAATTTTTTCTCTGCCGTGTTTATTATCCCCTTTATATTCGACGAGAAGCCAGACGGAACCTTGATACTGTAAAGGACTTCAAAGAATATTTACTTCTCTGCTTTAGTAAGAGCGTAGCTGCTTAAGTAATGGCGCCCTGTATCTGTGTGCTTGTTGCTTGGGTCTTTCATACGTTGCTGGTCCTCCCGTGCTTCTGGCGTTCCGACAATCAACACATGGGCAACACATGAAGCCATTATCTTTGTTTGCCTGAGCTACAGCAAGAAATGCATTCAGGCCTGCCATATACTCGGAAGTGCGTCGGTCACCGTACATCCATCGCTGTCGTGGATCCATCTGCATCGTATAATTAATGAAGTTTATCAAAAATACATTACAATAACATATTAATACAGAGATGACCACAGTACATCGACAAATACTACTTTTTTTATGTATCAGTTACAGATGAAAAAGATAAGTTTGTTAACCTCGTTCGAAGATACCATTTTTAGTGAGCTTATATGTGGCTCGGGAATTTCGTCGAACACCTCGTGTGCATAGTAAAATAAAACACACTAACACCCACCTCTCTCACACCTCCAAGCAAAAAAAAAAAGATGGAAGGGTGGGGGGGGGGGGCTGGGGCAGTATATATAGGGGAAGGGGGACATTGGTCCCGGTTCGTGGCCTGAACCGGGACAAATTCTCATGCGCGTGCCACGTGGCATGTGGCTAGGCATTGGTCCCGGTCAGTGGCACGAGCCGGGACCGATATCTCCCCCACGAACCGGGACCAATGCCCCCAGGCGGTTTCTGTTGCCCCGGGCGCACGAACCGGGACCAATGCATGACATTTGTCCCAGATTTGGTTGCAGCCGGGACAGATGCCCCCTGGCCCCCTGGACGAGAGGGGTTGTTTCCACTAGTGTCGATGAACACTCAAGATTGCAGTCCTCTGCGCGCACAGGGATGCTCAGCTAGATCATTTTGTAGTTGGTCGTGAGTTCTTTCGTCCTGATTTTTCTTATGTATGGCTAGGAAATCGGCAAACTCGACCGGCGGCTAATGATCAACCTCAGCAAGAAGGCCGTGAGGCTTATACGGTTGATCATCAATCAACGGACTAGCGCGCTCAATCTCGATGATCATGTTGTCCATGATAACACAATCAGTCATGCTCTTCAACCAGGTTAAAGAAGGGTACAAAATGAGCTAGAGCACATCAAATGTCCGCTCGACATTCTTCTTGGTATGCACCCTATTGTTATTTAGCTAACCAAAATCAGTTCTAACCAAAAGAGTATGCACTTCTGAATAGAAGAGAAACTGACCATACCGGTGTAGTATTTATTGCACGTGAACTAGTCATCATACTTCTAAACGCCATGAATAATACGCATGAACACCTCATTCTTTATTCAGAAGCGTCGTGTCAAACTCTTTTGGCCCATGTGTTGCCCCGTCGGTGAAATAGTCGGCTAATAGCATGCCACTACCATTCGATCACCTTTTTCAAATGCACCTAGCTTGGTGATCATATCGTCGTACGTACATACTAGACTAAGAGGACATCGCTAAAGAATGCATTGCACCTTCCCCATAAAAACTGGAGACATGGATATAGATGGTTTAAAGAAAATTAATTAAAAAATATTCATGCGTTCCAAAATAGTTCAGAAATTTAAAAATTGTGCATATGAGAAAAATCAATGTTCACACAGTTCAAAATAGTTGTTTATGAGGGTTAAAAAACGTTCACATATCACTCACACACACACACAAAACATTTCTTTTTTATTTAAAAAATAAACTTGCCATGAAAATGAAAACAAAAAGATAAATAAAAAAAGAAACATAAATAAGTAACAACAATAACAACAAAGTCTTTAAGTACGAAACAAACTGGCTTGGTTAGAGATGAAACCCATAAGATCTTGAAACCAAGTTATGGTTCTGTCATATGGATAGCTAAGTTTTACACACCCTTGTCCATGGCTAGATCTTTGACGATGTTTAAATCCTCAAGTTCTCTTTCAGCGGACTCACCTCATGTAAATTTTGGTCTATCGCGTCCCCTCTTAACATTCTCAATAAGCTTTATCCATCTGCTACGCACTGGCACCTATGGAGGTCTCCGTTGTATATGCCCAAACCATTTTAGACAATGTTGTACTGTACACGCTTCTTTTCAGTCGGCGATACCCCAACTCTCGCATATATATCATCATTTTGGACCTGGTCTTTTCTTGTGTGGCCACATATCCATCTCAGCATGCACATCTATGTTTAACCTAACCGTTAAATATGTTGCCTTTTGGTTTGCCAACATTCTACGCGATACAACACCGCAGATTGAATTGCCGTGCTATAGAATTTGACGTTTAGCTTTTAGAACACTCTTTTAGAAGCTTGACGCCACTTCATCCAACTAATTTTGATTAATCTCTGGCATATAAAAAAGAAAAGGAATAAAAAGAAAATAAGAACAAAATAGTCTGATAAATAAATGAGAAATGATAGAAGAAGGAGTGACAAAAAAAATAAAGTAACAAAAAAACAAGAGAAATAGAAGAATAAGAGAAAACTGTTGGCATTTTTTTTTTGAGAAAAACTGTTGGCATGACCTCTATCGAGTATAGCACCCAACCACCCTGACACACAGTGTTGTCCCCCGGGACTGAAACGGCGCATGATGTTGGTCACCATTCGTTGTCGATCTCTCGCACTGGCCACACCCTAGCTAGCTAGCACGACACAAGTGCACGACCGTTCGCCTTGTTCACATGCACCATGCCTAGCTCTCCACTCTGCAGTACTAGCCACCGCCTGGCCTCGTACGTAAGTAGTACGTACGATCCAAGCTAGACTAGAGAGAATATCCCTATATATAGCGACCGAATGCATTGCACCTTCCCGGCAACAAGATTACACAAGAGGTCCATCGATGGATATGGATATGTAGGCATATAGGAGCCGACCACCTTTATCTGCACCCCCTGGCCACATGAAGATCACGAGCCAGGACATGCATGCACGAGGCGAGCGCGAGACGGATAAGGCTACGTACGCCGTCCTCTCACCGACTTGTCCACTCCGGCGCCGTACGCGCGGCGCGGCGAGGAGCTCCGGCCGTGCCAACTTACACCACCAGTTGCTCGCGCATCCGAGGAGACAGATTCTCTGCACAGGTCTCGGCTGGTACGTCCGTGCCGACCCCGACCGCCCCCCGTGCGACATGGCAGAGCGCGCATGCCCGCTCACTCAGTGGCATGGCAGCTCCCCGGTGGGAGGCAGGCACGCAGGAGCAGGCGGCAGGCGGCGCATCGTTCCTGCCTCGGCTCGCCGGCTCACCAAGGGCCACGCTCACCGACGCCGCACGGCCACACCGATTGGCCGCGCCCACGCGCACCCTCCTGGGCGCTGCCGGCTGCGTCTGTCTCGTGTGCCGCGGCAAGTCGGAAGAGATCGACGAGGGTTCATGCTGTGGACTAATCAACGGCGCAAATACAAACAAAACAAGCGAAAGACAGTATCATCCGGACAAAGCCGTGCGCGCGCACGCGCCTCTTTCTTGCTTGGGCCGATCCATCCAACCAAAAGAACCTGAATTGAACAGGAGTAAGATCGGTCCCCTAACAAGTTTTCTGAACTCTGGAGGGCACGAGCAACTCGATCGGCCAGTTAACAGCATTTTCGGTTTTCAACAAAGCCTACGGAGAAGAAGAATACGCGATTTGCTTGCATAAGGTTTTATCTCGCCATTTTATTTTGCACCGCCCCGAAGCTAGTTATCCTTTTGATAATAAAGGGATAGACCCCCAGCTTCATACAAAGTTTTCCACCGTTCCTCACACACAGACTCACTCACTGAGGCCTTGTTTAGTACTGTGGTTTTTTTTTGGGGTGGGGTGGGGGGGGGGGGGGGGGGGGGGAGAGATTTGGGGATGGTAACGGCTCAAGTTACTTTGACTTATGGGGATGGGAGGGGATTGTGGTGTATTGGACATGGTAATAAAAACGGAAATTTTAACTATACGTGGACATATGCATTCAAGTAAAAAAATTAGATCTTTGCACAGAATATTCAAATATCTGTTGAAGGATCAATTCACAACCAAATATAAGTTATTAGATTGCACGACATGACAAAGAAACGGAAGCTTTCCAACGAAAATGACAAATCAGACATATCCAAAATAAATACATAGATTGATCGAAAGCATCATCAAATTAGATGTCTTTGCACCACAAGTGACTCATTGTCGGCATATAATTCAAACAACACTTGACTGAAAATTCTAAGAACTCCAAATGTTCCCCGCTACAAGTTGAAACATTAAAATTCAGAGCTTTCTATTACCTCCTCGTCTCCACAGAAGCTTGCAAGGTAAACCATGATACCACTGATTAACAACACAAAAACGGACAGATAGATCTTCTGCAATCATCACGAGGGTACAATGAAGAACTGGTGCCTATTAAAATACAGGTTGTCAACTAAAGAAGTAACAGCTGCCTCAGAACCTCTGCAGGATACAAACTAGAACAGAAATTCAGTAGCTGCAGTCAAAGCTATAATACTAAGCTATATACTCTTGTTCACGAGGTTCACTATTCAATGCACTGAACCATTTGTAAATAAGGAAAGTGTTATTATGAATCCTACATCTAAGTAGCTTCAGTTGATCATCGGATCAGAGAATCAGATGACTACTCAGTTGGTTTGGTACTAGCATATTAAGCCAGCAGGTTGCTACAGGCGCTAGAGGCGGAGTTTTCGACAGGGACGGTCGCTACGCACAAAATCTATAGTTTTCCTGTTCAAGCGCCTAAACAAGCACCTTCACTGTACATGGTTAGATGAGGCAACATATACAATCTAGTTAAAAGTTTCACAAAAACAAAGACCGTCGGTGGAACATCCTCCAACCTGACACACACCAACAATAGGCAATTTCAGAAAATTAAGGAGCGCCACTGACACACTAGGTGACATTAGATACCATATTTCTCCACTAACATTCTATACTTTTACTATGTAAACCATATTTCTTGTCCTAAAAAAGGCTTGCCAAAGTTACCACTAACATGTACAAGTACTCCCGCATAGTACGCCAAATGTTCCAAAAAGTCTTGACAAAAAGGAAGCCTAATATAAAGGGGCATAAGAGGCAACAGAAATATGTGATCACAAGTGGTATCAGCGGTAAATGGAGGGTGAAAAGACTGAGAGTAACCATGACATAATCATGCAAGATCTTGGAAACTACTACTAACCCCACTACAATACTCTCACTTGTCATTGGGAGAAAAACGTGATCATGCAAGATGAGTACTCCATGGTAGAAGATTTCTATTTCAAGCTTATACAACCCGCTACCAAATCCAAGAAATGAAACAAGCTTGTTTACACTTGTATTTTGATACCCAAAGCCTACTGAATTCATATCTGTAGCAGGATGTAAAACTGAAGTATAGCAAATATTTTGGGAAGAAAAGAAGAAGATTTACCTCAAGGTAATTCAACTAGTTCACCCCGCAGCCACATGATAGCTAACTGCTCATCTTCAGCGACCCATGAGAGAAAGGTTTCTCGATTTTCGGCTATTTTGAAAACTTTCGAAGCCTTCACTCTTTCCTCGCGTGAAAAATCACCCATCTTTTGCAAAGATGAGATGCACTTGCCAATGGAATAAACACTTGACTCGGCCTTTTCACCCTCTGCTTGCTTTTCTTTCATCTTCACTTGGTTTCTCATTTGATGGAATGTTGCAACATGTAGAATGGAGAATCGCTTCTTAAGAATGCCTAGAACCCTTTCTACATGATTTCGCATCAAAGCATGTCAGTGATTGAACCGCTCTTTGTGGTTCTGAGGCTGATGGCGGCCATGCCCGAATTCTTTCAGGTGATACCGCACACCCCGGTACGGCGCAAGGAAGGATGGTGTATTTGCATATCCACCATCAACGAGGTAAAACTTCCCGTTGGGTACTTGAAAACCGGTGTTCATTGCAGATCGAAGGACTCTCGCATCCGTGGCAGATCCCTCCAAGCCACGTGATATGTAAGTAATATTTAGGTCAAAATCGGATGCAATCATGACGTTGTGACTCAGAGTTCCCTTCCTATTGCGAAACGGAGCAGCAAGGTGCGGTGATACAGAAATAGGAACATGTGATCCATCAATGGCCCCTATGCAATTCTGCAAGGAATTAGATGAATGAAAAGGGAAGATGAGAAATTTTTTCACATACTAATGGATGAGGGATAACGAAAGAAATTAGAGATGTCAACCTTGAAATATGGGAAAAATCGTCCATCGGTAGCAATTTTCGGGTGTGGTTGGTCAATGTTTCGAAGCCTGAGAAATCTCCTACTTAGGACAGGGATAATGTCAAAGAATTCTCTGATGCACTTGTGGAAGGATCGGTTGCTATGTTGAAACTCCAATTGCAGCTTTTCAAAAGATGCATTGTGCGACAACATTTACAGAAAGAAAGCGAGCTTCTCCTCAATCTTTATTCTTCTGTCCTTCAACAACTTTTCCCTCCGAAGGTATGATGCTATGGATCTGAAAATGTGTGCTTCCATCCTAAATGCTACTCGACAATTCTTAACATGCCCATCGAGGATTTCTTCGACACGCTTCTTTCCATATAATACGGAGCTATGCCGCTGCCTTCTCTCCATTTGATTTCTACTACCCATGAGGCGCGAGCACAACAATGGTACAAGCAAAAACATAAACTCTTCATCATCTTCCTATCTCCTCTTCCTAATACGCTCAAGTCTCGTTGGATTCATTTTACCTCTAAAACAGTAGCATATGAACCAAATGACAATAAAACTTCGAGAACTAAAAAGTTAGATTTAACAACAAGCAGTGATAGAATGCATACCGAACTTTGGCGTGTTAACAGGGTCCCACGAGGGTGGTGGTTCATCAACTCCCACGATAATCCAAGGGGCTGGCCTCTATAAGAGAATGTGTATATGAGTGCGCATTCAGCCCAAACTATTTAAAAAAGCAAACAGATGTAGTCTCAGCTAAAGTTAAGTTATCTAAGTGATAAGAAGACTATTTTGATACCAATGCAAATGGACTAGAACTATGTTAACATGCGTAGCACATGGAAACAAGTCGATAACTCAAGCTAAGCGAATACAACCCCAAGAACGCCCAGTTTCCAGGGAAAGGCACCAAACATCCGAAGGTCAGCACAATATCACTTACTGGATTAAATTAAACTAGCGATATGCTCCTAAGACACTGGTCACTTACTGAATTAAATTAAACTAGCACAGCATCAATCAGGTTATCCGTTCTCAAGGTGAAGAAGAGGCATTCCCTCGGGTTGGCAATGTAGGTGGCAGAGATTAGGCCAGTACACTGTTTTCTTAAAGGCCAAAAATCATTTACCATGAGAATTGCACTGGATATATAGACATGTTATGTGCTCAGCTGCTGGTACCGTGAGAGCATAAGCTGTGAGTTAACACTAAATTTAGTACTTAGATCATACTAGCAACAAGAATTCAGAACACACATATGGCTATGCTTGCTTCACCGAAATAGCCAACCTGGACAAACTACTACGGTACTACTACTGGTACTTCCACCACACGCTGGTCCAAATGGCACTCCCTGACCAAATAGAATCATAAGTACACTACAGGTTACAAGAGGATTAGTAATAATACAGTAGTACCATTTCCTCTATAGTTGGACACCAATGTATTGGAAAATCAATAGAGAAAGGGTAGAACTGAATTTCACAGTGGAGAATCAGATCCGGAGAAGATGAACACTTGACGGTAATAAGTTTCCTCTAGACTGGACAGATCACAAGACCCAAGGTTTCAGATCCTTTTGTCCATCAAATTGAAAGAGACACAATAGACCCGCTTCGAAAATTCAGAACACGAGCAAAGGGGGCTGGCAGTCTGGCACCCCGGAACCAATCGACATGAATACGAGCAAAGGAGGTCGCCTCCTTTCTTGCAGCGGAAGCAGAAACCGCTCTTCCCCTCGGCGTCCGTCTCACTCACCGGCGGTGGCGGCGACCAAGAACCCTAGGTCAGGGGACGAGGGCTGGAGGAGAGGAGAGGGACGAGGATGGAGGAGAGGAGATAGAGTACTCACCGGAGAGAAGGTGGCGTCCGTCGTCGGCGTCCCGAGGGCGGCGTCCGCGCCGGAGTTCTGGGGCGGCGCCGTCGCCTCCTTCCTGGAGAAGCTTTCTTTCCCCTAATGAGAAACGCGAGCCTCCCCTCACGTGTGGAATGAGGCTGAGATGCGGGGGATGTTTCGGGATGGGCCGGAAAATTCCTCGGACATACACGAGAAGTAAACGGGCCTGCGGGGATGTTTCGGGATCGGCGCGTGGGCCGGGAATTTCCCTTCCGAACCCCACAAAAACCAGAGAAGTAAACGAGGCCTGAAGGAAATCCAGGGAAACGGGGGTAAACCCCAAAACCTCCTGAGAATGGTTGGTGTTGCCTAAGAGCATCTCCAGTCGCGTCCCCCAAAAGCCGTCCCAAGCGTCTTCCGGTCCGGACTAGCCCTTAGCGCGTCCAATCGCGCCCCCTATTGGGCCTTCCCGTCCGGACCCCCCATTATTTCCGTCCGGCAAACCCAGCCCAACCCAGCCTTTCAGGGTTCCCGTGGGGGCGCCGGACGAGTCATTCTGCGTCGCAGGTCCGTCCTGCCAGCGACACAAACCGCCCAGTTGCGCCACGTCCGCTTGCGCCTCGCCCATTTGCGCCCTGCACGCGCCGCCTCGCCCTCTGCCGTCTCCATCGGCCTCGCAACGCCGCCGATATCTTTCGCCATGCCTCCGGCCGCGCGTCCGCCCTGGCCCTTCCCCCGCCGTACCTCCGACCCACCGGCGCCGCCTCCGGCGACCGGAGGTAACCACCTTGCCCCCAAGGTGTTCGGCGATTTACCCGGTTGGGTGCCGGCCGTTGTTTTTGTCATATTTTGAAGCCATTTTCATTTCTACAGATGGACAACGAAGATGAGATGATGGTAAACTTTCTCTTAGAGGAAGAAGCCGATGTCGACGAGGAGGAAGATGAGAACTTGCTTGTTCTTACTTGTTTGGCACAACTCCTCTCCGATGATGAAGCCAGTAGCAAATCAAAGTAAGGAGGATCCAAGTTTAGGAGGAGAAAGACGTAACCGAGGATGAGAACGGAGGGTCACTACATGCTTTTCGCCGACTATTTTGCTGATAAGGCAAGATTCGATGCAAAAGATTTTCGACAGAGATTTCGGATAAGCCGAAGGTTTTTCAACACATTGGTGCAGAGTGTGAGGGAGAACGACCCCTGGTTCAAGATAAAGAAGACGTCGTGAGGATGGTAGGTTTCTCCTCAATTCAGAAGTGCACTGCTGCTATGAGAATGCTTGCGTATGGTGCCCCTGCAGATGACCAGGACGACTATCTCCACATGTCTGAGTCGTCATCTATCAAAGCCATGTACATGTTCTGCACTGTGATAGTGGAAGTGTTTGGCCCAAACTACTTGCGAGGACCAAATGAGGAGGAAACTGCTCGGATCCTAGCAACAAATGAAGCAAGAGGTTTTCCTGGTATGCTTGGAAGCATTGATTGCATGCACTGAAGCTGGAAGAACTTTCCATTTGGATGACATGGATTGTACAAAGGGGGCCATCAAGGAGTTTGCGGCGTGGTACTTAAGGCAGTGGCAGATCACGAGACTTGGATTTGGCATGCGTTCTTTGGCATGGCAGGATCTCACAATGACATCAATGTGTTGCAGCATTCACCTGTGTTCGCGAAACTTGTTGAAGGTCATGCTCCGCTATCAGCGGAGATAGGCAGGAACGATGCTTGGACTCGCATCGGTTTCGTGTTGATTATATAGAGGCAACAAGACCTCAACTGTTTACAGAGAAAGATTAGGGAGGGATGGATGACTACACCGAACCAACTTATAATTGGATGCGTTCGGTTTACAAGATAAGAGCAAATCCTAACATCCCCCCTTAATCAAAACTTGTACAAGTTTAGATTATGCTTAAAAGTCTCTAATTCTCTATGAGCTAATGGTTTGGTGAATCCATCTGCAACTTGATCTTTGGTGGAAATAAACCGTATATCAAGTTTCTTCTGAGCAACTCTCTCTCTGACAAAATGGAAATCTATTTCAATGTGCTTGGTCCTTGCATGAAAAACAGGGTTAGCAGATAAATATGTAGCTCCCATATTATCACACCAGAGGCATGGTATTTCATTGAGTTCAATACCAAGTTCATTCAAAAGAGTTTCAACCCAAATAACTTCAGCTGTGGCATTTGCAAGAGATTTATATTCAGCCTCTGTACTTGATCTTGAGACAGTTGCATGTTTCCTAGCACTCCAAGATATGAGATTAGGACCAAAATATATAGCAAATCCACCAGTTGATCTTCTATCATCAATACGACCATCCCAATCAGCATCCGAGAATGCACTGATAAGAGTAGAGGTAGATCTTCTGAAAGTAAGTCCAGTGGTGAGAGTACTTTGCACATATCGCAATATTCTCTTGACAGCAGTCCAATGGACAGATGTGGGTGCATGAAGAAACTGACACACTTTATTAACTGAGAAGGAAATATCAGGCCTTGTAAGAGTTAAATACTGTAAACCACCAACTATACTCCTGTATCTGGTGCTGTCATCTAGACTGAGGGGTTCTCCTTCATATGCTGATAATTTTTCAACAGAAGATAAAGGTGTAACTGAGGGCTTACAATTGTTCATTCCCACTTTTGCTAACAATTCAGAAGCATATTTTTCTTGAGTAAGAACTAATCCTTTATCAATCCTTTTTACTTCTATACCCAAGAAAAAATTAATATCTCCAAGATCCTTAATAGCAAAGTGTTTATTTAAATCATCTACTAAAGTTGTAATGGCTTGTTGAGAGGAGCTTGTAACTATGATATCATCCACATAGACAAGAACAAATACTGTTATACCTGACTAATTATAAATAAACAGAGATGTATCCCCTTGTGATGGTTTGAATCCCAAAGACTGAAATTTAGTGCTCAAACGAGAATACCAAGCTCTTGGTGCCTGTTTAAGACCATATAAAGCCTTGTCAAGTTTGCAGATATGATGAGGTTTACTTTTATCTTCATACCCAGGAGGTTGTCTCATGTAGACTTCCTCTTCCAGAATGCCATGAAGAAACGCATTCTTGACATCAAGCTGCCTAATATGCCAATCCCTAGAAACAGAAATAGCTAGAACAAGACGAATTGTAGCAGCTTTAACAACAGGGCTAAAAGTATCCTCATAATCAATGCCGTAACGCTGTTTAAATCCCTTTGCTACTAACCGAGCTTTGTAACGATCAATAGACCCATCAGCATTTCTCTTAATTCTATAAACCCACTTGCAGTCAATAATATTGTTGTTACCATGATGTGAGGGTACTAGATGCCATGTTTGATTTCTGTGAAGAGCAGAGTATTCTTCATCCATTGCTGCACGCCAGTCAGGGTGATCCAATGCATCTTGCAGTGTGTTTGGTTCTCCTGAAGTACACAAAAAATTGTAACGAATACAACCATCAGTAATTATTTTGGGTTGGGAAATTCCCTTTTGTAGGCTTGTACTGCGTGCAGGAGGAGCAGCAGGGTCTCCAAGCACAGAGGATCCCTCCCCTGCCTTGGAGCGTGGGTGACGAACGCGCGCTGGACGCGTGGCCACCTGCTGGTCGTGATTTTGGCCTGGAGCGGAGGAGACGTCGTCATGCGGTGATGAAGCGGGAGCAGCAGCCTGCGTGGCAGCCGCTGGTTGGCTCGGGACAGGGCCCGAGGGTGATGCTGCGGCAGAGGAGGGTGATGATGACGCGGGGACAGTGTCCCGCGGGGCAGCGCTCGGTGATTGGCTCGAGACAGAGCCCGAGGGTGACGCTGCCGTAGAGGATGTCGGGGGCGCTGTCAAAGATGTGGTGGCGCGCTGCGATTGGCTCGGGGCAGGACCCGAGGGTGACGCGCCAGCTGGCCGTGTCGGAGGCGTTGTCGGGGACGCGGAGCTTGGAATCTGCGCGTCTGCCTCCTCCTGCGCACCTGACTGCTCATGATTGGAGCCCAGATCTTCATCGGGATCGGTGGCCGCGTCAGAATCCATGTCTGACGCCGAATCTGCATCGGATCGCGTGCTGTCTGGCCCGTCGTTTTGTGGCATAAAATCACCTCCTTCTGCTTCTACGTTTGGACTCAAATTAGCACCAAATCTTCCGAAATTTTCTGCATTGGCCTGCACAATACTAGTAGCATTCTGTGGTAATGTATCATTAGTCGTTAGTTCATCATTATTCAAGCCCCCATTTTCTGGAACAAGATGTTTAGGAAGAAGTAAAATTTCTTTCCTAAGTAGAGCACCAGCATTTGGATGTAAAGAGGCAAATGGAAAAATTTCCTCATCAAACACAACATCTCGTGATATGTAGACTCTACCAGTGGACACATCCAGGCATTTGACTCCCTTATGTTTTGGACTATATCCAAGAAACACACACTGTTTGGATCTATAGGAGAGTTTTTTTGTTGTTGTAAGGGCGTAGATTTGGCCAACACGCACAACCAAAAACTCGAAGGGATGTATAATCTGGTGAGACTCCCAGTAATTTTTCAGAGGGACTAATGTTGTTGATAACTTTACTTGGCATAAGATTAATAAGATAGGTAGCTGTGAGGAATGCCTCATCCCAAAATTTCAAAGGCATAGATGCATGACCTAAAAGAGCAAGACCAATTTCCACTATATGACGGTGTTTCCTTTCTGCTGATCCATTTTGCTGGTGTGCATAAGGACAAGATACATGATGAGATATGCCAAGTTTTTTGAAAGAAAGGATTTAATTTCTCATACTCTCCTCCCTAATCTGTTTGCATAGTGATAATTTTTCTTCCAAATTTTCTCTCAACATAGTTCATGAAGTTGTGAAACACATCAAAGACATCAGATTTCTTTTTCAACAAGTATATCCATGTGAATTTGCTAAAGTCATCAATAAAGCTAACATAATAATTATGACGTCCTACAGAAGTATTTGCAGGACCCCACACATCAGAAAATATTTGTTGGAGAGGAAAGTTGGAAACACTAGTGGAAACAGGATATGGTAATTGATGACTTTTTCCTCTTTGACATGAATCACAAATGGTTTCAAGACTAGAATCTCTAGAATATGGAAGACAAAATTTATTGAGAATATGTTGAACTACAACTTTATTTGGATGGCCTAGGCGACTATGCCACCTTGAAGAGGTGGGCTTTGTGATGGCATGGGCTTGCTTGTTCTTGAGTGATGATGATGAGATGATGGGGTAGAGACCACCCTCACATTCTCCCTTAAGAAGAGTGCTCCTCGTGTCCCGATCCTTAATCAAAAAATACCAAGGATGAAATTCAAGAAACACATTGTTATCTAGAGCAAGTTTATGCACGGAAAGAAGATTTTTAGTCGCACTAGGCACATGAAGGACATTGTTGAGGTGAAGATTACTAGTGGGGGTTTGAATAAGTGAATCACCAACATGACTAATGTGCATACCTTCACCATTAGCGGTGTGGATCTTGTCGTTGCCGCGGTATTTGTCCCTTGTCATGAGCCTCTCCAGGTTGGCGGTGATGTGGTCAGTCGCCCCGGTGTCTGGATACCAGTTGGTATCCACGCCATATGCTGCATTGGCACCCTTGCCGTGATCACCGCGATCACCGCCACGGTCACCACGGTCTCCAGAACGGTCTCGGCCTCCGTTGTCACGGCTCTCCTCATAGCGCCACCAGCATTCATTGGCTGGGTGGCCGTGCTTCTTGCAGATCTGACAGTCCACGTCTTGATATCGCGACGGTGATCGTCCTCCAGGACCGCGGCCACGCCCGCCACGGTGACCACCGCCCTGGTCATAGCCGCGGCGTCCTCCAGTGTCACCGCGATCACCACGGTCTTGATAGCGATCGCGGAACGCGCCATCGGGTTCTCCACGATCATAGTCACGGCCATCACGACCTTGACCGTTGCCGCGGTAGTTGTTGGTGTAGTAGCCGCGATCTCGACGTGCCACGTTTGCCGAGCTGTCGAAGGTTTTCTGTCCGCCACCGGACAGACGTAGCTGGCACATGTCGAAGGCGGCAATCATGGCGTGGAGCTCACTAACGGAGCAGGAGGCCATGACGTTCACCGAGGACACCAAGGAAGTGTACTCGTCGTCTAGCCCATTGAGAATAAACTCCACCAGTTCGTCTTCATCAATGGTGCGGCCTGCTGCCACAAGCTCGGTGGCGAAGCCACGCATCTTCCCGATGTACTGATCAGCGGAGAGAGTGTTCTTCTTGGTGTTTGCGAGCTCGCCACGGAGGTGCGCAACATTGGCTTTGGAGCGGGAGGAGAAGATCGAGGTGATCAACTCCCACACCTCGGATGCGTGATCGAGCCCAACTGTTTGGGCCAAGATTTCCACCGAGAGCGAGTTGAGCAAGTAACTCAACACCTGTTGATCTCGGAGAAGCAAGGTGTTTGTCCTCTTGAGTTTTTCAGCCGGCGGAGTGCCAAGGGATTGTGGCGCGCTCGAGGTTGATGACGACGCCATGGTGGTAATCATATTGGTGTTTGGTTATTTGGTGGATCGGGTGCTTGGGTTTTTGGTAGATCGATCTGAGGTAGATTGGTTCTCTGGGTTTTGGTGTTCGGCGGCTGGGTTGTTTCGGTGTTTCTAGGGTTTGATGTCACGGAAGAGGTTTTGGCTCTGATACCATATCAGCGGAGATAGGCAGGAACGATGCTTGGACTCGCATCGGTTTCATGTTGATTATATAGAGGCAACAAGACCTCAACTGTTTACAGAGAAAGATTAGGGAGGGATGGATGACTACACCGAACCAACTTATAATTGGATGCGTTCGGTTTACAAGATAAGAGCAAATCCTAACATCCGCCAGTGAACTATGTTGTCAATGGCCACGAGTACAACAAGATGTACTACCTAGCGGATGGTATCTATCCAAAATGGTCAACATTTGTGAAGACAATTTCCAATCCTCTAGGTAACAAGAAATCCTGGTTTTCCTCGGTACAAGAGAGCACAAGAAAGCATGTCGAGCGCGTATTTGGAGTGCTCCAGCAAAGGTTCGCCATTGTGCGGTATCATGCTCACACTTTGTCGGCCGAGCAGATGGGAGAGATCATGAATGCATGTGTGATCATGCACAACATGATCATTGAGAATGAGCGTGCCAATCCAGTGCATTATCATCTTCCATATGAGTTTCAGGGTCCTCTCGTCAATGTGAATCACAATGTGACAGCGGATTGGAGCGAATACATCGCTATGCACGTGGAGATTCGAGACGGGGCAACTCATGATCAGCTCCAAGATGATCTAGTGGAGCATTCATGGGCTCGCAAAAGATTGGCGGCGGCATAGTGCACTTCCAATTTATTTAATTGTATGAATATTTTATTTTTATTCGTAGTCATTCGTGAACTATATATGTAATAATTTAAACCTAAAACTTAAGTATGTTTTAGACTCCAAAATAATGAAAATAGGCAAAATATTGCTTTCGGGCTTTGGTTGGGGGCGCCGAGTGGGCAGCCTCGCCGGGCGCCGATCCGGACGGCTAGTGGGGGATGCGACTGGAAATGCTCTAACTATCGATGCAAGTTTTGTCAAGGATACTAATACAACTTCCAGGGTGGGTGATATTATACGAGATCACCAAGGCCAGATTCAGTGCTCAGTTTGGGGCCTGCTTCCTAACCGTGGCAGCGCAGAAATAGCAGAAGCGCTGGCTTGCTTGGAAGGCATCAGATGCTCATTTCCTCATACTGTCTCTGACTTAATAATTCCTCATTTGTTTTATGTTTGTGACGTGGTAGACTTATGTTAAGTAGTATTTTTATGGTGTAAAATATTTTCAGATTATTTGATACCATATAGAATGTGTAGATCTGTTAGGAGTGCCTACATATATAGTATCCTTCTGTAGGAGATCCAGCTTCAATCTTACCTTGAGACACAAGATATTTCAAAAACACGAAACAACACAAATAGCCGTCATTACCTCTCCATAGTTTTGACCCATGTATTTGTTTAGTTCAAAGAAAACGCTTCTGCTTCGGTGTCACCCCCTAAACCAAAACATTTAGAGAAGGATGGCTGAGATTGCTCTGTATCCTTCCGTTAACATGGACGGTTGTGAATAATTAAGTCGTATTAAGACGTACGCGGTCCCGTATAAACCCGCAAGGGATATTTTGATTAGGTATTCTGCGTATAACTATTCACAGAAAATCCATACGTCATTGTGGGCACGTTGTTGCCTCGCATGTGATAAGGAGTGGTGGACGGACGGTTTTATAGTTCGGGTATGCATATATACATAATACGTTCGTATACGGGTATGGATGGTACGCCGTATTAGAACAAAAAATAAAAATTTAATGTAAAATGTCAATCATGCCCTTCCACGGAATTGAAGGAGGGGGGGGGGGGGGGGGGAGACACCGAAGCACAACCCGAAAGAAAAGGCTTTGTTGTGGTCCACCTTCTGCCGTAAAATTATACAACTCACATAACCTGCAAAATACTTGCCGGACAAGTCCTTTATTTATTTTTTGAGAATTACAACTGCCCTTTATTACTCAGATTCAAAGTTTACAGGTATGCCAAGACTTTCAGGTGGTTGTAAGAGCCAAACCCGACGTCAAATATCTTGATTCACCGAGATGCGAGCTAGTTGATAAGCTTCTCCATTGGAAGCCCGTGCTTCATGTCGAAAACATGCCGACCAGAAAAGCCCCACTGTCTCCTTGACAGGGCCGTCGATAAGGGTGTTTGAGCTGTGCAGCTGAACAGGGCCCCCAATTAACTGGGGCCCCCAAATATGCTAATCTCCCTTTAAGGTTAATCGGAAAAAAAAAAGTCTGGCCCAGCCTGCCAGCTTATCTTAGCGAAGGCAGTTCGCCTATCCATCTACTCATGGGACCTCGATGGCAGATGATACATCTGCGGGCCTGCGGCGCGGTGCCAGTTCATCCGCCATCTGTGCATCATGTACGTGTGATCCTACCTCGCTCTCCCCTCTGCAGTTGATCGTCAGACCCGTGAGGCAATTAAAATTAGCCATGGTGTGTGGTGTAGAATTCATCGGTAACACTGTTAGATCAAGGACCAGACACTTGAGGCTGGATCTTGGTTATCCATTCAGATCCAAATTAGGAGTTTAGTAGCTTAGTGTTGTTTGCAATTATTGACTAACCATAAAAATGGTGCATGTAGAGTTTACTCAGTGTTTTGCCAATGGAAAAACTATGTATATGGTTGATGCAATTACTTTCGTTTTCCATTTAGTAGCGAGGAATTATAAAGAAAAAGTTAACAGGTGGGCTGATTTAGGGTCCCATTTTGCCATTCGCACTGGGGCCCCCAATTTCTAGAGACGGCCATGTCCTTGATCTCCCTGCTAATTACAGTATAAGCTCCAAACTAGGGATGTTATAAATTGTTCACAACCTCCACGCACTCTCATGCCACGCATATATGACTGAGATTAAGGTCTTGTGCCAACGCTAGAGCCTCTTGGACCGCCATAGCCTCTAATGGCCAACCCGTCGGCGTCCTGGTCCACCTCCTCCTCGGTGACCTGGACCCCTCCGAGGCTCTCGTAGCCTCCAGCTGGCCCGTTGTCGTTAGGGATGGTGACGATGTCGTACTCAGGGGCGAACTACTCCTCCATGAAGTTTCCCACGTCAGCGACACCGTCTCGTCGGAAAGTTGCTGCACCGCGGCTAGGTCCATCTGGAACTAGGTCTTGGCTTCCTAAGACATCGCTAGCGGTAGCAGTGATGGCAGCGGCAGAGCGGGCGCGACCCTTCTCTCTTTTTTTGTTGGTGAGGAAGTGTCGGCCTCACAGCAGTGAGGCTGGATCCGGCTTGACCTTGACCGGGGCAGCGCCGGCCGCTGTGACGCCAACAACTCCCGAATAACAATGCTTCCTGACATTCGTGGTGGCGCTGACCATGCCATATCTCCCTCTTGAATTTCAGCGGCTGCAGCGCTGAACCATGTGAGGACGAGCCGCCTTCCTCCTTAGCTGGCGGGCGCGACGACGACGAGCGCACAGGAGGACGAGACGTGCGATGACGGGTGCGTCGGGCCAATCCATGGCACCTGCGGCTGTAGAGGGACGTAACCTTACTCGTGGACTGGAACGTCTAGGAGTGGCTTATTGTTCCACAATCGGTGATGCTCTGGACTGGCTTGAAGGGCCCCTGATAGTTGTCAATGGCCACATGTCGCTCTACGGCGAAGATACTACCGCCGGTTCCAGCAGTGGTACAACCAGCACTCCCACCGGTACTATCGTCAACTACTTTCATGTTTTTTATTTCACCGAAGCTAGCGGTAGTACTGGGTCAGTACCGCCCAAGTACCTCCATGATACCCATGAGGAAAAACTCGCCAACAGTACTTCGACCAGTACTACCAGCGGTAGTACCGCTGGAAGTAACGGTACTACCACTTAGCATGTTTTTGGTCCTGGCCAAATAGAAGCCCATCGGTACTACTAGGTTGGTAGCGCTGGAAACATAGAAGAATTCTCTGCTGGCGGTACATCCAGCGGTACTACATGCGGTACTACCATACCCTGATGATAGCGGTGCTACCGCCAAAACCGGTAATATCGCAGGGTCTGTTTCAGCCCAATGGCACAAATTACCAGGTCCTCTCTCTCTCTCTCTCTCTCTCTCTCTCTCTCTCTCTCTCTTTACGCGTCGGTCTTTGGTTTCCTGAAAATCTTAGAAGCATAGTTAGACACTTAATTGCATTGTCATTAATTAACTCCAAAACATTTAGCAAGGTCGATGCACTTTCACCAAGGATCATCTTATAAGGAGATCATGTATCAAAAGGATACACAAAGATTTGCAAAATTCACACGAATCTGAATGTTTTAGATCCGATGACAAAGCCTCTACCACGTTTTAAATTTGAGTCTCACCAATCTGTGATCGGGCTCAAAGAAGACTTAATGTAATAACTAGATTGTTTTTTTAGTGCAAGTGGGATACTGTTGGACGTATTCCAAGAGAAAATAATTTACATTTGTTTCATGATTAAAGTATTATGTTTTTAAGCTATAATTTTTATTTTCCATGAATATGAGATTCAGAGGAAAACCTACACGCATGTGCAAAAACATAAACACGCCATAATGACCCTTTGCCATGTCTCGCAGAAAAACATGTTAATATTAGATGACCATGTTTTCATGGTCATGGACACATATTGTGTCAATGTTAACAGGAGCACTTTGTTGTTTCAATATTGTGGCTGGATAGATCCAAGTAATTGAGATACTACGAGATATGTTTTTTCAATATAGTATCATCACATGATGGTTATTTTGTTTGCTTCCTCGGACCATAATAATGTCGATGATGTTCATCGTAGAATCATTTTGGTATAGTTAAGCATCATAGCTTAAGCTGGATGATCGAGAAGGCTAACACTGGATGGTCTCCAAAGTGTTCTTAACATCGCGATAGTTCAAAACTAGGAATTACTCGTCCTCTAGATAATAAAGAGATACATCCGTGATCCACTTTGTGAAATAATATCGGTAAATAAGTCTGCGCTGACAAAGACATGACACTAGTCATGGTGATGCTATAACATGATAACCAGTAGAGAGAATCATACCAAGAATCAAGAATAATGTGATTACAAACTTTAATCATGGTCTTATTATTCATCTCATCTCATCTCATTTTGTCGAGAGGGGGGGGGGGAGAGAGAGAGAGAGGAGTGTCATACTTACAATGGGATATGAATTGAAATATGGGAAAATAGTATAAATTTCAACTATATGAACTATTTCAATTTTAAATCACTTCAAAATTATTTCCTCATTTTAAATCTTTGTGAAACTTTTGGCCCATTAATCTGGCGAGTTTGATCAAAATGATTTACAATAAGTTTGAAGGGGATTTGTAAGGCATATCATTTATGCATAATAGCATGCAGTTGGTTTCCAAACATTGTCTTATCAGACAATGATGCTAATGTTTCAGAACCCGAAGTTCTCGAGTCACTCGAAGCTTTAGACTGCACTTTATCTCAGTCTCAAGGACAGTTCATTATTGCAATCAGTTGGATTATTTCCAAAATATTTTACAAAACATTGCAATGGGATAGAGATGAAGTATAGTCAATAGTAGATTCACTATCCACATGCAATTTCTATCACCACTCACCATATCATTACCTTGTGAAAAATCACATGTTGGTGGAGTGGAGAAAGATGTGAACTCATCACGGCCGGAGGTGGAAGGAGAACAATAATCCTCAATAATGTTGGACACATCATATATATCTTGAAGTTTTGTCCATAACTCACGAGCGTTCCGAAAAGGCTTGATTGATTGAATGACTACATCGCTCAAAAAACACAAGAGACCATTAGATACTAGAGTATCGAGATAAGAGTTTTCCTCATCCTCTAAAGATAAATCTTGAGAATCCTTTGGAGGAGGAAAATCCATATCAACAATTCTCCTTACATACTTTGGACCCATGTCCATCAGAAAATTAAGAATTCGAATTTTCCAAACATCATAATTTCTACCATAGAATATAAAAGTGCGATCGTGCTCTATTTCTCTAAACGACATTGTATTCTCTAGGATGTAAAGCCTAATAAGAGAGCCCATGCTCTGGTACCAATTGAACGTGCAACGATGTTGCTTAGAGGGGGGATGAATAGGCGATTAAATTTTTTCCGGTTAAGGCTTGCTAAATGCATAAATAAACTAGGTGTTTAAATTAACAAGCACACAACCTAAATATTCTAGGGTAAACTAGGTGCACCAACAAATTATTCTAAGAAATACAAGAAACAAGGTGATAGCAAGATATATAACTTTAAGCGCGAAGGCTATCACAATGTAAATTGCATAAGTAAAAATCTCGGGTATAGAAATAACCTAGGCACACGAAGACAATGATGTATTCCCGAGTTCCCCCCTCAAGTGGAGTACGTCTCGTTGGAGGGGTGTGAGCTCGCCACAAGAGGCCTACTCAATGCCACAAAGGCCTCACCCAATTCTCCGATGAACCTTGACACAAAGGCCTAGTTCACCTTCCACTGTTGGCAACCTTCAATCTTGAGGCACGCATCCACAACATAATTGAAGGCTCTCTATGTCACCACAATCTTGGGCCACACATCCACACTCAATTGGAGGCTCCCCAAAACACCACAAAATTTTCTAGGGTCCAAGACCCAAGAGTAACAAGTCCACAAAATTTCACTTCCACGAATCCTCGTGGAGAGAGAAAACTGATGCAACCGATTCAAATGGAAAGAGCACAAGTGCTCAAATCCTCCACTCTCAAATTCCAACAAAGAAACAAATTCTTATGGGTGAATAAGAGAGGAAGAACAAAGGAGAAACACCAAGAACTCTAAGATCAAGATCTACTAGGTTTCCCTCACTAAGAAGGAGCATGGATTGGTGGAAATGTAGATCTAGATCTCCTCTAAATTTTCCCTCAAAGATATGCAAGAATCATGGGAGGGATTGAGAGGGGGGAAGCTTCCTCAAGGTCAACAATGGTGGGAGAGATAGAGAAAACGGCTTGGGGAAGTTCGGGAACCTTTAGGGAAGAAGGCCTCTTAAATAGGTGCCTAGAAATCTGCCCATTAGGGCCATTTTCGCGCATTCCAGGTAGTACCGGACAACATCCGGTAGTACCGGGCGAAAATCCGCCCCAAACCAGTACCGATACAGGAAAACGCGGTAGTACTGGCCCCATTCGGTACTTGGGTAGGTACTACCGACCTTCGCCCGGTAGTACCGGAAGAGGCAGAACACCAATACTAAAACGTTCATAAGTTTTGTGTCCGGACACCGTTTTCGATGATCTTTGGCTCGTTGAGTTTGAAAAAAAAAATCTACAAGATCATGCAGAGAAATATCACTGTCCAAATATGGAAATTAAAACTAGAAGTAGAAATGTTTAACCTCTCTAAAAGGAACAAGCGGTAAAACCTCCATCACTGAAAACGCACATAACTTTTGCGAATGAACTCCGAAATAAGCGAATCCAATTGGGTTGGAAAGATAACAACAAGGAGTATCCAAAAACAAATGAATAGATAAGTTACCACACATGGAAGGCGTGGAAACATTCTCAAAGCTGAACCGTATATTTTCATCACCGAAAACGCAACAAGTTTTTCTTACCAAAACCGTTTTTTATAAACGTTGGCTTGTCATGAAGATCATGACAAGCACAAAAACCCCAAGGAGATAAAAGCCAAATAAGAACCAGTAAAGATATATGCAAGAATGAAAAGGTTTGAGATCTCCACAACGATTCGATCAAGTTACTTACTTGAGAGCCCCTCTTGATAGTACGACTATTTATCCTATAACCCGGTCTCCCCAAAAGCATGAGACCGGTAAAATAGAAAACCTATCAAGGTCATACCTTTTCCTTGATAATTCCACTTGAGATAGATGATTAAGATATTGATTCTCCCAAGTTGGTTCCTATTTCTTGATCGTGCTTGCTAGCACATGCTCGCTTGATGAAGACTTGCAAGTTGCTCCCCCATACAACACTATGGGAGAGACCCTTATCGACAAATCTTCACAAGGCCACAATCTCCAAATGGGTGGCAAGCATCAAGAATAGGATTTCTTTGAGATGCTTCACTTGAGCTTCCATGTCAAGGTTGATGACGGACACCGCTTGACGACAACATAGACCATCGGCTATATGAAATCTTTATTTTTATGCGAGCCCATGGAAAGATAACTAAGAACACACAGAGATGCCACATACACATATATCATGGTTTAGTTCACAAAGCTATATGGACAATTTATTACCATACCACGAGATACATAATCCCACTTGGTACATCTTGTAGCTTTGTGTGTTGATCACTTGCTTGATCAACCTTGTATATTTTCTTCTTTATTTAATATATGATGTCTTGAATATAATCATGAAAGATAACATAATCCTTTACTTCAAGACAGTTGCAATAATCTCAACTCAACTTGAATATAACAATGGCCATCAAGAAAACTAATAGAGTTCAACACATGAACTCCATTATTTCCTATGCACAAGATCTACAAGGATAACTCAATGCAAACATTAGTCCATAAGGATTATCATTAATTACCAAAACCATATATTGGGGCACCATGCGCTTTCATCAATGATGTTTTGTTGATATGCATGATGATAGTTGTTATTGCTCTCTTAGTTAGCGATACATTGCAAACGTATCTATAATTTCTTGATGCTTTGTTCTTCTTTTCTATCCAATACTCTATTGTTATTATCATGTTTTCACATGTTTCCCTTTGTTTTCCGGATGTTTTCATCGACTAACCTATTAACAAGTTGTCCCAGGCCAGTTGCCGTTTTTTGCTATTTTTCTATTTCAGAAAAGTTTTGAAGGAAATATTCTCGGAATGGCGGAAAATCCACGAAAGAATTTTTTTTACCCGGAACGAAGGCGGAGTCCAAAGAAGACTAGGAGGGGATCCATGGGACCACCAAGAGGGTGCCAGGCGCGGCCTAGGGCCGCGCCTGCTGGGCCCATGGCTGCCCTGGTCACCGCCTCAAGACGCATCTTCGCCTATAAATTTCCTTTAACCCTAAAACCATCGGGGACGAAGTTATTTTCCCTGAAACATATAGAGAGGTTCCATTACCTCGAAAGTTCAATCAAGGGCTTCTGGAGTCCTGCTCCGGCACCCTGCCGGAGGGGGGAATCGTCACCGTAGGTATCTACATTGCCATGATCGCTTCCGGACAGATGTGTGAGTAGTTCATCTCGGGACTATGGGTCCATAGAAGTATCTAGATGGTTGTTCCCTCCCCTATGCCTCCATGTTTAGATTCTCGTTAGATGCCTCACATGATCGAGACCACCGTTATGTAATTGTGCATGTTGTTTTTGTTGGAATCCGATGAACCGTGAGATTATGATTCTTTTTCTTCATGTCAATCTAAGATGCTTCAATTATATTTGTAGATTGTTTTAATCTAGTCTTGCAATGGTCTCCGTTGTTTATGATTACCTTGGCCACGGAGTTCTTTTCACCTCCAAGAGAGAGTTTATATGCTAGATAGTCGGTTCATGCCTCCTTGTTGCCTGCGCACGAGTGACAGAAACGTGCCGGGGGGGGGGGGGGGGGATGTGCTGTTGCCACTAGGGAGAAAACAATGGTGCTCTTGTCTACATATGGGAGCCACTGCTTACATTACATATTGTTGTTAATGCATATTTCTGTTGTACACATAGCAATCACTTCGTTGTTGCAACTTAATACCAAGGGATTTGCTTGGTAGCGTTCATAAGGTGGACTTTTTAGATATTTATGCATGCTAGATAGAGGTCCATATGCCTTTACGTAATGCCTACAGTGTTAGAATCCGTTAAGTTTGTCTCGTCACAATAGTATTGTTATACGTTCATGATTTGTCAATTGCCCAACTGTAATTTGTTCAACCAACATGTTTGTTTTGTTTGGAGAGATCCCACTAGTGAACCTATGGCCCCCGGTCCTATTTTCCTCATATTTGCAACCTTCTTTAAAGAACTTTTCATCATTGTTTTCTTGATGTACCGTTTTTACTTTAATTACTTTCCAAGACTCTATAAGTTTAATTCTCCTATTTTCAGTAAGACCGGAAGATTGACAACCTTCCGGAAAGTTGGGGCAAGAGAGAGTTTGTACTTGTGTGCAGGTTCCACTCTTGGTGAACATCGGTAAACGACACCGTTGATACAAGTAACCTTCTTCAAGACTACGAAGTCCTACCAATTCGATAAACTCTGGTTCAACACTAGGGGAAATTTACAGTAGACTACATCATACCTGCCGCTTGGGGTCTCCCAAGGAGCGTGTGATCACGTCAGCATCATGTACTATTTCTGGCGCCGTTGCCGGAGACTTATAGCTTTCGGAAAGGGGAGTCTCACACTTCCACTCTCTTTCTTTTATTTTGTTCTTGCTTATTTTTCTTTTTTTAGTCTTGTTTTCTCTTTATCAAATACCCAAAGAAATTAGTTCTCTAATTTCTAGTCTTTTATTTTTTGTTATTAGTTTATTTTGCAATATCTTGCAAGCATGGCTACCAATGATACCACCAAGCTATGTGATATTACTAGTACTAATAATAGTGATTTCATATGCACACCAATTGCTCCACCTGCTGCTATAGCAAATTCCTATTATATTAAACTTGCATTGTTGAACCTTGTCATGAAAGATCAATTTTCTGGTATTGGAGAAGATATTGCCTCTCATTTAAATAACCTTTTTGATTTTATGTGACATGCAAAAATATAAAGAGGTAGATGGTGATATTTTGAAATTAAGATTGTTTACTTTCTCTTTAAGAGGAAGTGCTAAAGAATGATTATTGTCTTTGCCTAAAAATAGCATTGATTCTTGGACTGAATGCAAAGATGATTTTATTGGGAAGTATTATCTACCTGCAAAAATTATACAGCTAAGGACTAACATTATGAACTTTAGACAAAATCATAATGAACATGTTGCTCAATCTTGGGAAAGAATGAAAATTATGGTTAAGAATTGTCCCCCACACAGACTAACTATGTGGATGGTTGTCCAAACTTTTTATGCAGGGTTAAATTTTTCTTTAAGAAATTTATTGGATTCAGTTGCGGGAAGAAGCTTCATGAACCTCACTTTAGGTGCATCCAACAAGTGATTGGATGATCTAATGACACACTATTCCCAATGGCACACAGAAAGTGCTCCAACAGGTAAAGAGGTAAATTATGTTGAGGATGTCTCTTCTTTTAGTGATAAGATTGTTATGCTTGCTTCTTTGCTAGCTAAACAAGTGCCTATGGATCCTAATAATGTTCCCTTGAACTCTCTGGTTTCTGATAAAAATGATCAAATTGATGTGGATTTTTATGGCTGGAAACGATTTCAACAACATTGATTACAAAAACAACTTTGGTGGAAACAACTATAGGACATTGTTGAGTACCTAACTCCGCATATCCTCCGAGTGACATGCTGGGGGTTAGAGAATAGGAAACATATGAGCGCTGGTTGACTCGACAACTAACAGGGGGCACAGTTTACCTAGGTTCGGCACCCTCAAGGAGGTAAAACCCTTACTCCTTCTTGTCTTGATTGTATTAATGGTGTGTTATAATGGCGGGTGCGCAAGTCGCGAGAGATGTATTGGATCTCTAGCGAGGTGTCACCTACGGTGGAAAACAATGAATCGATCCCTCCCGCCGGGGGTTCTCCTAGCCTTTATATAGGAGGCTGGGTCCCGAATCCGGACCCGGGTAGGTTTACAAATCCCTAGTTTAACGTCGGTTCCACCTCCAATCCTTGTCGTGTAAGTCTTGCGGGCGGGCCATAGTTTGGGCCTTCTGGAAAACTAGAGTGGTTCCACATGTTGGCCTTCTGCGCGTGCCTTAGACCGAATAGGCCCATAAGGGGGACTCGGGAAGTATCCCTACGTCAGTAGACCCCGAGTGTTTATTTGACTCAAGAGAGTCGAGTAAGCACTCAAACCTTGTCTAAATTATTGTGGCCAAAAAGCTGAAAGCCTCTTTGAATGATATGTAGATCCCGTATGAAAGGGACTCAGACATCGAGTCGAGAAATGTCTTTTATATAACAGTTTGCAAAGGGATGCGGTTCAGCAGTTTGATTCACTCGATGGATTGGGAGCAATTAATTGCACTTGGGCAAATGCAGTACTGACCTACACGAATTTGAGTCCCCGGGCTCGAATCCGGATATGTGATCACTGCGACTCTAGCCGCGACTTACGAATCGAGCATAACCTTTCACGGGATACCCAACGAGTCCGCTAGGATTTATCATCATGTTGCTGGCACGGAAATTACCAGCGAATGTAGCATGAGTGCGATTCTTGGGCCCAAAAGACGGATCCTTGGGTCTTAGCTTCATGTTCGCAAAACGCGACATCCAGGCGTGTCGCGATGGCAATACGACCCGGGAGTTTAAGAATTGTGCGCGATGTGCCTGTACATCGGACTCGCAATATTATTGAGGAGAATTCGAGAGGGCATGCACTTCCAATGTTTCCCTTTAGCAGATTCGGCGATTGTCGCCTCGCAATCTTATGACGCAGAATGTAGCCAGTGCCATTCCGTTTGCATGACTCGAAACCTTTCAGAGTGAGCTTTTTTTTGTTTGTACTCGTATGAAAATGAGTACGTGTGCTGCTGTTATGACAACGTCAAGACGCACTCGCCTGCTCCCGATGGGACGTGACATACTGGGACAGGACGTGGTGGGCCCCCCTGTGCTAGCTTTTTTACCGGAAACCGCCCAAGGTGTGCCGGTTTCCCCGCTCGGTGGTGCAATAATTAATGCGTGGGAGCATTGAAAATCGTACAAGGCTACCGTGTGCAGTCATTTCACCTCTATGCGGTGCGTGGCAGCCGGGATCGATGCCACGTGTCCTCCTTAGCCAGGGATTAACGGCTTGGATTGGTCCAGGCGCGGTATAAAGTGGGGCCAACGGGGAAGGATTAAACCTTCCCTTCACATTTACCCTTCTTCCTCCTCGGCTCCCACTCCCCTTGTTCTGTTCCTCGAGGAAGACCTCCATGTCCGGTGGTGGCAAGAGCAAGCACGTCGCGGCGGCGACGTCGACCAAAAGCGGGGGCACTGCTTCGTCGGCCTATCCGAAAAAGACCAGCGAATGGCATTCCTCGAACGTGACTATGAAGAGTCTGCGCCAGATGCAGAAAGACGGGGTGATTCTCTCGGAGAGCTCGTAGATGTGTCCACAAATTGTTGAGAAGTGTGAGTCTTAATAGATAGGCTAGACCCAACAAATTACCTAGCATGACCTATTAATACAAAGCATGATCATTAAGTTCCTAGCGCGAGTGATAAGTTGCAGATCAATTGTACCGGTTCAAAAAGGCATGCCAGAAACGGTAAGTTGCGAGAAATGATCTCTAATCCGCACATCACGAGTACTAATTTTGAAGTTAGGATACACCCCATAACTTTTGGAGAGCATGATCACTAAAGCCACCTTAGAGCTAGTACAAAGTCTGAAGGTAGCCCACGAAACCAATGAGTCGCATAGCACGATCAGTAAAAGTTGTACATCACGACTGCAAAGCTCTATTAAAAGCACCCTACTCCTCTCTTCCTAGATAACTACCAACATCATGCACGGCCTCTCCCTCCCCCTCCTAAAAGCAAGCACAAGAGCATCCCCCTAAGACCACAATTGAACAACTATGACACCCATCGTAGCAACAACTCTCAGATAGCCCACACTCCTATCAAAACCCACCTCTAACTCTATGGGCTACATCATACATCAGGTGCTTAAAGTTTAAAACACAGGCTCCACCTCTAACATTTGAGTCAGTTTGAAAGGGGGCCATCGATTTGTGAGTGATTTTACCTCACAAACTCGTCATAGTCCTCGAGTGTGAAGGCGAGATCCAGAACCTGCTCCCCCTGTCGCGCACGGTGTCGCCAAGCTCCCCCGCACCTGCGGATGGCTCGCCCTCACGCCCGGCGCCGAACACCCTGCCCTCGTGCGGGCACAAACCCTCCCCACCGCCAAATCCACAGTAGTGCGAGAGTTTCGCCCTCCGCAGCTAGAAATCCTCGCCTTATTGCTCGATTCGTCTACGACCGTGGAATTGGGGAATGAATCCTAGCTTGATTTGGGAAGAAAAGAGAAGAGAGAGAGGGGGCAAACCCTAACGTTGTCTTTCCAGGTGGGGTTTGGTCGGGCCTAGGTGGAATTTGGTCGGGAAAAGTTTGACGTGAGTGGCTCCATCGTCTCAATCGGACGCGGATCGGACGACCAAGTAGACTGTGCTGGGAAAGACTAGATGGCATTCACGCACTTTTTAGCCATTAGGATATAATCTCTCCGTTCATAAATAGATGACTTCCATTTGTTTTAAAGTGGATGTATGTAGTCATGTTTTAGTGTCTAGATACATCTAATTTTAGACAAATGAAAGTCATCTATTTGTGAAAGGAGGGATTATATAATAGATAGATCGTTGAGATGAAAATTCAATGCATGAGAGAAGCGCCTGTACCCTACGGTCCCAGTTAGCTTCTCCATTGCCCCGGTTAACTCCACAGGCTTGCATTTCTGGTTGACATTCTAGCTCATCACTTGCACTCGCTGAAAATCCTAGCACCTGATATTCAGATCACCGCGATCGAGCGCAAACGCACGTTGTTGGCAATAATCCTAGTGGCATGATGTGTATTACATGATGTGTTAGTCCTAGTGCCATGTTCTACTAGTTTAATTAGGAGTCGGACTATGTTTTTTTTAGATAAAGGAGTCGGACTATGTATCGTAGTACTAGAGTAATTAGGAGTCGGACTATGTATCGTAGTAGTACTAGAGTACCAGTCGTTTGTATCCGTGTCGTGCTAGTCTGTACTCCTACTCGGTTTGGCTTACCCCGGTCTGATGCATATATGTATGCGCGTATACGGGCAGAGCTTTTGTAACAAGACTTTACCGTGACAGTTTGAGAACTAGTAAAAGACGTGTCTCGCGCTTCTCGGTACGCAGCTCCTTTGCTTCGTGCAATCGTGCTCTGTTTCACCTTGTAAGATGGCGGCGATCACGGTGCCCGGCTGCGTAGACCCGATCCCGCTGCTGAAATGCACGAACGAACCAAATGCGGCAGTTCCGACGGTGGACTTGTCGGCGCCGGGCGCCGCGGCGGCCGTGGCGGACGCGTGTCGCGACCTGGGATGCTTCCGCGCGACCAACCACGGCTTCCCGGCCGGCCTCGCCGACGCACTGGAGTCCCGCGCCGCGTCCTTCTTCGCGCTGCCGCAAGAGGACAAAATGGCGTGGCCTTTGGCCTACGACACCAAGACAATCGGCTCCAACGGCGACGTGGGGTGGCTGGAGTACGTCTTCTTCTCCGTCGCGTCAGGCACTACGTCCCTGCCAGAGCCGCTCCGGGCGGCGCTTGAGGAGTACACGGTGGCGGCGAGGGAGGTGGGCGGGCGCGTGCTGGAGCTGGTGGCGGAGGGGCTGGGGCTGGAGGACCGGGGCGCGCTGCGGCGGATGGTGGCGGACGCTGCAGGGACGACCGACGAGCTGGTGCGCGTGAACCACTACCCGGCGTGCCCACTGGCGTCGGGCGTGACAGGGTTCGGGGAGCACACGGACCCGCAGATCATCTCCCTGCTCCGCTCCAACCGCGCCGGGGGCCTCCACATCATGCTCCGCGACGGCCGCTGGGTCCCCGTCGCCTCCGACCCCGACTCCCTCCTCGTCATCGTCGGGGACTTGCTCCAGGTACACACACCGACTTACCGTGCAACTTGTAGCCGAACTCATTGCCGTGCAATTTGTAGCTGAATCTGATCTGTGGTGGCTGCAGGTGCTGACGAACGGGCGGTTCAAGAGCGTGAAGCACAGGGTAGTGGCGCCGGAGGCCGGGGAGCAGTCGAGGCTGTCGGTGGTCTACTTCGGCGGGCCGGCGGCAAAGCAGCGGATTGCACCGCTGCCCGGACTGATGGAGAAAGGGGAGAAGAGCCTGTACAGGAAGTTCACGTGGGGCGAGTACTTGCAGGCCGCCTTCAAGACGCGCCTCGGTGACCACCACCTCGGCGCCTTCGAGCTCAAGGCCGGCAAAGAGCCCGTCGGTACCGACCACCACAGCAGCAGCAAGGCCGTCAAGCCATCCGCAAAAAAGAAGAAAAAGCCGTCAAGCCGACGCCACTAATTTGAACTAAAGCCCGACACTGTTTATGGAGGGAATACTAGTAGTAGCATGTGGTGACTGAAAGGTTTTTTTTTCTTGCATCGTTGTTACACTTGCTTGGTCAGGCCCAAAATGCACCGGCACGACAGCACCTGACTCTGCCGGCCCAATTTGTCATCCAAAACCCTTGTAACTTCCACCAGTAGTAGTATGCTGTACAGGGAAACGTTAGGTGCCATTTTTTTTTTGAGAAAGTTAGGTGCCACTTTTGTTGCTTATACTAATGATACTCCACGCGTTGCTGCGCGAACACATGTTTAAAAATGAGTGTGATCAATTAGTCAAAAAATGTTACGGAAACATGTATTACTGTCAAAAGTCTAAATTATGTAAAGAGATGAAACATGGAAGATGGAACACAACGTGTCCTAAATGACATTAGAAGAAGAAGGGACCTAAACATATGCCAAAAGATTGTGTTTAATGTGAACACAACAATATTCCGTGATAACAAAAAAAAGAATGTGAAATATATAGCGTAATTTTTGAGTTGTAACGACTACCCTAAAATAATAGCATCACCACCCTTTAGAAAAGCAGCATTTTATAAAATAAACAGTGGGAAAAATATTCGGATCTTGAGCGGACCGAGTCAAAGGTTCATTAATACTCGTCATGTGTAAAGGTTCAAGAAGCAAAGCGAGACGACGTGATGTAGCACTGCTTAGCAGCATGGTCCGGTGCCAGCATGTTCTTGTTACAAACGATAGCACAAATATGCAATGAATAAAACGATCTAGCACGATATGGGATACAAGATTTTAACGTGGAAAACCCTTTCAGTGAGGAAGAGAAAAAAACCATGGGTGCCAGCTAGCAGAACTTCACTATTTTCGGATGTGTTACAAACGCCGTGGATTTACAACTTGCAACTTATCCCAACCGTCGGCTTACATGGGGTATATAAAGGCGTAAACCATAAACAAGGTAGAATCCGTATCCAACTCGTCAACAACTCGCTTCGCTCCGTCCGAACTTTCTCTTTATTTTTATAGGATTTTGGATCACCAAAAAATAACACTCCACCTTCAGACAAATTCCTTCATGTAGTATAAAACGAACCATCACCCTGAAACAGCAAAGAAAACACTTTCGGCGCCAAAATAGCCTCTTGGGCTAAACAGTGATACGAACTAAGCTTGAGCAAAACTCAAACTTTGTAATAGGAACTGAAGTTGTCATCATATCAGTAGGATTATCATGAGTGCTTATCTTGGATACTTTCAGCTTATCTTGTGCAACAACATCATGCACATAATGGTACTTGACATCAATGTGTGTTTTGTTCTCTTATGCAACATCTGATCCTTAGTAAGCTAAATAGAGGTTAATGCAAGTATCATCTCCACAAATCTCAGCAAACAAACATTTCAACCAAACAATTCCTTACATGCCTCTGCAATAGACTTGTATTTTGCTTCAGTGGTACACTGGGCAACAACTGACTGTAATGTTGCCCTCCAATGACCCACAAGTACATGGGGTGTATCGTAATATTTTTGATAAATAAGAGTGTCGAACCCAACTAGGAGCAGAACATGTTGACAAGCAGATTGGACAGAGGATTCACTGTAAACACTAGCAACCAGATTTTTGGTTGTTTTTAATATAGTAGATAAATAAAGTGCGAGTAAATAAAATACAATAATAATAATTCAGCGAGTGGACCAATCCTTTTTAGAAAAAAAGACAAGCCGATTGTTTTACTTATGATGACTAAACGTTCTCGAGGACACATGAGAACCTCGCCAAGTGTTTTTTGCTTCATACAGTTGATTAATATTTTTTGTTTTGATAGGTGTTGTGTGGGTGAACCTATGCTAATGCACCGCTCAACTAAGACTAATCTATTATATACTAAAAGCAATATACGGATGTGAAATAGAGACACCATGTTAAGGCACATCATCTAAATTATTTTTGATAGTTGGATCTAAAGTTTACGGACAGGATTAAACATGAGATTAATAGTTACGTAACTGTAAAATTGGTTGTTGACATGTTTTATATTGGAGATACGTGTCAAATAGAAAAAAGAAAAATAAGACGTGAAAAGAAATTGGTCGACTGGGTGAAGATGTATTATTATAGGACTCTAGCTACGAACGGTATAAAAATGGTACAATTATGATTGACACGTTCCGATTGAGTCCAGGATATGGACAAGTCCCGTAACTGCACAATAGCTGCATCCGTAGAAAAAGAACATTACGTGCACTACCTTCCAGCTAAACGTGTGGTGGCAGCCCCCCCCCCCCCCCCCCCCCCCAAAAAAAAGTATATCTACCAACATTTGAAGCGTTTTGCCAAAAAAGAAAAAACAATATAGCACATCGTAACGAAGCTACCTAATTTGAACGTGATGGCAACCTGCAATGCCCAAAAAAATACCAACGGGAAGCTGCAAGCATACAAGTGATTTAGCAAAAAAAAAGAAAAAGATATGTAAACCGATGAGGAATCGCGAACCTACTTAATTACTCCCGGCTATCGCGCATTTTCCTTCATCACAAGAACAAGTACTAACGTGTTTAATTAATTACTCTTGGCCACTGTGCACTCTTTTCTTTGACACTTGAACTGCGGCAGGTTGAGGCATGTAATTTGAATCTATAGCAGAATTTAAATATAACTGTGTGGTTCCAGTTAATGATATTTATTTGTGTGGAAAAAATCTGTGTCTAATACGGAATTATGAGGGAAGCTTTTCAAACAGACGGGTACTAAGATAAAATCCAAAGCTGACCATCTGCATTTAACTTACGTGTGGGTGAGGGTCAGGACATAAGAGTAATACACTAGGAGATATGACATGGTGGTACATGTAAAAAAAAGTAAACTGGGAAGAAAAACATCTAGCGTGCTTTTAAAAATAAACTAATTTTTACGTATATATATACGAGCATCAACAACTATATACCGTACTAAAACATGTAAAATAAAATTTTAGTCAACCTAACGGGTTTTATACCAAGGACACACTGCTCGAAAAACATGCTATCATTCCCGAGTTCGTAAATTTGGGAAGAAAATAAAAACCAGCCATCACTTCCTCCAAGGATTACAACGTGACAAACATCCATACTTATGAGAACATAGAGACTTAGAAAGAGCCAATGTTATTTATTCTGGATAACCTCATCTCAACGAACATGAGTATGTCGTTAATAATACCACCCCCCCAACATATATGCAATATACTCGAGAGATTGATTGGTGAGATTCCTCTCCTCGTAGAGCAAAGTAAGTTATTGAAGATGAAAGGAACCACATGAAAAATGAAATGGGATATTTTCAATGAAAGGTTGAATATGTGTAACAAGTCCTTGAACTTACCTTTCAAAGTAGGCATAATGATGAAGCACAAATTCTCTCAATAATTTTTTGACGCATTAGGAACACAAGAAAATAAAGATATCAAATAAAATGCACATGGAGGTGCATGATTGGTTGCCAATCATTAGATATGTGCTTGCCTTACAAGTATAAAAAAACAAGTTATGTTGTTGTTACGGGAACTCTCCGGTACCATTTTCCTTTTGGTGTCCACAATGACTTGCGACCCATTTTATTCATAAGGATTTCAAGTATCTATCATGTTTAAATATTTGCAAATTTCACAGAGAGTTGGATGTTTAACCTAGAGGATTATAATTCTTATAAAGTTTCTATTAATCGCGCTTAACTAGAAATAAAAAAGGATCTTTGAGTACATCCTCTTGAAAAAATATATCAAGTCAGTTAATTTTGTTTATATGGTTTCATATCCTTTAAAATAAATGAGGGAATGTAGCTGTATTTTGCAATCATGTAAAATATATATATTTGATTAAGATGCCAAAGCTATGCCAGTGTAGTCATGTTATATTACATGACGAACATAAGTGAGAAAAAAACGCAAAATGGCTAAATCGAAGAGTGGGGTTTGGATGGAGAGGGTTAAAAAAGTACCTAAACATAATATAGATTTCCATCTAAACATAAATGGCATTCTACGGTTTTGTCGAACTTCACAAACTTTGGATATTGCTGCATAATTATATTACTAGAACTTGAGAGAAAATTAATATAACTGAATTTCGATATTAAACTCATTTTCTACTCTCTTTTTTAACCTTTTCATACATTACACAATTCTCAAAGTTCTATATATTAATACATCATGTATAAAAATGTGAAAAATATTGTAATTTCAGTAAAGAAAGTAACAACAAATAGACTGATCAAATTAAAGTTAAGTTATTATTGTTACTCGCCCTAACTATGAATATGAATATATATTTTACTATAGTAAGCAAAATTATTTACTATTACCTCGGAATCATTTGAACATCGTACGGTCGTTCCTCAAGTAGTACAAACATTATATGGTCATTGCTCAAGTAGCCCTAAATTATTTCACAATACGAGTGTTTTTCATCCACCAACTATCAAATATAACATATATCACAATCAAAAGTTTAATAGAATAGAGAAATTAATATAAAATGACACATATGTTCATTAGTTACGAGAAAAGTGACTATTAGTCGTTTACGCAAAAAAAATCTATACATGTGATATTTATTAGCATGAATTGTGGCAACAAAATGAATTGTTTTATATCACATAGTGTAAATGTTTAAAAAACAAAAATTTTATTTCCAGATTAATCTGAACAAACAAAAGACAATGATCAGCTCTACGAGTAAAATAACGATGTTGCCCTCGCATTTGCGAGGGCCACCATGCTAGTACATACTTATGATTATACCTCTTGCAAGCATCCGCTAATACAAGAAGTAATTAAGAGAAATCTAACCACATCTTTAAACTCTGGGGTCCTACACTCCCTCGTGCATCGGTTTTCTAGCGGGGGTTTAGGTTCCTGTCTCTCCGGCAACCCCACAATTAGTAGCCAAATACACAATCATCCTCCTAGGCCCATAAAGGTGTTTTTTTATGTAGTCAACGTTCACATGACACCATTAGCAGAATAACACCACAACTTAAATATAAAACCACTAGATATTACTTCAACATAATTCCACTACTAACATATTGACTTCTCCCATGTCCTCAAGAACTAAACGAACTACTCACGAGACATCATATGGATCATAATCAGAGGTGATATAATGATGAATACCAATATGGTCATAAAGTGCAAACACCGATAAATCTCGTAGCATCAACTACTAACAAGTAATCCACACCGGGAGAGAGATCTAGTGTAAAACAAGGATAAAGAAACCTAATTGTTACATGGGGATGAAGGTGGGCGTGAGGATGATGATGTTGGTGGTGAGGACGATAACGATGATGATCTTTATGATGCCCGGAAAGCTTTTCTCTCTCTGTTGTTTTCCGCCCCAAGGAGGCGGCGGAATATTTCCTTGATGGTCCCCTCGTGGCTTACGGTTTCCTGGGGGTCAAGTACGCCAAAATGAGGCGACCAAAGGTGGGCCAGGGTGGACACACCACCTGGCGGCGCGGCCAGGGGGTGGCGCAACCTATGGTATGTGCCCCTGGTGGCCCTCCTCTGGCTCTCCTCGTGGCTATCTCCCTCTTCTAAATTTCGAAGACTTCTTCGATGCCCCCTTCTTCTTCTGATCTTTAGAAATAGGGTATCTTGACGAAGCTTTTTTCATCAGATTTCTGGTCCCAGTGTTTATTCTCCATTAATTATTAAACATGAAAAATAAGATGAAATACCATAAGTATTGCATCATAATATGAAATATATCGATGAATAACATAAAATTACAATATAAAATAGTGGTGCAAAATAGACGTATCAACTCCCCCCAAACTTAGACCTCGCTTGTCCCCAAGCGAAACTAAACTCAGTAAATATGACCACAGGTTTATGGAATAAGGTGTCGATAAATAAAATACCGACAAGAAGCATCACATCTATCAATGCACAAGTCATTCTAGACAGCAACTTCCTCTCATATAATTTCACTTGAAACAAGTAGAGGGAATCACAATAAAGGTGCCAAAGGAAATCATGATTGGTAAAGGCAAACTTTGTTCTTGGTCAGAGAAAAATTAACAAATTGTACTTATCTTTCGATCAAAGTCTTTATATTATACCCCCTCCGTATCAAAATGTAAGATGTTTTAACATTCCTTAGACAAAATGAATCTAGACATGTTTTAGTGTAAGATACATATGAATCTATACACTAAAACATGTCTAGATGCGTTTTTTCTAGAAAATGGTAAAACATTTTATATTGTGATACGGAGGGAGTAGCTTACATTGCAAAGTTAACATGCTCAATCATAACAATTTATTTATAGTCATCGATAAATTTCAAAGTGATATTCATTCAGATAAAAAAATTGCACTAGACAAGGAAGGATAAAGACATGATTGAGTAAATCAACATATAGATGGATGGATCACAACAACGCAAATGCTTGCTTAAGACAGAAAGGAGTAGGTTTACTGACTCAACAAGGTAAAAGATAGGCCCTTCGCAGAGGGAAATAGAAATTAACTCATATGCTAGATCTTTTCTTTTGATAAACATAGGTATTGAAAACAATTTTGAGAGTGGTGTATGTTTATGTCAACGAATGGCAAACAGAAATTGTAGTACGTCACAAGCCAACTAGACCTTACAAGAGCGGCTCCCATTGAAGGACATTAACTGAAATCAGTAGATCATCCCTCTTCTCTTTTGTTTTACACAATCATGCTTTGACTGATAAATCAGGGGCAAAAATAGTGAAGAGAATTTGTAGTGATTAAGTTTTGGGGCTTGGAAACCCGCTGCCATCTCTTCTAGCGATTGGATAAGCGGATGAAGCCACTAGTCCAGGTGTGTAAAGTCTAATCAACAAGTGAGATAAAAAAATCTCTATTTGCGTCCTCATGAGCTAAAACAGGGGCACAAAATAGGTGTAATTTTGAAGGTTTAAAGGTAGAACACAATCAATTTACTTGGAGTGGAGGCTAAATACCACATTTTAGGTAGGTATGGTGGACACAAATGGCATGGGTTTGGTGCTCAAGGTCTGTATGCACGAGAAGCATTCCCTCTCAGTACATGTTTTTGGCTAGCAAGGCTGGGTAGCAAGCATAAGAGTTGAGGGAAAACAAACAAATATACATATGATAGAACCAATCATGCAATCTTCCTTGGAAGTACAAACAATATTAACTTGAGAATACTAATCTTATGAGCCAACAAGAAAGAAATATCATGAAATAATATATCTACATGCAACTCCCTCTTTTCTACTTAAGCCTCAAAGTATTATTGCTGCTGACCAATGCTAAGTTTTCCAAACCAACTTGATTAACTTTATGCTCCAATATTGATACCAATACTAATAACAAGATTAACCAGATAAAAAAATTCAAATTAAAATAAAGTGTAGAAAGTAAATGATGAAACTTCTCATTAATATTCCATAACGGCAACTCAAATCAAGGGATACATAGATAACCAACTAAAGGAGAGATACTCCATAATGCAAACCATCCTATATGATAACTTCTCTACTCATGATATGACTCTACTAAAAAGTAAAAAGGTGAAACATAAAGGTGTGATACCGTGGCACTCCCTCAAGCTTAGAACAAGCCAAGGGGATGCCAATACCAATGATGAATTAATTCTTTGGTGGTGGTGGTGAATCCTTATCAATAAGCTTATCAACCGATTTCTCCAATTCTTCAATCGTGTAAGTGAGTATGGGCATCATCTCCGTATTGTTCTCAATACGGTTCGCGTACTTGTCAGATGGTGAGTCCCAAGCATCGAGATTTTTCCCCACACTTCCTCAGATCGGGGGCTTTCTTTCCCTGCATTGTTAGAACGGTCCATATCCCAGCAAGAAGGAAATTTTGCCTCGGGTACCCTCTTAGATTGATACTCATGGATTAAGGTATGGAAAGGGTTTTTTATGCCTGGAAGTAGTGTCCTTGAAGCTAACCAGTGACGTGGGGCCTTCCCTCCAGTGCTCATCCTTGTCGTTTGCTTGAAGGGTTTTGCTACCACTCCAATGCTTGCGACGATACTCATGGATTAAGGTATGGAAAGGGATTTTGATGCCTGGAAGTGGTGTCCTTGAAGCTAACCAGAGACGTGGGGCCTTCCCTCCAGTGCTCATCCTTGTTGTTTGCTTGAAGGGTTTTGCTACCACTCCAATGCTTGCGACGGTGTCCTTGAGATTGAAGGTACTGATAACCTGCTTGCTCATGCCACTTCTTATAAAGACTTGTTTGGTCCTGCTCCTGGGAACTCATTCTCTATTGATGTGAATATGTGGGGAAATATTGAGAAACTAAATGATCAAGATAATGAACAGTTGTGAAAGCCTTTTTCGGTGGGGGAAATTAAAAACGCTCTTTTTTCTATGGAGGTTAATAAAGCTCCTGGTCTGGACCAATTCTGATAGAGTTTTATCAATTTTGTTGGGATATTGTTTGTAATGACATCATTAGTCTGTTCGAGGCGTTCTATAGAGGGAATCTTGATGTTCAGAGGTTGAACTACTTTACTATTACCTTGCTGCCTTAGGTGGCTGCTCATGATAAAATTACTCAATATAGGCATATTTGTCTGCTTCGTTCTATTTACAAGTTGATTGATTACTAAGGTGCTTACTATTCGACTGGAACCATTTGTTGATAAGTTTTTAGTCATCATCAGAGTGCCTTTATAAAAAAAAAGAAATGTCACTCATAGCATCCTTTCTTCATGAACTTATGCACTATTGTCATATTAAGAAACAAGTGGGGGGTAGTCTTGAAATTAGACTTTGAAAAAACCCACGACAAAGTTAATTGGGACTTTATTATGAGTTGTCATGTGTCTAAAGGTTTTGTGGCCAGTGGTGTGGCTGGATTAGAAGCATATTGTTTAATGGAACTGTTTCGGTTAAAATCAATAATAAAAATGGTATTTTTTAAAGAGTTTTAAGGGAGTGAGACAAGGAGATGCCCTGTCTCCTACTCTGTTTAACCTGCCTGCTGAGTGCTTAAGTAAGATGATTTTTAATGCCAAGGAAAATGGTTTGGTGGTGCGCATAGTCACTGATATAATCGATAAAGGGGTTACGGTTTTACAGTATGCAGATGATAACGTCATTTTCCTTAGTCATAGTATCGATTGTTTAGTGAACATGAAGCTCCTTTTGTATATGTTTTAACTAATGTCTAGCCTCAAAATTAATTTCTCCAAAAGCGAGATTTTCCTTGTGGGGGGAGGGGGATAACAATATTACTGAGTTCTATGCTGAAACCTTGGGGTGCAAAATTGGAAGTTTTCCTATGCAATATCTTGGTATGCCTGTTAGCTTTAGAGCTTTGAAGAATTCTGACTGGGACTTTGTTGATTCTCGTTTATTCGAAAACTTGATGCTTGGCAAGGGAATTCCTCTTCCTCCGGGGGGGGGGGGGGGGAGGGGGAGAGAGAGATTAATCTTTGTGGATTCTAGTCTCTCTGGTATTCCATCCTATCATATGTCCATGGCTCTGTTGCAAAAGTCCTTCATTGAGAAAATAGATAAACATAGAAGGAGATTTCTTTGGCATGGAAACAAAGTCAAGAAAGCCTACTATATGGTGAATTGGTGTAGAGTCTGTCGGTCTAAAAACAAAGGTGGTTTGGGGTTTACTTTGTAAGTGGCTTTGGAAACTAGAGACTAAGCCTATCACAGATGTCAACATTCGATGCATTGATTCTCCTTGTTGGAAGTCCATTATGAAAGTTAGATATATCTATTGTATGGGTAGAAAGGTGGTGGTGAAAAAATGGAGCGTTGTGTAGGCTGTGGAAAGACACTTTTGGGTCTAATACCTTGCCCTTGTGTGAAAATTATCCTGTGCTTTTTGATATTTGTCAAGAACCGAACTGTTATATCAAATGGCTCGTGGACCATGAGTTTAATTGTGGGTTTCGAAGGAACTTGCATGGGGACATTCTATCTCAATGGAAAGAAGTCGTTGACTCTGTGAATTTGTTTACTTTGGTGAGAACAAGGGATAAAGTTTCTTGGTCGTTTAATAAGAATGACATCTTCTCTACAAAATCTGTTTACAAAATGCTGGAAAATAATATATCGGGACCCAATTATTTTTGGATTTGGAGGGCCAAGATTCCTTTTATGTGGCAACTTTATCAAAATGTGGTGTCAACTAGGGATAATTCGAAGAAGAGAAAATGGTTGGGGTCTCATGTGTTTTCCTTTTGTCCTCAACGGGAAAGTGTGAATCATCTTTTCTTATCTTTGATTGTTCTATGGCTCGAGTGGTTTGGGCTGTCTTGGGCAGCACGCTGGGTGTCTCATGCTATCAAAAAAATGTTTGGCAAGCGATGGTTTGGTCTCAATCTTTTCTTCCTAATTGTGACAATGTTTTTATGGTCGGGATGGCAGCTATTTTTTTGGCCATTTGGAAAATGCGTAATAAAGTAACGTTTGATGATCATAAGATGAGAACACCCTGCGAAATTGTTTTTCTTGCTGCTGCGTTGGTGTCTGGGCAGGTCTTCACAAGGAGGAGGACAAGGAGTTGCTGAATTTGGGAGCTGAGAAGATGATGGGAACCGGCGACCAATCTACTGCGTGCTCAAGATGTTAGGCATGATGGGGCCTTCACAAGGCAATGAATTGTATCTACAGGAAGTTGAAGAGTTGTTGCGGGTGTGGTCTAGAAGATGCCGATGTCGGTTGCTGTGGAAGCCTGAAGTGGTGGCTGGGCCTTTTGTTGTTCTGTTGCTGGAGTTTATTGTTGGAAGCAGGTTTCCCAAATGTTCGGTTGTGGTTAATTGTGGTTTGTGGTTTGGTTTCGTCTGACTCTAGAGCTGCTCGTGGTACCAGGTTTCCGCCCTGTAGGAGGTGCTCGATGGCGAGCACTTCTCAACGGGTTTGCTGGTAGTTGCGCCAACTCGCTTCCTTCGCTCCCTCTGCCCCCTTTCTTTTTTCCAATAAACTGAACTTGTTATTTCCGTTTTCTAAACTACTTATAAAAGAGCAAACTTCGTAGATACAATTGATCTTAACCATCAAATAAAGAAGATAAAACGGTCAAAATCGTCCAGATATTGAGCTCAACTCAATAAATTTGATCCCCTCTACGTGTCTGTATTCGTACCCGGCCGATCACGTTTGGAAAAAAGGGGGACTGCCTGGTTGTACATTGTACGGCTTCCTATCGAGAGCACACAAGTATGGTTACTCCGCCGGTGTTCTAGGCCCCGATCTGACCACCCAGGTATGGTCCAGATAGCTGCCCTACCGTTTTCTTGGCCCCTCCCAAATCCGGTTATGCCCACATGACCCGAAGGCGCTGGCAGCAAGGACACGCACGCGTATCGTGGCGAAGCTGTTCGAGATCGGCTCGGATGGCACCGTACGTGCGCTCGCGTACATGATGCACTGGATCACCATGCTGGCATCTCTCATCAACGACGGATCCCGCCGGACGAGCAGTGATCTCTTCGTACACTACGAAGTCGTGCCACAGCAAGCCGGCATGTATACTGCCACCGATTACCGCGCATCGTGGAGCACCTGCTCAAGCTCTGGCGCGTCGAGGTGCAGGGGTACAGACTCTGCCGCGAGGGGAGGCCCGCGTAGGAGTATGGGTGCGCGCTGCCGCACAAGATTCACGGGCTGGACGAGAAGGCCTACAACCGTGGCTCTCAGCGACCCACGACGTCCGTTTCGCGAGCGATATTTCGTCGGCGAGCTGCAGCTGGGGGTGGACGGAGGAACACGGTCACGTGGTGGCGTCGTCGGCGAGATGTTTTTGCTGGGCGGCGCGGCGACATAGCGGGATGTCCCGTGCCGCTTGCAACTTGACTCAATGTAACCCAAACGGAGCTGCTCCAACCCCAGACTGAACTCACTCGGCGGACCTGCTCCAGTGCTCCCCTCTTGCTTGCTCCCGCTCAACAAGGTGTGAACATGCGGTCCGCTAATCGACTAAACCTGACCGCACTTATGCGGCCTATTCTCAGAGCACCTGTACAAATTAGCAGTGAGGCTTCGGTGCTGATTATTTTGGGGCCAATCGCATGTGTTGCTCAAGCGAAAAAATTTCACCTATGTACAACTAGGTTCGTTGATTAACCTAAATAAGATAGCAAATTGCTTGTCATGACAAAGAAGAAGCAATTTGTAGGTGAATATTACTCAGTATTTCTTCAAAACTATTTAGTTGTAGACAATGTGAGTATTTCCTCAAAACTATTTTGGTACAATACTCAAGGCTGGGTAAATACTTGTAAAGTTGTTGTTTCCATGGGCAAATTTCTCAAATTGAGTAGTTCACTTGTACACAATGTGACCTAAAGTGACGGCTAGAGAAGCTACGAGAGAATAGCTAATGACAATTATACAAGAGAATAGGTCCGTCTTGGTGTCCGACCTCGCTGCTCCTCTTCCCATCGTCATCCTCCTCACCCTACCGTGCTCGTTCACACCCACCATAAGGGCTTGTTCGTTTTGCTGAAAGTTGGAGGGGATTGAGAGGGATTGAGGTGGATTAAATCCCATGCAAGTCAAAATCCACCTAATCACCTCCAACCCACTCCAATCCACTTGGGGAGGGTATGAAACGAACAAGCCATAAAGGGGATACTGATTTGAGAAAAAAAATAGATGTATAATAAAGAGACTTGGAAATCGATGAATACCTCTAGCAGGACAACACGAACACAAATGCTTACTGCTGCAGACGGCCGTATAAAATCCCTTTGACTTACCAAACGAGAGTGGATTTTCCACACTTAGATGGATGTCCCCGATCTATCGGGGACGTGCATTTTTGATTCGACGGTCCGTGCGATGTTTTGAAAAGAAAACCTTGTATTTGCACAAAAATTCTATTCGCCTCCCCTATAATATAGGCCAGAATAGCCTCCTAAAGTTTAATCCTAATCATTGCCCCACCCCCAAACCGGCTCTCCTCTCCGAGTTCCTCTCCTCTCACCCTTCAATACCACTCTGGAGGGGTCCTTACTGGTGACCAGGTTGCATGCGCGTCAATGGCGTCTTGGGAGCCGTGTCCATGGCAGGGAAGGAGGCGGCGACAGCGAGGAGGGATGCTGCGTTCATGGAGGGAGGCGGCAACGGCAAGGAGGGAGGCGGAGACATCGAGGAGGGAGGCTGCGTTCATGGAGGCTTGGAGGGAGCCGCGTCCATGGCGGGCTAAAAAGATCCAGGGTTCATGTTCCATTGATTTTCGATATTTTGACCTCGATGAGATGAGGAGAAGGCACAACTAGGGCTGCCAAACCCGCTCATCGAACCCCACATATGCTCACCTCCTCTCTCAGACCGCCTTCCCCGTATGATTCCGCGCACGCCGCCATCCTTCTCCTCGACTCCGATGTGTCGCCTTCCTCCTCCCTGACCACATTGTGCTTCTCGCATCTCGAACCTGCACCGCTGCAGGTACGCATCGCCGTCCTTCTCCAGTGTTTCCCCCAAGCTCTGAGGCAAGCGCACGGGAGGAGTCAGAAGAGGAAGCAGGACGGAGGGGAAAACGGGGGCGCGGGGGCCAAGCACGGGAGGGATTGGTGCGGGGAGAATAGAGAGAGAGGAGGGAGGGAATTTGTTCAGGGGAGATAGAAGGGGATTCGCGAGCGGCACATGTGCACCTTCGCGACGGGAAGAGACGCCCTGCGTGCAAGATGCCTGGATCCATACGCCGGTCATTCTGGACTTCCGACCCCACACTAAAAGGATCCACGCAAAAGCGAGACGGGTAGGAACAACATGTGTGCAAAATCGGAAAAAAACAATTGCGTGTTGTGCAAGCAATGCATGGGAAGGCATGAAGTGCTCCCATCATTTATATGATAAATTCCACGTAAAGCACCGACTAGAGCGGAAATGACAGGGGAAGCAGCCAGAAGGATCCGATGAGAGGAGGTATGGGGCTACGGCGGCCGACACACTGCGGTGGAGAGTTGCTTCTGCACACGATAGAAGAGAGGGACGTTAGGGATGGAGGCAGAGCAAGGAGGGACATAGGACATACGACGAGACTGAGCGAGGGGAGGAAGGAGACACTGGGAGATCGTGCATGACCGTGTCGATGTGGTGTGGGCATGTGAGGAGAGAAGAGAATGAGTAGAGATCGGCGGGGTCAAGCAAAGGAACATCGAGCGCTTGAGGGAGATCAATGAAAAAAAGGAGTGGGAGGCAGGATGCCCATGACAACGATGAGAGGAGGAGGGATTGAGGGGGCAGCTCGGTTTAAGTGGGCTAGAGTTCGATAAGGTTGGGACATGGGTCTGCTGGTTGGGCCTTGACCTGGCCAGATGCCCTCTAACAATTGTTTTTGGTTTTTTACTTAGAAAATTAGTTTATTACATCTTAAAATGGTTCAAGGAATTATAATATACTCCCTCCGTCCGGAATTAAGTGTCACAAAGTTTGACAAAAATGGATGTATCTAGACATAATTTAGTGTTAGATACATCCACTTTTGTCAAACTTTGTGACACTTAATTCCGGACGGAGGGAGTATCAATAAAAAAAATATTGATGCTTTTGCGAAGTTCAAATACATTGACAAATAGAAAGATCGTGCGTTGCACGTGCCTAACTACTAGTAATGGAAAGGGGTGGAAGCCCGGTTGAAAAAATCGGCAACTGCGTAGATAGATACCTAGGTTGGCACTAGATTAAGTGATGGACGACCACCGTCACTTGACGCGCGACGGCAGCATCAGCTAATCATGGTGGTCGCGTTGCTTTTGGAGGCTGGACTACTAGGACCAAAAAGCTTAATCCGTTGTTCAAATTGCGCTGGAAAAGGAAATTGTATTGTTCTCGTCGCCAGGCAGTACCCAGGCTGCACGCGCGCGCAGTTTCTTCACCAGACAATTAGCTGTCAGTCTCTTCTCTAGTTCTCAACTTCTGGGGATAAGTTTCGAACACATGTACACTTATTTTGAGACGGAGGGATTAGAAAGGAATCAATCATTACAGATAGCGTTGTGTAATTAGTACAGGCTTTTCTATCTTCACGATCGGCTACAGTCACCCCACCCGCTTTGCTCGATCTTGTGCTGCCTGCCTGCCTGCTACTACCGCTTTATCTTGCCGGATCACCTATGTTACCGTGATGCTAATGGACTGTCGTGCACTTTCGTATGTCTACAGCAGCTCGCAGTCAGGACGAGGATGCTCTTCGTGCCGTCGATGTCCATGGAAAAGTCCATCAGAGCATTCGTCGGTGTTAGCGACCTGTGGTTTCCGGCGCCGCCACTCGCTATCGATCCATCTAGCACGGCCTGGGTAGCTAGATAGCCTTTCTAAGGTAAAGCGACCGGCCGCGCAAAGGGCTATGCGCCTCCGTGCCGGCCGGCCGTCGCATCGGTCGATGCATCGGCAGGTAGCCGGACGGGAACGCACCACGCCACGATTACGTCCTTGCGCTGTCTGTCCGCCGATGAATTCATCACGCGGGCGATCGACGCGCGCACGCCGACCAGGCGACCATACAGCTTCAGTGACAGGGCGTGCGTTCTAGATCAGTACTAGCTAGCCGGTGGCCAAAAATGAGCGATGGAGGCAGTGCGATCTCCCGCTGGCCTGGTCTACACAAAACGGCCGGCCGGAGGCCCGGAATCATCATCGACACGTGCTCTACTGTAGGTTAGGTGGCTCTCTGTTGCATTGTTGCGCTCACGCATGCAGGGATGGAGATAAAATTAATTGCAACTTCCACCACGTCTTGTGCTCTACATGTTGCGCAAACCATTAGTTGGACGACCTTTTTTTTTATACAGTTTTTACCAAATGATGGTCTAAAGGTTGTTCAAGAAAGATCCATACCAAATTGTTAGAGATTGGGGGGTCTTCTCCTCTCGAAAGGATAAGAGCTAGCTACAGTAGTTTTGAGAGTCAGCCGCCCGCGGCGATCTCCGGCCCTCCCGGTCTCCGGCGTCCCTGCCGGCGGTAGCGGTGATGGTTTAGGGTGCCGGCCCTCTGTACCTTCTAGTTTTAGGTTTGTTTTCTTGCTTGTATGCAGCGTCGGCGTTATGCCGTCGGGGTTTCATTCGCTGGGGATCCAGAGCTTCTCCTGGCGGTGGGCGGAGGTGGTGAGGTGGTGCATCGAGCTCCGGAGGTCGGAGGTGATGACGAACACCGCTTCCTCAGCAACCCTAAGAATAAAGCTCTTTCGCGGTGCTGCCAAGTTCAGAGGGCGGCCATGGCTTCTTCTCTTCTCCGCGGGTGCTCGTGGTGAGGCACAGCAGGAAGGGGAAGCTTCGGCGACTTTGGGCTTCGTAGTCTGGCGGCGGAGGCGTGCGCGCATTCCAGTGCACGCGACGGAAGCTTCGAATCAACGAGGAGTTCTTCAACGCAGCGCTCGAAGCGCGTGCGTTATCTCCGGCGAGCGACGCCACTCCTCGCTGGGATTATTGTCCCAGCTTCTCAACCTCCGAGTGAGGAACTGGTTAGACCTCATCCTGGGTTCCATCCTTGGCGGCGCCCCAAGTGGCTTGTTCCCCGGTGGCGATGGCGAGGCCAGAGCATGGTGGTCTGCGAGCTGCAGCGGCGGCTGGACCCAGGGGCTTGATTGCGTTCCCCTTTATCTTTTTAGGGTTCAGTTAGTAAGTTGTGAGGGCCTCGTTGTAATTACCCCTTCGCGGGGGCCTCCTTGTAAATGCCCGCTGGTTAATGGATAAGCTTCCTGATCCCCTGGGACCGCTTTACTGTTCAAAAAAAAAAAAATTGTGTCGATGCACTAGATGTAATGTACCAATTTTCTATGAAGCATCCATGGTTATGGGAAGAAACATAATATATATAGTTTTCCACATAAAACATTCGTGACAAACAGTAAATAAATCATATAAAAATAATTGACCGTCCAAAAACCATGATGTTGTGCCGGTTGCTTATAAGGTTTAACAAACCTACTTTTGAACATCAATTGCCCATCCAAAGTATTGGACAATACTCTTGGATGGACAATTTATGAACTCATTATTGTGTGAATTTTTCTTTACATAAAACTTGTTAATTTATAATTTGTGTTAAGAAAATCCTATAAAGCATATAAAAAGAAAATGTTTTTTGTATGTAGAATTATTTTTCTATGATCGGTTTAGAGCGTCACACGATTTTTTTATATAAAATATAAGCGTAAATATATAATTTCAAATTTGATGCTGACATATAGAATGGTGTCTATTGCATTCTAGAGTACATCCAAAAAGATCATCATTTTTTTTAATAATGAACTTGTTTTCAATTTTTACAATAAGTGGAGCAATGACACGTGGGGCCCACAGTTGTCTGTCAACAAGGCCAAATAGTTGATTGGATGACCAATAGAAGGAGAAGTACATGGTAGAAGGTGTTCCCTAAAAATTAACAAAACTCATATTTTTCTAAAACTTTAATATAAAATGGATCTGATCTGAAAAAAAAATCAGAATCTGATCCGCCATCATGGTATACATTGCACCGTGACTTACCGTGGACCCATGGCGCCATGAAAAAGGATCAGATTTGAAAAAAGTTCAAAATCTATTTATTTTGTTTTGAAGTTTTTTTAAAAGTGTAGTGTTCTGCACATTTTCACGAGATCTAAGATCACCCACAGCGCATCACTAATCTGCCGACGCGATGTTCAAAATTCTGGCCTTGTGGTGCTCCAGTTTTGAGTTGGGGGACAGGAAGCTGGAAATTAACGGTTCGAGCTTTTTTTTTTAGAAATGGGAGCAAAGCCCTGTCCTCTGCATCAGGCCATCGGGGTGATGCACACACACTCATTTTTATTAAGAACATAAACGTAACGGTTCGAGCTATAGTAGCATGCATGGTTTGAGTGTGAGTGTGACCAAAGCAAGATATCTTTTGTCCAGCACAACTAACCTGCCTACTCTAATACCATACGGTGCTACCATTCTTAATTTCCAACCCGGGCCCTTATTCCGTCTCGTTTCCAAGTGTCCACGCGATCGAACACATATAAACATTTCGTTTTCTTTCAAAAACGGAGGTAGGTACATGAGCCGAGCCTGCAAAAGCAGCGGCTTGGCATTCTTCACATATGCATGGTTTCAAGCTGGTAGCAGGGAATTAATCAAGACCGGAAGCAACTTTTGCATTGTGCTGACGAGGAATCAAAGTTTCAGGTGGTTGGTATAGCAATGAGTCACATGGGAGAGCGAAACCGTTTCCTTGATCAGGGCCGTCATCATGGATCGATGCATGCGTGGATGGACCAGCAGCACCTGGCCGGCCGCTGGACGTGCTTGTCCAGCACTCAGGGAGATGGATAATAGGTCACGCGAGCTAATTGCACCATCAATCTATGGATCGCAGCAGGAGGATTCTGTCTTTGAAAAGTCGCCGCCATATATGTGGACGCCGACCTCCGGCAAGGAGAAGGACATGCACGCATGATGCATGGCTTTACGTCGTCATCGACCTAATTGAGCTGTTGAAACCGTGTCAAGGTACGCTCAAAAGTATCAATAATGTTTGGACCTCCTAATTGATGAGATCTAGCTCGCCAAACCAAGATGGATCTAAAGTAATTTTGAAATACATTTTTTTTAGAGCAAGTTCAATAATAGAGCCAATAGCTGGCTATAAGGACTTGTCATATCACTATATTCAACCATATAAGAGCATCTTCAGCAGCTCATCTATATTTGATTATCCATACCTCTATATAGATGATCATCTAAAAATATTTATGCATAGATGTTGTTAGTTTCACAGCAGAAAATCTATATTCAGTATATCTATATTTTAATATTATTATCTTATAACTATCGTTCATCAATATTTTTCAACGACTCTATTTTGAACAACGACTTTGTGAACGACTATATTTTGTGTGATACCCCAATTCATATCAACAAATCCTCCGTTCAACAAGTCCATAAATTCAATAATTTTAGTAGGAGCAAATGGTTCTAGCACATGTCAAAATTTAGTGTCTAGTACATATCTATTTTTCTATAATATTTTTCCTCTTGGTCTCCATAAAATAAAATAACATAAGTAGTGCATGTCGAAATCGATAAAATATTTCCATATTTGGTTTGGATGATCATCTAGCCATCCCACAAATATGGATGGCAGGTAGGAGAATTGAGGGACATGTATAAATAGATGATTCTATAGATGATCTGCTAGCAATGTCTTTTACTCCTCCGTCATCTATATTTGGTTTAGATGTCCATATAGATGAGCTGCTGAAGATGCTCTAACCAACTTGTACAATAGTTAGCTAGAAAAATATGTTACTTTATTAAGACATGACTCACATTCCACTCCCGCAAGATGCTTAGGAGTACGTGCTGCATATGGCTCTTACATGAGAGCCCTCTCCACTTTTCTCTCCTCTTCTCTCTCCTCCACATAATCATAAAAATATTATTTTAATTCTTATAACATGCTTACATAACCTTATTATACTTGCTCTCATGAACGCACACCACTCCTTTCCACCTCATTGTCAAATGACACGTTTTCCTTTTTCTTTTTCTTTTTCTTTTTTAAACACAAGTGAGAGGGGCTAAGTTAAGAGAGCTAAAATAAATAGAACAACATCAAATTAAGGGATGTCGTCCTATCAAGAGAGGAGGTTTCCGAGACCAAATGCTTCAACATCTTTCCAACTGAATTTTAGTGTCAAAACGTAACCGTCCAATCATTAAAAAGTTATCGTATTACCTATAAATTGTTTTGGTCTTGATCTACACTAACAATCACTGAAGGACAAGGAAGGTACGCCGCAACGCCTTCAACTGGACTTGAACATATATATTTTTAAAATTAAGGGAGTTTTTAACTCAAACATCAAATCTAGGTGATACAACCATAGAAAACCTCAGGTATAAAAAAACATGGAGGACGTGTCCATTGTGTTCCATTAATCGGTTCAATAGCACTCAAGGTATCACTATGTGATGATTTTATTCATTATGTGCCGATTGCCACAACCTTATCGCTATAAATTTTGAAGGTTTTGTGAGTTTTATAATTTTCATGCAGAAGTTGATCGATAACAAAGCTCTTTATGTAAAAACCGAAGAGATAGCTTAACACTATCTACAGGTGTCGACGACTCTTCAAACTGTTATGTGTGTTTTTTTTTTTTGTATCCCAAGGTCTCAGTAATTAAAATTCTAGAAGCACATCCAACCCGATAAGTTTGAAGTCGGTCTCCCCAAAACCATACTATGTTGGCATTGAGAACATATATGCGCTCGTGTGCAGTCTTTGCACCAGCGTTTGAAAATACATTCTATATGCTGTCAAGAAATCAAAAAATAGTTCACAACATAGAAATACCATAAATCTAGCACGTCACCAAAAATAAATATCAAAATTTGAAACACTTCATCGAAATACCAAAGAAAAGTTAGTCTAATCGTGTTAATGGGCCCAATTTTGTGATAATATTAGAACACGGTATGACCCATTTGTTTCTCGATTTGTTGGTCCTACTTTAATCTAAAATTTGGTGACATTGGAAATTTATATTCTACGTAGTACATGTTAAATTATTTTCATACTTTACGACCGCTCCTAGAGCATATTGTTCAATCTCGGCAATTGCACATGTCGCACACTAGATTAGATAAATAGGGTCGACCCGAACAATTCCACAGTGGAAAGTAAAATGGCGAGACAAAAATATTAACTTTGTATGACGTGCAATGTACTCCCTCCTCCGCGAATAAGTGTACGTATGGCTTCTATGGTAAGTCAATGTTTTAAAAAAATTATCAACTTTATAGAAAAATATAGCAGCATTATCATGTCCATTCCTTGAAAGAAGGCTTATAACTTTTTCTAAAAGTCTACTGATGTAAAGTTTGACCTTTTTTTAAAAAAAAACTTCAATAATGATGCATCATACCACCTCCGTTCCTCAAAAATAAGGCGCGTAAAGATCTGTTGGCCCCCTTCCCTTCCCTCCGGGTCGCGCGCGCGAGCGACCCCGGGGGCCAAACCCTAGCCGCCGAGCACCTCCCTGCCCCGACCAACCTCAGCCGCTGCCGCCGCCGGCCTCACGCGGTGGTGGTGGCGGCCCCCCTGGCCGTCAAAGATGGAAGGGGAGGAGGGCGCGCCCCGGCCTGCCGTTGTCGCGCGGCAGAGGAGGTCACCGGGCGGCGCACGGCGGAGCTAGCTAGCGCGACGAGGACTTGAGGAGGAGCATCGACGACTGGTCCTGCAGCACGGAGGGAGGAGGTGGTGCTTCGGTGCGGGCTCTGGCGGCGGCGGCGCCGGCCCGAGGCCCTGGAGGAGTGCGGCGGCGCTGGAGGGGCCAGGGCGACCTGGCGCGCTGCTGCCGCCTCCTTCCACGGCGTGGGCGCGCGGCGGAGGCTTCTGACGGGGCCGGTGCACGGGGAGGAAGGAGCAGTCCGGCGCGGGATCTGGTGGCGGCGCCGGCGGCCCGAGGCTCTGGAGGTGTGCGGCGGCGCGGGAGTGGCCAGGACGACCTGGCGCGCTGCTGCCGTCCCCTTCCACGGCGAGGGCGTGCGTCGGCGGCATCTGACGGGGCCGGTGGTGCTCGTGGAGGAGAGGGATCGGGCCCGATCTAGGCTCCTCAGGGCCCGAGCTGGGCCTATCAGGCCGTTTGCTGTTGGGCTGTCAGCTAGAGGGCTTGACAGCCGCAGCAGGGCTAGGTGGTTCGTCTCGGACATGAGGGGTTCGATGCGGTGGCTTTCTGCAGGCGTTGATGTGGGAGGCGGCGGAGCGGGTCCACATTTTTGGAAGAGTGCGGCACGCTGGAGCGACCAGTTGGTCCTGGCGAGCTGCTGCTGGCTCTCGCCAAGTCGTGGGACCGCGATGGCGGCCTTCCGTCGGCGAAAGTGGAGGAGTCTTGTGCCCGATTCAGGCCGCTCGTGCCGCGACGGCTACGTGGCTGTCAGCCTGAGTTGGTTGGACAGCCGTAGCGGGGCACGGGTGGCCCTGGCTTGTGTAGGAGGCGGAGTCGAGGCTGCGGATCTTCGTCGGTGGCAGAGGTGGCTGATGGACGGGTTTCTCGGTAGCGCTGGCGATGGAGGTTCTTGACGTTTTTTTTTGCTACGTTGGCGAGGTGCTGCGGCGGGGTGGTGTGAGTGGCTGGTGGCCGCCCCAAGTCTTGCCCACCTTGGGTTGGTGCTGGTGGCGACGGCGCTTGCGAGTGTCGTTTCCCTCCTTGGAGGCGTCGCCAAGTGTGCCGGCTCTCTCTCGCCTCTCCGTCAGTTTGGTTGAAGTCTCCGGGCGAAAGCCTAGATTCGAGTTGGATCAACGCGGTGGCGGCGTCTTTGATGTCGTTACTCTGTTGGGAGCATCGCGTTCGGAGGCTCGGTGGTGTTATCCTTTCGCTCCTTCGTTTGCTTGCCGCTGTCCGAGATTGTTCGTGGCTCGATCTAGGATAGGCTCTCGTGTAGTTTTTACGTCGCGAGTGGAGTTGTTGCTATGAGTGTTGTTCGCAGCATGTTGTAGCGTTCTTGTATCAAAATTTCTGCCTTCTATAAAAATCAGGTGCGCAATTGCGTACCCTCGACAAAAAAAAAGGCGTGTAATTTTTTCTGAAATCAGATTATGTAAAGTTTGATCCGTTTGGAGATGTACTTTTAAAATATACAAATTTAATGTCATATATGTGATTACTGCTTTATATAAAATTGGTCAAAATTTAAAGGCTTTGACTTAGTATATAGCCTAGAAGTGCACTGATTCGTGAGCGGAGGTAGTATGCACACTTTGTTGAGAACCGAAAACGCCGTTAACTGGCTGAGATGCTTGTACCCTCGAGAGTTGAGAAAACTTGTTCGGGGACTGATGCTACGTTGGATTCGGGTTGTTGAGTTGGATGGATCGGTCCAGGCAAGAAAGAGGCGCGCGCGCAGGGCTTTGTCCGGATACTGCCTCTCGCTTCTTTGTATTGGGCTCCGTTGATTATTCTGGATAACCTTTTGCTTGTTTGTTTCCCTCCGTTGATTGGTCGACGGCATGAACCCTCGTTGATCTCTTCTGAGTTCCCGCAGAACGAGACGCAGGCAGCCTGCAGCCCAGGAGGGCGCGCGTGGGCGCGGCCAATCGGTGTGGCCGTTCGGCGTCGGTGAGCGTGGCCCTTGGTGAACCAGCGAGCCGAGGCAGGATCGATGAACCGTCTGCCCCCCTGCTCGTGCGGGCCTGCCTCCCACCGGGGAGCTGCCATGCCACTGAACGGGCGTGCGCGCCCTGCCGCCCTGCCATGTCGCACGCTGCGCGGTCGGCTCGGACGTGCGCGCCTGTGCAGAGAATCTGCCCCTCGCGGCGGGCGCCAGGTGTAAGCTGGCACGGCCGGAGCCCCTCGCCGCGCGTACGGGCCCGGAGTGGACAAGTCGGTGAGAGGACAGCGTCAGCAGCGTACGTAGCCTTAGGCCCTGTTTGGTTAGGCTTATTATCTGGCTTTTGACTTTTGGCTTATAAGCCACAAAAGCACCTAAATAGGTGCTTTTGATTTTGGCTTTTGGCTTATATCATTGTCTAACAATATCCAATTAAAAGTCAAAAGCCAAAAGCACCTATGTAGGTGCTTTTGTGGCTTATAAGCCAAAAGCCAAAAGCCAGATAATAAGCTCAACCAAACAGGGCCTTAGGACATCTCCAGCGCAGTGCTCATTTGACCCGGACAGACCCGATTTGAGCAGACCCGGACAAAACGAGACCCCAGCGGGGCTGCTCAACCCACGGCCTGGTCCGTTTCCCGTCCGCGGATGCTCAAACCCTGACCAAATTTGGGTTAGATTTGAGCAGCTCGTGGACGCGAAACGGACGCGCGCGCGGCGGCGCCAGTTTTCGGTCAAAGGGGTGGCCCGCTGGCCAGTGACCGTGGCGACGGCTCGCCTCCCCACCGGTCCTATTTAAATGAGACCCGCGGCCACGCGTCCTCCCCCACGCGCACCACCGCCTCCTCAGTCCCCGAGCCTTCACTGCCCTCGCTGTCTGCCACCCCTCTTCCTCCTCGGCTCCCTCGCCGCCGGCCGCAACCCTAGCCGCCGCACGCCATGGGCCGCAACTGGTTAAACTGGGGCAAGGGCAAGAACGACGACGAGGCCGGCAACTCACGCCGCCGCCGCGCGCCCTGGCCCAGCCCCCCTCTCTCACCTGCACCCCCACTCACCCGCGCCGCCCGCGCCCAAGCGGAGCAGGTGCAGCCTCCCTCTCCCCCTCCTTCTTCCCAGGGACCGGCCGCCCCTTTCCGGCTGGTACCCGCCCGCGTACGCGACCGGCCCTACCTCAACAAGAGGAGGTGCCAGTGGTACTGGGATCGCGCGATCCCAGTCCCGTGGCCGGATGTCCACCTCCCCGACGGGTGGCATCTGAACAGGGATCGAATCCCTGTGCCGCCGGTTCCGCGCTCGGGCCTCGAGCGGGAGGTGGAGATCCACCGCCGCCGCGACGAGCTGCCCCCCGATCTCCGCGACCAGTCCCCATTGGGACACATGGTTCACGGATGAACACGACCTGCGCCGCAGGTCGTATTTCGGGGCGCGCCAGCCGCGCGGGGAGGCGCAGTTCCCGCCGCCATCACCTCCACGCCCGGCGCGGCGTGGCACCGCGGCGTCCCCAGCCCCTCTCCGCCCCCTCCGCATTGGCGGCCGCGCCCCGGCCGTCAAGGAGGAACCACTGGAGGAACCCCCCAGTGGTACGAGGACGAGGACGACGACGATATCGCCATGGCTGAGCCCGAGCCCAGCGAGGAGCTCCAGCTAGACTTTTTTTTTCTGTTTTTTATTTTTTTTAAGTTGTAAATCTATGGGCCCCTGTGGGCCTTACGCAATCTATCCTATGTCCTCTTTTGGTATGAGCAGCCCCGCTGGGAGCACCTGGTCCGGGCCGTGTCCGAGGACAGCGGACGGCTACTCAAACAGACAAATTGCGGACCAAATTGGTCCGTATTTGAGCAGTCCCGGTGGAGATGTCCTTATCCAATCCATCTCGTGCGTGCATGTCCTAGCGGGCGATCTTCATGTGGCGTGCGGATACTAGTGGTCGGCTATGCCTAGCTATCCATATCCATCCATGGATCTTCTTGCCGGGAAGGTGCAGTGCATTCGGGATATTCTCTAGTCTAGGAGCGTACGTACGTACGAGGCCAGAGGCAAGGCTAGTACTTGTAGCTAGGTAAGGTGCATGTGAGCAAGGTAGTGCTAGGCTGCTAGCTAGCTAGGGTTTGGCACGCAGAGGCGGGGTGAAAATCAACAAAAATAACCTCAGAACCAATCTACGGCACAAAATAAACCTATTTGCAATCTATTTCCAAAGATAACCCTTTTGTGTGAAGCCCGTAACCGGGGTGCCACGTTATGCAGTGTGAGTGTGTGACTCCCCAGATAAGGGTGCCACACTTTCGGCCAGCGTGGCAGCATGGGACCCGCGCTTGTAAGTGTGGCGCCGGCTACCGGGGAGTTACACTCTGAAGCGTGACTCCGTTATACGGGGTGCCACACCCTTGGAGTGAAACCACCCCGTTTGGTTGCTCTCGGGTAGAATGTTTTTAAGTGTGACACCCCAGTCTAGGGTGCCACACCCTGAAGTGTGGCTCCATTGCTCAGGGTGCCACACGATGAAATTGTACCGTTTTACCATTGCGAGTGAAACATCTCAGAATAAATAAAATTTAGAGAGTAGTAATACTGTAAAAAGAATACCATAGGAATACAGTTCACAACATTCATCTAACCCAAAAGGGAGGGCCTCGAGAGCCCTGACGAAACCCTACACGCTCCTCCTATGTCGCCCCCACCTGAGCGACACCGGAGGCCCCGACCTAGCTGCCGCCGGCCGCCTCCCCAGGCTCCCTCTCTCCCTCGCCCGCGTCGGAGGACGCGGCCGGGCAAAGCTCGCGCCGCCGACGATGGGAGGCGGGGCTTCTCCTTTTGTGCGTCCCGTGGTCGCTGATGCCGTTGACATGGGCGGCGGCGACGGTTTTCGACGGCGCGATGGCGTGTGGTGGGGTGTGGCGGCGCGGGGAAGGCGTGAGGGGCTGCGGCTGCGCATGGTTTGCGTCCTCGACCTGCATGTCGTTCATGGCGGCCGGGCCCAATGTGGGCCTTGCGGTCCTGTGCCAGCTGCAGATCTGGGACGCCGTGTTGGCGCCATGACCCTCTCCTGCGTGGTGCTGTGTGGATGCGGCGGCCGTGCTCGTCCACCGCCGCGACGACAGAGGGGCGGCCGAGGCAGCCGGTGGCGATGGAGGCTTCTGTGTCCCTTGCTCCTTTCCAGCGAAAAGAGGCAGTTTTCACGACAGTACGAAGTTCGCAACAATGGCACAAATTTAAAGTCGTGACAAATTTCAAGCGAAGTTCACGAGATAGCCAATGTCCATGGTGACATCAATGTTAGAGATTCTATTCAGTCCAACGTAGATACTTGCTCTTGCGGTTGCCCGCTTCATCCTTCTCTTGCGCACGGCGAGCTAGCTCACGCTTTCTTCCCGGCTCCTCCTCACGATCCCTTTATCTTCACGCTTCTTCTTCTCTTTCTCCAAATGTTCCGTCTCCATACATTCATTCATCTTCTTTTTCATCTCTTCGTCTAGGCGGTGCTCCTCCAAACGGCGTTTTATCCTTGCCTCGTTCCTATCGACCTCATTCTTGTAGTAGCTACATGAAATAGGTCTATCCATTCGAAGTAGATGCAAAGGGGCGGTGGCGACTACAAAGAGACAATAATCATTAACCATCTACAAAAATCTCCTAGGCAACCATGGATACAGATGATACATACCTTGAGACGGTCATAGGTAGATTTATGTTCTTCTTTGTCCCAAGCATAGTTGGGACACAACCAAAACTATCTTTCTCTTGTGTCATCCCAATCATCGGATTGCTTGACATTGCAAATGTCTTGGCACCGACACTTGAGTAGATCCTCCTTGGGAGTGTCGATTGCATTCATGTGCTTGAACTTTGTCATGACTTTAAATTTGTGTCATTGTTACGAATTTTGTATTGTCGTGAACTTCAAAATTTATGTGAACCTTGCAATCTAATGTTGTGAACTGTATTCCTATGGTATTCTTTTTACAGTATTACTACTCTCTAAATTTTATTTATTCTGAGATTGTTTCACTCGCAATGGCAAAACGGTACAATTTCACCGTGTGGCACCCTGAGCAATGGAGCCACACTTCAGAGTGTGGCACCCTAGACTGGGGTGTCACACTTAAAACATTCTACCCGAGAGCAACCAAACGGGGTGGTTTCATTCCAAGTGTGTGGCACCCTGTATAAGGGAGTCACGCTTCAGAGTGTAACTCCCCGGTAGCCGGCGCCACACTTACAAGCGCGGGTCCCATGCTGCCACGCTGACCGAAAGTGTGGCACCCCCATCTGGGGAGTCACACTGCATAACGTGGCACCCCCGTTGCGGGCGCCACACAAAAGGGTTATTTGTGGAAATAGATTACATATAGGTTTATTTTGTGCTAAATATTAATTTTAAGGTTATTTTTGTTAATTTTCACAGAGGCGGGAGATCGACAACGAAAGGTGGGTGGGTTGGTGACAAACATCCGCGTACATTCCAAACAAGGCATGCACAGTTTTAGCCATAGGGACAATAGTGTGTGTCAGTGCAGTAGATATATATTCTTTATGTCACAGGGTGGTTTGGTGCTATTTTTTTTTAAATAATACACTTTTTTATTAAAAGTAAAAAATAATACACGGATTTTGGAATTTGCAAAAATATAACCCAGTCGAGTTGGGCCACCGCGACTGGGCCCTGTCGAGTTGGCAGAACACGACTAGGTCCTGTCGTGTTGGCAGAACACGACTAGGGCCCTGTCGAGTTGCGCCAGCCCGATTAGTGGCCCTGTCGTTTTGGGACTAGTCTTGTTCCCCAAACACGACAGGTCCCTAATTTTTTTTTTCTCCAACTTTGGCCATTAGTCGATTCATTGCGAATTACAATAATTATTTTGCCTGAAGAAGAGAAATTTAGGACAATATAATGCGCATAAGGAAAGCTAATACTCCTCGACGACTTCACTTTGCCCTCCCATGTGTTCGTGATGGAGGCATGAAGTCGTCATCACTGTTTTCATCAGCTACGGCTTTTGATGAAGCAGCACGCTTACACATAGCCTTATACCTAGCTAGACCTCTCGGCGTGTAGTCGTCGTCACTGTTGTCATCATCAACTGTCTTCGATGCGCCGCCACTCTTCCCCTTCGATGTGTCAGCACTCTTCCCCTTCGATGAGGCGCGACTCTTCCCCTTCGATGTGTCAGCACTCTTCCCCTTCGATGCGGCGCGACTCTTCCCCTCAGATGCGGCACCAGTCTTCCCCTTTGCTATTGTGCTCAGGATCCAATGAGCGTGGTGGTTGTCTTCTGGAAACCCTCGTGGACATGGTCCAAAGAGTATGCTCATCCAGCCATAGTGCGGGATCTCTTTGTTCAGAAACTCTGCGTCTGCAGGATAGTGCTGCACATTGAGAATAAAAGCGAAAACAGAAATCAGAACGATGCAAATCGGTTTGAACATGATGTAAACTCGTGAATCGATTACCTGAACGTGAACTGCATAGGCCTCGTCGGAAAAACGTATCTTATCGCTAGTATTGAAGATTGACATACCCCGAAGACCCGACTCGATTTTTTTGAGCTCAACTATTCTGCACCACTTATGATGCCACCTCAATAGTTCACTCCTAATTTCATCGGTGGATCTAGGCGGGAGGTTATATCTGGCTAATTTTTCCCCTAGAGCAATAGTGTGGGCCGACTCAGTCATTAGTTCATTAAAACTAACTGGAATTCTACCCCCCCTCGTATTCTTGCAAGAACCTTTTGCCGCATGATATAGAATATACCATGAGGTTTCTCGATCGAGACCAGGACTACCACTATCAGCCATTACTCTAACTTAAGTAGACAACATACACACATCCATATGAAAGAATGCCGGGGCTTATATAGGCTGGAGACGGTGGGGGGAGATCAATGGCGGGAGAAAAACGGCGGGAGATCAGTGGCGGGAGAAATCTGGCGGGAGAGGGTGGCGGGAAAAATTGGCGGAAAAAATTGGCGGGAAAGATATGGCGGGAGACGGTGGCCTGGAAAAATTGTTGGGGGACGGTGGCGGGAAACAAATGGCGGGAGATGTTGGCGGGAAAGTAATGGCGGGATGAAAAATGGCGGGAGATCTTATTTCGTATGAAACTTCAAAGTTAAATATGTCACACCTACGTAGAGACACACAAATATGTAGATAAATATATCTCATACATAAGTGCATAAATATATCTCGTAGGGAACGCATCGTGAAACCGATGTGTCATTGCTTCCTCCCAACCATCCGGTTTCTGCAATGGTCCTATGGGCTCTCCTGCCAATGGAAGCCCGAGCAAATAAGACACATCCTCAAGAGTGGGAGCCATCTCTCCCCAGCGAAAGTGAAAGGTATGTGTCTCGGACCTCCATCTGTCCACCAGGCAGGAGAGTAGAGAGTGGTCAATAAGTACGCGTGTACCGCCCACTCTATGCTCTACCAGCCGCGCGAACGGTAGTAGCCCACTCCATTTAAGCCTACAAAAGCGAACATACAATTATTAGATGCACGTGACCAATTAGTATGTACAATTAGATTACTGTGTTTAAATTACGTACCGCTCAACCCAGGCAGGGTGAATCCTCCAGTACTCTCTAGGAGTGCGCGTGATCAGGTGGGGGAGAGGTTTTTGCTGTAGTAGCCGGCCCCGGTGGGTTACCTCGATCTCTTCACGGAACAACGACATCCTGCGCTAATTGAAAACATTTTGCATACAATGTACGAGTGTTATCAAAATTTAAAACATAGGTCATTAAAAGTGCGAGAGTCATATCAAATTTCGTGCAAGTCTCCTATCCCTTACATGTCTCAGTGTGCACACATTCAGTCTGCCGCGTATCAGCGTGTACTTCCATTCTTGATTCTGCTTGCAAAGTTTCTTGAAAAGATTCATAAGGTTCTTGTTTCTGAACTGAGAGAAGAAATTGGCCCCCAGGTGCCGCATACACCAACGGCTCTGCATGTCAGTCCACGGAGTTGGTTCTTCAGGCAAAGGGTTTGTTAGTGTCTTGATAGCACTCAATATACCTGCATGCCTATCATGAAGGATGCACACATTCTGCTTATCCTTCACCACTGCTATTTTCAGCTGCCTGAAGAACCATGTCCAGCTTTCAATGTTCTCGCTCTCAACAAAAGCAAATGCTAGTGGAACGACTTGATTGTTGCCGTCTGTACCAATGGCTGTGAGGATCTGACCCCTGTACTTGCCAGTAAGAAAAGTGCCATCTACACAAATCACTGGTCGACAATGATTGAAAGCTTCGATGCAAACACCAAAAGAGAAGAACACTCGATGAAGCACCCTAACTGTTGGGAACTCTGGCATATACCAGTCTTGGATATCCACATATGTGCCCGGATTCCGGTCACGGAGTGTGAGCAGTAGCCGAACAACAGAGTCGTAAGCATCAAAAAACGACCCAAATCTGTTCTCGAGGGCCCTTTGCTTAGCCCTCCAAGCGGTGCCATAGGAAATATGGTACTTAAACCTGACTAACACTTTCGTCTGAATATCTTTCACTAGCATAGCTTTGCTCTCCACTATCTCTGTGTAAAGCAACCGAGCAATAAGAGTAGACGATAGGTTCTTGTGAGCTTGTGGGATACTTGAATTAACACATGTGTGCTGAATCAAGTCACTGATCTTCCAGCTCGTGCCATACTTAGGGAGATATCCATGCACCCTCCCGGGACAGTTTATATCAACACACTCCATTGTCAAGTATTTCTGACTTGACACCTTAGTTTTGAAAACTCTTTGTGTCGACATTGCCCAATTAATTACAGCATCCTTCAGAGCTTCCTTGTCAGGATACATAGCACCCAACGCAAGGTTGTTCTGATGATATTGCCAGGCAGAATCATGCCCATCGTCGACAGTCATTGCCGAACTGAAGTCTTGCCTCCATGCTGCAGGATTTGGCTGCACCACTTCGTCCACTTCTTCATCTGACTGGTCTGAATCCTCGTTATACAGACTTTCTATATCTGTATCTTCATCTTCCATCTGGTTCTGCATCTGCCCGTCAATCTCGTCACCGTCTGCCTCACCGCTGACATAACCAGTTTGACTTTGCTGGCTTATTTCTATGTCAGGATTACCGGCATCGCCTTCAGCTGCTCGACTACTCTGCCCGGTTTCATAATATTGAGAGGAACCAGAATAGTTCATCTCTTCACTCCTCTGTCCAGGATTGTATCCATAATCAATCTCAGGTTCAATCACCTCTTTCTTGACAGGGAGTACTAAGGCCATAGGATTTACACTCCTTTTTTCGCAACCTTGTAACCAGCTACACCACTGAGAGTCTCTCTCTATCGCCCTTAAATAAAATAAAGGGTTTGACCTAGATCGGCTCCACAGAGCATGTACACCGACGGTGTATGTTTCAGTATCAAGACATAAACTTCCTGTCAACCATTCTTTCAACTGGCTAAGACTCCAGGATTGCGGCGCACACAAGTCAACATCTATACTGTCATACGAACTCAAATCAACTCCCAGCTCATTTTCTTCTACAGTACCAGCACCGTAAAAGAACATGAACTTCACTAAATCAGACATCTGTGATGGGATAAAAAATAACCATCCTCGTTAAATTAATCGGTTATTATATTTACCAGAACATTTTTACTACTTAATACGATCGCACCTAACATAAATAAAAATACTCGCACACATCTAGCAAAAATACTATATACCAAAACAATTTTGCTAACATAAATTACAAACTATATACTCGCACGCATTAAAACTAATATTTTTCATTAAATCTAACAAAAGTAATATTTAGCAGAACAATTTTGCAAACATAACTTGCAAACTATATACTCGCACACACTACCACAAACTATATACTCGCACACACTACCACAAATATATTTCACTAAATATAACAAAAATACCACTACCACAAATATACGTTTAAATATATATCTACCATACAACTAACAAACACACGTAAACATGCACAAAATAAGAGAGAAATCGCGTCGAAATCATACCTTCAAGCCGCACAATTTAAATCGTTGGTGTAGGGTCAGCGCAGCAGCACCGCGACAATGCAGCCCGCGGACAGCACCACGTACAGCAGCTCCACCACCATTGCTGCCATATCCACCACCACAACCACCACCTCCACCAAAGCAACCACCACGAGCTAGCTCATCACGGGATCGAGTGCTCACTAGCCTCCTATGTCCCTCTACAATCCAACTACGGTGGAAAATCTGCTTTGTACTGGTTCAATTTGATGGAAAAAATCAAGCAAGCAGCTGGTTCATACGAGCAAGAAAGAAGGAAGAAAGGAAGAGAAGGAGAGGGGGGAAGAAGGAGGAGCTGCGGCGCGCATATTATACAGGGGCCTGTCGTCCTGGCCGAATGCGACAGGACCCCTGTCGTCACCTGCGAACGCGACTGGCCGCCCAGTCGATTTCTGCGAGCGCGACAGGCCGCCGCGCAGCTCGACAACCGCGTCGACGTGGCCCGGCCAATAGCCGCGCGCCGCGTGGCGGGGAACAGGCCAGTCGAGCTGGCAGAACGCGACTGCCGCTCAGTCGTCCGCGCGGAATGCGACAAGGGCGCTGTCGCGGTGGGCCAGCCCGACTGGGTAATATTTTTGCAATTTTACGAATTCGCGTATTATTTTTTTACTTTTATTAAAAAAATGTATTATTTAAAAAAAATTAGCTGGTTTGGTGCTATAGTCGATATACTCCCTCCGTTTCCAAAATGTAAACATTTTCAGCAAACTGTTTTACTCCCTCCGTTCAACAATAGATGACTTCCACTTATCTATATATGGATGTATCTAGACATATTTTAGTGTCTAGATACATCCATATATAGACAAATGCAAGTCATCTATTGTTGAACGGAGGGAGTAGTTTGCTAAAAAAGACAACTTTCTCGTTTCGTTAGCAAGAGGAGGCATCTCTATGAAAAGGTTGTCAACCGTACCCTTCACCTGGGCGCCTTCTACATAGTACTAGTTTTGTATCATAATATAAGACGTTTTAGAGGATCTCCACTAGGGCCGATAATGTATCTGGTTTGTGCTATCATTTTCTTGCAACGATTCTTTCTATTTGCCAATGCCCTATGCATCTGTTTATCATATAGCCCGGGCGTGTCTACGGAGAGTGATCGGGCAACACCCAAAACAGGCAAATCCAACTATAGTCCTTATTTCTTAGATGCCAAACTACTACAAATCATGCAAACTACTAGTACGTAGCGTAGTGCTACTAATTCCTACTCTACTAGTACGTAGATTAGTGCTACTAATTCCTACGATGACGCCAGAATCGTCAGAGTCTGAGCCATTGGGGTCGAAGCTCCAGCCGGAGTTGTCGCCGTCCTCTCCGGGATCCTCGCCGTTGGTGCGGGCATCAGCGATCTAGATGGCCGCGTCGATGTGCTCCCGCACGGCGCGGTCGTTCTGGAGGAACTGGCCGAGGAGGAGCTCGCCGGCCTTCTCCGCCGCGAGGTGCTCACGGAACTGCTCCTCCGTTACATTGACGATGTTTGGCGGCCCTCCCAGCTCGACGACGCCGACCTGCGGTGGCGCCTGCGCTTGCGCCTCCGTCGCCACCTGCCGGTAGTAGGCGGCCCACTTCTTCGGCGTCATCATGGGGTAGGGGGAGGCGGCAAGGCCCTGCGTCGGAGCAAAGGAAGATGGTGGTGCAGCGGCTAGGGTTCGGCGAAGAGGGGAATGCGGCTAGGGTTTGGGGGTCTGTCCCCCTCTTATAGTTGGAGAAGGCTTCCTCGGGCAGTACGCCGGCCGGTGCGCCATGAATGCGACGACGCGTGGAAGCCGGTCAGGCCGACTCCGCGTGGGACCGTGCTGTCAGCGACCGCGTAACAGCGTGTCCCATGCGCGTCCGGGTGGCCCCAAATCCTCCCCACATATGGGCTGGGTTTGGGGTTGACCGGTCAGCCTGGACGGATGTGTCCTGTTTGGGGGGTTGCGGCTCGGTGGGTGTTTTTGGTCCAATCCGTGCCCGTTGACCGCCTGGCCGGATAGGGCCACTTCGGGGGTTGCGTTTCGAGATTCTCTTACATGGAGATGGTCACATGACTTGATAGTACAGATAAAAGCTACCTTCTGTTTATATCTCGCTGGAGCTACTAACATCGTAACAGCCTCAAGGCTTGTTAGATTTCTATGGCCTAAGCTCATTTAGTTTAACAAATCCTGAAAATTTCAAGGGCCTATTTAGATTGGTTGCATGATACGAAAAAAGAGAAAGTGTGTCTAAGTTTAGTCCCATGTTGCTAGTTGGGAGCAAGTTAAAACTCCTTACAAAGGCTGCTCTTCCACCACTATTAAGTTAATGAGAATTGGAGCATGCGCAGTCCTCCTCTGTCTTCCGCCTCGTCACGCATGTCGTGTTTCGTGAATCGAGTTAGAAGTTGTTTTTGTGAAAGATCAAATTTTTGCTTGGTGACCCACTGTGTGTATGTGTCAACAGGCATGTCCATACTTGACACGTGCCCCATTTTTTTCCCACCGTGTGGCACTCGTGTTCTCTTTCTTTCCTGAGACTATAGTGGACATAGAACGTACGGATCGAGAACACACACTCACTCTATGTCTCGCTGTCGTCTAGTTCATTTTGTTTTCGTTGCTATCGGGATTCCCATTTCGGCGACCGCGACATGACCGTCTGGGAGAGCAGGCCTCCGAAACCCAATCCCTTGAGATCCTGCACTAAAAGATGTCCGATAAGATTTTTGGGGAGCGTCTCGGCCCAAGTGCTCTCTTTAGTTTGATTTTATCTGCACCGACCATTCGACTATTGATACGTTCCAAACGTATCTATTATTTTCTATGCTTCATGCCTGTTTTCTACATGTTTTTCCTATATTTTTCTTTGTTTTCTATTATTTATTGAACTAACCTATTAATGGTTGCAAAGTGCACAAATTCTTATTTTATACTTTGATGTGTAGGAATTAATTGGACAATGGCAATAAAACACAATAGGAGCCTTGATGAACAAGGACTCCTGAAATCTGTTCACCAACAGTTTCTAGAGATCGTCGGTTTGAACCCCGAAGATAACGTCAATTGAAGTTGAAATTGCCTACAAAGTTGTTGGACATTTCCATACCTTTTTTAGCCCAAGAACATCCCAATATTAGTTCGTATGTGACCTATGGAACCGTTCTACTGCAGGAAAAATATTTGATTACGTGATTACGAGAATCGGTGACGTGATTGAGTCCAACTCCTACTATATTTCAGGGATTCGGGCAAGTCACGACTTTGGGTCCTCATGGGGGCTAAGAGAGGTCCCTAGGAAGGATCTAGAAGTGCTCAAGAGACCTTGGATCAAATGGTCATCCATCGGAAGGCCACGGTCATCACGGAGACACATATAAGGAGAGGAAAAGCCTAATTCTTGGGCAGCCACAAAAAATGCCACGAATTGTGCCTTCCCCATGGCCTCATCTACAGCACCAAGAAGCCATGGAGGAGGGGGCTAAGGGGCGGCGCTCCCCAATGATGGCCGGCCGGCGCAGGAGGAGCCCCGTGCGCCGCCGCTAGCCGCCGGTGCCGCCCTGCACCTCACGTGTTGCCCCTTCCCCGTCCTCTCCACCATGATGCCTCCTTCACCAACACCTCCATCGTTATATCATCCATAGCTACAGAGTTCCACTCTCCCGCAAACCTCTGTAATCCCCTATTTAAACATGGTAGTTGATGTTATAAATTATTTGCAAACGATCTATTGCATCTATGGTTGATTTGAGCTATATATTGAATTTTTTTACAGTCCTATGGTGTCCATCATATGTTTAGCGCACATGGTTCACATCATAGGGTTTACAGTCCTATGGTGTCCAAGTATGAAAAATAGCCATTAGAATGTTTGCTCTCTGTTATTTTATGTTTTGCATCATGACATCATGTTCATTGCATTTGTTTTGCTTTGTTTTCCAATTGTTTTCCTCTGTTTTCCTTTGTTTTCTATTTGAATTTCAAACCAAATTTCAAACCTTTTGTTTCATACTTGTGATGTTACAATTTTCCAAAATGAATATTCAAATCAAAACAATCATTTGTTTCCATTAAAGTTGTGATTTCAAAACTATTGATTTGTTTCTAATCAATAATTCATCTAATACCAAACCATTTTCAAATTTAATTAATTCTCCAAACAGCAACCCTTTTGAACTTTATGAAAATTACAAAACAAATCAATCTATTGTTTCAAATAAGCTTAAGGGTTCACACTATTTAAATGGGTCTTTTTAATAACTCATTTAATAGCAAATTTCATTCAAATTCAAACAAATGGCAAACAGCAAATAATTTCAAATTATTTGGAAAACCAAAGTTGGACTAGGTTGCTGTTACAATAACTAAGCAATAGAAAGTTTTTCCTAATTTTTCTACTCCTAAAAACCCATCTATTTCTCCTCTTATTCTTTTCTAAAAAAAAGAGAAAGGAAAAAAAAAACTAAAACAGCAAAGGGAGAGAGGGGCAGGCCAGCCAGGCCCAGCCCACCATCTCTCCCTCAGGCCCGTACCCCCCTCTTTCTTCCTCCCCTGTACGGCAGGCCATCCATGGCAGCCACGTCGACAGAGAGGAGCAGGGACGGCAGGGAGCTCCTCCCCCTCCCCCTTAAAACCCTAGCCCGAGCAGCCCCTCTCCCTCTGCCCTAATTCTCTCCCCCTCCTCTCTCCCCCGCCTCCATGTCCTCCTTCTTCCACCTCCTCTCTCTGTCCCTGTTGCTCCCCTCTCTGTAACTGAAACCGATCACCACCACCTCCTCCCTCCGGCGATCGCCGGCGATGTGATCCACCTTCGCACGGGCTAACGGCGGGAATGGATCCCCCGCGACTCCCTCTTCCTCTCCGACCCCTCCTCGGTAGCTGAGGGCCACCGGAGCGCCGCCGCCGTCCTCGTTTTCGCCGCCGGCCACCACCACCGCGGCTGCACCGACCCCCTCCTTCCTTTCCACCACGGTGAGCCCGCCTCCCACTCTCTCCTTCTCCTCTCTGTAGCGCCGCGAGCCCGCAGCACCACCCGCACACGCGCGCCACCACGGGCACCAGCTCCACGGCGAACAGCCACCGCGCGCAGTCGCAGTTCGCCGGCGGCCACCGCGCCTGTCGCTAGGTTCAGAAAACTGAACCTTTCAGTTTCAGTTAAAACAGCTCCTATCTGAACGTTATCCTCCCTCGCTACGCTTACCTGACAAGCATCGAACAGCTACCGCAGTGGCAGCAGCTCTCTGCGCGCAGCAGGGGGTCGTGGATTCGAATCCCACCCCCGGGATTAAACCCCCTTTTTCTCTTCTATTTTTCCAGGCCCAAAACAAACTGCTAATCACCAACAAGTCCTTGCCAGTTCTCTTCTAGGTCCCTGTGAATTATTTCTAAGTCCCTGGATATTGTTTAAAATGGCAGATTAATACCCACACTTTAAAAATGCATAAATAATTCATTTTAACTCCAATTTCAACATTTTAAATATGTTTTCCACTCCAAATTAAATGCTATACCCAAATATAAATTGTGTTTACTGGTTTGAATATTTTAAATTGGTGAAATATTTGAATCCTTGTTTAATTCACTAATTTTGCAAAATTCATAACTTGGGCATAAAAATTCCAAATTCAACAAACTAAATATGTTTTCCATTCCATTTTTCATGAACTTTGCAAATATCGACTTGGTGTTCTGTTTTGAATAAATTAAATTGCTGAAAACAACTGTTTCTTAAATTAATGCATTTAAAATTGTCAACTTAATAACTTGCTCATTTTAAATCCATTTTCAACAAATAAAATATGTTTTCCATGTTAAATTAAACCACCTTTCCAAATATAAACTTTGTTTCATGTTTTGAATAATTAAAATTGGTTAAATCATTTAAACCTTATTTAATTCATTTAAACTTGCTCAAATTAAATTATTTTTGAAACTATAAAATATGTTTTCAAACCAGAAAAACATACTCTTTTCAAATATGAAGTTTATTTAATGCTTTGAACAAATAAAATTCAAATAATACTAACACTTGTTTAAATTCATTTAAATCTTGTTTAAACTTGTTTAATTCATAAGTAATTCATTCTAAATCCTTTTTCAATATTTGAAACATGTATTCCACCTAAAATTTTGTGTACTTTCCAAATATGAACTTTGTTATCTATTTTGAACAATTTAAATTGGTGAAAACAACAAATGCTTGTGTAACACCTTTAAGGAACCAAAATTTCATAGCTTAATAAATAAAATTCCAAACTTGGTAAACCTTATTTCAAATTGAACCTATGGTTGTTTTCTTTCTGTTTTCCTCATCCATGCATCATGCTAATCCACTTTCACATGTTGGTTAGTTGTAGATCATTTAATCCAACCTTAACTCATGGACTCTTCCTTATGCAATCCAATTGCATATGGGTCCATTTAAACATGTTATCTTGTCAACTAGTTTATTTTTGATGCATAAATTAAATGGTCATGCATCATCCCATGATTGTGCACTATGCCATGTTATTGATTGTTTGCCTCTCTGCGTTGTTTGTTTGCTTCTTCTTGGATAGACGACGACGTTGAGACAGACGATACTTACGACACCCCTTCTGAGGATCTAGCTCAGTACCAGGCTGCTGAGTTTGCAGGCAAGTATTCACTCACATGAACCATTGTGTTCCTTTCCACATTGGATACCGATACTTTCCGTTGTCTATTCTGCTAGCCTTATGAATCATTGCTTTCTGTTCCGAACCTATCACATGTTATCCTTTAACCCTGATATTGCCTCACCTCCACACCTATAACCTTTTTGCTTGTTGCCCGTGTCTTACTAGCATGCTTAGGGTTGTTTTGCTCGAGTCTGTTGTCCGTTACTTTCAGTTACCTTATTACTTATGTTCTGGGGCTCGATGTTAAACAATCAACCTGTTAATGTTTGAGGTAATAATAATTTGTTGATAAGGCACCGGCAGGAGGCCCGGCGTGGTTTTGAGGCCTGCTAGTGTCGAACTTAAGTAGGAAAAGGGTCTTGTCTACTGATCCATGATGAGCGCACTAACCGCATGTGGGAAGCGTGTATGGGCGCCCCCCTCAATTTGATTCGATTCGCATCTCGTCCAAATCGCCTCATTTAGTTCGGGTTTTCCATTTGCCGCATGCATATGCAGGTGCGAACCCTTGGTACCAGGGTGGAACTTTTGTAGTCGGCATTTAGGGAGACACGTTCTTAGAGTGCTATAAGGGTCCCCTTTTCTTCGTGGGGCTTGATTAGCCGTGCGCTCAATTGCACGGGGTTCTTTGGGCTTGATGCGAAGAAGAGTTGAGTTGTGTTGAGTGCCCCGCTTGGTGGAAAGGCCATTCCATCTGGCGGGTTATTCTTACGTGTACGGCCAAATTGGTGCACCCCTGCAGGGATAAATCTTCTCGAGAAGCCGTGTTTTCCGCGGTTATGGATGACTTGGTGAAAGTACTGGCTAACAAGTACTCAGAACAACTTACACCTAACTAATGATAACTTGACTAGTAATAGTCTTATTGACACAACAACCTGATCCATCATTAATCCAACTGTGTGAGTTATCCTCGGATTGCTTCTTTGGATAAGGGGCGAGATCCAGGATGGGTTTGTTTGGTGGTTAGTTATAGTTGGTTACGATACGTTATCTTATCTCCTTTCTGTTAGCCGAAAGTTGTAGCATGTTTCTGTAGTTGGTTAGCGCAGCCCGCTGCCGCATCTTTTGTATCACCCTTTCTTCCGTTGAACCCAAAGCATCTGTGCTTGGTGTTGACGGGTACACTTTGGTGAACTGTGAGTCTTGCTTGCCAGTACGTTTATGTACTGACCCCTTTGGGGCTGTGGTTTCCGCAGACTTCGTTTCCGAGGATCCCCATGGTGGCTACTACGTGGAGTATGACGAGGCTGCTGACGAGTAGATAGCGGACCCGGGCAGGATCCGAGACTTCGTGGATGGGCTCTGTCTTTCGTTTCCGGCCTCTTAGGCCTATTTGGATCTTGTCTGTACTCAGACACTTTGGATGCTTCCGCTGTGATGTAATGATGAATTGTTGGGACATGTGTCCTCTGGATGATTGTATTTGCTATCTCTGCTCTAATGAGAGCTATTTGCAGCTTATTTCAATCTTTTGTGTCTTAGAGATATGTTGTGATATCAGTAGTTCTAATGCCGTTGACGTACCATGTGTGTATGTTATGAAGTACGTCAACGGAAGTGTCCGGATTTCTATGGGATGGTTTGCGCAGACGATGGATAGTAGAGAATGGTTGTCACACGTTTACGTGTTGGCCTGCTCATATTGAGATGCGGGTGCCGGTATGCCCCGTAATCCATTTGTTCTACTATTTAGCGGACCGTGAGTATCCCCTAGAAGTCCGGGTGCGACAGGAGACAATGGTCCCATTACCTTTGATAAAAAATGATCTTGACTTTGATGATTGCAACATAACTGAAGTGATTAAGTTCCTACAAAATATTGCTAGTTGTCCTAATGCTAGTATCTCTGTTATGCCTAAGAAACTTTATGATATTCTGGATTTGCCACCTTTGGAGCACTGTTATTTGGATATTCGTCTTATTGATAATGTTAGAAAGAAATCTTTGGGGAGAATTGATGATGTTCTTATCATGGTTAATAATAATATTGTCCCCTTTCATTTTTTTTTGTTATGAATATTGAATGCAATGCTTCTTGTCCAATTGTTTTGGGAAGACCGTTTCTTAGAACTGTTGGTGGTGTTATTTATATGAAAGAGGGGATTATTAAATTTCAATTCCCACTCAAGAAAGGTATGGAACACTTTCCTATAAAGAGAATAAAGTTTCCTTTTGATTCTATTATTCGAACAAATTACAATTTGGATGGTTATTCACTTGAAAACACGTGAATCCACTTTTCTCGGCCTAGCTAAAAGGCGTTAAAGCAAAGCACTTCTTGGGAGATAACCCATGGTTTTATTTTTGCTTTGTGTTTCTTTGTTTTCTTTAATTCAAGGGGTTGTATACTTCTATAACAACTCTTTTGTATCTTTATTTTCATGTTTTATTTGTGCCAAGTGAAGTTTCTAACGAAAGTTGGAGTTGGTTTTGGATTTCTGCGCATGAAATAGATTTCTGCTGTCCACCGTAACAAATCGTATAAAATACATAAAAATCATAATTATCTGAAATTTTTGCGCTTATTCCTCAGCTGATTCCAAAACTTTTTCGTTCTTTAAGTTTTTTTATTTGAGAAACGTAAATGCCCCGAAAAGTTTTGTCTTTATAAACTGTTCTGGTTTTGGCAGATTCTGCCATTTTTCTTCCATTTGTTCTTTTACACTGTCAAGTGGATTTCTTTGCTTCACGAAAAATCAGTGGATGTATATAATGTTTAAAAGTATCAATAGCACTTGTGTCCATGCAGAACCCATGAATTTTTGATTGTTCCACTAACCCTCTGATGCGAATTACTCTTTGAGTGTGGTGTGAAGGAAGTTTTCAAGGGTCAAGAGAAGCGGGTGATGTAATGTGACCAAGAAGAGTGCAAGGTCAAAGCTTGGAGATGCCCCCGTGGTTCATACCAGCAAATTCTAAGAATTCTCAAGCATCTAAGCTTGGTTATGCCCAAGTCATCCCCTTCTTCATCAACAATTTATCAGGTCACTTATAGTGAAACTATATTTTTATTCGGTCACATCATATGAAGTTTAGTTGGAGCGTCTGTTTGTTTTTATTTTGTTTTCTTTTTTTTACTTGCTGCAATAATATAGTTGGACCCTAGCATTCTTTGTGTGGGAGAGAGAGAGAGACACGCTCCGCTTTTTCGTTTGAATACTCGTTATACTCGTATTCTTAGTTTTTCTTCTAGCTGCTGTAAAATTCCTGTTTAGATCCTATTTTCTTGCATCTCTTATTAAGAGTTGTTAGTTTTAGTAGAGTTGTGTTAGTAATATTTTGTTTAATTGCTATATCTCTTGGAGAGTTTTTATTGTTTGGTGTTTGATGGAACTAAAAAATGCTACGTGTGGTAGATGGTATGACGAAAAAAGCTTACATATTCTTGTAGATCACTAAACTGTTTCACTTGATTATTTGTTGTTTTTTTGAGATATTAATATGCTTAATGGTAAAATTGCTAGTCTAGTAGAGTAAAAACAATTAATGGTTGGTCTAGAAGCTTGAAACTGTGCCACACTCAAATAACTAGTTGATAGGATAATGGTATATGACTTCCTTTGCTGATAACAATCGTAGTGGTTTTTTGTTACGCGCTACGGTCGGGGTAGCTAACAGTGACTTGTCACTACCACGGATTCTCTTAGAGTGATTTTCATTATGCCTTGGAGATCATGATTTTATATGGAATCTTTTAACTTGTGAGTTCTATGTTGCGGTTTTCTGGCACTTCCCCCATCCATATTTGTTAGCCTCTTCGGTACTGTGCATTGCTTATTCTCACATTGAGAGTTGGTGCAAACTTTGCCAGTGCATGAAAACCCCGTGGGAGAACTTTGTTCTTCTACACATAAGCCAAAAATTATCTTCCTCAAAACAGCCACCATACCTACCTACCATGGCATTTCCATAGCAATTCTGAGATATATTGCCATACAACATCCATCATCATTATGTTACTTGTAATGCTTCATTGTTATTTTGCATACTGCTACACTAGCAGGAGCATTTAGTTTTATTTACATTAGTGATATTTCAGTTTGAGTTATGAGTACTAAAAGTGTGTTGATTCGTTGTAAAATAGAGTGTTGCCCCTACTAGTGAGGTTATATATCAAAAAATTAAAAATAAAAAGAGAAAAGGCCCAAAGAGAAAAAAGAGAGGCAAAAGAGAGAAATAAAGAGAGAGGGGGCAACACTACTATCATTTATTCCACGCTTGTGCTTGTTTGGCATCATTACTTCAGTTTGGAGAGAGTTTTCATATTATGACTTGCATAACTATGTGGGGAACTTACATTATAGAATTTGGCTTGTATATTTCAATGATGAGCCTCCTTAAAAGAGCTTTAAGTCTTCGTGAGCAAGCAAGTTGGATGCACCCCCACTAGTTCCATTGGAGAGCTTTCATACACTTATAACTCTATGTGCATCCGTTGTGTGGCAATCACTACTCCTTGCATAACTTCGATTATAAGACTTCCTCTTGTCTAATGATCACTTTAAGTTGTGTGAGACTTTCTTCCATTGACCATCAAACCCCCCCCCATAATGTTCTTTTAGCCACAACATCCTGGTGCCAGGAACCAATACAGAATGCTTGCTTGTTTTGAGTGCACAATTATTTGAATGATTTTCCTACGTGCATATTGTTGTCAGTTTACTTGATCCTAACAGGAGTTGTTGTGAGAGTTTGATGCCTTGCATGATTACATTTTTGTTCTTGAAGCTTAAATCATCTTTAATATACTTTGGACAATGGATTGTCTTTTAGTATTGATTCATTGAAAAGTTTTACTTTGTTTTTCCTAATGGTTTATACATTATTCTATTTGATATCAACTATAAACCATAGCCTTTATTCATTGATCCTAGTTTACATGCTTTACATTACTATGATGATCAAATTTATGTTTATAGCATGTCACCTCAGAAATTATTTGTTTTTTCATTCTCGAGTAGGAACTAAGATTTGGGATGTTGATACGTCATAAACGTATCTATAATTTCTGATGTTCCATGTTGTTTTTATGCCTTATGCTACATGTTTTCCTTACACTTTATGCCATTATTATCGATTTCCTCGGACTAACCTATTGACAAGATGCCACAGAGCCAGTTCCTTGTTTTCTGTTGTTTTTAGTTTTAGAAAAATTGTTCTAGAAATATTCTCGAAATTGGAAAATTCGAAGCCCGGAAGTCTTATAATTCCTGAAGGTTCCACGGAATCCCGAAGAGGCCCGGTGGGGGGCACAGGGGGGGCCACACCATAGGGTGGCGCGCCACCCCCCTGGCCGCGCCTAGGGGTGGTGTGGGCCCCTCGGGCATCCACTGTCGTCGCTCTTTCGCCTATTTGTTCCCCCCGATACGTCAACCCTAAATATATACCACTTTTTCCTGAGAAACACCCGAGGCCGCCGTCATCGTCAACTCGAGATCGGGAGGGTTTTGGAGCCTCCCCGGCACCCTGCCGGGAGGGTAATTCATCACCGGAGGGGTTTACACCACCATGCCCGCCTCCGGAGTGATGCGTGAGTAGTTCATCCCTAGACTACGGGTCCATAGCAGTAGCTAAATGGTTTTCCTCTCCACTTTATGCCTCATGCTTAGATCTCGTGAGCTTCCTCACACGATCGAGATCATCTATTTGTAATGCTACGTGTTGTGTTTGCTAGGATCCGATGATATTAAAATGCTATGCCTTTTGATTATCAATCTATCATGTTATCTTCATGTGTATGTTATTTATGATCTTGCCTGCTCTCTGTTGTTAGTAGATGTTGTGGCCAAGTAGATGCTAGTGACTCCAAGAGGGAGTATTTATGCTTGATAGTGGGTTCATGCCTTCTTTTCATCTGTGCCCGAGTGACAGAATCGTGACAGATGGAGGATGTGTTATTGCCATTAGGGAGAAAATAATGATGTTTACTTCGTTGACATTGTTTACGTTACACACTTTGCTTACTATGATTATCCGTTGCTTGCAACTTAATACCCAATGTTTCTTCGGATGATATTCAAAGGGTGGATTATTAGTCATAGATGCAGTTGGATGACGATCTATGTATTTTGTTGCAATGCCCGCATGAATCTCATAGTAATCTTTATGTCGTGCATGTTTCTTTATCTATCAATTGCTCAGCTGTAATTTATTTACCACGCATGTTAGATATCTTTTATGGAGAGACACCTCTAGTGAACTGCGGATCCCGGACCATTTTCTCATTCTGATAATACAACCACTGCTTCCACTGTTTTCACACTGCTGCTATTGTTTTCGTACTGTTCTCATACTGTTTTCAACACCATACATTTAACCTCCTTGTTATCAGCAAAACTGGTGAGATTGACAACCTCACTGCTTCGTTGGGGGCAAAGGGAATTGTTTTTGTTGTGTAGCTTCCACGTTGCTGCTGAACCAGTAGTGCGCCCTGCCATCTCAGCTGCATCAACCTTTCTGAAGTTACTCCTTCCTCCTACTGGTCGATTCAACTTTTGTTTCTTTCTGAGGGAAACTTGCTATTGTGATCTTCATACCTTCCTCTTGGGGTCTCCCAACGAACGTGTGTTACGCGCGCATCACACGCCTCAGGTTTGCTAGGAACTCATCAGCCTCTTTCTTAGTAGCCCGCTCGGCCTCCGAAAGAGCAACTGATTCAACTTTAATGTCAAGCTCATCGACAAGAAACATTAGCTTCTCCTTTTGTTTCTTATATTGGCACCCTTTTATTTTTTATCCCATCGTCGAAGAACTGGCTAAGGTGTCGAATTTTATTTTGCGACCGTTGTATAAGAGAGTCTCCATGATTAATCGATAGCCATTCTGCATGAACCATGTCATAAAACCCATCTTGGTGCATCCAACACAATTCAAATGAAAATGGCTCTTATTACCCAAGTGTGCATGAGCGCCTGAATCAATGATTACTGGTGTATGATCAGACCCCGTTTGATTCATTGCATGCACCGTGACGAGCGGGGATTTTTGTTCCCATTCCACGCTCGCAAGAAAACTATCAAGCTTCTCATAAGTTGGATCATCGCGTCTACAGGCCCATGTATACTGTATCCTCGATAATCCTAACTGCTTTAAATCTAAGCGCTCAATTATAGCATTAAAGAAAAAAAGCCAACGAGCATTGAATTTTTTTCTCCTCTTGGCGCCTAATAATGTTAAAGTCCCCTCCTATCAACGTTCGGTTGCAGGGATATTATATGTCTCTATGAGCATAGGTACGTACGTACAATGGTACGATGCCAGACTAGTTACATGCGATTTTGTGACCAAGGCAATCGAACGGTAGTGCTAACCAGGGTGCGGTATTGGTGACTAAGGATCCTTGCAACTAGGGGATCCTCACAACTAGGCCTAGTTGCAAGGATGTCGCTAAGTCTTCCCTTGTCAAGGATCACACATGTGATCCCTCTTATGGTGCGCACGCGTACGATCGTATCAACCCGCCAGCGCTCCACCATCCAGGACTCGGCACCTACGAAGAGAGACAGCCTTCCGGCGTTGCTAATTGGTATCTCTAATCAACTATGATTAGAGCTAATTATGAAACTAGAAGTTCTCAACACATGAGTGAAAATTAGAATTAGATCTAAGTCTAATCGGGAGAGATCACCTCAAAACCTAATTAGAAGTGGTTCTAATTAAACAAGAGGGGCTCTAATTAGAACCTCTAATTGGACTCTCTAATTCTAATAGAGCGAGAGACTTGAGAGTCAATTGTGTGTTTTGCTATGAGCCTTGCGGTGCTTTATATAGTGGGAGGGAGGAGAGACTTGCCAGAGGGGATAGGGAGGAGTCCTAGTTGTTATCGGAGGAGGTGGTTGCACCATTAAGGTGGCCGAACCCTCCGTCCTATCCCAACTCGGATTGGGGTGTAGTCCTACTCTACCTCCTCTCACCCTTCCCTTTTTTCTTTTTCCCTTTTTTCTCTCCTTTTTCTCTCCAATAAAATCAGAAAAAATACCGGGGCGACGATTACCAACTTGTGAAGCCACTGGGGCCCACCTGACATCCCATTAAGATAGTGTTCGACCATGAGGGGGAAATCAGCCCCCTCCCGACACTTCTTCCTTATATGGAAAGTCCCCAAAACTCCTCCAGAACCACTTGACCCATATAGATCAAATCATCAATATTATCTAACGATGTAAGAAACACATTTCTAACACCCCAGAACATGGCATGTCCTCCGCTACCTCTCATATAAATTCTGCCCAACACCGGAATAATTTCTCTCTTATAGTAACTTCCCCGAAACCACTCTGATTTACACCGGACTTGTTTTTGTGACATCGTAATGACATTGAACATTCATAAAACCAATAACAACATATTAATTCTCTCAATTAAAGGTTGGATCAGCTTAAGTATGTGACCCATAAAGGCTCAGTAACAAACAGACATGTTCGGGAACTTACCGAACAATAACCAACATCGGAACCGTGGACGTCCATGATGGTTCATGTGTGTTCCTTAAGAACGAGGTAACCTTATAAGTTACTCATTGCACTTATTCCCTTAAATTCACGATACCAACCATATCAGGTGAGACTATGTGGTCTTGCTTGATCATAACACATAAAACTCGTTACCGATATTGTTCTCTTTTCTCCTCCATATCCCCGATGTCCTTGTGATAAATCAGACTGTGTCTGTCCAGACGATATGCCATCGGTGGTACTGAGAGGTCCTAGAGTGTTTATTTCTCTATCGTCTAGAGGATTCAAGTACTAGTCTTGAACGATCTCAGTTTCATTACACTTCCTATGTCATATCCAGATATCACCGTTATGATCCCTAGTTATGGCAAGATGGTTGATGATATCCAAAGTATAACTTTCGATCATGCGGTCACTAGATATTCTCATAGTATAGGAATCATAGTTAATATTAACTTCATATGTATTTGCTAAAATACATAATGATCATGTAGTCTCATTTAGCAACAACATACACTTGGGTCGGTTCAGTGCTATTGTTACCCTAACAATAAACTCTTAATTCTGAACTTGGAGATAGAAAAATAACTAAATATTATTGTCTCTAGGGCATACCTCCAACAATACGTCCACTTTGTATCACTATTTTATTTGTTAATTCTACTTTATTCATTGTTATTTTTTTGTTTTCTCTGTGTTTTACAGTTTTCCAAAATTAATCATCGGTGCCAGATTTCAGAGGGAAAAAGCACAGGGGGTATCTTTCGGACGTCTGAAAAATCAAGAAAAACAGAAAAGGAAGTTTCGGCAGAAATCACCGGGGGGGGCCAAGGGAGACCTAGAGGGGAGCCAGGTGCTCACCATGTGACCCCTAGGTGCGTTCCTCGTCTAGGCCACGCCTAGAGGTCATCTGGTGGCCCCAGGCCCCGCCTCCGGCTGCCCTTTGGCGTACTTGCCCCCCTTGACCAAAAACATCGGGGAGCTACTTCATAGATTTTTTCCGCCGCCTCTTCACAACAGAAACGAGACAGAGAAGAAAAGACCTCCCTGGCGGGGAGATTCTAGCAGGGAAATTCCCTCCTCGAGGGGGAAATCGTCACCGCCGTCATCGTCATTACTCCGGGCATCATCGGGATCATCATCAACATCATCATCACCATCATCACCACCATCATCACCACCACCATCATCATCCCATCTCATCTCGCTATAACAATTAGGGTTATACCTTGTGGCTTTTCATTAGGTCTCTCTACCGGTGTTGATTACCTCTTTGTAGTTGATGCTTTTGAGAATTATCAATGATTACTCTTTATGACAAGATTTGTATTCATCATTATGTCACCTCTGGTTATGATTCATATGATATGTTGTGAGTAGTTCATTTAGTTCTTGAGGACATGGGAGAAGTGATACATCTCCAACGTATCTATAAATTCTGATGCTCCATGATGATATTATGCCAATTGCTACATGTTTTCTCCCTTCTTTATGTCATTTGTACACGTTTTCCGGGACTAACCTATTAACAAGATGCCAAGTGCCAGTTCCTTGTTTTAATATTCTCGGAATTGGACCCCACGAGTCCCAAAGTTCCTATTTTCCCCGGAAGCATCCAGAAGACCGAAGAGGAGCCGAAGACGGGCACCAGGGGGCCCATACCATGGGGTGGCGCCCCCCTTGGCCACGCTACGGGGTGGTGTGGCCCTCCCAGGGCTCCACCGCCTTTGCCATTTCGCCTATTTATTCCCCCTGATGGAAAACCCTAAAGACCTAATAAAATATTCCCGAAAAGTTCCACAACCGCCGTTCTCGTCAACCCTAGATCAGGGGGGTTCTGAAGCTGTCTCCCGGTACCCTGCTGCTATGTGTTGTTGGGAACCCAAAGAGGAGGGTGTGATGAGCACAGCGGTAGGAGTTTTCCCCGTAGTTAAGAACCAGGGTTATCAATCCAGTAGGAGAAAGAGAATCTTCGGAAGGTTGATGCCACTGACGGTGGTGCTGGCGCTTCACCGGTGTCAGCAACAACGTGGAACCTACACACACAACACAACAAAAATACTTTGCCCCAACGGTACAGTGAGGTTTTCAATCTCACCGGTACAGTGGAAAACAGTGTATGCTTGCAGTAAGTAAAGAAAGCATGGATTTGTTGTGGTTTGTTTAACAATGTGGAAAATGGACCGGGGTTCATAGTTTCACTAGTGGTGTCTCTCCATAAAAGATAGAATGTTGGGTGAACAAATTACAGCTAGACAATTGACAAATAGAGGTTGCACCGTAGTGCACAATATAACATGAAGATTACTATGATATTTAGTGCGGGCATTACAACAAGATACATAGACCGACATCCATCTGCATCTATGACAAATAATCCACCCTAGGGTTATCATCCGAACCCCCTTAGGTATTAAGTTGCAAGAAACAAATAATTGCATTAAACAAAGTGTGTACTGTAAGCAATGATTATGCACGCGGGCACTCTCACCGCTGTTTTCTCCCTAATGGCAACAACCCATCCTCCTCCTTCATGTTTCTGTCACTCGAGCAAGGAAACAAGGATGCATGAACCCACTATCAAGCATAAATACTCCCTCTTGGAGTCACTGGCAACTACTTGGCCAGAGCAACCACTAGAAACAGAAAGCATGCAATATCACAAATAACATATGCAATAAAGACTATAATCAACTTGGCATAAGGTCAATATTCATCGGATCCCAGCAAACACGGCATATAGAATTACATAAGATTAATCTCGATCATGATAGGCAGCTCACGAGATCTAAACATGGAGGCATATGAGGAGGAGACAACCATCTAGCTACAGCTACGAACCCGTAGTCCAGGGATGAACTACTCACTCATCACTCCGGAGGCAGGCATGGTGATGTAGAAGCCTCCGGTGATGATTTCCTCTCCGGCAGGGTGCCGGAAAACGGCTTTAGAACCCTCCTAATCTAGGGTTGACGGTGACGGTGGCTGCGGAAATTTTTCGGGGATTTTGATCAGGTGCTTAGGGTTTTCCATCCGGGGGGCTTAAATAGGCGAAAGGGCAAAGGCGGTGGATCTCGAGGGGCCCCACACCTATAGGTGGCGCGACCAAGGGGGGCGCGACACCCTATGGTGTGGCCCCCCTGTTGCCCCTCTTCGACTCCTCTTAGGTGTTCTGGATGCTTCCGGGAAAATAGGAACTTCGGGCTTTGTGGGGTCCAATTCCGAGAATGTTTGCAGAACAACTTTTCTAAAACCAAAAACAGCAGAAAACAGGGAACTAGCACTTGGCATCTTGTTAATAGGTTAGTCCCGTAAAACGTATAAAAATGCTATAAATAAGGGAGAAAACATGTAGCAATTGGCATAATATCATCATGGACCATCAGAAATTAGGGATACGTTCATGACGTATCAAGCATCCCCAAGCTTAGTTCCTACTCGTCCTCGAGTAGGTAAACGATAAAACAATAGTTTCTGAGGTGACATGCTACTAACATAAACTTGATCAATCTAATGTAAAAGCATATGCACGCTGAGATCATAAAACTTTAAACACATGCATGATAAATAAAACTTTAATAATAAAGCATAGAAATTAGTTTGCATCACGAAGAGTAACTCAAATACAGGATCATGAATTATAATGCAAAGGAAGGTAGACGTTTGTTTCAGGTATAGAGAAAGCATGGAAAAGTGATATTTCGATAGTCCTTAAGAGTGGGGCAAAACATAAATGCCAGGACACCTTCGAAGTTCAAGAGGAAGACTAGAACAAATAATTTAAGAACAAATGATATCACATCATGAAGTAATTATTGATGCTTATGGGACAAATGCACATAGAACTCAGAATGGAAAAAATGCTCTCTCAACTATGCATAAAGTTAGAAAATGGAGACTGAACATAAAAGTAAAAGAAAGGCCCTTCGCAGAGGGAAGCAGGGATCACTCATTTTCTAGAGCTTTTGTTTTATTAAATAGAGGTATTAAAAGTTTGACATTTGTGGAGGAATGTCTATATTTTGGGAGATGTATGCTAATGTCAACAAATGGTAAACAGAAAATACAGTATGTCATAAGCCAACTGGATTCACAAGAGCGGCTCCCATGGTGAAGGACGCAACTGGTGTAGAAGGTCATCCCTCTTTCTCTTTTGTTTACACAATTATGCTTTGACTGATAAATCAGGGGCAAAAATAGTGAAGAGAATTTGTTTGTATTAATTTGGAGCTGAGCACCCCGCTGCCAGCTCTTCTATTATTTGGATAAGCAGATGAAGCCACTAGTCCAGGGTGTGAAATCCAATCAACAAGTGAGATAAAGATTCTCTATTTACGGCCTCATGAGGAAAAACAGGAACATAAAGCAGGAATAATTTTGAAGGTTTTAAAGGTAACGCATGAGCAATTTACTTGGAATGACAGTTAAATACCACATGTAGGTAGGTATGGTAGACACAATGGGAAAAACTTTGGTTTAAAGGAGTTTGGATGCACGAGTAGAGCTCATACTCAGTACAGGTGGAGGCTAGCAAAAGATTTGGAGGGACAAATCAAGAGAGCATAAGAGCCATAATCATGCATAGCGACATAAGCATCATTAATTAAAACATAAGCAGTATCACAAGTTCAAAAACTAAGTTGTCATGGAGGCTATTCGTGATTGGTTTGTAGTCATAAACATGGTGTGAGTATGCGCGAAGTCAACCAAATAAATCATTCGAAAGAGAATACCATATATTGATGCTTTACTATGATAAGAACAACTCATGAATATTTCAATACATATTAAACACTCTCAGCTATTTGAGGCTAATCATGCTACTCAATAACTACAAGGATTTAAAACTAAAATAACATTTAGCATGGCATGAAAAAGTCCTAGCCACAGTCTATACAATCTTCTAATAGTACTGTTATAAATTCTACTTCAAGCAGCAGTTTTCTTTCTCCCAACAAGCACCATACAAAACATGCTTTAACAAAATACTCTTTATGATACACCAAGCAAACATGAGAGTAATCAAATAATACTACTAAAACTAACAGCTCTGATAAGAGATGCATGCAAAACAGGAGCTAAATAAATGCAGCAGCTAAACAGAGACTAAGAATACAACGTATTCTCATGAAAAAACGGAGCGTGTCACTCTCCAATAAAAGAATGCTGGGGCCCAGCCAAGCTTATTGAAAAAGTAAAAACAAACTGAAAGAAAAAACAAAAATAAACTGAAAACAAAAATAAAAGACGCTCCAAGTAAAGCACATAAGATGCAACCGGATAAAAATATAGTTTCACTTGAAGTGACCTGATAATTTGTTGATGAAGAAGTGGATGCCTTGGGCATCCCCAAGCTTAGACGCTTGAGTCTTCTTAGAATTTGCTTGGATGTATCACCGGGGCATCCCCAAGCTTAGGTTTTTCATTCTTCTTGATCACATCATATCATCCTCTTCTCTTGACCCTTGAAAACGTCCTTCACATCAAAATTCTCACAATCTTCATTAGCAACGTTAGTGCAATTGACATAATAAATTCACATGGTTCAGTTTCAACATAAGTATAACACTCAAAAACACATTTTCTACTGTCACAACTTATTTTAAAACTCTTTTTCTCAAAAGAACACCAAAAGAAAGAGATTAAGATGCAAATGCGATAAATGGGAGAAATCTGTCAAAACAGAACAGCAGGTAAAGATCAATTGTTTCAAAAATCTTATGTTTCTGAAATAAAAAAGTGGTCTTCTAAGAAAAGTTGCGTATATAACTCAGGATGAAGCACAAAGAATCTCAGGTCATTTTGAATTTTCTGTGATTTTTTAACGGAATTAAGAGTGAACAGCAGAAATCTATTTCCTGCGCAGAAATCCGAAATATAGTGTCAACTTTCCACTAGAGGCTTTACTTGCCTCAACAAAAACACAAAAGAAAAGATACAGAGGGGTTGCTAAGGAAATAGACAACACCTAGGTGCAAAGCACATCAAAGAAAACGAAATAAAGCGGGTTGAAAACAGCGAAATAAAACGGGTTGTCTCCCGGTAGCGCTTTTCTTTAATGCCTTTCAGCTAGGCATAAAAGGACAAGAAGATGCTCACATAATAAATATGCGTTAAGCAAAAGAGAGAATCAAGAAGCAAGTATAAAAAAAATTAAGTCTAACCCACTTCCTATGCATAGGAATCTTGTAAAGAAATAAATTCAAGAATCTCAAACTAGAAATAATGGAAAGGTAGAACAAGATCAACTTCAAAACTTTCAACCAAAAGAGAGGTGTTTTACTAACATGAAAATTCCTACAACCATATTTTCCTCTCTCATAATAATTTTCAGTAGTATCATGAATAAACTCAACAACATAATTATCACATAAAGCATGTTTTTCATGGTCTAAAAGCACATAATTTATATCAAGCTCAAAAATAGTGGGATCAAAATTTAAAACAAGCTCCTCTTCTTTCCCACTTTTAGCAATAGCAAAACAAGATAATTGATCACTCATAAAAGGTATAGGATGCATTATAGCAATCCTATTTTCAGTAGCATTATGATTTATAACATCAAGTAACATAGGACCATCATCAAGAGCATTATCATAAGATTTATCCAATTAGCATGTATTATCATAAATAACAGCAGCAATATCATTCTCACAAGTTTCATTCATAGTAGTATCATGGTGAAAAGTATAGCAAGTATTAATTTTATCAAATAATGTATGAGTTAAAGAGTTACTATCGTTGGGAGGTAGACATGGGTCGCTCCATTCTTCCTCCTCTTGATCATCACTCTCCTCCTCTTTTTCATCCAATGAGCTTCTAGATTCGGCAATTTTTTCTTCCATAGGCACCTGCAAGGCATCAATTACTTCCTTAGGTTGAGAGAATTTATTAAGATATTCCATTATGTAGTAATTACAATCCTTGTAATTATCAAAGCAATATTCAAGTATAACACAAATCTCATATTTATTAGGTGCATCATCAATACTTTCAAGTAAATAGGCAATTTCGAATGCACCCTTCCAAGCAATAAATTCTTCAATTTGTTACACATCACATAATTCATAATTTCCCTTAACATAAGAAGATATGGTAACATCATCATTATACTCAAAGTGAAAAGGGAGGTGTTTATACCTCCTACAGCAACAAGACTTATCAAAGCAATAAGTAACATTATAAGTAGAGCACAAGTTTTTAGCATAGTCATGCAATTTATTAATTTGCACCCATAAGTGTATCCCTTTTTGTGACAAGCAATGTTCCTTATAATGTTTTTGTTGTTCATCCTCGAACCCACCTTGCCTAAAATATCTAGTTTCAAAGACATCAAACATTGATAGCAAGCATGATAAAGCAAAAATAACAACTGGAACACTTGAAAATACTTGAGTTGCTTTCTATGATGTAACGTAAACTATTTTTTGTGTTTTTGATAAAAAGAAGCAAACCAAGATAAAAAAATGAAAACAAGACAATAAACAAAATAAAGAGGTTGAGAGTGAGAGACTCCCCTTGCCAGAAGCCTTCCTTCTCCCCGGCAACGGCGCCAGAAAAATCCTTGCTATGTGTTCTTGGGAACCCCAAGAGGATAGTGTGATGAGCACAGCGGTAGGAGTTTCCCCTTAGTTAAGAACCAGGGTTATCAATCCAGTAGGAGAAAGAGAATCTTTGGAAGGTTGATGCCACTCACGGTGGTGCTTGCGCTTCACCGGTGTCAGCAACAACGTGGAACCTACACACAACACAACCAAAATACTTTGCCCTAACGGTACAGTGAGGTTGTCGATCTCACCAGTCTTGCTGAACACAAAGATTAGACGTATAGTGTGCAAAACATTGTATGCTTGCAGTAAGTAAAGAAAGCAAGAATTTGGTGTGGCTTGTTTAAAAGTGTGGAAAATGGACCGGGGTTCATAGTTTCACTAGTGGTGTCTCTAAATAAAAGATAGCATGCTGGGTGAACAAATTACAGCTGGGCAATTGACAAATAGAGGTTGCACCGTAGTGCACAATATAACATGATGATTACTATGATATTTAGTGCGGGCATTACAACAAGATACATAGACCGACATCCATCTGCATCTATAACTAATAGTCCACCCTCAGGTTATCATCGGAACCCCCTTAGGTATTAAGTTGCAAGCAATAGATAATTGCATTAAACAAAGTGTGTAATGTAAGCAATGATTATGCATGCGGGCACTCTCACCATTGTTTTCTCCCTAATGGCAACATCACATCCTCCCCCTTCACGTTTATGTCACTCGAGCAAGGCAACAAGGAGGCATGAACCCACTATCAAGCATAAATACTCCCTCCTGGAGTCAGTAGCAACTACTTGGCCAGAGCAACCACTAGCAACGGAAAGCATGCAAGATCACAAATAATATATGCAATAGAGACTATAATCGACTTGGCATAAGGTCAATATTCATCGGATCCAAGCAAACACAGCATATAGAATTACATAAGATCAATCTCGATCATGATAGGCAGCTCACGAGATCTAAACATGGAGGCATATGAGGAGGAGACAACCATCTAGCTATAGCTACGAACCCGTAGTCCAGGGATGAACTACTCACGCATCACTCCGGAGGCAGGCATGGTGATGTAGAAGCCTCCGGTGATGATTTCCTCTCCGGCAGGGTGCCGGAAAACAGCTCCAGAACCCTCCTGATCTAGGGTTGACGGTGACGGCGGCTACGGAACTTTTTCGTGGATTTTGATCAGGTGCTTAGGGTTTTCCATCCGTGGGCTTAAATAGGCGAAAGGGCAAAGGCGGTGGATCTCCAGGGGCCACACACCTATAGGTGGCGCGGCCAAGGGGGCGTGCCATCCTATGGTGTGCCCTCCTATTGCCCCTCTTCGACACCTCTTCGGTGTTCTGGATGCTTCCAGGGAAAATAGGAACTTCGGGCTTTGTGGGGTCCAATTCCGAGAATATTTGCAGAACAACTTTTCTGAAACCAAAAACAGCAGAAAACAGAGAACTGGCACTTGGCATCTTGTTAATAGGTTAGTCCCGAAAAACGTATAAAAATGTTATAAATAAGGGAGAAAACGTGTAGCTTTTGGCATAATATCATAATGGAGCATCAGAAATTAGGGATACGTTTATGACGTATCACCTGTCGGAGAGAAGATCATCACCGGAGGCCTCTTCATCACCATGCCCGCCTCCAGAGTGATGCGTGAGTAGTTCATCCTTGGACTACGGGTCCATAGCAGTAGCTAGATGGTTGTCTTCTCCTCCTATGCCTCCATGTTTAGATCTCGTGAGCTTCCTAAAATGATCGAGATTTTTCTTATGTAACTATATGTGCTGTGTTTGCTGGGACCCGATGAATATTAAACTTATGCCAAGTTGATTATAGTCTTTATTGCATATGTTATTTGTGATCTTGCATGCTTTCCGTTGCTAGTGGTTGCTCTGGCCAAGTAGTTGCTAATGACTCCAAGAGGGAGTATTTATGCTTGATAGTGGGTTCATGCCTCCTTTTCGCCTGTGCTCGAGTGACAGAAACGTGACGAGGGAGGATGTGTTGTTGCCACTAGGGAGAAAGCAGCGGTGTGAGTGCCCGCGTGTACAATCATTTCTTACATTAAACACATTGCTTAATGCGATTATCTGTTGCTTGCAACTTAATACCTAAGGGGGTTCGGATGATAACCTGAGGGTGGATTGTTAGTCATAGATGCAGTTGGATTACGGTGTATGTATATTGTTGTAATGCCCGCACTAAATATCATAGTAGTCATCATGTCATGAATGTTCAATACGGTGCAATCTTTATTTGTCAATTGCCTAGCTGTAATTTGTTCACCAATCATGCTATCTTTTATGGAGAGACACCACTAGTGAACCTATGAATCCCGATCCATTTTCCTACATTGTTAAACAAACCACTACAATTCCCTTATTTTCTTAACTTGCTGCAAGCATACATTATTTTTCACACTATACGTCTAATCTCTGTTTTCAGCAAGACCAGTGAGATTGACAACCTCACTGTACCGTTGGGACAAAGTATTTTGGTTGTGGTGTGTGCAGGTTCTGCGTTGTTGCTGACACCAGTGAGCCATCACCACCGTCAGTGGCATCAACCTTCCGAAGATCCTCTTTATCCTACTGGATTGATAAACTTGGTTCTTAACTAAGGGAAATTCTTACCGCTGCCCTCGTCACACCCTCCTCTTGGGGTTCCCAACGCACCATCCATAGAATTTCTAGCACCATTGCTAGGGATTTGAAGTCAACTCTGCATGCAATCAAGAAGTCATGTTATTAGTAATCATGATTTGTAAATTAATATTTACCGGTTTGATATTTAAGTTATGTTGTTATTTTTCTAGTGGTGTTATGTGAACATCGACTACATAGCAATTCACCTTTGTGGGTCTCGAGGAATGCATTGTGTATTGGATTGCTTATGGAGGGTTGTCTGAGTGACGAAAACCTGAACTCCAGTTCTCAGGACTTTACATAAGGGAGTAGTATATACGAGAAGTTTATTGCTATGGTTAGATTTATTTCTTAATTACTATGGTGTAGTTGCGGACTCTTACAAGTAGTGTAATCATAAGTGTGAATTGTTCTTGGATATGATGGTGTAGTAGCATAGGTGTACTCACATAACACCTAAAAATACGATAAAGATTAATCAACGACGCGCGATGAAAATAACTTGACGACTCCTCCCGTGTGTCCTCGGGATCGTTTTAGTCATTATAACAAACACCACCGGCTTGTCCTTTGTGCTAAATAGGATTGGGCCAATTGCAACAACTATTTACTTTTATCGTTATTTACATATTATTTCTTTATTTACTATTACAAAAAAATCCTAAACATTTTCTCTCTAGTGTTTATAGTGAAACTCCGCTCAAAACTATTTATCAATAACTTCTTCTCCTTGTTGGGTTTAACACTCTTACTTATCGAAAAGTCTACGATAGGTCCCCTACACTCGTGGGTCATCAATGACCCCCGTGTAGATACAATCCATATGCCCTTTCCACCATGCCGTTATATGCGACCAACTATGGTGTAACCCAAAACTATTGAAGCATTTCTTCGGATCAAGCGAGATATGCCAGAGGCAACTCGAATGTCCCAGGATTGCTAGAATTTTGCAGAAATCTACACCATGCCGTAGGTAAAAAACAAACACAACTTATTGGGAAGCAACAAATATACATTGAATATTAGCGAACTTTCTAATATACTTGCACAAGTTTCTGCAATACCCGCACAAAATTGTGCTCTAGATCAAATCGTATCTACTTTTAGCATGATATGATACCACTACTGGTGTATGTTGTGGAATTTAAAAAAAAAAATCCCTACACAACCGCCAAGATCACTATGGTGATAATGACGCATAGTTGTAAGGATCGATGTAGTTGTAGAAGATTTCTGAACAATCATAGATCCTCACAACTAGGCATAGTTGCAAGGATGTCGTTAAGCTTCCCTCGTCAAGGATCACACGTGTAATCCCTCTTATGGTGTGCACGTGTAGACTCGTGTCAACCCTTCAGCGCTCCACCGTCCAGGATTTGACCCGGACGAAAGGAAAAAGCCTTCCGACGTTGCTAATTGGTAGTTCTAGTCAAATGTGATTAAAGCTATATGATTCTGGAAAGTCTCAACACATGAGAGAGAAGAAAAATTAGAGCTAGGTCTAATCGGGAGAGGATACCTCAAAAACCCAATTAGAAGAAGCCATAATCCAATTAGAGGGCTCGAATTAGATAGTCTAATTAGATGCTCTAATTCTACTAGAGAGTGAGAGAGAGAGAGAGAGAGAGAGAGAGAGAGAGAGAGAGAGAAAGAGAGAGAGGCGCCAATTGATATGTTTTGCCTCGAGATTTTTGGGTCCTTTTATAGGTGGAGGAAGGGGGATACTTGCCTTGGGGGGAAGGGAGTCCAACTCTCATTCTGCGCCCAAAAGGAGGTGTCAGTAGCCCCTTCCTAGGTCAACTCGGACTGGACTCCCTTTGGGGGTCCAATCCCCCCCCCCCCCCTTTTCTTTTTTCCCTTTGCCTCATTTGTCTTTAGGCCTTTTTTCGTTTTTATATCGAACCAAATAAGGAAGGAACCAGGGGAGATTGGTGCACCTTGTGTGAAGGCATGAGGCCCACCTGGAAACCCCCAAAATTGGGTGCGGCCATGGGGGCAATCCTTCCCCCTCCGGCACCCTCCTTTTTCGGTTTTCGCCTGAAACTCTTCAGAAACCCTATGACCCCAATAGATAAAATCATCGACCTTATCTACATATGTTAAAAACATATTTCTAACATCCTGGGACATTTCATGTCCTTCATTTTCTCTCCTATAAAATTCTGCCTTCTCCCGGCATTATTTCTCTCTCATAGCAACTTCCCGTAAACACCTCCGATTGACACCGGATTTTCTTCTACGACATCGTATCGAAATCGAGCATTCATAAAACCATTCGCAACAACTTTATTCTCTCAATTAAAGGTTGACACGGCTTAAGAGTGTGACTCGTAAAGATTCAGTAACACAAAGACATGTCTGGGAACTTATCGAACAATAAGGAACAGTGAGGCCATGTACGCGCATGATGGCTCCTATGTGTCCACGAAGAACGAGCAAACCTTAAAGTTAATAATTACACTTATTCACTTAACTTCACGATGGTGAGACAATGTGCTCTAGTCTGATTAAACCATTTGAACATAACACATATAAAACTCGTATCGATATCGTGCTCTTTTCTCATCCATATCCCCAATGTCCTTGTGATAAATCACAGTGTGTCCGGCCAGACGATTGGTTGACATCAGTGATACTGAGAGGGTACAAAGCATGTATCTCTACATCGTCTATAGAAGTTAAGTATTATTCTTGAATGATCTCAGTTCCATTACATGCTCTAGATTATACTCATATGTACAAGTTATAATCTCTTGTTACGGTGGACGGTTGAAGACATCTAAATTATAACAGTCGATTGTACGCTCACTAGATATTATCATTGTATAGCAATTCTAGTCAATGACAACTCCATATGTACTTTGCTAAATATATTACAATTGCTAATCTGTTATCAAGATCATATACTTGGGCCGGTTCAGTACTATTGTTACCCTAATAAACAACTCTTATGTTTGTTAGACTTTATCAAACTCCATGATCAAGAAAACGTGACCATCTGACAAACCATAAACTAATCTTAGAGACAATATTGAGATCTTTGTGTGTTGATATCTTCACACCCGCATAAATGTTTTCCTTCGAAAACTCACTTCAAATATTATAGTGGTTATAGCATGATGACATAAACTTAATTCTGAACTTGGAGATAGAATAATAACTGAATATTGTTGCCTTTAGGGCATATCTCCGATACGTGACACTTTTGCACCTTCTGCATCTGCAACTCTTGATTGAGCTTGTTCCTCTTCTTCTCCATCTCCCCCAACACATTAAATAAACTCAAAAAGAGCAAACTTTTGTTTTTCACTACCCTCCTTCATCTTTTGCATATTATTCTCATTAATCTTCTTCTCGTTGGCGTCCACTTCATCATATCAGCTAACAATTTTTTGTATTTATTTTTCATGTTTTCTTCTCTTCGGTTATCTTGTGGTCCAAATAGGATTGCGATTATTTTATTCGATTGTACATTTGTTCATATTGTGCTACATGGCCCACAACATAGTCAATGCAGTTTGAAGCGTTTCAGGCCACTCAGGATCAACTCAGTATACAAAGTTAGAGTTTTCTACATCCTAAAAAAAAAGGTGAACAAATTGAGATAACGTTGTAAAATGAGATGAAATATAACAAACTGTAATTATCTGTTTTATCTTACCGATGCATATTGCTTGTAACACATGTACCACTAAAATACAACTAAAAAATATTTTATTTTGTATCGCTGCATTTTCCCTTTTACATTGAATTTTATAAAAAAGTTATAGAGAATTGTTATATAATCAATTAATTCCATGCATCACTACATTTTTATTTTACACTAAAATATGCCAATAACCATTTTCCTCTAATAAACGAGAGTGTATATCAACTATATAGACATGCAATACTCGCAGTCTCCTATGGACAAGCATAGAAATTCTCGTGTTGGTCGCTTGGAATTAGAGTATCTCCAGCAGCTGCGCCATTCCGCGCGCCCGCGCGAAAACCCGCCGTTTTCCAGTGCGCGGGCCAGCTCCGAGCGCTCCAGCGGAGGCGCAAAAAACGGCGCGCGAAAAAATCAGCCCAGCGCGCGGGGAAAAGCTCGAGCGCGCGCTTTTCCTTTTGGGCATCCCATCCAGCGCGCGCAACGACGACGACAACACCAACCACTAGGATATTTCAGAGCGCGCCGCGGCGGAAGCCATTTGACCACCATCGCCGGCCCGTCTCCGCCGCGCCGCCCATTTCTCCCCACCGCAGCTGGTCGATACTCCTCAGGCGCCGCATCGCGCTCCTCTCCTCCCCTCCCCCCCCCCCGACTGTCGAGCGCCGCCGTTCCGACCCTGCAATTCCCTTCTCCGCGCCTGCCGGACTCCTCCAACGCTCCGCTCTGACGCCGTGCTGCCCAGCCGCTGATCTGAGCCCGCGCCCTTGGAGCATTGCGCGCCGGCGCCGGGCGGCAGAGCCGCTACCACCGCGCGCAACGTGTTCGACGAATTTCCCGAAAGGTAAAACTGGCGCCGAACCGCTTTGTATCCTCTTTGCCACATTCCAGTTTACTCAAAGAGCAAAATTCTATTCTGTAAATGAGTTCGGTGTACGATTCATCATCGTCTGATGAGGAATTTGATATGGAGGAAGAGGAAGAGATGACAATGTTGTTGATTTGGCGAGATAGGAAGAGAAGGAAGCATGGCGGTTCTCGTGTCGGCCGAGAGAGATTGTGTAGGGAACGGATAGATGGCCACAACAAGTTGATGCAGAACTATTTTGCTGAGCCTCCCGTCTATCCGGAGAAATATTTCCGGTGCCGTTTTCGGATGAGCACTGAGTTGTTCAAGAAGATCGCGGAGGACGTCATGAAGTATGACCGTTTCTTTCGGCAACGGGGGAATTCCGCCGGAGAACTTGGTCATAGTACTTACCAGAAGGTGACCGCCGCCTTGCGTATGTTGGCATACGATATTCCGGCGGATCTAGTGGACGGTCACTTGGAATGGGTGAGAGTCAAGCTATCTTGTGCGCCAAACGCTTCGTGGTAGCCATTGTGGAAATATTCGGTCCAGAATACTTGAGATCCCCCAATGCTCAAGACGTAGCGAGATTGTTGGAGTTCAACAAAGCTCGGGGGTTTCCAGGTATGATTGGCTCTATTGATTGCATGCATTGGGCTTGGAAGAATTGCCCAGCGGCATGGCATGGACAGTTCAAGTGGATGAAGAAGGATTGCACTATCATCCTTGAGGCAGTGGAAGATTATGAGACGTGGATTTGGCATGTCTTTTTTGGAATGCCTGGATCTTGCAATGATATCAATGTGCTTCACTTGAACCGGATTGCTAACGGTGAATTTCCAACTGTCGAGTTTGAAGCAAATGGGCACACTCACAACTACCCCTACTTCCTTGCGGATGGCATCTATTCAAGGTGGCAAACCTTCGTCAAGCTGGTGCGCAATCCGAGAGGTAAAAAACAATCCTCTTTTCATGCTGCAGAAGCTGCTGCTAGGAAGGATGTGGAGAGAGCATTCGGGATTTTGCAATCCCAATTTGCTATTGTGAGAGGTCCGGCTAGATTTTGGGGTCAAGAGATCCTTTGGTACATCATGACCGCTTGTGTGATCATGCTGATCATCGAGAACGAGCGTGGACAAGATGTGGACTACTCTGTCTATGATTTGATGGGACAGCCGGTGAGAGTGAGAAGGAGAGAAGAGAGAGTTGCACGCTTCATTGCATCGTACGATTCGGTTCGAAATGACGATGTGCATGATAATCTTTAAAAAGACGTCATGGAGGAGTGGTGGAACTTGTATGGCCAACAAAATGGCTAATTCTGTTCTTCTTTGTTGTGTCTTGATGAACTATTTGATGAACACTTTGTTGTAATATGTGAAGTATTATTTGTATTTGTATGAAATACTTGACTGTGTTATAATAATAATATTAAAACTGTTTTTTTGATTTTTAATGTGTGTTTGATCTAGTTTGTGCAATAGGTGAAATGGCTTCTGGTCTGCCCAACGCGCGCGCTCTGTTTTGGCTTGTCTGATTTCTGTCGTAGCCCCGCGCGCTCGGTTATCCAGCGGCTGAAATAGCTGCGCACACGCGCGTTCGTGCGAAAAAAATTATACGCGTCAAACGGCGCTCGATATACCGTCTTCAGCGCGGCGCAATGGCGCGGCTGCTGGAGATGCTCTTATGGAGGCGAAAACTGACAGACGCGTCAACATCAATGTGGTGGGATTGAATCAGGCATGTAGTCGACGCCAGGGAAATACAAATCTTTCAAAACATCAAGAAATCAAACCCCAGCAAAGGAGAACAAAAAAAAACCCAAATCAGGTGCTAGGATTTTCTTTGAATTTCCGTCTCAACAATATCGTTGGGATGAAAATTCAACGTCAATCCCAATTATCTTCTCCGTCACCCAGCTTGCGTTACTAGTTGACACTCTGCCACATCACTTGCCCTCGCTGAAAATACTAAGCACCTGGTTTGTTATTGCTGCCTATATATACGTGGCCGTCACCCACACACCCCCGCATCGGATATTCGTCTCATCGCGAGCGCATACGAACACAACAGACCACGTGTCTCGCGCATCTCGGCTACGCAGCTCCTCTGCTTCGTGCTCTGCTTCACCTTGAGAGAGAAGGAAGAAGAGCCCGTCTGGTGGTAATGGTGGCGATCACGGTGCCCGGCTCCATAGACCCGATCCCGCTCCTGAAATGTCCGAACGAAGCAAATGCGGCGGTGCCGACGGTGGACCTGTCGGCGCCGGGCGCCGCGGCGGCCGTGGCGGACGCGTGCCGCCGCGTTGGCTTCTTCCGCGCGACCAACCACGGCGTCCCGGCGGGCCTCGCGGACGCGCTGGAGTCCCGCGCCGCGGCCTTCTTCGCTCTGCCGCACGAGGACAAGATGGAGCACTCCTTGGCGCGGCCCTTGGGGTACGGCAGCAAGAGCATCGGCTCCAACGGCGACGTCGGGTGGCTCGAGTACCTCCTCCTCACCGTCGCGTCCAGCACTTCGTTGTCCCTGCCACCGTCGCTCCGGGCGGCGCTGGAGGAGTACACGGTGGCGGTTAGGAAGGTTGGCGGGCGCGTGCTGGAACTGATGGCGGAGGGGCTGGGCCTGGAGGACCGGGGCGCGCTGCGGCGGATGGTGGTGGACTCTGCCGGGAGCGACGAGCTGGTGCGCGTGAACCACTACCCGGCGTGCCCCCTGGCGTCGGGCGTGACGGGGTTCGGGGAGCACACGGACCCGCAGATCATCTCCGTGCTCCGCTCCAACCGCACCGGGGGCCTCCAGATCATGCTCCGCGACGGCCGCTGGGCCCCCGTGGCCCCAGACCCCGATTCCCTCTTCGTAAACGTCGGGGACTCACTCCAGGTACACACACTCGATCGCGTGTATTACCTTTACTGCAACTCCATTAATTTTATCTATGAACAACGCATGGGGCAAGTTTGCATGCATGTTTTCCTCTGGTTTGGTGTAGTGTAAACCCCACATCATGCACGCTCAACTCATTGCCGTCCGACCACGCGTAGCTAGTGCCCTGCTGCCCTGTACGGGGGCTCCTGTACGGCGGTCTCGATCTTTATCTGAACTGATCTCTGGTGACTGCAGGTGCTGACGAACGGGCGGTTCAAGAGCGTGAAGCACAGGGTGGTGGCGCCGGAAGCCGGGAAGCAGTCGAGGCTGTCGATGATCTACTTCGGCGGGCCGGCGGCGACGCAGCGAATCGCGCCGCTGCCCGGAGTGATGAGCAAAGGGGAGCAGAGCCTGTACAGGGAGTTCACCTGGGGCGAGTACAAGAAGGCCGCTTACAAGACACGCCTCGGCGACCATCGCCTCGGCCCCTTCGAGCTCCCCGCCGACCACCATTGCAGCAGCAGCAAGGCCGTCCAGCCAACGCCGCCTTCTCCTCACGTAGCATTAGTTCACTAGCTAGCTAGTAGGCTTTTCTTCTGTTGAATTCAGGTGATCCATACGTGGTAAGTAAAGGTGGTAGCTTGTTGCTTGGGCAGGCCGTAAATGCACCGGCACGGTAGTCGGCAGCACCTGACTCTGCCTGCCCAATTGTTGCCTTTGTAACTTCCACTTGTAGTAGCTGCTGCAGGGAAACATTAGGTGCCACTTTTGTTGCTTAGATTTCACCGGCAGATAACGGCTTGCCGCATGCCACTGCCCGGTGTACCGTAAATAGCTAAGCTGCACACCTCGATCTGGTAACCCTCTGTTCTGTTATTTTTACGTTCTCTTTTGAAAACGAGGCAAAAGATTTGCCATTTTCATTAACAAAGAGAGAAGTTTTTTAGACAAAAGATACAAGTCTAGTCTACCTCAAGGGGTAAGGCCCCAAAATAAAGCCTACTCTCGCAACATTACAATACTTGGCGTTTTAGCACCGGCGAGCCCCCACATAGCGGCCTCCTCTCTGATCTTGTCAACGAGCATGATGGCGGTAGTAGATTTGTTAGTAAAGACGCGGGCGTTCCGCTCCTTCCACACCTCCCAAGAGACAATCATTGCAAGAGAGGACAAGTCGTTCCTCGCCTCACCCTTCTTATAAATTATCTCCCTCCACCAATGCACCAATGTTTAACGGTGCGGTGAACATGCCACCCTTCCGGGGCAAGGTCGTGAAGGCCAAGCCAATTCTTCACAGAAGACCAAATCCTAAAAGTGAACCGACACTTGAATAGGTGGTGGGCGGCGGACTCTTGAACTTGGTTACAAGGCTTACACCGGTCACAATTCGGTCAACCCCTTCTTTGAAGCCTATGTGTCGTCCAAATTCTATTTTGGAGGACCAATCAAGCGAAGATCTTGCATTTGGGAGGAGCCCAACGCTTCCAAACGAAGCCTGGCATCATGGAAGAGGTATGCCCTAAGAATTGCATTTTATAGGCCGAGACCGCGGAGTAACTCTCATCCTTTGTGAATTTCCAAGATATTTCATCCGACATACCGAGGATGAGAAGAGTGTCAAAGATCATCTCCCAAAGCTTGGAGAAATTTTTCTTTTTGATAAAGGGCTTTTATTACTTTGTTAAGCATTACACCCGGCCTCTGCATTGTAAAATGCACACAACCGAAATCCAAGAAAATAAAAACAAAAGACGACAATCCTAAACAAATCAGAAAGACGTAGGCTGTCGACTCTATGGAGCTGCTATCCAAAGATAAAGCGGACATCCATGTGGGATAAAAATATTCCTCGCCACTTGCTCTAGTCGTGCACAAGCCTCCGTAAAAAGGCCTCGGAACTCCCCTCGCTGTAATGTGGACCACGAATGGAGAATACATGTGCAGCAGAATAGAACCTGCATGCGAGAAAAAAAATTATCATTATAAATCTTGTCATTTCTATATAGCCAGAGCGACCATATAACGGCTAGCGCTCCCACCCTAATAATAGTTTTAAATCTTCTGTCTACCCCATTTAACCCGTTGCCGAAAATATTCGCAACGGATGTAGGCTGATAAAGATTTGAAGCCATTTGGATAGCTTACCATATAGAACGCGCAAATGCACAGTAGAAGAATAAATGTTTAATCGTCTCATCATGAGAACATGATACACACTTTAAACTTCCGTGCCAATTGCGTTTGACAAGATTATATTTCGTGAGTATGACTCCTTTACGAAGATACCACGCGAAGACCTTAATCCTCAATGGAACCTTCATAAGTCATACATTCTTAAAAATATCGACTGGCATATCTGTTTGGATCGTAACTCTATACATGAAATCTACCGAGAACATTCCGTTCTTAGTGAACAATATGTTGTAGGGACAGCCCTCCTTGGGTCATATATGGCTTCCTCGTACAAACTCGATCAATGTACATCTGGACATGTGTTGATGCCATGTGAGGAAGGACAGGGCCTGAGCTGAGCTTGTGGCGCGCATCGCATTTTTTTGTGTGGCACTCATCCACTCGGCTGGCTCGATCCGACTCCAGAGATGTTATAAATCTTCACAGTAACATCATTGCAGAAAAAGAGACATGCGAGGTAACGTTTGGTTACATTTTTTTTGTACAAAGGGCGGCCCAAGGGCCTAGCTGCATTAAACTTTACACTGGGGGTACAAAATAGGACAAATAAAGGATAAAATTACATAGCAGTCCTCAAATCTTACAAGGAACACCCTACAAAGCGCCCAGAAAACGCGATCAGGTCCCTGGCCTCCACCACCGCAATCTGGAGACGAACGCCGGCCATCCCACAAGTCTCCGGGGACGAAACCACTTGGAGCAAACGGGAAGTGAAGCGTTGACTCGAATCCGGTGCAAAGCCTCCCATCTGGAGGTTGAAGAAGCACCACGAAAGGCGCAAGGAGAGGCTGCCTCTTCAGCCAAGGATCACGGAGGCAAAACTCGGCCGCCGTGTGTTGATCTCCGATATGCAGCGACGGTCTTCCCCGCGGCCACCTGAACGCAGGAGTAGAGTCGACAACCGTCTCCTCCCTTCCGTTGGCTCCATGCCAACAAGGAAGAAGAAGAGGGCGACGAACTCCAACCGCATCCAGGGCAAAATCGACCCCCAAACGAGGAGGCCAATCTTCGAGCTTATTGAGCCGGGAGGCCACAGATCCCTCACCGTCCGCCCACGACTCCGGAGCACCGGCGAGAGCGAGGAAGCCAGAAGCAGCCAGCGGACGCATCTCGGTTGCGCCAGCCAGCAAATCCCCCGCGGCATAACGCCGAACTTCACGAAGGCAAGCAACCAACAACTAGTAGAACACCTAGGGACTACTCTATACAAACCGGGGCGGCACCCCAACCCGCCTCGACACCAACCAGCGCAAGCGTCGGCGGCGGGAGAGGCCGGACACGGAAGAGCTCGGCGGACTCTCAAACCCATGGCAAAAACCGGGCAGCTCCGGGGTTGGCCTCTTGACCGAACGATAAATACATGTGCGGTGCGGTATCCGCACGCGGCGCGCCGGGAAAGGAAAACAAAGAGGGGTAACGTTTGGTAACATAGATCAGTACTTAAGACTTACATCAGCGGGGCATGCTTAACGGGCGCTCCTTTCCATGTAATGACAAAAAGAGCGCCGAAGACAAGCCCACCTCAATGTACAGATACATCAGATCATGGCCACCAAGCAGGTCCAGCACACTTGCCACGACACTACGGGAACGTCCTCATACGCCGACGGCCGGGCTAGCCGCCGACGGCCAAATATCGATCCTGTCGGCGTACAAGGCTGAACGTGAAACAGAGGGTATGTTCCCGTCGGCGTCTGGTAATCTACCCCGAGTGGGGCCGTCAGCGCAGGCACCCTGTCGGCGTCTAAGTACCTTACCTCGGGGGGGACCGTTGGCGTACCAGCCGCCATCGGCGTATAATAAGCCATGTGGCATATTAGATTTATTTATTTCATATATTATTTTAATGTAGGTACTTTTTAAAATAAATTAGAAACGGTTAGCAGCTTCGAATTTTGATATCCCACCACCCACATAAAATAACAGCGCGAATCCGGAACATGACCCCGACTTTTGGAAAAACATACATATAAAACATAAATATGTAATATATAACTCAAAACACACCCTGAGGTTCCGAAGCCCGTCTTTTGGAAAAACACTATTAACGTGCGCCTGTGTCGTGTACCCCCCCCTCCCCTAGACGGGCATCGAAAGGGGGTAGAATAGTAGAACCTCAACTTCTTTTATGCATCATTAGGTCATACAAACATGTATACACAAGTTTGGATCAAGGATTCTATAAAATTCCCCAGGGCATACATGCTGCGAGAGTTTCGCAGTTTTCGGTCCTCACAAATAGGGTGAAAGTCCCGTATCGCAAAAACAGGAGGGAATCTTCTGAATAGTTGGGTTCTAGCTTTGTGTTTCATGTTCCTATGGCCTACCCTAACACAGCCAAGCAACTAGTTCTACATTGCTATCCTCTTTCGACGTCGTTACAGTGTGTATTCGTATAAGTCTGGTATTTCTCCAGCGGGTCTAGGGTTTCACCGGAGAGGGGCTCCGGAGAGTCGGTATCCCAACACAAACTAGATGGTGCAATACCATGTTAGTATAAGTGTGTTGTGAGTTTTGAATGACAAAGATTGCACTCCGCTGTGTGACCCGCTTCACCGGCATCCAGTACCACTACGAGATTGGTTCCAGTACCAATTGCACGGCCACCTAGGCCTGAGCTGCCGCCACCGTTCCCATCGAAGGAGGACTTCACTCGCGCATGTTACCCGAGGACACCGGTAAGTTATTTGCCAAACCAGTTTGTTACCGCTATCCTGTGCCCGCCAAGTTGCTAACTTCTGCTAAAAAATGCATCTAGGGACCGGGACACTCCGGGGCTGCTCCCATTGGCCGTGCTGATGACTCGCCAACTCGCACGATCACACAGTTTCATCGCGCTGGTGGTGCATCGCCGAGTCCGTCGCGCGAGATCGATGCCCGTGGTACTCCCTCGCCGAGTTCCATGCATGGTTCGACGACGGGTACTGAGCGCAAAGTGTCGCCTATTCTCACTCGTCCGAGATGGGCATATCGAGCTCCCGCGAGATGTAGCTAGGATGATCGATCTTTGTATGCACTATCGATGATGTTCGGATGATGTTGTGCTTTATACGATGTTTGGATGATATGGATATGATATTTGCATGTTGTTTGTGTTATTTCAATCATGTTTTAAAATTGTATGCAATTTAAATCGTATTTAAACCTGCCCAAACGAAGCGAACCAGCGCAGAAAAAAATCAAATGGTAGGGGAAACGCCGACAGCCTCCTGTCGGCCTCTTCGCGCCTAACGGCCCAACCGCAGCCCATACGCCGACGGGCTCTCAGTCAGTGTCGCGCGCCCCAAACGGCCTAGAGCCACCACGTGGACCGATAGGCCGACGGGGTCACCATCAGCATATCGCGCGGGCGTGGCCCAGCAGCTAGCGCGTGGACTGTACGGCGACGGGCAGACCGTCGGCGTCTCGCGGCGTAATCGGCCCAGCAGCCTCCACATGGCCCTAGAGCCCGATGGGACGGCCGTCGGCGTTTCGCGGCGTTACGCGATCCGTTATGGGGTTGTGGTGTCCACGGTCGTGGATATGCCGACGGGGAGACGCCTACGCCGTCCGGCCTGGACGCCGACGGCGATACACCAACAGCCACCGTCGGCCTATGGGTACGTCGACGGGGTATGGATGTACGCCAACGAGCGCCGGGCGTCGGCGTATCCGATCGTTCCTGTAGTGCGAGCGCCAGGCCGTCCTCTTATTATTGATCTTATGTCTAACCGAACTTTTTAGCTAGTCTATTTGGTTACCGCGCGTTCTTTTCTATATCATATATCAAGTATAGGTTATAATTGTTCGACTCTAACACATAAACTAACCATATATTCTAAATTCAACTGTAGTCTACTACCTCCGTTCAGAACGTAACCCTTTTTTGGAAAGCTAAACTAGTTTGCTAAAACAAGCTTATATATATTTCGAAACAGACGAAGTATACACGTACTCGAGACAAATTCTAAGGGCATCTCCAGCCGTCCCCCCCAGAGCCCCCCCAGGGGGCTTTTTTCGCGGCGGAAGCGGCGAATAGCGCCGCTTCTTCACCACTCGGCCCCCCCAGAGGCCCAAATAGCGTCGTTTCGGCGCTAAATAGCGCCACGGCACCCAGGCCAAACTCAGCCCGCTGGGTTCGGCCTGGGTGTGGCGAAACTTCGCGGCCGCGCGCGTGGGCCAGCTCGGTCAGCGACGCGACGAGAAAGCGCGGGAACAGAACCGCCCGTGATCGTCTTCTCGGCTACCGCGCGGTCAAAGGCTGCCGACGTTTATGGCGTGGCGGCCGCCCAGTGCATGCGCCCCGCCCAAAGGCTGCCGGCGTAATGGCGTGGCGGGCGGCAGCGAGGGGACGCACGCGCACAGTAAATGCCCGGCCGCTCGCCGCTCTATAAAACCCCCCGGCCGCGCGGCGCGCCCCACCATTCTTCACACCGGCGAGCTCTCTAGTCCTATCTTCCTCTCGACGCTCTCCTCCTCCCCTCTCTCCACGAAAATGTCGGACGGAGCTGCGGCGAACGGCTTCCCGCGCCACAACCTGCGCCGGAGCGAGGCGATGGCGCTGTACCGCGCGGGCTATCCTTGCCCGCCGGACATGCGCCTCCCTAGCTCCGCCGCGGGGGCGAGCCGCTGGGCCCTCAGCGCCGGCGGGGTCCCCGTCCCTCCCCTTCCCTCCTCCGACCCCGAGTTCCGCCGCGCCATCCGCGAGATGCGCGACGGAATGGCAAACCCCCAGAACTACCCGCTCACCGGCGTGGACGAGTTCTGGTGGGGGCGGCTCACGACACGCCGCGACCGGGAGCTCGACTCCGAGAACGACAACGGCCCTGTCGACGGGCGTTTCAACGCCCACGGGCGGCGCCGCTGGTGGAGCGCCCCTGGCAGGACCCTCGAGGAGGTCCTCCAGCACATCCACGCCGGCAACCAGCCGCGCCTGGAGATGCCGCCGCCGCAGGCCGCCCAGCCGTGGGTGGCACGGCGGACCGGCGCGTCTTCCTCGTCCGCGACGTCGAGTTCCTCCGCCGGCCACTCTGTCTCCACCTCCCCCCCCCTTTCTGAGCGCCGGAGCGTCTGCCCGCAGGCGCAGCGGCGGCGCGCTCCGCATCGGCGAGCCACGCTTCGAACGCGTGGTTCGCCCGAAGACGGAGAACGCCGGCGACGACGACGAGGCCGAGTGGCCCGACCAAAAGGTCGCGGAGCAGCTGTCGCTGGACACGCTGCAGCCACTCGACGTCGACACCGCCGCTCGGTGGAGCCTGCGGGACACCACCGAGGCGGAGCTCGAACTTCAGCGCCGCCTGCTGGCTGAAGCCGAGCAGCGCAAGGCGGCGCGCGAGCGTGAGGCCGCCGCCAACGCGGCCCGCCTCCGCGTCCCTCCCCCGCCGCCGCAGAAGGAGACCGAGTACGTCATCCTCGACCCGGACTCCGACGACGAGGACGCGATCCAGCAAGCCCTCGAGGCGAGCAGGTGGGATTGCGGCGGCGGCGACGAGGGGCAGGGGGGAGCAAGCGCCCCGGCGACGCCCCCAGCGACGACGACAACGACGGCGGCGACTACAGCCAGGCGATCGCCGCCAGCCTCGGCCTTAAATAGTTTGTTTTAGTTTAAATTTTTCGTTCTAGCTTTAAATTCGCGCCGAATATGTACGAAGTTTCCAAATTTCAATAAAATTCGACTAGTTTTGCAATTGCGTTTGTTTTGGGCCGATTCTTGGGCTCGGGACGCGACTGGGAAACGCGCCCCCCCAGGTTCCAGAATAGCGCCGTTTAGCGCCGCGGCGGCCCCAAAACGGCGGCGTTTTGGGCCCTGGGGGGGCGCAACGACTGGAGATGCCCTAACGGGTGAACGATCGCTTGTCACTGTTCACGTACGTCCCGGCGGAAGCCCATCAGCTTCGATCTCCTCTCGCACACAGTGACACAGTTATTTTTTTAGGTAATCGCACCAGTACACTAGCTATTAATCTATTATACAGTCGGCGTGAAATGTACGCTTTTTTCTCTTAAAGTGGGTGATGGTTGAACGTTAGCCCTTGCCATTGGGCCCACACAAACCCTCGTCATAACATTCCAAGGAAAATGGAGAAAATTTTACTTATTTCTTGACAAAAAATGGAGGTTTATTGAAAGTGCATTTCGTTTTCCCAGTGTTTTGTGTGTTAGTTAACAATACTAAGTACATTATTTATCGAGGTGTTTAGTGTGCAGGTGTTATACTTAACATCGGCATCGATCACCGAAAAGTCGGTGAAGTTTGGCCTGAGGTTTTTGGGACAGAACTCAACCGGATTATTCGGACCGGATTATTCATCCTGGACCGGATATTCCGGTTGCTGAGAAAGGAGCTCAAAAATGGCTAAGGACTAAGAATTTCGCATACTGGAGTCAACCGGATTATTCGTACCGGATATTTCATCCTGGACCGGATATTCCGGTTGCTGCGAAAAATTGCTAAGGACTCGAAGTTTTGAGCTACTGGAGTCAACCGGATTATTTGGTCCGGATTATTCATCCCGGACCGGATATTCCGGTTGCTGCGAAAAATTGCTAAGGACTGGAAGTTTTGAGCTACTGGAGTCAACCGGATTATTTGTACCGGATATTTCATATCTATACCGGATATTCCGGTTGCAGTTGAAGAAGTGGAAAAATGGCTAAGGACTAGAAGATTTGCGTACTGGCATCTACCGGATTATTTGTACCGGATTATTTCAGATCAACCGGATAATCCGGTCCAGCACTGCAGTTCTGCGTGGAGCAAACTAACCGGATATTCCGGTCCAAACTTGGACCGGATATTCCGGTACCTTTTTTCCTGCACAACGACTAGTTGTGAGGAGGGACTATAAATAGCCCTCCTCTTCTTCCTCAAGATCTAGTTCTTCCCCTTAGCATTGATGAGCATTTAAGAACTCACCAAATGCCTCATAACTCCCAATCCCTCCACCCAATCTTGAAGATCTTTGGAGGATTGAAGGAGAAGGCCCCGATCTACATCTTCACCGACCCGTTCTTCATTTCCCCCTCTCTAGCTAGAGGGATCTTGCCTACGGTTTCCTCTTGTGGAGAACCTAGGCATCTTGTTTCTTGTTGGTGATTCAAGAGTTGTTGGGAGCCCCCAATTAAGTTGTGGGTGTGTGCCCCAAGGTGTTTGTAAAGGATTTGATCCCCGCCTCAAAGGGGTTCTATAGTGGAAGGTGAACTAGGCCTTTGTGGCGAAGTTCATCGGAGAATAGGGTGAAGCCTTAGTGGCGTTGAGTAGGCCTTTGTGGCGAGCTCACACCCCTCCAACGAGACGTACTCCCCTAAAAAGGAGGAACTCGGAAATACATCGTGTCTCAGTGTGCTTCCATCGGTTACCTCGTTCCTCCCTCTCTTTACTTACTTGTACTTGTTGCATTGATTGCTTGTCTTGTCATATAGGTAAATTCATCACTAGTTGCACTATCTAGAGAATTTACCTTTCTTGTCAAGCCTAAATTTGAGAAAAATTAAAATTTGCCGTAGCACCTATTCACCCCCCTCTAGGTGCCCATACTATACTTTCAATTGGTATCAGAGCCTCGGCTCTTCTATCGGGCTTAACCGCCTAAGAGTTTAAGTATGGGTGATGAGGAAGACGCTCCGTCCGAAGGAAATGTGTCCATGAATGATCTCAATGCTTTGAGAGAATCATTGACCTCATCCATAGACACTAAATTTGAGGAGTTGCGTCTACTCATGACAACACTCCTCAAAGCCAAGGAACCGGAGGTGGTCGACTCATCCCCTCCGGAAACGGAGGGTGCCAAGATTGGGGTTGATGGTGAACCACTTAAAACTGCTTCCGCCGAACAATCCGCTAAGAAGGGTGCGAGTGGAAAGGAAGGATATCATGCCGTTGAAGGCCTATATTCTCCCGATCCTCCCATCCCATTTCCTCATATAATTCCTAGGGGAGATCCACCTAAAATTGATGCATATTCTTTTCGTGAATGGAAATACTACATGGAGACTCACTTGAACTCTTCTTGTATAGATCTTTGGAGAATCACTCGTGATGGATACAAGCCATATGATCCCAAGAATCTCACAAGAAGAGAGGTTGTAGATTGCCAACTCAATTACACCGCCTTGTCCATCCTTCATCAAGCCGTGGGCCCCAATCACATGCCGCATCTTCAACACTTCTCCACCGCCAAAGAGACATGGGATGCCCTTGTCGTCATGTTTGTTGGGAATGAAAGCATGCAAAGAAATCGCTATGACACCTTGACCAATGAGGCCGAAGGATTCTTCATGCGTGATGGAGAAGATCACGTTGACATGTATCGGAGGCTCAAATCTCTTGCCACCGCTTTCTCTAATGCGGGTGCAACACATATTGATGATGCTTGGATCAAGAAGAAGTTCATAATTGCCGTGATGCCTTTCGAGGGCACGGATATGAAGAGCATTCAAGGGAGACATGATTTCTCCACCATGACCTCTACTCAAGTCATGCAAGAATTGAGCTCCTACAAAGTGCAAACCAAGAATGCTCTTGACAACCGTGCTAGGGCCATTGGAATGCATCAAGGAGCTTCCGTTGCTTTGAAGGCCAAGGTATTGACAAGAGAAGTTGAGAATGATGAAGATGGTGAAGAAGCATTGCCTCCATTGAAGGAACAAGAATATGATCCCGTTCTAAAGGATCTAATAGCTCTCACCGTGCAAAAGTTTTGGAACAATCCCCCAAAAGGCAAGAAGTTTGTTGAGGAGAAGACCAAGTCCCGTTATGGCAATGATGGGGCTCAAAAAGTGAGATCTTGCTTCAATTGCCAAGACAAGTACCACTTCATAGCGGAATGCCCATATGAGAATAGAGAAAACCATAGCGGCAAGCTCATCTGCAAGGACAAGTCCAAGGTTGAATACAAGAAACCTCATTTCAAGAAGAAACCTTTCAACAAGAATACTCCTACCAAGTTTGTGCTCTTGACTCAAGAGGAGTATGATTCCGGGAGTGATGAAGAAGAAGAAACAACAAGTGAAGTGGCCGCTCTAGCTATTGCTTCCACTCCATCTTCGTCATCTCTCTTTGAATCCCCCAATGAAAATCTTCCTCAACGCGATGCCAAGTGCTTCATGGCTAAGGCCACGGAGGTATCATCTTCTCCTAACTCTAAGACCCCTAGTGAACTAGAACATATTGCTTGTCTTAGAGAAGAAGAGGAAAGAGCCTCTTTGGACCGTTTTATGTCTAACATGCAAGGGGAGACCAAGAAGTACTTTGAGCATCTCATGAGGCAATTGGGAGAGGCCCAAGAGGCCCTTGAGAAGAAAGGTGAGATTGAGAGAAGGGATGCGGATGAAATTGCATCTCTCTCAATGACTCTTGAAGAAGAGCATGATGGTAGAGTTTCTCTAGAGGATGAACTTGAAACTATTGAAACCACTCATAATGAACTTGTCTCTAAAATCATTAAGGAACGTGATCTTGCCATTGCTAAATATAAAAAGGCTAAAAAGGATAAAGTAGAGTTTGGGGTTGGTCATGGTAAACTAACCGAGGAGTTTGAAAAGCTAACCATTGCTCACAAAGCTTTGGAAAGCCAACACTCATCCCTCAAAGAGTTGCATGAACAACTTCAAACTCAACTTACTCAATCTAACCATCCTAGCACTTCTACTTCTTCTTGTGATCATGCAAATATTATTGAAGAAAATGCTAGGTTGAAGGATGAGCTAGCAAGGCTCAAGGGCAAAAGCGCTCAAGTTGAAAAGGTGGTGCTTGCCACCCCACAAGTGGTTGCCTCAAGCACTAATGCGGTCATTTCTAGACCACAAGTGAGTGCTCCAAGGCAACAAGTGGGCAAGCAAGGTCTTGGCTATGTAGCCAAGCAAAGGAACAAGAAGATGAAGAACAAGAAGAAGAACAAACATGGTGCTTCGGGTGGTATTGTCATGAGGGACAACACTACTCGTAGCTCCTCCGCGGGAACTAACAACCCACACCATTTCTTATATGTTGATTATTATGGTGTTGTGCAAGCTAAATATGTTGGTCCTATTGAGGGTTTTATTGACTACACTATATGGGTTCCAAAGACCCTTGTTGCTAACATGAAGGGACCCAACTCGGGTCCTAACTCTAGTCAATGATCTCTTGCAGGACTATGCTTCCGGTGGGACTAAATGGATTCTTGATAGTGGATGCACTAATCATATGACCGGAAGCAAAGAACTAGTGACGGAGTTGCGACCAAATGACATCCAAGCAACCGTCACTTATGGGGACTCGTCCAAGTCTAAGGTATCCGGGTTTGGCAAGGTTGTGGTGGCTCCCGATATCACTATCGTGAACGTCATGCTTGTCGAATCCCTTGGTTACAATTTACTTTCTGTCCGCTCTCTTAGTAAGATGGGGTTCTCCGTCTTCTTTGATGGTGATATTGTGGTCCTTTTGAGGAGCAAGACTCTTGACGTCGCTCACGTGGGACATGTTGAAAATGAGTTGTATGTGGTAGACTTTTCGAAGTCAACCAACACTCAAGCAATGTGTCTTTTCGGGAAGGCGGACTTGGGATGGTTATGGCATCGCCGGCTATCCCATGTCAACATGAGAACTTTGCAAAGTATTCACAAAAGTGGCCTTATTGTTGGACTAAAAGAAAATGTTTCCTTTGCAAAGGATCGCGTTTGTAGGTTGTGTGTTGAAGGGAAGATGCATGACATTGTGCACAAGGCCAAGACTATTATCTCATCAAAGAGGATCTTGGAGCTTCTTCATGTTGATCTCTTTGGTGCCGTGCCCGAGGCAAGTCTTGGCGGCAAGAAGTATTGCTTGGTGATTGTCGATGATTATTCAAGATACACTTGGGTTTATTTCTTCAAGTGCAAGAGTGAGACCCAACAAACCATCATCGATTTCTCCAACGAAGTGCAACGTCAACACAATGTGCAAATCATGGCTATTAGGAGTGATAATGGGTCGGAGTTCAAGAACTATACATTGAATGAGTTTCTTAGTGAAGAAGGCATTCGTCACCAATACTCCGCCACTTACACTCCTCAACAAAATGGTGTTGCCGAAAGGAAGAATCGCACTCTCTTGGATATGGCAAGGACCATGTTGGCGGAGTACTCTTCTCCCCAATATTTATGGGCCGAGGCCGTATCCACCGCATGCCACTCCTCCAACCGCCTCTACATCCGCAAAGGCTTGAGCAAGACCCCATATGAGATCCTCACCGGCAACAAGCCCAACGTATCCTACTTCCGTGTATTCGGTTGTAAGTGCTTTTATTTGATCAAGGGTATTAGGTTGTCGAAATTTCAATCCAAAACTATTGAGGGTATCTTTGTTGGTTACGGTGCCGAATCCCACACTTATAGAGTCTATGACAAAGCCTCACGGATTGTCATAGAATCTTGTAGTGTGGTGTTCGAGGAAAATGACGGCTCCCAAGTGGCGCAATTTCATGTTTCAAATGTAGATGTTGAAATGCCTCAAGAAGCCATAGGAAGGATGGGTGTGGGATTCTTCCGCCCCATCGAGGGACACCTTATGGCGACTCGAGAAGGACTATGCTCTACCCAAGTGGATCCCTCCTCTACATTTGAAGATCAAGCCAAGGAGCCACCTACTACACCTAACCGAGAACATATTCAAGACCCTCCTCTCATTGATCAAGTGACTCCGCAAGTCGTACCCACTCCTCTCACTAATGCGAGTCAAGATCAAGGCCAAGATCATTCATCCTCATCATCCTCTTCTCAAGATGAAGCTAGTATTGAAGATATTGTTGATGACAATGTTGATGATCAAGGCCATGTTGGTCAAGATGGGGACCCAAATGATCAAGATGATCAAGTGATTCCTCCTCGCAATAATGAGGAGATCGAAGCCCGTCGCATCAAAAGGATAAGAAGAGCTTTGAAGCAAATTGATGCCCAAGATAACAAGGTCTTGGAGGATGTTCAAGCTAGAAGATCCACTAGAAGGCAATTGGCTCATTTTTGTGAGCATCAAGCTCATATCTCTATGGTGGAGCCTAAGAAAGTGTATGAAGCTCTTGAGGACTCCGATTGGGTTGAAGCTATGCATGATGAGCTCAATAACTTTGAGCGCAACAAGGTTTGGAGATTGGTTGAGAAACCCAAGGATTGCCACAATGTTATTGGCACCAAGTGGATATTCAAGAACAAGCAAGATGAGAATGGCATTGTCATTAGGAACAAGACAAGATTGGTCGCTCAAGGTTACACCCAAGTTGAAGGCATTGACTTTGATGAAACTTATGCGCCTGTGGCTCGCCTTGAGTCCATTCGTATCCTCCTTGCTTACGCTTCCTCACATAATTTCAAGTTGCAACAAATGGATGTGAAAAGTGCTTTCTTGAATGGTCCACTAAAAGAGGAGGTATATGTTAAGCAACCTCCGGGGTTCGAGAATCTCAACTTTCCTAACCACGTTTACAAACTTGACAAGGCTCTCTATGGTCTCAAACAAGCACCTCGTGCTTGGTATGAGCACCTTAGGGAGTTGTTAGATGATCGTGGTTTCGAAGTTGGGAAGATCGACCCCACTCTCTTCACCAAGAGAGTAAAGGGAGAGCTTTTCATATGCCAGCTCTATGTGGACGATATCATCTTTGGCTCAACTAACCAAGCTTTCAATAATGAGTTCTCTAAGCTTATGACTGACAGGTTCGAGATGTCTATGATGGGTGAGCTTAAATTCTTCCTTGGCTTTGAGATCAAGCAATTGGCTCGTGGGACTTTCATTTCTCAAGCCAAGTATACCCAAGATATGATCAAGAGGTTCAACTTCCAAGATGCTAAGATCAAGACATCTCCTATGCAAGTCAAGTGTCATCTCTCTCGTAATCCAAAAGGGAGTAAGGATGTGGACCAAAAGCTCTATCGTTCTATGATTGGTTCTTTGCTCTATCTTTGTGCATCTAGGCCCGATATCGTTTTGAGTGTAGGTGTGTGTGCAAGGTATCAAGCGGCTCCTAAGGATTGCCATCTAATGGCGGTTCATAGAATCTTTCGTTATTTGGTTCATACCTCAAGATTTGGTTTGTGGTACCCAAAGGGGGCACAATTTACTCTCAATGGATATACGGATTCCGATTGGGCGGGTGATCAAGATGATAGGAAGTCAACTTCGGGGGCTTGCCAATTTCTTGGTAGGTCCCTTGTAAGTTGGTCCTCGAAGAAACAAAATTGCATCTCTCTCTCCACCGCCGAAGCTGAATATGTTGCCGCCGCAAGTGCATGCACCCAATTGCTATGGATGAGGCAAACTCTCAAGGAATATGGAGTTCATTTGGACAAAGTACCTCTTCTATGTGACAATGAAAGTGCTATCAAGATTGCATACAATCCGGTGCAACACACAAGGACGAAGCACATTGAGATTCGCCACCACTTCATCCGTGATCACGTGGCAAGAGGAGACATTGCACTCGGTTATGTGCCCACCAAGGACAATCTTGCGGATATTTTCACGAAGCCACTTGATGATGCAAGGTTCATGTTCTCGAGGAATGAGCTAAATGTGATTGATTCAAGGAGTTTGGCTTGACTATCTTGCGCACACCCCTATAGATGAAACGTGTTCGAGCTTAGATGTAGGCATGGACATAGGGGGAGTGCTATCCTAACACATTGGATTCTCCCTCCCCCCATTATGCCCATAGCAAAAATTCATTGTGATCTCTCTTTTTCTAATGTTGAATTGTGAGCTTCAATGTTGAGTTTTGGCAATGCCCCCAAGATATATCTTCGCGGTTGCATACCAAGAACTCTTACATGGTGGCTTCGGCCACCAACCTCTTCATTTCGAAGAGTTGGATCTTAGTTGGGTTTTTCTACTTGTCATTTCATTGCATTTCGTGTGTTTTCCCGGCTAAGTGTTTCTTCCTAGGAAAATCCCACTCAATTGGTATTTTTAGTTGGTTGCTTCTTGCTCTTGAGAGGGATAAGTACTAGTCTCAGTTTGGTAAATCTATCCTAAGCCGTTCTCTCAAAAAGCCTTTCTTTCTAAGCACTAGTGTCGTCCGTTGAAAACGAGGAAATTTCGAATCAGGAGGCAGTCGGAATTTCCGGTTCAGTTTTGAACCGGAATATCCGGCTGTACCGGAATATCCGGTTCAAACTTGAACCGGAATATCCGGTTCGGCGAAATCCATATAACCTGGAGCTCGACGGGGAGGGGCAGTTCTTGCCCTCTTTCCCGTCCGCTCCTCTCCACCAAATCGCCGCCGCCATGGTTCTTGGCCTCCCGGGCCGTTTCCTCCGCAAGATCTTGGAGATTTGACCCGGATCTTGATCTCCTCGCGTTTTGGAACGATTCTACCCAAGCTTTTCTCTCCATGGATCCCGGTATTGTTCAAATCTCTTGAATCTTGGTGCTATAACCTCACCTTCCATGGATGTGCGTTTTGTTGGATTGCTTGGTAGATTTCGTTCCGAAGAGGACCCCCCATACATGCTAGAAATCATAGAGTAGATTACTTGTTTGCAATCCATGTGGAAATCTGAGATCTAGGTTGATTTTGTGCTGTTCCGCAATTTACCGGAATATCCGGTCCACGACTGAACCGGAATATCCGGGTAACCGGAATATCCGGTTCAGTTTTGAACCGGAATATCCGGCTAAGTCCAGTACTGTTTTAAGGGCAGCCCCAAATGGATCTTTCCCAGATTTCTACCTCGATTGTTTCCTGTAATCTCCTCTATCGTTTCTATGTATGATTGTATCCGTTGTATGACACTAGTGTACTCATCTTGTGCTTTTCCTATTCTATCTTGTTTCACAGATGGTGACCACGATCGAAGCGTTCCGAAGCGCAAGAAGCTAGTTTCTACCCGTAACAAGAGGAAACCTCGGCTCAACTATAAGACCGACATTCCTACTCAGGAGTTCAATGAGCTCAGAAAGCAGGATGCCTATCTTTCTCCGAGGGTTGGCAATATTGATTCTCGTTTCTGGAATCTGGAGCAGTCCTACATTTATACTGACATCTATTGTGACTACCGCTTTCCGTGCCGCCCTAAGCATCCATATGACCATGCCGCTCTCAAGGCCAAGGATGAGTTTGCTGATGCAGCCAGTATTGTTGAGCGTTTCGGTTTGGTGAAGCTCATGGAGACCCAGTGCAACTACAACACGCAGCTTGTGATGCAGTTTATGTCCACCCTCGTGTACTCCACTGGTGATATTGTGACCCGTCTTAAGTGGATGTCTGGAGATACACCTTGTGAAGCATCTTTTGAGAGGTTTGCTCGGCGTCTTGGCTACTCTTACAGCGAGCACCCTCCTCTTGGTCACCGCGTCCATGAGGTTGATAGGCCGAGGAGGGAGGTGTCCATGGCTGAGCTATATGCCCCTGGTTTCACTGTTGGGGGACTTGAGGGACTCCTTCCACTTTATGATCAGCTGGTGCGTATCTTCAGAGCTTTCCTTGTGCCGAGTGGAGGTAACAACGATGCTCTCACCACTCCTCTGTGCAACCTTCTGATTCTGGCTAAGGAGTGTATGGAGGAAGAGGACCCGGCTGTCTCCTATACTGTGGATGTGATGGACATCATCTTTCACGAGCTCTATGCTGCTATGATTGGTGGCTACACCATACCCTATGCTCCCTATATCATGATGCTTATCAAGTATGAGATGAGGAAGGAGTACACCGAGTTACCCATGGTTGAGCACAAGGTGAGGAAGCTGTATGTCAAGAGGAAGGTGAAGACTGCGGCTGCTTCTCAGAGTGCTCCATTTGAGGGTGGTTCCTCTATGGGTGGTCCTTCTAGCTCTCAGTCTGCTCCCAGGGTGCCTGTGTCTGATATCACCACCTTGCGCAACGTCAGGAAGCTATCCTGGTTTCAGCGCAACGTGCTCTGCATGAAGGTGGACATTCACAAGGAACAGTACAGGGCGTATCGCAGGGACACTGACTTGGCTAGCTCTCAGCGTCAGATTCTCCATCACGTGAGGGGTGGCATTGGTGATGTTCCTGCTCCTCTTGATGCTCAGTCCTACTCTGCTTGGTCTGCTGAGGATTTCACTTCTTGGGAGAGCATTGAGGCGGCTCTCAGGTCTACTCGGGAGACTGCTTCACGAGCTCATGATGCTGCTGCTGATGAGGAGGAGTCTGATGATGAGCAGGGGTCTGGAGACGAGTCGGATGCTTAGACCGTGTCTGGGGCGTTAGTTAGCTATTTCCCTCCTTTTTGGTGTCTCGATGCCAAAGGGGGAGAAGTAGCTATTATAGACTACGGGATTTGCATGGGTTCGGGCACAAGCATTTGCTTTTATCCTTCCTTTGAGAGCTTGTGTCCATTTTATCTTCATTTGTCGTGCTTGTGAACTTGTCGTTTATTGTCGTTTAAAACTATGTGTGCTATTATGTGTGTGACTATTGGTTATCTGGATATTATCATGGTTATCTATTTATGGTGTGTTGGTTATCTATCGTATATGTTGAGGAGATTATCTATGGTTGTGCTTGGTTATTCTTGGATATATCGTTCTCGCACAAGGTATATACTTCTTTACACTCAACATATTGGTGATGTTGTCTCATTGTCATGTTTGCTACTTGTTGAAAATCTCTTCCTATACATCATTGCATCCATTTGCGTTTGAGGCAAACAAAAGATATGCATAGAGATAGGGGGAGAGTTTTTCATCTTGTTTCAAGCATGATTACTGTCAAGGTTTATTGCAAATCTTAGTATTGTCATCTAACACCAAAAAGGGGGAGATTGAAAGTGCATTTCGTTTTCCCAGTGTTTTGTGTGTTAGTTAACAATACTAAGTACATTATTTATCGAGGTGTTTAGTGTGCAGGTGTTATACTTAACATCGGCATCGATCACCGAAAAGTCGGTGAAGTTTGGCCTGAGGTTTTTGGGACAGAACTCAACCGGATTATTCGGACCGGATTATTCATCCTGGACCGGATATTCCGGTTGCTGAGAAAGGAGCTCAAAAATGGCTAAGGACTGAGAATTTCGCATACTGGAGTCAACCGGATTATTCGTACCGGATATTTCATCCTGGACCGGATATTCCGGTTGCTGCGAAAAATTGCTAAGGACTCGAAGTTTTGAGCTACTGGAGTCAACCGGATTATTTGGTCCGGATTATTCATCCCGGACCGGATATTCCGGTTGCTGCGAAAAATTGCTAAGGACTGGAAGTTTTGAGCTACTGGAGTCAACCGGATTATTTGTACCGGATATTTCATATCTATACCGGATATTCCGGTTGCAGTTGAAGAAGTGGAAAAATGGCTAAGGACTAGAAGATTTGCGTACTGGCATCTACCGGATTATTTGTACCGGATTATTTCAGATCAACCGGATAATCCGGTCCAGCACTGCAGTTCTGCGTGGAGCAAACTAACCGGATATTCCGGTCCAAACTTGGACCGGATATTCCGGTACCTTTTTTCCTGCACAACGACTAGTTGTGAGGAGGGACTATAAATAGCCCTCCTCTTCTTCCTCAAGATCTAGTTCGTCCCCTTAGCATTGATGAGCATTTAAGAACTCACCAAATCCCTCATAACTCCCAATCCCTCCACCCAATCTTGAAGATCTTTGGAGGATTGAAGGAGAAGGCCCCGATCTACATCTTCACCGACCCGTTCTTCATTTCCCCCTCTCTAGCTAGAGGGATCTTGCCTACGGTTTCCTCTTGTGGAGAACCTAGGCATCTTGTTTCTTGTTGGTGATTCAAGAGTTGTTGGAAGCCCCCAATTAAGTTGTGGGTGTGTGCCCCAAGGTGTTTGTAAAGGATTTGATCCCCGCCTCAAAGGGGTTCTATAGTGGAAGGTGAACTAGGCCTTTGTGGCGAAGTTCATCGGAGAATAGGGTGAAGCCTTAGTGGCGTTGAGTAGGCCTTTGTGGCGAGCTCACACCCCTCCAACGAGACGTACTCCCCTAAAAAGGAGGAACTCGGAAATACATCGTGTCTCCGTGTGCTTCCATCGGTTACCTCGTTCCTCCCTCTCTTTACTTACTTGTACTTGTTGCATTGATTGCTTGTCTTGTCATATAGGTAAATTCATCACTAGTTGCACTATCTAGAGAATTTACCTTTCTTGTCAAGCCTAAATTTGAGAAAAATTAAAATTTGCCGTAGCACCTATTCACCCCCCCTCTAGGTGCCCATACTATACTTTCATTTATTCCTTTCGTTGAGAAAATGGATTACTTTGCTACGTACGCTTTGGCATTTCCTACTTGACATTTGTTACGTCCAACAATTCGGGTCGTTGTTGCAAAGGACTACAACTATTGAGCCAAGTTGCACAAACCTACAACTTTTGAGTACATGTGTTGCATAGAGCATAAATAACCCAACTAAACCATTTAGTTGCACATGATGTATGGGCCCGCACTGTCAGTGCCAATAAGTACTTTGATGTGGCAGACTGTGTCTACAAGCCTTAAGGATGGAGGCCATTGTTTGTTTGTTTTACAACGAGCGCCCCGAAGGTGTTGAAAACATCACATTAATTCCAGATAGTGGGTGTAAATTATTTTACAAAGGATCCAATAAGATAAGAAATTACATATAGACCCCTAGTATTTGCAGAAAAGATCTCACTAGAAGATGAAAAAACAATCTGATCCTTCTCTTTCTCCACTGCCAAGCTGGAGGTCGGCGTCATCGCCATCATGCCAGGAAGCGGGGACGAAACCACTTACTCCCGTGTAGACATAGTATGCAGCGGCAAACCTCAAGAGGGGCCTCGCATAGGAGGTTAAACACGCCCCGGAGCCCTTCACCGGCTTCTGGATGGGTATGGGTTGGTCTTGGATGTCGGGCGGCTGTCACCCTCCGCCGAGGTGGTGCTCGAGAAGATTGCTTCCCAGATCCACTCCCGACTGACGCTACTACTCACCCAATCGACGCATCCACCCTTCGCAGCCACGTCGCTTGATGAAGAAAGAAGATGACATGTGAGTAGCGGTACCTTGCAACATAGCGTACGTCGCCAACGCCGTAAGTGCATATCGTACCGCCATCAGACTCTCCACTCCTGCCACCTGTGGGAGGAGGGAGGAGACAGCGGAGAATATTGTCCCGAAGTACAACCCGTAGAACAAGCTTATTAATCCAGCGACAATCGGAGCTAGATGTTGAATAACTTCTCCATGGAGCTTCTAACACGTCAGGTCATACCATTCCAAAAGTGCGCCCGCAACATCGCCGGAGTAGCTGATGTCCACAACCTTATCTGGGATGCCGGAGAGAGCCTAACCTGCTCGTGACAACTCTTTCCAGCAGAGTTACACATTCGAGAATGGATCGCTCCAAACGCATCAGACATGGCACTGATAGTACGGCCCATACGTCATATGTGATGTTAAATAGGTTAATTGGATTATTTGTGTTATGTGCAACAGATGTACCCAAAATTGTAGGTTTGTGAAACTTGGCTCAATAGTTGTAGTTCCTTGCAAAAACGACCCCAATTGTTGGAGGTTTGTGCAATTTCCTCGTTAGCGTCATGACACCCATGCGTAGAGCATGGAGGGTCGACCTAGTAAAATCACTTTTTTCTTTACTTTTTTCTTGTTTCTTTTCTTAATTCCTTGGTATTTATTTGTTTAAATTTTCCTTTTCTATTTCTTCATTCTTCTATATAAAGAAAACATGTGGATAGTTTATTTTTTAGGTAATAAGAATTCTTTCGAATTATATGAATAATTATTTGAGATCTGTGAATTTTTTGGCATCGTGTAAACTTGTGTATTTTGAATAAAGGCAATATTTTTTTAATCTAGGGAATAATATGTTTAGACTGTGTGGAAAATTTTGTTACCCCGTGGTCAAATATTTTTAAATTCAATTTTTTACAAGAACACTCTTTCTGAACTTGTGAACATTAATTTAAACACTGTGAATATTTTTAATCTCAATAAAATATACAAAAAGGACATGAAAGAAGGAAGAAAAAGAAAACAACATAAATAAAATAAAGTAAAATAATTTAAAACATTATACGGGTGGCTAAATCACAAACGATAGTGGGTTTGTTTGGCTAGGGTTAGAGCAAACCAAATGCCACGACCCCCCCCCCCACCCCACCACACACACACCCACACCCACACCCGCAAATCATATCAATTTTTGTCGGTTTTTGGTTCGTTAGTGTGATCTGTGGACCAAAATCGCCCTGGAAGCAGGTTTGGGTTGCGCCCATCCCAACACCCCCTCCTCCGCCCCTTTTCCCTACACTACAAGGAAACGGTTTAGTACCAGCGTCAGGTTTTTTATACTACCAATGAGAAACGGACATGCCAGTGCTATATGCTACTGGTGACGTGAATTGTACCACATCACTGGTTTTCATGTACCAGTTGCGATCACTAGTGATGTTCCACTTCTTGAACCTCCGGTGTTCGTTGAAGTACCTCCAAACCTTTTTCCAATATACATTTCCCTTTTACTCCGCTCCACAAATGTCATTTTGCCTTATGCACATGAAAGTCTCGCAAAGGATTCGATCCTATTTCTCCGAACAGTTGTTGGACCTAATCTTCTTCTTCCCCGTTTTCGGCCCCAAATCATCACCCTTGGGGTCTTGGTCTTGATCATGGTCTTCACCATATTAGGTTTGGACCTCACCAAACAATGGTGCATCGTCAATGGAGATTCCACCACCATATTGGGTCTCGGGTTGGGTCTCGTTATCATCAACGACAATGACCCCAAAATGGTCGTCGGTCCCTTGCATGATGATTTGGCCCATGGCCTCCTCTGTCTCCAAGTACCTTTGCGCAATGCACATGCAAATTACAACGTTGTCCGGACGGAAAACAAAGAAACTGAGATGATCAAACACATACCTGGTCGGCCGCCGTCATTGGCAATTCCTCAAACAATTGTTAGCCTTATAGCCTCTTCCCGGTCGCAACCGGCCTTGGCTTGCACTAGATTAAGCGATCGGCGGTCACCGTCATTTGACACGCGACGACAGCATCAGATAACCACGGAAGTCGCGTTGCTTTCAAGGCTAGGACCGGAGTCCGGATAAGGACGCGATCGAATTTGTTTTTCTTTTACGAGTAAATTGTTTTGCCTTTCTTTGTTTAACAAGGGAGAAGTTTTAGAAGTGTATTAGGAGCCCAGTGTTAAGATCAAAATAGATGGTCTAATCTCACGGTATAAAATTACTCAAAACTTTTGCACCCACAAGAGACAAAGAGACGCTCACCCCTAATCTTTGCAAACAGCATGGTAGTGATGGATGAAGTGTTTCAAAACACCCGGCCATTTCTTTCTTTTCACACCTCTTCTGGATTTCCCTCTCTTCTGGATTCCATCCATCCACCACTCTTTGATGGATCCTATCACATGACAATTGGCGGGATTGAGATCATGACACCCAAGCCACGTCTTCAAGGATGACCATAATCGCACGATGAAGCGGCATTGAAAACGGAGGTGTGCGGCATTTTCTTGGACTTGGTTACATAGCTTGCAAAGGCCAAGATTTTTTCACCCCTTTCAGTTAAGTCTATCGGCCATCCAAACGTGGTTTTAGAGGATCAACCATGTAAATATTTCACACTTGGGAGGATCCCATGGTTTTCAAACGAAAGGAGACATCATCATCAAAGTGGTTTGTCCCAAGAATTACATGTTGTATGCTGATTTAGAGGAGTAGCTCTCATCCTTGGTGGCTCTCGCGCGCCCCACCGCCCCTCTCCCCTCCTCGCCGTCGCCGGAGACGCCACAGGGCCACGCCCGGTGGCCGACGGCGGCGGCGGGTCTCTTGCTCCGTCTTCGTCGCTCGGAAAGCTTTGGGTCACGGTGAAGTGCAGGAGTCCCTTGGGGGCCGGTGGCACTGGGAAGGCCTCGTGGCTTGTCGGTGGAGGTCGTATGGTCACGGATATGCTGGCGGCGTCCCCGCTGTGCGACGCTGGCAGGCCGTCCCATGAATGTCTGTTGCGGGCCGGATCTGGGTCAGGCGGGCCCGGATCTAGAGGCGGTGGCATGGCTTGAGCTCCTCATGTGCGGACGCGGCCTCAATGTTGCTTGGCGCCTGGTGTTGAGGATCTGCACAGTGGGGCTGGTTGCGAGCTCTTCGGGCTAGATCTGGGCTCGGCGGGCCCAGGTCCGACGGTGGAGGCGGCCCTTCCCGAGGGACTGGTGGCCAGGGATGTTGCTGGCTCTCGCTAGAGCAGAGGTGGATCGAGCGCGGGCGGTGGTTGCTAGTTGGGTGGTGAGGAATTCGATTGTGGGTGGCCATCTTGCTGTCATACGTGTCGGCGTTCATGTACTGGGCCTGGAGCGGAGGAGGCATGTAGGCGGTGGTGCGTCGGTGGCCAAGAGCACGCGCCGGACCAGGGCCATGCGGGTCTAGGTTTGGCAGCAGCGTTGCTCCGAGCGTGCGAACGTGATCTGGCCAGGCGGGCCTAGGTCGGGTTCTGCTTCGTGGACCTGTTGGGTCCGAGTTCGATAGGTGCCGTCCTCGATGTCATTGGTACTACGTTGTTGATGTGCCCTCTTCGTCCGTGCATGCTCGCACTGGAGATGGGCTTCGGCCTGCCTCTGGTGGTGTTCTCCGGGGCGTCGTGGCATGGACCTTATGGGATATTGGGGACGGGTGTACGGGAGAAATCCTTGCCGACATGCACGGCGCCGGCGCGGTGGCGCTTGCGGGCATCGCCATTCTTTCTCGGAAGGCGTCGTGGGTACCCCCTCTCCACTCTCATCCATGTGTCGGGGGGAACCCTAGGACCGGCTGGTCCGGACAGCAGCGTCGTGCTTACGTCGCATTCCTTCATGAAGGTTCTGCCTTGACACTCGGGGTTCCTAGCTAGATGGCGTGGATGTGGGTCAAGCTTGGAGGACGGAATGGTGGATGGCTGCCATCTCGCTTTGTCGTTTACTCCCTAGCACTCCCTAGCGCTCTTTTGAGTTGTATTCTTTATTTTCTTGTTGTGCATGTTTGTGATGTTGCCCCAGCGTTTTATTTGCTCTCAACTGTTGTATGGTCGTTGCTTTATTTATAAAGTGGGACGAAAGCCTGTTTGGCTCTCATCCTTGGTGAATTTCCATGGGGTCCTATTCAGGGATGTCTGAATAGTCATGTTCTATATATAGGACGACCATCCTCGATAAATCCAGGAACCATATACCCACGCTGCACACACGGACAATTTACTGTCAGCCCTTCTCTAGTTGTCAACTTTTGTGGATATAAGTTTAAACACATGTAGATGTGATTATGGGAATCCATCAGTACAGATAGCATTGTGCAACTAGATCCAGGCTTTTCTATCTTCACGACCACGCAATCCGCTTGCTCCATCTGTGCTGCCTGCTACCACTGCTTTATCCTGCCGGGTCACCTGGCCTAGCCCTGATGCGAATTAAGCCTCGTGCGTTTTGAGGTGTTTGCAGCAGCTGGTACGTAGCCAGGGCGAGGTATCTGTAAGAGACTGTTAAGACGACACTTAATTATCTTCTTGCCGTCGATGCATGCCATGGAAAAGTCCATCCGAGAATTGCTTGTCGGTGTTAGCGACTTGTGGTTTCCGGCGTTGCCACTGGCTATCGGGCTAATTTTTTTTAAATAATACACTTTTTTACGGAAAGTAAAAACATAATACGCGAAATTTGTAAATTGCAAAAATATGGTCCAGTCGAGTTGGGCCACTGCGACTGGGCCCTGTCGCGTTGGGCCACTGCGACTAGGTCCTGTCGCGTTGGCAGAGCACGACTAGGTCCTGTCGTGTTAGCAGAGCACGACTAGGGTGCAGTCGAAGTGCGCCAGCGCGACAAGTGGATCGGCCGTCTTAGGGACTAGTCGCGTTCCCCCAACTCGACAGGTCCGTGAAAAAAGGAATTTTTTTTTCTCCGGCTTTGGTAATAACCCGTTTGATTGCAAATTCTTATAATTATTTTGCAAAGGAGAACAATAATTTGACATAATAGAATGCGCATAAGGAATACTAATATTACTCGACGACTTCACTTTGCCCTCCCACTTGTTCGTGATGGAGGCATGAAGTCGTCATCACTGTTTTCATCAGCTACGGTTTTTGATGAACCAGCACGCTTACACATAGCCTTAAATCTAACTACACTTCTCGGCGTAAAGTCATCGTCACTGTTGTCATCATCAACTGTCTTGGATGCGCCGCCACTCTTCCCCTTCGACGTGTCAGCAGTCTTCCCTTTCGATGCGGGACCACTCTTCCTCCTTGCTGTGCTGCCAGTCTTCCCCTTTGATGCGGCACCAGTCTTCCCCTTTGATATTGTGTTAAGAATCCAATGAGTGTGGCGGTTGTCTTCTGGAAACCCTCGTGGACATGGTCCAAAGAGTATGTTCATCCAGCCAAAGTGCGGGATCTGTTTGTTCAGAAACTCTGCGTCTGCAGGATAGTGCTGCACATTGAGAAAAAAAGCGAAAACAGAAATCAGAACGATGCAAATCGGTTTGAACATGATGAAAACTCGTAAATCGATTACCTGAACGTGAAGTGCATAGGCCTCCTCGGAAAAAACGTATCTTATCGCTAGTATTGAAGATTGACATACCCCGAAGCCCCGACTCGATTTTTTTTAGCTCAACTATTCTGCACCACTTATGATGCCACCTCAGTAGTTCACTCCTAATTTCATCGGTGGATCTAGACGGGAGGTTATATCTGGCTAATTCCCCCCCCCCCCCCAGAGCAATAGTGTGGGCCGACTCAGTCATTAGTTCATTAAAACTAACTGGAATTCTACCGTCCCTCGTAATCTTGCAAGAACCTTGTGCCGCATGATATAGAATATACCATGAGCTTTCTGGATCGAGACCAGGACTACCACTATCAGCCATTACTCTAAGTTAAGTAGACAACATACACACATCCATCTGAAAGAATGCCTGGGTTTATATAGGCGGGAGACGGTGGCGGGAGATAAGTGGCGGGAGAAAAATGGCGGGAGACGGTGGCGGGAAAAAATTGGCGGGAGACGTTGGTGGGAAAGAAATGGCGGGAGACGGTGGCCGGGAAAAATTGGCGGGGGACGGTGGCGGGAAACAAATGGGGGGAGACGTTGGCGGGAAAGAAATGGCGGGAGGAAAAAGGCGGGAGGACCTTAGGGGAAGAAAAGTGGGGGCAATGTATTTCAGTTCTATCTTATTGCGTTAAATATGTCAAACGTACGTAGAGACACATAAATAGGTAGATAAATATATCTCATACATAAGTCCATAAATATGTGTCATACATAGGTAGATAAAAATGTCTCATACATAAGTCCATAAAATTTGTCTCATACATATGTAGATAAAATGCAGTACTCGAAAATCTAACTCCCCCCTGCGTGGCCGCGCTACACGGGGAGGGGGTGGCACGGGAGTCGACATGCCTTACCTGTGGGGTATCCTAGTTTGACGAGGCACTGTGAAGCTAGCATCGTGTCCATCATCTTCATCCTGTGTACCTTGTGTGGGGAATGGTGGAGGAGTATGCATAGTAGCACGCTGTGATGGAGGGGTCTGGAGAATGGGAATCTGAGTGTGCTGAACGTTACTGCGTACCCACGCGTCCTGGGTCCTCCTAAAATCAAATGACCCACTATCAGTCTCCCAGGTGCCCCCGGACGTAGTCTGCCCAAACAGTCCTGCAGAGGTGGAGACAAGTAGTTATTAAATATATACATAAGACTCAATTTGTAGGTAACAAAATGGAAGTGAAACGTATGCGTACGTACCTTGCTGTATATAATCTGTGTGTAGCTGCTGCTGCTGCTGCTGCTGGTGCTGCCAAGACGAACCTCCAGCCTCACCTAGGCCCGGTGGCCTAAACATCTGTTGTGGTGGTAGACGAGGACGTGGCTGATGACGTTGCGGCGGTGGTTCTGGCTGGTCCATGGAGCGGCGCCGCGACTGGTTGAACTGAGGCGGGGGCGCTGTACATGGTGGTGTTGAACAACGTCTGAACTCCGGTTGCACGTGATAGCCTCCCAGATTCCTTTGAGCCTCCCTTCGACGCGTGTCACCCAGATCTGGTGCTGGGTACGGTCTATCATAAACGGTGCCGAAGAAAGGGACCATGCATAATGTGCACATTCGTCCCGAAGCTCATCAGTTAGCTGGGCCTATTTATCACAGAAAGCATGACATAAAACACAAGCATAAATAAGGAAAAAAGATAGTCCATGCATTAGTTAACGAGAATATATATTACCGCGTATTGTCTGGATCCTGAAGTATCATGACTTGGATATGTATCAAATGCAGTAAGGGCCTGTATCTGATCCGGATGAGGGCGGTTTATGATACGTGTCCGCGTGGATGCCATGTACCTGACCAAATAGCGCTCGAATATAGATGCATCAAAAGGAGTGGTCTCGTCCCAGCGTCGTGTCAAGGCGGTGTACCACGCGTTCACATAAGCGCCAAGCCGTTGGAGCCACTGATTCTCCGTCCAGGTAACTCCCTTCCTCGTGCTGCTACAATGTGTGAAATAATGTGTTATGGTTAGACATATAAGGTATGCATCTTGCTGGAAATAGTGTGAAATGATACGAAAGAATAGATAGAATATACGTACTCGTGGATAATGTTAGGCACGGGGAAGTCCTGGGGGGGAGGAATCTCCAACTGTAGCAGTCCAAACTGGCGCATAACCCTCTGTTGGGACATATCCTCGACGCAAATATCATAGACGATCTTCGACTTTGTCATCCAGTAGTCTCGGTCCCTAGTGCAGAGGTTAGACATGCCTCCGGGGTATCTAGCATGTATGGCTTCGTTAGTATACGGCTCCCAGATAACCGAAGTGTACACATCGAACTGCTCGTTTAGAGCTGTGTACGCACACTTTGTCTGATCATGTGCATACGATCTCTGTGGAAAAAGAAATATTAGCAGACATAATGTTTGCAAATTCATGTACGAATAAACGACAAAATACATACCTTGCTAGAGGTCCAGATCATAGAGAAATTAGGCATGTCGATGTAATCCGCGTCATACATCTCCTCGACCCCGAATGGCTCGTCCAGATGTAGGATTGGCCGTCCTATCGAGAACCTCTCCCAGGACCACACTGCAGGAAAATAGGGCACCCTAGCGGAGCTGATTTCTTCTCAGAGAGGCAGCAACCCTTGCACAAAGCACGGTACGTAGCTGCTAGCAATGCCGAACCCCAACTCCAACGTATAACCGTCTCCGGATCCTGAGCGTACGCAATGTTCATTGCAAGAGGGATAAAGTTCGCGCCAACCGTGTCTCCATGGTTCTCGGTGAACATCACCCTGGACAAGAGCCAGATTATATAGGCCTCTAGGCAAACGCTGAGTTGTGTGGCATCCAAACCGTCATGAAAGTTCTCGATCTGTGTTAGAACAGAAGTGTTAGTGAAAAGTTATAACCCGTAAGAAATATGTGAGGCCTTGTAACGAACCTGAATTTTTTTTAACCATGCTAGTTTCGGTCCATGTGTGCCTCTTGATAGAAGCTCAAGAGTAGGAAACGCATTATGAAACCGTTGTGTCATCGATTCCTGCCAATGAACCGGTTTCTGCAATGGTCCTATGGGCTGTCCCGCCAATGGAAGTCCGAGCAAGTAAGACACATCCTCTAGAGTGGGAGCCATCTCTCCCCAGCGAAAGTGAAAGGTATGTGTCTCGGGCCTCCATCGGTCCACCAGGCATGAGAGTAGAGAGTGGTCAATAAGTGCGCGTGTACCGCCATCTCTATGCTCTACCAGGCGCGCGAACGGTAAAAGACCACTCCATTTTAGCCTACAAAAGCGAACATACAATTATTAGATGCACGTGACCAATTAGTATGTACAATTTTATTACTGTGTTTAAATTACGTACCGCTCAACCCAGGCAGTGTGAATCCTCCAGTACTCCCTAGGAGTGCGGGTGATCAGTGGGGGGAGAACTTTTTCCTGTAGTAGCCGTCCCCGGTGGGTTACCTCGATCTCCCGACGCAACAACGACATCCTGCCCTTATTTTACAACATTTTGCATACAATGTACGAGTGTAATCAAAATTTAAAACATAGTTCCACACATATTACAAATTTAAAACATAGTTCCACACATATTACAAATTTAAAACCACTACGAGAGTCATAACAAATTTAAAACATAGTTGCACACATATTACAAATTTAAATCTAGAATACCACGACCATGACGTGCTCTCCCTCTTCCGCCACGAGTGCCTCTAGCACGGCCACGACCGCCGGCAATGACATAACTTGGACAATTAGGTTCCCTATGGCCAAACTGATTGCATAGAATGCATTGCCTAGTTGGGCCTCCTGCTTCAGATTCATCCATATTATTGCGGATGCGCTGACACTGCCGTCTACCTCTACTTGTACGCATTTTAGCTAGGTCTGGAATGTACTGTCTCTCAGCAGAGTTAACGGTGTTAAAATTACCCATTGAACGAAATCCCATGAGCTCACCTGTCCATGTATTTAGGACAACTTGTTTCAGATAATATGGAGACACAAACGAAATTGCATCGAGACCGAGCTGTCCGCAAGCAGCAAGAACATGTGAGCACGGAAGTTGAAGCAACTTTAGTTTGTTGCATGTGCACTCGCACGTTGGCCAAACTTCATTACCAATTTTGACCTCATGCGTCCTCAACTCATTACCACATCCAAATTTGTTGTTAGCTAAGCGCACCTCGAACCTCCTTTCTTGATTTCCGATGGAGATCACTGTGTGCGACCTAGCCTTTTCCATCTTCTCATTAATCTTTTCACAGTAGCGTGTGTTCGGGTTATTGACGATATGCTGCTGAGCTCTTTCACGTCTATCTTTGAAGTATTTCACAGTTCCATAAAAAAATCCCTCCACAATGGCTGTAAGTGGCAAAGCCCGGTTGCCTCTGAGAACAAAGTTATATGTTTCAGCAAGGTTGGTTGTCATAACACCGTACCTTGCTCCGTGTGTGTCATGCAACAAAAACCATCTCTCTAGAGGCTCGTGCTCGATCCACTGCTCAAAGGTTTTAATGGTCCTCCCTAGCCTTCTCCTCGTACCAGGTGGGTCGAATCCGGGCAAGTCACACAGGCCAACAGGCTCCTCTTCAAGGGCAGCTGTTCCTGTTGCTAACTGGGCGGCTACTGCTTGTACATGTGCCGCCACTGCTGCATCTCGTGCAAGTCTCATATTCCTTACATGTCTCTGTGTGCACACATTCAGTCTACCGCGTATCAGTGTGTACTTGCAATCCTGATTCTGCTTGCAAAGTTTCTTGAAAAGATTCATAAGGTTCTTGTTTCTTAACTGAGAGAAGAAATTGGCCCCCAGGTGCCGCATACACCAACGGCTCTGTATGTCAGTCCACGGAGTTGGTTCTTCAGGCAAAGGGTCTGTGAGTGTCTTTATAGCACTCAATATACCTGCATGCCTGTCATGAAGGATGCACACATTCTGCTTATCCTTGACCACTGCTATTTTCAGCTGCCTAAAGAACCATGTCCAGCTTTCAATGTTCTCGCTCTAAACAAACGCAAATGCTAGTGGAACAACTTGATTTTGCCGTCTGTACCAATGGCTGTAAGGATCTGACCCATGTACTTGCCAGTAAGAAAAGTGCCATCTACACAAATCACTGGTCGACAATGACTGAAAGCTTCGATGCAAACACCGAAAGAGAAGAACACTCGATGAAGCACCCTAACTGTTGGGAACTCTGGTATATACCAGTCTTGGATATCCACATATGTGCCTGGATTCCGGTCACGGAGTGTGAGAAGTAGCCGAACAACAGAGTCGTAAGCATCAAAAAACGACCCAAATCTGTTCTCGAGGGCGCTTTGCTTAGCCCTCCAAGCGGTGCCATAGGAAATATGGTACTTAAACCTGACAAACACTTTCGTCTGAATATCTTTCACTAGCATCGCTTTGCTCTCCACTATCTCGGTGTAAAGCAACCGAGCAATAAGAGTAGACGAAAGGTTCTTATGATCTTGTGGGATACTTGAATTAACACATGTGTGCTGAATGAAGTCACTGATCTTCCAGCTCGTGCCATACTTAGGGAGATATCCATGCACCCTCTCGGGACAGTTTATGTCAACACATTCCATTGTCAAGTATTTCTGACTTGACACATTAGTTTTGAAAACTCTTTGTGTCGATATTGCCCAATTAATTACTGCATCCTTCAGAGCTTCCTTGTCAGGATACATAGCACCCAACGCAAGGTTGTTCTGATGATATTGCCAGGCAGAATCATGTCCATCGTCGACAGTCATTGCCGAACTGAAGTCTTGCCTCCATGCTGCAGGATTTGGCTGCACCACTTCGTCCACTTCTTCATCTGACTGGTCAGAATCCTCGTTATACAGACTCTCAATATCTGTATTTTCATCTTCCATCTGCATCTGCCCGTCAATCTCGTCACCGTCTGCCTCACCACTGACATAACCAGTTTGACTGTGCTGGCCTATTTCTATGTCAGGATTACCGCCATCGCCTCCAGCTGCTCGACTACTCTGTCCGGTTTCATAATATTGAGAGGAACCAGAATAGTCAACCTCTTCACTCCTCTGTCCAGGATTGTATCCATAATCAATCTCAGGTTCAATCACCTCCTTCTTGACAGGGAGTACTAAGGCCATAGGATTTACACTTCTTTTTTCGCAACCTTGTAACCAGCTAGACCACTGAGAGTCTCTCTCTATCGCCCTCAAATAAAATAAAGGGTTTGACCTAGATCGGCTCCACAGAGCATGTACACCGACGGTGTATGTTTCAATATCAAGACATAAACTTCCTGTCAACCATTCTTTCAACTGGCTAAGACTCCAGGATTGCGGCGCACACAACTCAGCATCTATACTGTCGTACGAACTCAAATCAACTCCCAGCTCATTTCTTCTACAGTACCGGCACCGTAAAAGAACATGAAATTCACTAAATCAGACATCTGTGATGGCATAAAAAATAACCGTCCTCGTTATATTAATCGGTTATTATATTTATGTGCTATACTACTTATTACGATCGCACCTAACATAAATAAAAATACTCGCAGGCATCTAACAAAAATACTATTTACCAGAACAATTTTACTAACATAAGTTTCAAACTATATACTCGCACGCATTAAAACAAATATACCAGCACCGCAAAAATAAATATATTTCACTAAATCTAACAAAAATACCATTTACCAGAACAATTTTACTAACATAACTTTCAAACTATATACTCGCACGCATTAAAACAAATACACCAGCACCGCAAAAATAAATACATTTCACTAAATCTAACAAAAATACCACTACCGCAAAAATACGTTTAAATATATATCTAGCATACATCTAACAAAAACACGTAAACATGCACAGAATAAGAGAGAAATCGCGTCGAAATCATACCTTCAAGCCTGACAATTTTAATCGTTGGTGTATGGTCAGCGCACGTCGATGTCGGGTCAGCGCAGCAGCACCGCGGCAATGCAGCCCGCGGACAGCACCACGTACAGCAGCTCCACCACCATTACTGCCATATCCACCACCACAACCACCACCTCCACCAAAACAACCACCACGAGCACTGGTAGAAAATAGGCCTTCGGTACGCCCCCATTAGTCCCCAAAATAATCAGCCCGCGACCATAGGGGTCTTTAGTCGCGGTTCGGGACGAGACCCGCGACCAATAGTCTGGGCCCAGCGCGCTCGGTCCACAGCTGTCGGAGGGGAGGGGCTTTAGTCCCGGTTGGCCAGACCAACCGACGCTAATAGGTCATCGGTCTGGCCCCACGGTCTTTAGCCGCGGTTGTCCAGGTGAACCGGGACTAAAGGCCCATCCCTATATATAGAACTCAGCTCGCTGCACTTAGCCACATTTGGTGTCACTTCTGCTCACAACATTCACAAGGGGTGGTGGGTATGCTTTTGGTTCCTACTATGCACACAAGGTGTTCGATGAAATGCCCGATAGCATGAAACACACATGATATTAAGTGTCCGAGCCGCACTTGAGCGTTTTCATTTATTTTACCTCCGCGGTCGCGGTTAGCAACTTGAACCCTTTCATGATTTGTATTATTTCCAGCTAGTTAGTTTAACAAATGCATGATGGTTAATTATATACTTTATATAATAATAATGCAGATGAATCGGCAATAGATGTACGGTAACCGACTCTCCGGCGAGTTCACTACGGGTTTGAAAGATTTCCTCGTAGTGGCAAATGCGAACAAGCAGCGAGGTTTTATTATCTGTCCATGTGCTGAATGTAAGAATGAGAAGGGTCACTCCTCCTCAAGAGTCGTTCACATGCACCTGCTTCGGCACGGTTTCATGCCAAGCTATAATTGTTGGACCAAGCATGGAGAAAAGGGGGTTAGAATGGAAGAAGATGAAGAAGAGGATGATATCGATTTCAACTATCATGACGCTTTCGGTGATACCTTCATGGAGGATGATGCTGAAGGTGGGGAAGGGTTTGGTGAAGGTGAAGAAGAGGCACATGATGAGCCCGATGATGATCTTGGTCGGACCATTGCTGATGCACGGAGACGCTGCGAAACTGACAAGGAGAGGGAGAATTTGGATCGCATGTTAGAGGATCACACGAAGTCGCTGTACCCAGGATGCGACAATAGTCTGAAAAAACTGGGCTGCACACTGGATTTGCTGAAATGGAAGGCACGGGAAGGTGTAGCTGACTCATCATTTGAAAATTTGCTGAAAATGTTGAAGAATATGTTTCCGAAGAATAACGAGTTGCCCGCCAGTACGTATGAAGCAAAGAAGGTTGTGTGCCCTCTAGGTTTAGAGATTCTGAAGATACATGCATGCATTAACGACTGTGTCCTCTACCGTGGTGCATACGAGGATTTGAATGAATGCCCTGTATGCACTGCATTGCGTTATAAGATCAGAGGCGATGACCCTGGTGACGATGTTGAGGGCGAGAAACCCAGGAAGAGGGTTCCCGCCAAGGTGATGTGGTATGCTCCTATAATACCTCGGCTGAAACGCCTGTTCATGAACAAAGAGCATGCCAAGTTGTTGCGATGGCACAAAGAGGATCGTAAGTCCGACGGGGAGTTGAGACACCCCGCTGATGGAACGCAATGGAGAAAGATCGACAGAGAGTTCAAAGATTTTGCAGCTGACGCAAGGAACATAAGATTTGGTCTAAGTACTGATGGCATGAATCCTTTTGGCGAGCAGAGCTCCAGCCATAGCACCTGGCCCGTGACTCTATGCATCTACAACCTTCCTCCTTGGTTGTGCATGAAGCGGAAGTTCATTATGATGCCAGTGCTCATCCAAGGTCCGAAGCAACCCGGCAACGACATCGATGTGTACCTAAGGCCATTAGTTGATGAACTTTTACAATTGTGGGGCAGACCTGATGTACCTGTGTGGGATGAGCACAAAGAAGAGGAATTTAACCTACGAGCGTTGCTTTTTGTAACCATCAACGATTGGCCTGCTCTCAGTAACCTTTCGGGACAGTCAAATAAGGGATACAAAGCATGCACGCACTGCTTACATGAGACTGAAAGTGTATTTTTGGATAATTGTAGGAAGAACGTGTACCTGGGTCATCATCGATTTCTTCCCCGAAATCATAACGTAAGAAAGAAAGGCAAGCATTTCAATAGCAAGGCAGATCACCGGCCGAAGCCTGCGGAACGTACTGGAGCTGAGATATTTGATATGGTCAAGGATTTGAATGTCATCTTTGGAAAGGGTCGACCTGGCGGACAATCAGTTCCGCAGGGAGTTGACGGGCACGTACCCATGTGGAAAAAGAAATCGATATTTTGGGAGCTACAGTATTGGAAAGTCCTAGATGTCCGCTCTGCAATCGACGTGATGCATGTTACGAAGAATGTTTGCGTGAACCTGCTAAGCTTCTTGGGCGTGTATGGGAAGACAAAGGATACAAAGGAAGCACGGCGGGATCAGCAACTTTTGAAAGACCCAGATGACCGGCATCCGGAATGGTTTCAAGGTCGTGCCAGCTACGCTCTTACGAAAGAAGAGAAGGTCATTTTTTTTGAATGCCTGAGCAGTATGAAGGTCCCGTCTGGCTTCTCGTCGAATATAAAGGGAATAATAAACATGGCGGACAAAAAGTTCCAAAACCTGAAGTCTCACGACTGCCACGTGATTATGACGCAATTGCTTCCGATTGCTTTGAGGGGCCTCCTACAGGAAAATGTTCGAGTAGCCATTGTGAAGCTGTGTGCATTCCTCAATGCAATCTCTCAGAAGGTAATCAGTCCAGAAGATCTACCACGGTTACAGAACGATGTGGTCCAATGTCTTGTCAGTTTCGAGTTGCTGTTTCCACCATCCTTCTTCAATATTATGACGCACCTCCTGGTCCACCTAGTCGAAGAGATTTCCATTCTCGGTCTTGTATTTCTACACAATATGTTCCCCATCGAGAGGTTTATGGGAGTATTAAAGAAATATGTTCGTAACCGTGCTAGGCCAGAAGGAAGCATCGTAAAGGGCTATGGAAATGAGGAGGTAATTGAGTTCTGTATTGACTATGTTCCTGACCTTAAGCCGATTGGTATTCCTCAATCGCGGCACGAGGGGAGACTAAGTGGAAGAGGCACGATCGGAAGGAAATCAACGATATGTATGGACGGTCATTCTATGACTGAAGCACACTACACAGTTCTGCAAAATTCGAGCTTGGTGGCTCCGTACTTCGAGCAACACAAGAATATTTTACGCTCGAACAACCCGGGAAAGCCTGAATCATGGATTAGAAAGGCCCACATGGAGACTTTCGGCAGTTGGTTGCGAAAACATTTAATGAATGACAATGATGTTGGAGATCAGCTGTACATGTTGGCCAAGACACCATCTTCGACTATAACGACTTTCCAAAGGTACGAGATTAATGGGAATACATTTTACACGATCTCCCAAGATAAAAAGAGCACCAACCAAAACAGTGGTGTCCGCTTTGATGCAGCAACCGAGATTGGGCAAAAGGTCACATATTATGGTTACATAGAGGAGATATGGGAACTTGACTATGGACCCTCCTTTAAGGTCCCTTTGTTCCGGTGCAAATGGTTCAAGCTAACAGGAGGTGGGGTAAAGGTGGACGAGCAATACGGAATGACAATGGTGGATTTCGACAATCTTGGTTACCTTGACGAACCATTCGTCCTAGCCAAAGATGTCGCTCAGGTTTTCTATTTGAAGGACATGAGTAGCAAACCGAGGAAACGGAAAGATAATAAAACGATCAGTACATCATGTGATGATCCAAAGCGCCACATTGTTCTTTCAGGGAAAAGAAACATCGTGGGAGTGGAGGACAAGACAGACATGTCAGAAGATTATAATATGTTTGGTGAAATTCCGCCCTTCAAAGTCAACACTGACCCAAGCATTAAGTTAAATGATGAGGATGCTCCATGGATACGGCCAGATCGTAAGAAAGCAGGGACACAAGGGAAGAATTGATGTGTAATAATTTATTGTGTACCAAACTTTTTTGAATGGATCATGTGAATTATATTATCTCTGATGTGTTTAAGACTAACTCCTTTGCAAAATATTTGAGAAAACGAGTGGAAAGCATGGAAAACAGAAAGTTACTTAAATGTCTCAAAACTTTGTGAGATAAAATATCTGATTTCATAACTTTTATTAAAAACAGAAAACATACGAACATACGAACCTTGCGGAATACAAATTCTTTTATTGAAAAGAGAGAACATACGAACACTACTCCTCGTCGTCGTCGTCGGGTAACTCGTCGGTGACGTCCTCCGGGTCATCGACGTCGGCGAACTCGTCGGTGACCTCCTCGTCGTCGTCGGAGGTGCATGATGGTATGTCCGAGATAGGCCCCCACCTCGGATCGTCGGAGGCCCAGACTTCGCCGGCGCGGTCGGCCCGACGAAGCTCTTGCAGCGCCCTCGTCCTCGCCTCCCGAGCGGCATCTAACGCGAGGTGGCGTTCGAGGCGGCGCTCCGCCCGCTCAGCCGCGCGGGTCTGCCAGAGCTCCTCGTCGGCGCTCTCCTCCCCCGGGTTGTTCCGGTAATACTCGCGGACGACGCGTTCTTCCCTGGCGTCGACTAGGCCCTGAAACGCGCGGTGACGGAGGTGGAGGTGGTCGGCGGCAGTGACGATCTGCGGCTTCGGCGCCCTTGCCTCCGCTTCCCAGACGGTGTGGCAGTCGTTGAAGTTCATCAGCGAACGCGGGCGGTTGAGGCGCCAGGCCGCCGCGTCCCAGGCGTGGGCGGCCTCCGCCGCCGTCGCAAAGGAGCCGAGGGGGATGCGGTCGTCCCCCCAGCGGATATCTGCGCTGAACATTCCGTTCTGCCGTGCTCGGACGCCGCGAAAGCCGGTGGTGCTGTTCCTCCTCGGAGGCATGGTGGAAGCGTGACGGTGCGTGGACAGGAGAAGACGCGCTCGAGGCGCGACAGTTTATACCGCGCCCTCCTGGCCACGCGTCACAACTCCCGCGCCACGCGTCGCGACTCCCGTGCCACGCGCCACCCTAACAGAACCAAGCAAATAGTTGCACATTACTAACCGAGCTCAAAGTGAACACTGACCCATAGCATGGATGGATGTGTTAAAGGGGGAGGGGGGTGTAGAACAAAACAATCGGTATCACCATCATACAGCCCTACCGTGGCTACTCGGTGCAATATGCATACCAAATGCACGGTAGGACGTATGATGGCGAATCCGGATGTTTTGTACTTGCTCGATAAACTGAATATATGATGTATCAAACCTTAAAGGGGGATGTAGAACAAAACAATCGGTATCGCCATCATACAGCCCCACCGTGGCTACTGGGTGCAATATGCATACCAAATGCACGGCAGGACGTATGATGGCGAATCCGGATGTTTTGTATTTGCTCGATGAACTGACCGGTGTATGAAGGTGGGCTATATATAGGGTCCTCTGGCTCACAAAGTGTTGTGCTAGGGTTTTAATCCAACGGTTAAGAAACCACCTCATCCAACGGCTCACAACAGCTCGAAAGAAACACACCGTAGCCCTGATCGAACGGCTCACAACAGCTCGAAAGAAACACACCCCGGATCCAACGACTCACACGCGCTTTAAAGAAACACACGATCCGTGTGATTCTATCTGATTGGTCCAAACGAAACCCTAACCCATTTAGTCCCGGTTGGTGTCCCCAACCGGGACTAAAGGGATGTTTTCTTCTCGCTATATATATGTATATATGCATTGCCACACCATTGGCATAAACACATACAAACTCACCACTCTCTCTCATGGCTTCTACCGTACCCACTCTAACATTCATCCAGGCGGAGGCACTTTCCGCCTCGAACTACCCCTGCCCGTGCGGCTACAACGTTCCCGCCGGTTGGATGCTGAGCGCCGGAGGAGTGCCGGTCCCTCCTCTTCCTGAAGGTGTGGCGCGTCGGGCGGCCATCACGAACCACTACTATCACGAGCTCACGCCGGAGCAGCGGAGGAATCCCAGTTGGCATCCCGATAACCAGCATACTTGGGATGCCTTCTTCATCAATCGGCGTGAGAGGGCGCTCGCCAGGTATGAGGAGGACGGCCTGCCTCCTGGGAACTTTCACGAGGCCGGTCGTCGGCTATGGTGGTCCGGCCGGACTCTACAGAGCGTCATGGACTACATCAGGGCCGGCGATATCCCCCGCCTGCGCTACCCTCAGGCCCAGTCCTGGAGTCGTGATCCTCCGAGGGAGTGCAGAGCACCGTCAGACGATAGTGACGACGACGGCGGCGGCGACTACGACGACTACGAGTACATGTACTATAGGCCTAGGCAGGAGTATGACTAGCAGATATCAGATAATGCATCTATGCTCTCCGTTTAGGTTTAGATCCACTCTAGCCATTATGTACTGCCTTTTTTATCTATATATATATTCAAGATGTGTGTGAATCTTTATGATTAGTTTTATTTTTCTGATATATTATTTGTATTTTTAAGATTTTAAAAAGAATTAGTTTTATTTTTCTAAATTTTCTGATATATTATTTGTATTTTTAAGTATGGGAAAAGGAAAAGTATTTGAATAACCACCTTTAGTCGCGGTTCGTGTCACGAACCGGGACTAAAGGCTCGTTCTGCGCGGGAACGAAAACGCCGCGAAAAATTTCACCTTTAGTCCCGGTTCGTGACACCAACCGGGACTAAAGGCCCGCGGAGGGTACCCCAGGGGACCTTTAGTCCCGGTTGGTGACACCAACCGGGACTAAAGGCTGGCCCTATATATTCCCGGCCCCAAAATTTTCTTCGTCCAAACCCTCGTCTTCCTTGCGCCGGCGCCCTGCTCGTCGATTCCGTCGTCGTCGCCCGATTCCGTCGTCGTCGCGCCCGATTCCGTCGTCGTCGCCTGCGAGAGTACCGCGCCGTCGCCGTCGCCCGCGCCCTTCTCTCCACCGCCTCCGCCCTGCTCCGGCCCCACCCCGTCGCCGTCTCCGGTAGGTTCCCCGCGGGCCTCGCGCCGCCCTCGAACCAGCGCCGCCCTCCCGCTCTCGAGAGGGGACCACGAACCAACGCCGCCCTCGCCGCGGGCCTCGCGCCGCCCTTGAACCCTTCCCCGTGGCCGGAATCGCCGGAGACAGAGAGCACAAACTGCCACACCGCCGGCCACAGTGTCACGCCAGGGTGACGTCATCATGAAGCCAGGGGCCCACTGTATATGGAATTACAGAAAATAATTAAATCTTCAAAATTAAACAACTTTTAATTTATAATTCCAAAAATTATGGAAAAATATGCGAAATGTTCATAAAAATGTAAGCTATCTGTTTATATCATTTTCAACCATGTTTGACAAAGTTCAAAATGAGACCATATTTGAATTTGAGTTAAATTCATTAAAATAATGAAAATAAGTTTTAATTCAATAAATTCATAATATTAAGTGTAATATACCAAAATGACCAGAAAAGCAAATGCAACGTAGCTATGGGGTTCTCCAAGTCATTTGAGAAACTAATCTTGGACACACCTCTAAAGTATGGTTTTCCCCCTCCGGTGGTCATCGTTCTTCCACCGGAGTGACATATGGCGGACAATTTGAGAAAGAGGGTGTAATATTTGCTAAGTCTCCTATATACTTAATTAATTTTTACTATATGCATGTCTGCAGGAGTGACATATGGCGGACAATGGAGCCTTGCCGTATACAGAGCAGGAGGCTGAAGGTATTATATACGGCATGATAGCCAACCAGACCCATTATGTGCCGGGCCCAGAAGATGAGCAACAAGACGATGTAGTCTCTTCTTATCTGAACCTTGATGATCAAGAACGTGGAGGAACGGACATTGTCGATGATGAAACAGGTGAAGGAACGGACATTGTCGATGATCAAGGAGCTGAAGGAATGGACATTGATGACGGAGGTCAACCGTCGACAAACGACGATCTCCAATTGCAAAGAACAACCACCTCCGGCGAGGTATATATATATACATTGGGACTCTCGTGATACAAACTTACTGAAATGTGAATACATATGCACTAACGCGCGCGACTCTCTTTCTTATTTTAGCCCTCGGCCGGATCTAGTATGACAAAGCGTGGCAAATCCAAGTCGATGAAAGATGGAGAAACATATACCATCGAATCAGTCAGTGTAATCGGCAAGCCCCTACAGCACACCACAAAGTTTATCAACCAATGCGGAGTCATTGTTAGAGATACCGTCCCGATCACCGTCCAGGAATGGAAGGAGCCAAAGAAAGCACGTGTTGGTTTCACTTATGTCGACAAGAGAACGAAAAAGATTATGTTTAGAAATCTTATTGCACATTTCATTCTACCTCCGGAATACAACAAAAAAGATGAATTCAGTCAGGACGTTCCGGGTGGACGTGAGAGGAGGAGGATAGTCAAAGAGTTCGCTCTTCAGAAGATGGCCGAAGCATTCCGGAACTTCAAGAAAAAATTGTTCCGTGAATATGTCAGCAAGGGCAAGACTCCGATTTTCACTGGACAACATGAGAAACTGAGAGATGATTGGACAGAATTTGTGACGCAACATAAATCGGAGCATTTCAAGGAAATGTCGGCAAAAAATAAGGCTAATGCGGAAAAGAAACAATACCATCATGTTATGGGGCCAGGAGGATACCGCGTTTCGGCGCCTAAGTGGCAGGCAATGGAGGACGGCCTAAGGGCAAGAGGAATCCGTCTAGGTACAGAGGGATGGGACGAAAGAGCCAAAATGTGGTGGTACGGGCATGGGGGATCGCTAGACCCGGAGACAGGGGAGTGTGTTCACCGGTAGAAAAAGTTTGCTCCCACAAAAGACCTTGTTGACGCAATGACCTCAGCTCAACAGGGCGTGATCACGTTCAACAGAGAGAGAGACCAACTGACCCATGCCCTCGGGAATCCTGAACACGGAGGACATGTACGAGGCAAAGGCAGATTGCCGTGGAAAGTAGGGTTTTCCCAGGAGGGTGACCCGTACTGTTACAGAAGCCGTAAGAGAGGTACGGACCGGGCTGCAGATCAACTGTCGAATCTTGCAGCGGAATTCAATGAGTTGAAGAAGATCGTGGCGGGAATACTTGAGAAAGAAAAAGCGGCGGCTGCAGGGCCCCATGAAGAACATGCAGCGGATCTCGGAAGCCAGCATCAGCGGAGAAGCAGCGTGGCTTCCACGGAGGCCCCGACTGCAGGTGCTAATGCACCGATGATCGAGATTCGTGCATCGGAGTCTCACTACCCCGTGGATGATGTAAAGGAGATGAAAGAATGTGATCTGCATTATCCCGTGGGGAACATTTCCATGAAGGTAGCTACCGGCAGTGCTTTACCCTATACACCTGGAGCACTCCATCACAACAACCCCATTCCATATGGCTATGCTCGAGTCACGGTGGAAGACATAGTCCAAGCGTTTGAGGACCTGGAGATTGACATAGCTACACCCGAAGGGGAGAGAAGACTTGGAGATGTCAAGCGCCAGTTCATTCTATGGAAAAAGAAGTACATAGTGTTTCCAGGCGAGACGCCAAGGCTAACAAGTCCACCCCCCTCCGATGGTGCAGGTGCTGGTGGTGGTGGTGCTGGTGGTGCTGGTTCACCTACGCCTCCTTCACGCCATTCGACGCCGTCTCCGGCGGGTAAGATGCCGTCGCCCACGATTCCTCCTCCGGCGGTTAAGCAACCGTCGCCCACGATTCCTCCTCCGGAGGAAAAGCAGTCGTCTCCCCCCATTCCTCCTCCGGAGGAAAAGCAGCCGTCTCCCCCCATTCCTCCTCCGGAGGAAAAGCAGCTGTCGCCCCCCATTCCTCCTCCGGAGAAAAAGCAGACGTCGCCCCCCATTCCTCCTCCGGAGGTTAAGCAGACGTCGCCCTCCATTCCTCCTCCAGCGAAGAAACAGAGGCAGGCGGACAGCAAGGGAACCTGCTCTTGGTCTATTAACCCGGAGCCTTATGTAGCTAAGACCACACGGGTACCGGAGCCATCACTGAAGCCTCTCCCCCCAAGGCCTTGGGAACTTAGCGATGCTGAAACAAAATTGGACGTGAAGGCTGACATTGACAAATGGATTGGCCGACTGAAGGCGCAAAAGGAGCCTGAGCCCAAGGAAGTATTCCCTCCGATTGTAGACTATTGGGCTACGGGTTTTTTGTCGACACCGTCCCAAGCCGAGAAGAATTTGCCTAAAGACTATGATAATGAACTTCGTGCGCAAGCAGGAATATTGGAGGAGGAGAAAGAGAAAGCAAAAAAAGTGGAGGAGGAGAAAGGAAAAGGAAAAATGAAAAGAAGCGGGAAACAAGTTGCCCAGCTCGGGCTGCAGAGTAAAAAATCGATCCCCCGCTCATAGTGAAAGCCGCTCCGGAACAGGACCCCGAGGTCATAAATGCTGTGGCAGAAATGGGATTGACTTTACCTACTGCCATGCAAACTGCGTCCGAGGCCGGTATATCTCTTCGTCTCTTTTTAGGCCTAGACGATGCGCCAGTGGCTGAGGTAGGATTACAATATGAGAAGAAAGGGCCTCTCGTCGAGCCTGCGAAGGAAAAGGATCTACCACCACTAATGCAACCTCTGCTACGTTGGTACAAACATTTCATAACATGGACCGACAAAGAATTTGTGTATGTGGATTATACAGAGGAGCATCACACTAAAAAGTACTCTGTAACAGTTGAGATGAGTGAATTGTTCCAGCTGTTCAATCTGCGTGAGCTCGACAAATCTATCCTGAGTTGCTACGTTCTGTAAGTGATTTATTTCTACGTCCTAATTATATTGTTGCGTACGCTATTATGCAGATTGAAGATTTGGGAATGCAAAATAAGACTCATCCATGATGTTGGGTTCATTGACCCACAAATCATTAATGGAACTATGTTAGAACGTCACCCCAAAGAAGTGGAGAAAGACTTGTACAAAAATTTTTAAAAGCATGAATCCAAAAGATATATTCTATTTCCTTACCTTTTTGGGTGAGTGTTTCTCTCATGTTCCCATTCTCTTTTGTTTACTCCATGCATGGTATGTCTAATCGATAAGTTATGCATGACTGTGCATCTAACGTGTCCGCAGGTTCCACTGGATTCTGCTAAAAATTGATCTTCAGGACTCCATAGTTTTGATCTTTGACTCTATGAATTCAAATACAGATCTTTGGATCAACATGAGAAAAATGATGCAAAGGTAATTATTTTTCAATCATTTGCGCTCTATATCGATCGGTCTCTTTTGTTCATTTCCTAAGCTAATAACTCCCTTGTTCATTTAATTTTATTTGCAATGTAGAGTTTGGAGACAGTTCTCACTTGGACATGTCGGTGGATTCAAAAATGAGCTAAAATTTAAAAATGTGGTCAAAGGAGTGGATAAGCAGCCACCGGGGACCGGTCTATGTGGATACTATGTCTGTGAGAACATACGGAAAGAAATCTCTGAGAGAAAGAAGGACGAGGCCACGCGGAGGGGTCTCAATAACTTGCGGAGGGCGCTTACTCCAGAAGCTCGCTTCCGACCAATTCAAGAGGAAATAGCAGGATTTTTCCTTAGGCATGTCATCGATAGGGCACCGACGATGACTATTATACGCATAAGCTATCTAATTAATTGTTCGAATTTGTGTATGGTCATCCATCTTAATTGTGTAATATGGAAACTTGTTCGAGGTTGTATATATGGTCACCCGATATTGAATATATATTATATATTCCTATTGAATTCTCCTTGTTTGAAATTTCATATATATATATATATATATATATATATATATATATATATATATATATATATGCATGTATATAGTATCGTAAAATATATATATATATATATATGTGTACTGAAACTTCATCAAAATTAAAATAAAACACAAAATAAAATATAAAAGAAATAAAACAAAACAAATTAAAAAGGAACCAGGTTTAGGGGGCCTAAAACCCTAAACCTGCGCAGGTTTTCAGTCCCGGTTGGCCACAAGAACCGGGACTAAAGGGCCTCCGCCGCGACGGATCCCTGGCGCCCACGTGGACGGGCCTTTAGTCCCGGTCCGTAAATGGCGGGACTATAGGAGGGGGCCTTTAGTCGCGCATTGCTAGTCCCGGTTGCCCGGACGGGATTAATGGGCCTGGCGAACCGGGACTGTAGGCCTTTTTTCTACTAGTGGAGCTAGCTCATCGCGGGATCGACTGCTCCATAGCCTCCTCTATCCCTCTACAATCCAATTACGGTGGAAAATCTCGTTTCTATTGGTGCAATATGCTGGAAAAATTCGAGCAAGCAGCTGGTTCACAGGAAGAAGGAAAAAGGAAGAAAGGAAGAGAAGGAGGTCCGCGGGCGCTGCATTTGTACTCAGGGCCCTGTCGTCCTCTGCCACTGCGACATGGGCCCTGTCGCACTCTGCGAACCCGACAGGCCCCCCTGTCGTCTCCTGCGAACGCGACTGCCAGGCGCGCAGTTCGACAGCTGCGTCGACGTGGCCCGGCCAATCAGCAGGCGGCGCGTGGCAACGGTCGGCCCAGTCGTCGTCGCGCAGTGCGACTACGGCCCACTCGTCCTCGCGGAATGCGACAAGGGTGCAGTCACAGTGGGCCAGCCCTTCTGGGTAATATTTTTGAAATTGATAAATTTCGCGTATTTTTTTTTTCATTTTCTTTTAAAAGTGTATTATTTTAAAAAAAAAATAGCGGCTATCGATCCATCTAGCACGGCCGGGCTAGCTAGGTAGCCTTGCCAAGGTACAGCGACCGGCCATGCAAAGGTCTACCAAATGCCAATGCGCCATACGTACAGCTGCAGATGGCACCGGGTCGGCCGGCCGTCGCATCGGTCGATGCATCGGATGATAGCCGGACGGGAACGCACCACGCCGCGCACGTCCTTGCGCTGTCTGCGGATGCACGCCGACCATGCATGCAGTTTCAGTGACCGGCCGTGCGTGCTGGATCAGTACTAGCTAAGCTAGTGGCTAAAATTGAGAGACCCAATGGAGGTAGTGCGATCTCCCGCTGTCCTGGGGATCGAGATCTACAGACAACGGCCGGCCCGGCGGGAATCATCATCGATCAATCGAGTAGGAATAAGACGCGCTTGCAAGCAGCACGTGCTCAATCTGTTTATATTACTAGATCGAAACCTTCTTCTTCTTTTTTGGTATCGCCAAACCGTTCCGGCGGTAGGGTTGGGCGTTGTACCGCCAATGTCATCACCATCTGGATACCACGTCTAAAGGAGTATTTGGGTGTCCGATTTCGAGAATTAACCATGCATGCATGTGTACTGATCCCTTAGTCCCGATCGACCAGTGTCCGATTTTCTCGAGACTGCAAAAGCAGCGATTTCGCATTCTTCAAATATAGTTTCAAGTAGGGAATGACCCCCGGAAGCAGCTCGCGTTGTACTGACGTGGAGTTCAAGTTTCAAGTGGTTAGTAGCAATGAGTCACATGGCAGCTGAACGAAACCGATTGCCTTGTGGCGCCGTCCACCCCTATCATATGATGTGACAAAAGGGGAGCGAGCAAGCTTGCACCATCGATTTGTGGATCGAGCCATGCATGCAGCATGAGGATTCTGTCTTTGAAAAGTCGCCTGCTATTATATGTGGACGTCGACCTTCTCAAGCAAGGAGAATGACGTACATGATGCCTGGCTTTACATCGTCATCGGCCTAATCGAGGCCTGTTGAAACCGGCCGCATCAAAGTCAATAATGTGTACACCTAGCTAGCTTCTAATTAATCAGATCTAAGTTGCCAAACGTAGATGGATCCAAACTACTTCGGATGGATTTTTTTTTCATGTACGTACACCACTCCTTTTTTTAGGACTAACATGGACGACGTCCCCTGTTCCATTGATAAAACTCAACGAAACCACGCTGAGCAAGGTTCATACAAGCACGCCAGAAACACGTGTTAAGAGGGCGAAAGTAGATAGCAAAAGAAAGCCTTAAAACGATAGTATAGACTTGGCTGAGCCAAAGAAGCTAATACAGACTTGGGGAAAGTTTTAAGCTTGGAGTGGATCCTGGGCGAGCTCGAGAATGGACGCGGGGGTCTCCCACGTCCCAGCAATCGCAGCCCTCTTCAGCACCGGCGAGGGGTTTGAATCCGTGTTTGGGTATGCGCTTGGAGAAGAGGAGCGCCTAGCCATCTTCATCCCGGCTCCAGGAGCAATGGAGAGCTCAGATGGTCCGAGAGCAGCGAGCAAAAGCGCTCCATCTCCACGTGCATCTCCTCCTTGAAGATTAGTTTCCACATCTTCAGTGAGTTCGGCAACACACGAAATACCTGCTGAATGTTAAGCCAGGGGTTACCATTAAAAATAAGATCATTCCTCGTTTTCCAGATAGACCAAAGGGCAGCAGAACAAACAGAGTTGAGGACTGCATGCTTCTTGTTAGCTACCAAAAATCTAGCAATAGGCATGTAGTTTCTACCAAGATCAATGTTGAAAGCATTCGAAATAAAAAGCCAGATTTGTTTAGCAACAATACAGTCAAAGAATCAGGTGTGAAATAGATTCTTGTTCAGTACAGAAAATGCAGTCTTCAGGTTTGTTCATGTGCCTCTTTTTTAGGTTATCTTTGGTCATCAACTTGTTGTGGGCTAAGAGCCAAAGGAAGATGTGCAACCCCCACACATTGGGGATGTATACAGGTTGCACCCCTCCAAAGTTAATAATGGCATAAAGGGAAGAGGTGGAGTATGTTCCTTTTGATTCATACTTCCAAATCAAAGAGTCAGTGTTGTCTGTAAGCAGAATGCTAGCAACAACACTTTGCAGGTCATGCCATTTTTGTTCTAAAAGGGGGGGTTCCTCCTAAAAGTGAGCCTAAGATGCCCATTGATTAGGATGTCTTTAATAGTTTTATTTTGTTCATTACAGACAATGTAAATGTCAAAAAATTGTACAGCTAGAGGGGAGTCGCCAAACCAGTTATCCTCCCAGAATGTGATCTTACTCCCATCACCTATATTCCACCTATAGCCAAACTTGATACTCCTAACAGCCCACATGATCCCTTTCCAGAATCGAGACACATTAGTGGATCTGCTACAGAAGATGTTAGGGCTTGAAGTGTTGTACTTGGCATGTACCATGATTTTCCACAGTTTTCCATCATCAAAGATGTATCTCTTGAGCCAAGAGCTCAAAAGACACAAATTGACAATTGCAAGGTCAGGAACTCCCAGTCCACCAAATTCTTTCTTCATACAGATGAGTTTCCAGATAGCTAGGTGCAGTTTTCTATGCACTTCAAAGTCATTCCACAAACAATTGGCCATTTGACTATTAATTAGTTCAAGAGCCCACTTGGAAAATTTGAAGAAAGACAACAAGTAGATGGGGATGCTAGCTAAATAGGATTTGATCAGGGTAAGCCTAGTTGCATAGGAGAGGATTTCCCCTCTCTAGCCAGCAATTCTTTTGAGGATTTTATCAATGAGAGGTTGAATGTCCTCTCTCCTCAGCTTATCATAATGAAGTGGGATTCCAAGATGCTTTATTGGAAAACTGCCAACAACACATCCAAACATATCAGTAAAAATAGGAATCTCAGCCTCAGGCAGGCCTAAAGGAATAAGTTCACTCTTAGAATAATTAATTCTCATTCCAGAAACCTGCTCAAAACAAACTAGGACCCATTTGAGGTTAGTGGCCAAAGCAGCATCCTTGTGAGAGAAAAGGATAGTGTCATATGCATATTGCAAGCAAATGACACCTCCAGGGAAGATGTTAGAGCAAAGCCCTTTGATCAGCCATGCATCTGCAGATTTGATCAACATCCTAGTCAACACATCTACTACTAGATTAAAAATTAAGGGGGAGAGGGGGTCTCCTTGTCTTAGACCTTTACTAGTTTAAAAAAAACTACCAGTGACATTGTTTAGCTTGACTCCCACTTAGCCTTTGAGTACAATGCCCCTAATCCAAGAAATGAATTTGGGACCAACGCCTCTTTTTTCAAGGAGGTCTAAGAGAAAATCTAAACTAACTTTGTCAAAGGTTTTTTCATAATCTAACTTAAGAACTAGGCCTTCACTTTCTCCCTGCACCACAGAGTAGATGGCTTCATGAGTAGTAACCACACTTTCAAGGATAAATCTTCCCATGATAAAAGCAGATTGGTTGATAGAAGTGAGATGTCCCATGAGGGAACCTAGCCTATTTGTCAACACTTTTGTGAAAATTTTAAAGGGACAATTGAAGAGGCTAATAGGCCTGAATTTCTTTGTGCTACTAGCTTCCGGTTCTTTTGGGATCAAGGTTAAAATGGCAAAATTAAGCCTAAAAATATCTAAATTTCCAGCATGAAAGTCATTGAACATTGACATAAGGTCTCTGATACGTCCATTTTGCATCACTATTTTATATTGTTATTTTCTGTTATTCATCGATATATTTCATGTTACGATGCATCACTTATGTTATTTTATCTTATTTTGCATATTTTATAATTTTTGGAGAATAAACACTCGGATCAGAAATCAGATGGAAAAAACACCGTCGGGATACCTTATTTCAGAAGGTCAGAAGAAGAAGGGGGACATACGAGAAGTCTTAGAAGTCCCGAGGAGGAAGCCAGCCAGAAGGGCACCCGGAGGGGGGCCACCTGGGGCCCACTGTTGGGAATATGCCCTAGAGGCAATCATGTATGATGTAATTCCCAATGTATTCATAAAGTCGTCCTTATTTTGAACATCTGAGATATGTCATTGAATATGTGATTCGATTGTGGAACTATATATTCATATTGTTCATGCTAAATTGTCTTTGGTCATTAAGGTTGTGCTGTTCACACACCCTGGACTAATGTGAGTGTTGCCTGATGACTCGATTCCACTTGTCATGGGCATGGCGATGCCATTCCAACGTTCAGAGACTCGGCTAAAGAGTTTAGCAAGTTGGACTGACCCATATTGAGATGCAACAAGCAAGTCGTCATTTGCAAGTCTCATTCAATGTAATCCTTAGACCTGAGGTTCTCGCACAATCCGAGTTGTGAATCACCGACTTAGGTTCTGTCAAACATTGTTCCATGACAAGGCAGTTATAAAGGCAGAGCTCGGGTCGAACGAGAAGCAAGCTGCGTGATGTGGATAATCAAGATGGGCTTTTGCCCCTCCGACTGGAGAGATATTCTCTGGGCCCTCTCGAGTGATGTGATTCCGGAAGCATGGCCATGCGCGGCTTAGTGAAGTGTTAACTGGGTCTATTGACTAAGAGTTAGTCAGATGAATCATATATCACAGACCGAGAAGAGAGTTGAGATATTTAAGGGATGACGATAATTCGCCTATAGTTCGACAAGGTATATCGTGAGGCAAAATGTACTTAGATGAAAGTCACATTGGAAGGTATGTCGTCATGACTCTATGGCACTTGGGAGTCGGCACCGTCTGCTAGGAGTGTAACATCCCAAGTATGAAAAACACCATTACAATGCTTGCTTCCTGTTTAAATTAAGTTGCATCATTTCCATCATGAGCATTGCAGTTGTTTTCACTTGTTTTCCAATTGAATTTCAAACAAAAAAATTCAAATCCTTGTTTCATACTTGTTCTATTACAATTTTTCAAATGAAACTTTCAAATCAAACCATTTATTTGGTTCCAATAAACTTGAAATTCCAAACTATTAACTTGCTTAATTTTTCAATAATTCAACTATTGCAAATTTCACTCAAATCCATTTGAATTACAATCAGCAACAAAATTTAAAATTTTTGGAAAACAAAAAGTTGCACAACTGGGCTTTTGTAATAAATAACTAATAAAAATTATCACCAAAATTTTTTCATCCCCAAAACCCCTTCTTTTCTTCCCTTTTTCTTTTCTGCAAAAAAAAAACAGAGAGAAAAAAAAACGGGATGGGGAAGGCAGACCAGGCCAGCCAGCTGGGCCAGCCCAGCCCACCTTCCACCCCAGCCAGGCGCGCGCGCGGCACACGGCCCGCGGCCCCCTTCTCCCTCCTCCGTACGGCCAGCGTCAGCTGACGCCAGCGGAGCGCACCACCGCACCTCCCCCTCTCTACCTGCTCCTTTTCCTCCTCCTATTTCTACCCCGGGAGCACCCAAACCCTAAACCTAGCCCTCTCCTTCCTCCCTGCCGCCGCCATTCCTCTTCCTCCCTCTCAGATCCCCTCCTTTCTTCCTCTGAATCTTTCTGAACTTTCTGACGAGCCACCATGGCCGGAGCTTAACGAGGTTGGGGTTGGGGTTGTGGTCGCCGTCAGGTCCGCACGGGCACGGGAACGGGACCGTGGTCGTGCCCTCTCCCTCCTCGCTTCCTCGACGAGGCCTGGGAGGCCTCGGATCGCCCCAGCGCTTCGTCGACGTCGCCGGTCACCGCCACTGCACCGAGCCGTCGTCCTCCTCCTCCTTCCTCTCCCCGGTGAGCGGCATCCCTTTTCCCCTCTCTCTGCTTCTTCCTGTTGCGCGCACGTACCACCCCTGCACCCACCCACGGGCAACAGCTGCAGCAGCGCAGCGCAGGCCGCCGGCGATCACCGTCCCGACGCCAAGGTTCAGTTAACTGAACTTGTTCAGGTTCAGTTAACTGACGAAGCCCACCTCAAAACCCCGCGCGTATCTCTCCTATCACCACCGTCGAGCCAGCCCAGTGGCAAGATCCAGCGGCTCACAGCGCGAAGGCGCGGGTTCGAACCTCCGCTGCGCGAATAAAACCCATCTTTTTCTTGCTTTGCCACGTTGGCTGCGCGGGCCCATCTGTCATTGGCAGTGGTGGCCACGCCAGCTTCCACACGCGCGCCACGCAGGCGCCAGCAGGGTGCTGGCCCACGGGCAGTGACCCAGTGCACGCTGGCACTGCGTAGAAAATGTCCCAGGGGCCTTTTTCTGAAATTCTTTTTCGCACCTAAGCCCCTGGAACAAATATGATAGTTTTAAAAATCACAGAATAGCCCCTGTAATTCAAATTCAAATATCTTTTGCATTTCAAATCCAAATTCAGTAAATAAAATATGTTTTCCATACCAAATTTAATTCTCTACATGTTAAAACCATTTGTATACTGTTTTGAACATTTCAAATGGTTTCAAAAATTCAAATTCAAACAACTCTCTCAAATTTGGTCAAATTCATAACTAATTCAAATTTAATTCAAATGGCACATGTAAAATATGTTTTCCATGCAAAATTGAACAAGCTTTCCAAATATAAACTTTGTTTACTGTTTTGAATATTTTGAATTGGTGAAATATTTAAATCCTTGCTTAATTCATTTAATATTGCAAAATTCATAACTTGGGCATAAAAAATTCCAAATTCAACTAACCAAATATGTTTTCCAATCCATTTCTCATGAACTTTGCAAATATCAACTTTGTGTTCTGTTTTAAATAAATTAAATTGCTGAAAACAATTGTTTCTTATTTAATGCATTTAAAATTGTCAAATGAACAACTTGCTCATTTTTTAAATCCTTTTTCAACAAATGAAATATGTTTTCAAACCAGAAAAGTATAATCTTTTCAAATATGAATTTTATTTAATGTTTTGAACAAATAAAAATTCAAATAATTTTATACTTGAATTAAATTCATTTAAATCTTGTTTAAGCTTGTTTAATTCATAATTAATTCCGTTTATTTCCTTTTTCAACAAATGAAACATGTATTCCATCTAATTTTTTTTGTTCTTTCCAAATATAAATTTGGTTATCTATTTTGAAGAATTAAAATTGGTGAAAACAACAAATGGTTGTGTAACTCATTTAGGAAGCCAAATTTCATAACTTAATAAATAAAATTTCCAAACTTGGTAAACAACATTTCAAATTGAAGCTACTGTTGTTTTCTTATTGTTTCCATCATCCATGCATCATCCTAATCAACTTTCACATGATGGTTATTTGTAGGTCATTTAATTCAACCTTAATTCATGGGCTTTTCCATATGCAATCCACATTGCATATAGGCCCATTTAAGTATGTTACCATGTCAACTGGCTTATCTTTGAGGCATCAATTAAATTGTCATGCATCATCCCATGGTTGTGCATTATGCCATGTTATTGATTGTTCGTCTCTCTGTGTTGTTTGTTTGCTTCTTCTCGAATAGACGACGACGTTGAGACAGACGAGGTTTACGACACTACTTCAGAGGAGTTAGCCCAGTACCAGGCTACTGAGTTTGCAGGCAAGTATTCACTCTCATGAACCATTGTTTCCTTTCCACACTGGATATCGATACTTTCCGTTGTCTAATCTGCTAGCCTTAAGATTCGTTGCTTGTGTTCCGATCCTATCACATGGTATCTTGTAACCCTGATATAGCCTATCCTCCACACCTATAACCCTGTTGCTTGTTGCCTGTGTCTTACTAGCATGCTTAGGGTTGTTTATGCTCGAGTCTGATGTCCGTTATTTCTGTTACCATATTTTTTATGTTCTGGGGGCTCGATGTTAAACAACAACCTGTTAACGTTTGAGGTAATGCTAATTTGGTGATAAGGCACCGGCAGGAGGCCGGGTATGGTTTTGAGGCCTGCTAGTGTCGAACTCAGGAAAAGTTCTTGTCCTCTAGATCCATGATGAGCGCGCTAACCGCATGTGGGAAGCGTGTATGGGCGCCCCCCTCAACTTTGATTTGATTCGCATCTCGTCCAAATCGCCTCATTTAGTTCGGGTTTTTCCATTTGCCGCATGCATATGCAGGTGCGAACCCTTGGCGCCAGGGTGGTAACTTTTCTAGTCGGCATTTAGGGAGACACGTTCTTAGAGTGCTATGAGGGTCCCCTTTTTTCGTGGGGCTTGATTAGCCGTGCGCTCAATTGCACGGGGTTCTTTGGGCTTGATGCGAAGAAGAGTTGGGTTGTGTTGAGTACCTCGCTTGGTGGGTTGATCCCCCGTCTGGCGGGTTATTCTTATGTGTACGGCCAAATTGGTGCATCCCTGCAGGGTTAAATCTTCTCGAGAAGCCGTGTTGTCCGCGGTTATGGATGACTTCGTGATAGGGATGGCTAACAAGGATTAGACAACTTACACCTAATTGATAATAATTTGACTAGTAATAGACTTATTGACACAATAACTTGAACCTTCATTAATCCAACTGTGTGGGTTATCCTCGGATTGCTTCTTTGGATAAGGGGCGAGATCCAGGAAGGGTTTGTTTGAGGTTAGTGGTAGTTGGTTCTGATGCGCTATCTTATCCCTTTCTTTTAGCCGGATGTTGTAGCGTGTCTCTGTAGTTGGTTAGGGCAGCCCGCTGCCGCACCTTTGTATCACCTATCTTCCGTTGAACCCAAAGCATCTGTACTTGGTGTTGCCGGGTACACTTTGGTATCTTGTGCGTCTTGCTTGCCAGTACTCGTCTGTACCGACCCCTTTGGGGCTGCGTGTTCTGCAGACTACGTTTCCGAGGATCCCCATGGTGGCTACTACGTGGAGTATGATGTAACATCCCAAGTATGAAAATACCCCTAGAATGTTTGATTTCTTGTTTAATTAAAGTATTGCATCATGTCATCATATTTATTCTTTGTTTGCATTTGTTTTGCATCTGTTTTATTTGTTTTCATAATTGAATTTCAAACTTTATTCAAACATTTATTTCATACTTGTTATGTTACAACCTTTTAAATAAAGAGTTCAAATAAAAACAACCATTTTTGTTCTAATTAAACAATAAGATTCAACCATTAATTTATGGCTTTGAATAATTCAATTAATCCAAATGTTATTTCAAATTCAAATCATTCACAAACAGTACCCAATTTCCACTTATGAAATTCAGCAAAATAACCCTAATCTTTTGTTCTATTTAACCAATAGGGTTCACCCTATTAAAAATGTTGCTTTTAATAAAAATCAATTAATAAGCAATTCTTTCAAATATTGAATTAAATTACAAAACAGCAAATAAAAATTGAACATTTGAAAAACCAAAGTTGTCAAATGGTGGATGTTAACCTAATTAACTCACAAGAATTTTCCCTAATTTTTTTTCAACTCAAAAACCTACCTTTTTCTTCCTATTCTATTTGCTGCAAAAAAAACAGAAGAACAAAAAAATAGAAAAAGGAAAAGCTAACGCGCGCGCGGCAGCTAACCTACGCAGCCCAGCCCAGCTAACCTACCCGTACGGCCCGGTACCGGTTCACCCCCGCGCCTCTCTTCTCTCTCGCGTACGGCAGCAATCTCACCGGTGCCACGTCGCCGCGGTTGTGCAGCGACGGCCACCCGCTCCCCCTAGCCTCTATATCTACCCCCTAGGAGCCCCGCAGCCCTACCCTAGCTACCTACCACTCCCTCCTCCCTCGATCTCCGCCGCCGCTTTCCCTCTCTGCCACCTCCTTCTCCCTCTCTGCAACCACGCCGGCGATCTCCTCTGAATCTTCAATGGCCACCGTCGCCTCGCAACACCACCACCCAACCTAACCACCGAAATCGCACCGCCATTTCATCCTCTTCCCCGACGACATCTCCGTTGAGCTCGAGAGGACCCGTAGCCACGCCGCCATCCTCGCCGCTGTCGGCAACTCCCACCTCACCGGAACTCCGCTGACTGAACCCGAGAGGCTCACCGCCGTTGCCATCATCCTCATCCCCGTCTGACCGCGGGAATCGCGTCACCTCTTCTCCCTCGATCGTCTGGACATCTTCGTGGAGCTCGACGCCGTCTGGATCGCCGCCGCCATCCTCCACGTCGTCGCCGTCGAGCTCGTCTGCCCCGAGCTGCTGCATCGCCTACACCAGAGGTGAGCAGGCGATTCCCTCCACCTCCTCTCTCTCTGCTTGCGCAAGCCCGCGCACACGAGTCCAACACCAACGCACCACCACAGCATCCAGTATCACCGTCGTTACGCCGTCGTTTTTCTCTGTCAGAGTTCAGTTAGCGCGCGCGCGTTTGAGATTCAGTTAACCAACCTAGCTGCAGCCCCCTTACTGACAAGAGCGATCGAGCAGCGCAGTGGTTGCGCTCAGCGTACGCGCGCGGGCAGGTCACGGGTTCGAACCCTGGCCTCCGCGATTTAAAACCAAGTTTTTGCACCGTGCGCTGACAGGGTGGCCCCCCCTGTCAGCCGCTGTGAGGCACCGCTGCCACGCTTGCATGCCACGCTGGCCCAGGGCCCAGTGGCAGTGCCCTGGGTTAGCTAGCAATGCGTATAAAAAGTTTTTAACGTTTTCTGTTTTAAATCAAAGTCCTTTTAAATTGCAGATTGGTCCTCAGAATGAAATTGTTAATAACTTTCATTTTATAAATCCAATAAATAAAAGTAAAATATGTTTGCTGATCCAAATTAACTTGTCTATCCATTTAAACCATTTGTGTACTGTTTTGAATTTTCCAAATGCATTTCAAATTTGAATTCAAACAATTCATTTGTAATTTGATAAAATCCATAACTAATTCATACTTAATCCAAATAATGCAAATAAAATATGTTTTCCATGATATTTCAAACCACCTATTCAAATATAAATTTTGTTTCATGGTTTGAATAATTAAAATTGCTTAAATAATTCAAACCTTGTTTAAATCATTTAAAATTGATAAAATCATAACTTACTCAAATTAAATTATTTTTGAACATGCAAAATATGTTTTCAATCTAGAAACTATAAACTTTTCAAATGTGAGTTTGAATTTATGTTTTGAACAAATAAAATTCAAATAATATTCAAACTTGTTCTAAATTCATTTAAAACTTGTTTAATCATTGTAATTCCTTTTTCAATATTTGAAACATGTAATCCAACTAAAATTTTGTATTCTTTTCAAATATGAATTTTGTTATTTATTTTGCACAATTTAAATTGGTGAAAACAACAACTATTTGTGTAACTCCTTTAAGGAACCAAAATTCCCTAACTTAATAAATAAATTTCTAAATTGGTAAACCTTATTTCCAATTGGTTCTGTTGTTGTTATTTTGTTGTTTTCCTCATCCATGCATCATACTAATCCACTTTCACCTGTTGGTTAATTGGAAAACAATTGTTTCAACCAAAATTCATGGGCTTTTCATATGCAACTGACAATTGCATGTGGGTCCATTTAATCATGTATTGTTTCCCATGTCAACTATTTTATTTTGATGCATCAGTTAAATTGACATGCATCATATGATTGTGCACTATGCCATGGTATTGATTGTTTATATTTTGCATTGTTTGTTTGCTTCTTCTCGGATAGACGACGACGTTGAGACAGACGATACTTACGACACCCCTTCTGAGGATCTAGCTCAGTACCAGGCTACTGAGTTTGCAGGCAAGTTATCACTCACATGAACCATTGTGTTCCTTTCAACATTGGTTACCGATACTTTCCGTTGTCTATTTTGCTAGCCCTATGTATAGTTGTTCTGTTACGAACCTATCACATGAATCCCTTAACCCTGATACTGCCTCACCTCCACTCCTACAACCCCATTGTTTGAGCCAGTGTCTTACTAGCATGCTTAGGTTGTTTTGCTCGAGTCTGTTACCCGTTACTTTCTGATTACTATATTCTATTATGTTCTGGGGCCTCGATGTTAATCAATCAACCTGTTAATAATAATATGCTGATAAGGCACCGGCAGGAGGCCCTGTGTGGTTTTGAGGCCTGCTAGTGTCGACCCTAATAGGAAAAGGGTCTTTTCTACTGATCCATGATGAGCGCACTATCCGCATGTGGGAAGCATGTATGGGCGCCCCCCTCAATTTGATTCGATTCGCATCTTGTCCAAATCGCCTCATTTAGTTCGTGTTTTCCATTTGCCGCATGCATGTTTTTGCGAGCCCAGCGCAGGGTGGAACTTTTGTAGTCGGCATATAGGGGGACACGTTCTTAGAGTGCTATGAGGGTCCCCTTTCTTCGGGGCTCGATTAGCCGTGCGCCCAAGGTGCTTTGGGCTTGATGCGAAGAAGAGTTGAGTTGTGTTGAGTGGCCCGCTTGGTGGGAGGCATCCCATCTGGCGGGTTATTCTTACGTGTACGGCCAAATTGGTGCACCCCTGCAGGGATAAATCTTCTCGAGAAGCCGTGTTTTCCGCGGTTATGGTTGACTTGGTGAAAGTACTGGCTAACAAGTACTCAGAACAACTTACACCTAACTATTGATAACTTGACTAGTAATAGACTTATTGACACAACAACTTGATCCATCATTCATTAATCCAACTGTGTGAGTTATCCTCGGATTGCTTCTTTGGATAAGGGGCGAGATCCAGGATGGGTTTGTTTGGTGGTTAGTTATAGTTGGTTACGATACGATATCTTATCTTCTTTCTGTTACCCGGAAGTGGTAGAATCTCTGTAGTTGGTTAGCACAGCCAGTTGCAGCATCTTTTGTATCCCCTTTCGTCCGTTGAACCCAAGGCATTGGTGCTTGGTGTTGACGGGCTACACTTTGGTGAATTGTGAGTCTTGCTTGCCAGTACGTTTATGTACTGACCCCTTTGGGGCTGTGGTTTCCGCAGACTACGCTTACGAGGATCCCAGTGACGGCTACTACGTGGAGTTTGACGAGGCTGCTGACGAGTAGGTAGCGGACCCGGGCAGGATCCGAGGCTACGTTTTTTCTGAAGATTGTACCGTAGGGAAAAATCCCTACGTTAGATTTTCAAAATTATGTAGGGCAAACAGAATGCCACCAAAGTTACAAATGTGTTACATAAGGTAGTTCAAGGAGGTATAATCCTATTTGGATTTGTTTGTACTCAGACCCTTTGAATGCTTCCGCTGAGATGTAATGATGTTATGTTGGGACATGTGTCCTCTGGATGATTGTATTTGCTATCTCTGCTCTAGTGAGAGCTATTTGCCACTTATTTCAATCTTTTGTGTCTTATAGATATGTTGTGCTATCATTATGTTACAAGCCGTTGACGTACCATGTGTGTATGGTATGAAGTACGTCAATGGTAGTGTCCTGATTTCTATGGGATAGTTTACGTCGACGCTGAACAGATAGGGGTTGGTTGTCACACATACGTGTATTGGCCTACTCGTAAGAGGACGCGGGTGCCGGTAAGCCCCGTAATCCAATCTACTACTGTTCAACGGAACGGCGAGTATCCTTGAGAAGTCCGGGTACGACAAATGGTATCAGAGCCTGTCTGCCTGTAGGATCCCTTTTACTGGTCGCAGTTGAGTCTAGAAACTATTTTGTAGCTATATAGGAAAAATGAAACGTGAGAGTAGGAATTCTGTCATTTTTCTTCTTTCCCCACCCACCCACCCCTTTTCTGGTAAGGAAGTGCAACGTTGTTTTCTCTTCACATCTAAACTTTCAAGTTAGGTTTTCACGTGTTTTGGGTTCTCCGTAGTACCTCAGGATTTTTGGTCTCGTGTTTCCCGATGTTGCTTCAATATCCTGTTCTTTTCAACATCCTTATCGTCCGTTGAAACCTTGTTGTTGCTTTCCACTTCAGTTCTCTACCGGTGTCTAATCAAAACTTCCCCGATCATCTGCAGATGGATCTCAGGTTCTACCCGCAGGTGGTTCGGATGACTCGTTGCGAGAGCCCTGCCGGTTATCCGGAGATGCTGAGAGACATGGTCACTTATCTGGGGTTCCGTTGGGCACCAGAGTATCAGGTCTACGAGCAGCAGCGAGAGTTTGACCAGACCTACTACCAGGCTATCGTCTACATTCTGTCAGATGATGGCATGAGCGTTGTCCACCGCTACGAGGCAGTAGGTTCCACAGTGGATATGGATGTGCAGCAGGCAGCTTATGTGAGTCTCACCGTCCTTCGTGCTGACTACTGGGGATTTGACGATTCTATCTATCGCCACATCCCCCGTGGTTACATCACTTTGGAGGGAGCTCACTTCACTCTCTACGACAACTTGGATGTCTACGAGCATGATAACACCAGGCTGCACACCACCGCTCAGTTTGTGAGGCACAGTGACGCAGTTGCCACCACACTTTCTCAGGAGTTGGCCTCAGTCAGAGAGCAGCTCTACCTTGCTTTGACTCGTCTGGCGACGTACACCACAGACTTTGTTGGAGATGAGCGCTTTGCACGTTTCGATCAGCCAGTGGGTCGTCGTCTGCCAAATGCTGGAGGTTACGAGCCGATCAGAGGTCCACTCCTCAACCTCGGTGCTGGTTACACTGGGATTCCACGCTTTGGAGCACAGGGAGTCGACGCTATGTACTTCACCACACCTAGAGTCGCTCTCAGGCCACGTCTGATCTATGTGGATCGTCGTTCTACCTACTTTCGTGGGCGTACTCCTCACCGTACCTCTCGTCGTACTACTCACCGCCGTCCTGCGTGATGAGCATGGGAGTACCAATGTATCCATTCTTAGCTATGTTTAGTTATCCTGTGGCACTTGAACCATTTATGGTGTGTTGGATATTCTGATGTATTTGAACATGTGGTGATGTACCTGTTGGTTATCTATTCATGCGTCGGAATAATCTCGTTTTCGGTTACCAAGTCTATCCTTTTCTGTTGTTGTGCTAAAATGCATGTCTATTCAGGATGCCGCCAACAAGGAACAACCCGCCTGAGCCGCCGCCAATCACGGAGCTGTTGACTCAGATGACCCAGGTCATGGCACAGATGGCCCAGTTCCAGACTAACCAGCACAACAACCAGAATGCTCCACGGGTCAGCATCAAGGAGTTCCTCAGTCTGGGTCCGAGAGCGTTCGTGGCAACACGCGAGCCTCTGGATGCTGATGACTGGATCCGGGAGATGGCCAGGGCTCTGGACATTGTTCACGTTGCTGAGGAAGACAAAGTCAAGTATGCCTCCTACCAACTGAACGGTCAGGCAGCTACTTGGTGGGAGAACTACCAGACCATGAGAGCTGGATACCCAATCACCTGGGTTGTTTCAAGGATGCCTTCCTGAAGCACCACATCCCAGATGGTCTCACGGAAAGGATGCGTGAGGAGTTTTGCTCTCTCAAGCAGGGCAAGTTGGACGTCATTGGCTATCAGAATGAGTTCAATCGCCTCGCTCGTTACGCTGGTGATGAGGTGTCCACTGAGGCTAAGAAGATGGCAAGGTTCCGCCGAGGGTTTAACCCGGAACTCAAGTACGCCCTCACCAACATCAAGTGCAAAGACTTCGAGGAGCTTGTGAACACCGCGCTCAATGAGGAAAATGGGCGCAAGGTGTTCGAGGAGTCTCGGAAGCACTCGCGTGAGGGTGGTTCCTCCTCCAACATGACCACCCCTCCGCAGAAGCGCCGCATCTGGGTGCCAAATGGTGCTGTCACTCGGGCTCCATATGCCCAAGCTTCTCCAGGCTTTGCTACCCGCCCACCCAACCCATCTCAGATGCATGGTCAGAGGGTTCCAATGGGGCAGCCAAGGCCAGGTCCTCCTCGTGTCGTCACTTGCTTCAAGTGCAAGGAGACGGGACACTATGCTGACAAGTGCACTCAGAGGCAGCTACCTCCACCACCTCGCCCCAACACCAACCAGGCAATGGTGCGTGCTCCCCCGGCTAAAGCCTTCAACTCCAACAACAGGCCTGTTGGGAGGACCGCGAGGGTGAATCATATCAAGGCCGACAGAGCTGAGGAAGCTGCTGACGTCGTTCTCGGTATATTACCCGTAAACTCTTTTCCAGCTAAAGTGTTGTTTGATACCGAAGCATCGCATTCTTTTGTGTCAAAGATCTTTGCAACAACGTACAACCTAGTTCTGGTTCCACTAAGCAATCAAATCACCGTTCACTCCCCGGGATCTCAAATGTTGACTTCCAAGATAAGTAAGGACAATCAAATCCTAATTGGAGGTCGCATATTCCTTGCTTCACTCATGTTGCTGGGAAATTCTGACATTGATGTCATTCTGGGCATGGATTGGTTGAAGACCAACAAAGCTAAAATTGACGGTGCTCAAAAGTCAATAACTCTCTCCCACCCTTCTGGCCAGATAGTCTATGCTCCATATGGATCAAGGTCTATTCAGCTATGCACTCTCGATGCAAAACCTCTTCCTGTAATTGAAAATGTTCCGGTGGTTTGTCAATTCCCTGACGTCTTCCCAGAAGAATTGCCAGGAATGCCTCCGGACAGAGCAGTTGAGTTCGTGATCGAGCTTGAACCAGGTACTGCTCCAATCTCTAAGCATCCATACAATATAGCTCCTCCTGAACTGAAATTGTTGAAGGAGCAAATCGATATGTACATGGAGAAAGGTTACATTCAGCCTAGTTCCTCCGCTTGGGGTTGCCCAACCCTGTTCGTAGCCAAGAAGGATCAAACAAAAAGACTCGTGGTTGACTATCGTCCTCTCAACGAGAAAACCATCAAAAACAAGTATCCAATTCCTCGTATCGATGATCTTTTTGATCAACTTGTTGGAGCCTCAATATTCTCAAAGTTGGACTTGAGGATGGGTTACCATCAGATAAAGATCAGAAAGGAAGATATTCCTAAGACAGCTTTCACCACTCGGTACGGTCTATATGAATACACCGTCATGTCCTTTGGTCTAACCAATGCACCGGCGACATTCTCTAGACTCATGAATCCTGTCTTCCATGAATACCTCGACAAGTTCGTTGTGGTATATCTCGATGACATTCTGGTCTACTAAATATCCGAGGAAGAGCATGGAGAACATCTTCGTCTCACTCTCATGAAACTTCGCGAGCATCGTCTATATGCCAAGTTCTCCAAATGTGAGTTCTGGATTCCAGAAGTTGCTTATCTTGGTCATATCATCTCTGCCAAAGGCATAGCCATTGACCCAGAAAAGGTTAAGGCAATTGTTGATTGGAAACCTCCTAAGACGGTAAAGCAAGTAAGAAGCTTTCTTGGCTTGGCTAGCTATTTCCGTCGTTTCATCCAAAACTTCTCCAAGATTGCCAAACCTCTCACCGATCTCACAAAGAAGGACAAGAAATTCGTTTGGTCTCCACAATGTGATGAGAGTTTCAATCTCTTGAAGACTAAACTCACTTCCACCCCAGTTCTGGTTGGCCCAGATACTACCAAACCTTTCCAGATATTCTGCGATGCATCTCTCCAAGGTCTAGGTGCAGTTCTTATGCAAGAACGTCAAGTTGTGGCTTATGCTTCACGTCATTTGAACCCACATGAGCAAAACTATCCCACACATGATCTTGAACTTGCAGCAGTTGTGTTTGCCCTCAAGAAATGGAGGCAATACTTGTTGGGTAATCGCACTGAAATCTTTTCCGATCATAAGAGTCTGAAATACATCTTCACTCAACCAGATCTGAACCTCAGGCAAAGGAGATGGATTGAGAAGATTAAAGACTTTGATCTCACCATTTCTTACACTCCAGGCAAGGCTAATGTTATGGCCGATGCTCTCAGTCGCAAGTCCTATTGCAATAATCTCATGATCATGGAAAGCCAACCTCCACTTCATGAAGAATTCCAGAAGCTGAACCTTGGTCTTGTTCCTCAAGGATATCTTGCAAGCTTGACAGCCAGTCCAACTCTCGAGGACAAGATTCATTCTGAACAACTTCGTGATGCTGAAATCAAGAAGATTGTAGAGCACATCAAAGAAGGCAACGATAAATTCAAGTCCTTCTCAATTGATGACAAGGGTATTGTGTTCTTCGAAGGACGCATTGCAGTTCCTCAGATTCAAAGTCTCAAAGATGTCATTCTCAAGGAGGCTCATGAAACTCCTCTCTCCATCCACCCTGGAAGTACAAAGATGTACCAGGATCTCAAGACTCTGTATTGGTGGCCTGGCATGAAACGTGAAATTGCTCAATACGTTTCTGAATGCGACGTTTGTCAACGTGTTAAGGCAGTCCATCAGAAAACAGCAGGTCTACTCCAACCTCTGAAAATTCCTGAGTGGAAGTGGGACATGATTGAAATGGACTTCGTCACTGGTTTTCCAAAGTCCAAGAGGGGCAACGATGCAATCTTCGTTGTTATTGATCGTCTCACTAAAGTAGCTCACTTCTTTGCTGTCAAAGAAACAATCTCAGCTAGCCAGTTGGCAGAGCTCTACACAGCAAAGATTGTTCCTATGCATGGTGTTCCATTGGAAATAAGCTCAGACCGTGGAAGCATATTCACTTCTCATTTCTGGAAGAGTTTCTAAGATGCATTGGGCACCAAACTTCTGTTCAGCACAGCTTATCACCCTCAGTCTCAGGGGCAAGTCGAAAGAGTCAATCAGATTCTCGAGGATATGCTCAGAGCATGTGGTCTCTCCTTTGGCATGAAATGGGAGGATTGTCTTCCATATGCTGAATTCTCCTACAACAACAGCTTCCAGGCAAGCCTAGGCATGGCACCATTTGAAGCACTCTATGGCCGCAGATGCAGGAGTCCTATCAATTGGTCTGGAGCTGGTGAACGTTCACTCTTAGGCCCTGACATTGTTAAGGAAGCCGAAGAGAAAGTTCGCGTCATTCGTGACAATCTCAAGATTGCTCGGTCTCGTCAGAAGAGCTACTATGACAACAAGCACAGGGATATGGTCTATGCACCTGGTGACAAGGCATATCTCTGTGTAACTCCCCTCAGAGGCACTCATCGTTTTGGTGTGAAAGGAAAGCTTGCACCAAGATACATTGGTCCTTTCAACATCCTCTCAAGGCGTGCGGAAAATGCCTATCGTCTTGAACTTCCAGAAAAACTATCCAAGGTGCACGATGTGTTCCACGTGTCACAGCTCAAGAAGTGTTTCAAAGATCCAGATCGTGCAGTTGATCATGATTCCATCGAACTGCAAGATGATCTCTCTTATGAGGAACACCCTTTTCGAATTCTCGATGAGACCGAGCGTAAGACTCGCAACAAGAGAACCAAGTTCTTGAAAGTGCAGTGGTCGCATCATTCCGATAAAGAGGCAACGTGGGAGACCGAAGAGGATCTTCGAAATAAGTATCCGGACCTTTTCGCTTCTCAGTAAGGAATCTCGGGGCGCGATTCCTTCAAGGGGGGCGTTTTGTAACATCCCAAGTATGAAAATACCCCTAGAATGTTTGATTTCTTGTTTAATTAAAGTATTGCATCATGTCATCATATTTATTCTTTGTTTGCATTTGTTTTGCATCTGTTTTATTTGTTTTCATAATTGAATTTCAAACTTTATTCAAACATTTATTTCATACTTGTTATGTTACAACCTTTTAAATAAAGAGTTCAAATAAAACCAACCATTTTTGTTCTAATTAAACAATAAGATTCAACCATTAATTTATGGCTTTGAATAATTCAATTAATCCAAATGTTATTTCAAATTCAAATCATTCACAAACAGTACCCAATTTCCACTTATGAAATTCAGCAAAATAACCCTAATCTTTTGTTCTATTTAACCAATAGGGTTCACCCTATTAAAAATGTTTCTTTTAATAAAAATCAATTAATAAGCAATTCTTTCAAATATTGAATTAAATTACAAAACAACAAATAAAAATTGAACATTTGAAAAACCAAAGTTGTCAAATGGTGGATGTTAACCTAATTAACTCACAAGAATTTTCCCTAATTTTTTTTCAACTCAAAAACCTACCCTTTTATTCCTATTCTATTTGCTGCAAAAAAAACAGAAGAACAAAAAAATAGAAAAAGGAAAAGCTAAAGCGCGCGCGGCAGCTAACCTACGCAGCCCAGCCCAACTAACCTACCCGCACGGCCCGGTACCGGTTCACCCCCGCGCCTCTCTTCTCTCTCGCGTACGGCAGCAATCTCACCGGAGCCACGTTGCCGCGGTTGCGCAGCGACGGCCACCCGCTCCCCCTAGCCTCTATATCTACCCCCTAGGAGCCCCGCAGCCCTACCCTAGCTACCTACCACTCCCTCCTCCCTCGATCTTCGCCGCCGCTTTCCCTCTCTGCCACCTCCTTCTCCCTCTCTGCAACCACGCCGGCGATCTCCTCTGAATCTTCAATGGCCACCGTCGCCTCGCAACACCACCACCCAACCTAACCACCGAAATCGCACCGCCGTTTCATCCTCTTCCCCGACGACATCTCCGTTGAGCTCGAGAGGACCCGTAGCCACGCCGCCATCCTCGCCGCTGTCGGCAACTCCCACCTCACCGGAACTCCGTTGACTGAACCCGAGAGGCTCACCGCCGTTGCCATCATCCTCATCCCCGTCTGACCGCGGGAATCGCGTCACCTCTTCTCCCTCGGCCGTCTAGACATCTTCGTGGAGCTCGACGCCGTCTGGATCGCCGCCGCCATCCTCCACGTCGTCGCCGTCGAGCTCGTCTGCCCCCGAGCCGCTGCATCGCCTACACCGGAGGTGAGCAGGCGATTCCCTCCACCTCCTCTCTCTCTGCTTGCGCAAGCCCGCGCACACGAGTCCAACACCAACGCACCACCACAGCATCCAGCATCGCCGTCGTTTTTCTCTGTCAGAGTTCAGTTAGCGCGCGCGTTTGAGATTCAGTTAACCTAACTGAACCTCAACCTAGCTGCAGCCCCCTTACTGACAAGAGCGATCGAGCAGCGCAGTGGTTGCGCTCAGCGTACGCGCGCGGGCAGGTCACGGGTGCGAATCCTGGCCTCCGCGATTAAAAACCAAGTTTTTTGCACCGTGCGCTGACAGGGTGGCCCCCCCTGTCAGCCGCTGTGAGGCACCGCTGCCACGCGTGCATGCCACGCTGGCCCAGGGCCCAGTGGCAGTGCCCTGGGTTAGCTAGCAATGTGTATAAAAAGTTTTTAACGTTTTCTGTTTTAAATCAAAGTCCTTTTAAATTGCAGATTGGTCCTCAGAATGAAATTGTTAATAACTTTCATTTTATAAATCCAATAAATAAAAGTAAAATATGTTTGCTGATCCAAATTAACTTGTCTATCCATTTAAACCATTTGTGTACTGTTTTGAATTTTCCAAATGCATTTCAAATTTGAATTCAAACAATTCATTTGTAATTTGATAAAATCCATAACTAATTCATACTTAATCCAAATAATGCAAATAAAATATGTTTTCCATGCTATTTCAAACCACCTATTCAAATATAAATTTTGTTTCATGGTTTGAATAATTAAAATTGCTTAAATAATTCAAACCTTGTTTAAATCATTTAAAATTGATAAAATCATAACTTGCTCAAATTAAATTATTTTTGAACATGCAAAATATGTTTTCAAAGTAGAAAAGTAAACTTTTCAAATGTGAGTTTGAATTTATGTTTTGAACAAATAAAATTCAAATAATATTCAAACTTGTTCTAAATTCATTTAAAACTTGTTTAATCCTGTTTAATCATTGTAATTCCTTTTTCAATATTTGAAACATGTAATCCAACTAAAATTTTGTATTCATTTCAAACATGAATTTTGTTATTTATTTTGCACAATTTAAATTGGTGAAAACAACAACTATTTGTGTAATTCCTTTAAGGAACCAAAATTCCCTAACTTAATAAATAAATTTCTAAATTGGTAAACCTTATTTCCAATTGGTTCTGTTGTTATTTTGTTGTTTTCCTCATCCATGCATCATACTAATCCACTTTCACCTGTTGGTTAATTGGAAAACAATTGTTTCAACCAAAATTCATGGGCTTTTCATATGCAACTCACAATTGCATGTGGGTCCATTTAATCATGTATTGTTTCCCATGTCAACTATTTTATTTTGATGCATCCGTTAAATTGACATGCATCATCCCATGATTGTGCACTATGCCATGGTATTGATTGTTTATATTTCTGCATTGTTTGTTTGCTTCTTCTCGGATAGACGGCGACGTTGAGACAGACGATACTTACGACACCCCTTCTGAGGATCTAGCTCAGTACCAGGCTGCTGAGTTTGCAGGCAAGTTATCACTCACATGAACCATTGTGTTCCTTTCAACATTGGTTACCGATACTTTCCGTTGTCTATTTTGCTAGCCCTATGTATAGTTGTTCTGTTACGAACCTATCACATGAATCCCTTAACCCTGATACTGCCTCACCTCCACTCCTACAACCCCATTGTTTGAGCCAGTGTCTTACTAGCATGCTTAGATTGTTTTGCTCGAGTCTGTTACCCGTTACTTTCTGATTACTATATTCTATTATGTTCTGGGGGCTCGATGTTAATCAATCAACCTGTTAATAATAATATGTTGATAAGGCACCGGCAGGAGGCCCTGTGTGGTTTTGAGGCCTGCTAGTGTCGACCCTAATAGGAAAAGGGTCTTGTCTACTGATCCATGATGAGCGCACTATCCGCATGTGGGAAGCGTGTATGGGCGCCCCCCTCAATTTGATTCGATTCGCATCTCGTCCAAATCGCCTCATTTAGTTCGTGTTTTCCATTTGCCGCATGCATGTTTTTGCGAGCCCAGCGCAGGGTGGAACTTTTGTAGTCGGCATATAGGGGGACACGTTCTTAGAGTGCTATGAGGGTCCCCTTTCTTCGAGGCTCGATTAGCCGTGCGCCCAAGGTGCTTTGGGCTTGATGCGAAGAAGAGTTGAGTTGTGTTGAGTGCCCCGCTTGGTGGGAGGCATCCCATCTGGCGGGTTATTCTTACGTGTACGGCCAAATTGGTGCACCCCTGTAGGGATAAATCTTCTCGAGAAGCCGTGTTTTCCGCGGTTATGGTTGACTTGGTGAAAGTACTGGCTAACAAGTACTCAGAACAACTTACACCTAACTATTGATAACTTGACTAGTAATAGACTTATTGACACAACAACTTGATCCATCATTCATTAATCCAATTGTGTGAGTTATCCTCGGATTGCTTCTTTGGATAAGGGGCGAGATCCAGGATGGGTTTGTTTGGTGGTTAGTTATAGTTGGTTACGATACGATATCTTATCTTCTTTCTGTTACCCGGAAGTGGTAGAATCTCTGTAGTTGGTTAGCGCAGCCAGTTGCAGCATCTTTTATATCCCCTTTCGTCCGTTGAACCCAAGGCATTGGTGCTTGGTGTTGACGGGCTACACTTTGGTGAATTGTGAGTCTTGCTTGCCAGTATGTTTATGTACTGACCCCTTTGGGGCTGTGGTTTCCGCAGACTACGCTTACGAGGATCCCAGTGACGGCTACTACGTGGAGTTTGACGAGGCTGCTGACGAGTAGGTAGCGGACCCGGGCAGGATCCGAGGCTACGTGGATGGGCTCCGTCTTTCTTTCAGTTCCCGGCTTCTTAAGCCTATTTGGATTTGTCTGTACTCAGACCCTTTGAATGCTTCCGCTGAGATGTAATGATGTTATGTTGGGACATGTGTCCTCTGGATGATTGTATTTGCTATCTCTGCTCTAGTGAGAGCTATTTGCCACTTATTTCAATCTTTTGTGTCTTAGAGATATGTTGTGCTATCATTCTGTTACAAGCCGTTGACGTACCATGTGTGTATGGTATGAAGTACGTCAATGGTAGTGTCCTGATTTCTATGGGATAGTTTACGTCGACGCTGAACAGATAGGGGTTGGTTGTCACACATAAGTGTGTTGGCCTACTCGTAAGAGGACGCGGGTGCCGGTAAGCCCCGTAATCCAATCTACTACTGTTCAACGGAACGGCGAGTATCCTTTAGAAGTCCGGGTACGACATATGACGAGGCTGCTGACGAGTAGATAGCGGACCCGGGCAGGATCCGAGACTTCGTGGATGGGCTCCGTTCTTTCGTTTCCGGACTCTTAGGCCTATTTGGATCTTGTCTGTACTCAGACACTTTGGATGCTTCCGCTGTGATGTAATGATGACTTGTTGGGACATGTGTCCTCCGCATGATTGTATTTGCTATCTCTGCTCTAGTGAGAGTTATTTGCCACTTATTTCTATTTCTTTGTGTCTTAGAGATTTGTTGTGATATCACTTGTTCAAATGCCGTTGACGTACCATGTGTGTATGTTATGAAGTACGTCAATGGAAGTATTCGGATTTCTATGGGATGGTTTGCGCAGACGATGAATAGTAGAGGTTGGTTGTCACACGTTTACGTGTTGGCCTACTCGTAAGACGTGCGGGTGCAGGTAGGCCCCGTAATCCAATCATCTACTGTTTAGCGGGCTGTGAGTATCCTCTAGAAGTCCGGGTGCGACAAATGGTATCAGAGCCTGTCTGCCTGTAGGATCCCTTTTACTGGTCGCAGTTGAGTCTAGAAACTATTTTGTAGCTATATAGGAAAAATGAAACGCGAGAGTAGGAATTCTGTTCTTTTATTTCTTTCCCCACCCACCCTCCCTTTTCTGGTAAGGAAGTGCAACGTTGTTTTCTCTTCTCATCTAAACTTTCAAGTTAGGATTTCACGTATCCTGGTTTCTCTAGGATGGTTATATCTACTAGACCATAGGAATGGAGGTGGTTGTGACATGAGTTATCATGTTGCCTACTCATGATTGAGAACGGAGGCACATAAGCCCCGGAAGCAGATCCTCCATTCCTTAAGCAGTAGATATTTGATCCTTTAGAAGCCCGGATGGGTTTTCCGTAGTACCTCAGGAGTGTTTGGCCTCGTTCTTCCCGAATGTTGCTTCGATATCCTTTTCGTCCGTTGAAACCTTGTTGTTGCTTGTCACTTCAGTTCTTCCACCGGCGTCTAATCAAAGCTTCCCCGATCATCTGCAGATGGATCTCAGGTTCTACCCGCAGGTGGTTCGTATGACTCGTTGCGAGAGCACTGCCGGTTATCCGGAGATGCTGAGAGACATGGTCACTTTTCTGGGATTCCGTTGGGCACCAGAGTACCAGGTCTACGAGAAGCAGCGAGAGTTTGAGCAGACCTACTACCAGGCTATCGTCTACATTCTGTCAGATGATGGCATGAGCGTAGTTCACCGCTACGAGGCAGTGGGTTCCACAGTGGATATGGCTGTGCAGCAGGCAGCTTATGTGAGCCTCACCGTCCTTCGTGCTGACTAGTGGGGATTTGACGATTCTATCTATCGCCACATCCCCCGTGGTTACATCACTTCGGAGGGAGCTCACTTCACTCTCTACGACAACTTGGATGTTTACGAGCATGATAACTCCAGGCTGCACACCACAGCTCAGTTTGTGAGACACAGTGACGCAGTTGCCCGCACACTATCTCAGGAGTTGGCTTCAGTCAGAGAGCAGCTTTACCTTGCTTTGAATCGTCTGGCGACTTACACCACAGACTTTGTTGGAGATGAGCGCTTTGCACGTTTCGATCAGCCAGTTGGGCGTCGTCTGCCAGGTGCTGGAGGTTACGAGCCGATCAGAGGTCCACTCCTTAACCTTGGTGCTGGTTACACTGGGATTCCACGCTTTGGAGCACAGGGAGTCGACGCTATGTACTTCACCACGCCTAGAGTCGGTCTCAGACCACGTCGGATCTACGTGGATCGTCGTTCCACCTACTTTCGTGGGCGTGCTCCTCACCGTACCTCTCGCCGTACTCCTAGCCGTCGTCCTGCATGATGAGCATGGGAGTACCGATGTATCCATTCTTAGCTATGTTTAGTTATCCTTTGGCATTCGAACCATTTATGGTGTGTTGGATATTCTCATGTATTTGAACATGTGATGGTGAACCTTGTGGTTATCTATTCATGCGTCGGAATAATCTCTCTTTCGGTTGCCAAGTCTATCCTTTTCTATTGTTGTGCTAAAATGCATTTCCATTCAGGATGCCGCCAACAAGGAACAACACGCCTGAGCCACCGCCAATCGCGGAGCTGTTGACTCAGATGACCCAAGTCATGACGCAGATGGCCCAGTTTCAGGCTAATCAGCACATCAACCAGACAGCTCCACGGGTCAGCATCAAGGAGTTTCTCAGTCTGGGCCCAAGAGGTTTCGTGGCCACACGCGAGCCTCTGGACGCTGATGGCTGGATCCGTGATATAGCCAAGGCTCTGGAGATTGCACACGTAGCTGAAGAAGACAAGGTCAAGTATGCCTCCTATCTGTTGAAGGGTCAGGCGGCTACTTGGTGGGAAAACTTCCAGGCCATGAGAACTGGGATGCCAGTCACGTGGGATTGTTTCAAGGAAGCCTTCCTGAAGCACCACATTCCAGATGGTCTCATGGAAAGAATGTGTGAAGAGTTTTGCTCTCTCAAACAGGGCAAGTTGGACGTCATCGGGTATGAGAGTGAGTTCAATCGCCTCGCTCGATACGCTGGAGATGAGGTGTCCACTGAAGCCAAGAAGATGGCAAGGTTCCACAGAGGTTTTAACCCGGAACTCAAGTATGCCCTCACCAATATCAAGGCCAATAGCTTCGAGGATCTCGTTAACACCGCGCTCAATGAAGAAAATGGGCGCAAGGCGTTCGAGGAGTCTCGCAAGCACTCGCGTGAGGGTGGTTCTTCCTCCAACATGACCACCCCTCCGCAGAAGCGCCGCATCTGGGTGCCAAATGGTGCTGTCACTCGGGCTCCATACGCCCAAACTTCTCCACGCTTCGCTCCCCGCCCACCCAACCCTGCTCAGCTGAATGATCCAAGGGCTTCGATGGGGCAGCCAAGGCCAGGGCCTCCTCGTGTCGTCACATGCTACAAGTGCAAGCAGACGCGGCACTACGCTGACAAGTGCACGCAGAGGCAGCTACCTCCACCACCACCTCGTCCTAACACAAACCAGGCAATGGTGCGCGCTCCCCCGCCTAAGGCCTTCAACTCCAACAACAGGCCTGTCGGGAGGACCGCAAGGGTGAATCATGTCAAGATCGACAAATCTGAGGAAGCTCCTGACGTCGTTCTCGGTACATTTCCCGTAAACTCTATTCCAGCTAAAGTGTTGTTTGATACCGGAGCATCACATTCTTTTGTGTCAAAGACCTTTGCCACAACAAACAACCTAATTGTGGTTCCACTAAGCAATCAAATCACTGTTCACTCCCCGGGATCTCAAATGTTGACTTCCAAGATAAGCAAGGACAATCAAATCCTAATTGGAGGCCACATATTCCTTGCTTCTCTCATGTTGCTGGGAAATTCTGACATTGATGTCATTCTTGGTATGGATTGGCTGAAGGCCAATAAAGCAAGGATTGACTGTGCTCAAAAGTCAATAACTCTGTCCCACCCTTCTGGCCAGATAATCTATTCTCCACATGAATCAAGTTCCATTCAGGTGTGCACCCTCAATGCAAAACCTCTACCTTCACTTGAAAATGTTCCGGTGGTTTGCGACTTCCCTGACGTCTTTCCAGAAGAGTTGCCAGGAATGCCTCCGGACAGAGCTGTTGAGTTCGTGATCGAACTTGAACCAGGTACTGCTCCAATCTCTAAGCATCCCTACAAGATAGGAACTCCCGAGCTGAAGTTGTTGAAGGAACAAATTGATATGTACATGGAAAAAGGTTACATTCAACCTAGTTCCTCGGCTTGGGGTTTCCCAACTCTGTTCGTTGCGAAGAAGGATCAAACAAAGAGACTCGTTGTCGACTATCGTCCTCTGAACGAGAAAACCATCAAAAATAAGTATCCAATTCCTTGCATCGATGATCTTTTTGATCAACTTGCTGGAGCCTCAATATTCTCCAAGTTGGACTTGAGAATGGGTTACCATCAAATAAAGATCAGAAAAGAGGATATTCCAAAGACAGCCTTCACCACTCGCTACGGTCTATATGAATTCACCGTCATGTCCTTTGGTCTCACCAATGCACCGGCGACTTTCTCTCGACTCATGAATTATGTCTTCCATGAATACCTCGACAAGTTCGTTGTGGTATATCTTGATGACATTCTTGTCTACTCAAAATCCGAGGAAGAGCATGAAGAACATCTTCGTCGCACTCTCATGAAGCATCGCGAGCATCGCCTCTATGCCAAGTTCTCCAAATGTGAGTTCTGGATTTCAGAAGTTGCTTACCTTGGTCATGTCATCCCTGCCAAGGGCATAGCCATTGATCCAGAAAAGGTTAAAGCAATTGTTGATTGGAAACCTCCAAAGACGGTGAAGCAAGTAAGAAGTTTTCTTGGCTTGGCTAGCTATTGTCGTCGCTTCGTCCCAAACTTATCCAAGATTGCCAAACCTCTCACTGACCTCACAAAGAAGGACAAGAAGTTCGTCTGGTCTCCACAATGTGATTAAAGTTTCAATCTCCTGAAGACTAAACTCACTTCTACACCAGTTCTGGTTGGCCCAGATCCTTCCAAACCTTTCCAAATATTCTGTGATGCTTCTCTCCAAGGTCTAGGTGCAGTTCTTATGGAAGAACGTCAAGTTGTGGATTATGCTTCACGTCAGTTGAACACACATGAGCTCAATTATCCCACTCATGACCTTGAACTTGCAGCAGTTGTGTTTGCCCTCAAGAAATGGAGACAATACTTGTTGGGTAATCGCACTGAAATATTTTTCGATCATAAGAGTCTGAAGTACATCTTCACTCAACCAGATCTAAACCTCAGGCAAAGGAGATGGATTGAAAAGATCAAAGACTTTGATCTTACCATTTCTTACACTCCAGGCAAGGCTAATGTTATGGCCGATGCTCTCAGTCGCAAGTCGTATTGCAATAATCTCATGATCATGGAAAGCCAACCTCCTCTTCATGAAGAATTCCACAAGCTGAACCTTGGACTTGTTCCTCAAGGCTATCTTGCAAACTTGACGGCCAGTCCAACTCTCGAGGACAAGATTCGTTCTGAACAACTTCGTGATGCTGAAATCAAGAAGATTGTAGAACACATCAAAGCAGGCAATGAGAAATTTGAGTGCTTCTCAATTGATGACAAGGGAACTGTGTTCTTTGAAGGACGCATTGCAGTTCCTCAAATTCAAAGTCTCAAAGATGTCATTCTCAAGGAGGCTCATGAAACTCCTCTCTCCATACACCCTGGAAGTACAAAGATGTACCAGGATCTCAAGACACTGTATTGGTGGCCTAGCATGAAACGTGAAATTTCTCAATACGTTTCTGAATGCGACGTTTGTCAACGTGTTAAGGCAGTTCATCAGAAAACAGCCGGTCTTCTCCAACCTCTAAAAATCCCTGAATGGAAGTGGGACATGATTGAAATGGACTTCGTCACTGGTTTTCCAAAGTCCAAGAGGGGCAACGATGCAATCTTCGTTGTCATTGATCGACTCACTAATTCGCTCACTTCTTTCCTGTCAAAGAGACAATCTCAGCTAGTCAGTTAGCAGAGCTCTACACAGCAAAGATTGTTCCTCTTCATGGTGTTCCATTGGAAATAAGCTCAGACCATGGAAGCATATTCACTTCTCATTTCTGGAAAAGCTTTCAAGAAGCATTGGGCACCAAGCTTCTGTTCAGCACAGCCTACCATCCTCAGTCTCAAGGGCAAGTCGAAAGAGTCAATCAGATTCTCGAAGATATGCTCAGAGCATGTGGTCTCTCTTTTGGCATGAAATGGGAGGATTGTCTTCCATATGCTGAATTCTCCTACAACAACAGCTTCCAGGCAAGCCTAGGCATGGCACCATTTGAGGCTCTCTATGGCCGTAGATGCAGGAGTCCAATCAATTGGTCTGGAGCTGGTGAACGTTCACTCTTAGGCCCTGACATTGTTAACGAGGCCGAAGAGAAAGTTCGCAGCATTCCTGACAATCTGAAGATTGCTCAGTCTCGTCAGAAAAGCTACTATGATAGCAAGCACAGGGACATCGTCTATGCAGCTGGTGAAAAACCATATCTCCGTGTAACTCCCCTCATAGGCACTCATCGTTTTGGTGTCAAAGGAAAGCTTGCACCAAGATATATTGGTCCCTTCAACATTCTCTCAAGGCGTGCAGAAAATGCCTATCGTCTTGAACTCCAGAAAAGCTATCCAAGGTGCACGATGTGTTTCACGTGTCACAGCTCAAGAGGTGCTTCAAAGATCCAGGTCGTGCAGTTGATCATGATTCCATTGAACTGCAAGAAGATCTCTCTTATGAGGAGCACCCTATTCGCATTCTCGAAGAGACCGAGCGCAAAACTCGCAACAAGAGCACCAAGTTCTTAAAAGTGCAGTGGTCTCATCATTCCGATAAAGAGGCAACGTGGGAGACCGAAGAGGATCTTCGCAAGAAGTATCCGGACCTTTTCTCTTCTCAGTAGGAATTTCGGGGCGCGATTCCTTCAAGGGGGGGCGTTTTGTAACATCCCAAGTATGAAAAACACCATTACAATGCTTGCTTCTTGTTTAAATTAAGTTGCATCATTTCCATCATGAGCATTGCAGTTGTTTTCACTTGTTTTCCAATTGAATTTCAAACAAAAAATTCAAATCCTTGTTTCATACTTGTTCTGTTACAATTTTTCAAATGAAATTTTCAAATCAAACCATTTATTTGGTTCCAATAAACTTGAAATTCCAAACTATTAACTTGCTTAATTTTTCAATAATTCAACTATTGCAAATTTCACTCAAATCCATTTGAATTACAAACAGCAACAAAATTTAAAATTTTTGGAAAACAAAAAGTTGCACAACTGGGCTTTTGTAATAAATAACTAATAAAAATTATCACCAAAAATTTTTCATCCCCAAAACCCCTTCTTTTCTTCCCTTTTTCTTTTCTGCAAAAAAAAACAGAGAGAAAAAATAAAAATAAACGGGCTGGGGGAGGCAGACCAGGCCAGCCAGCTGGGCCCGCCCAGCCCACCTTCCACCCCAGCCAGGCGCGCGCGCGCGGCACACGGCCCGCGGCCCCCTTCTCCCTCCTCCATACGGCCAGCGGAGCGCACCACCGCACCTCCCCCTCTCTACCTGCTCCTTTTCCTCCTCCTATTTCTACCCCGAGAGCACCCAAACCCTAAACCTAGCCCTGTCCTTCCTCCTTGCCGCCGCCATTCCTCTTCCTCCCTCTCAGATCCCCTCCTTTCTTCCTCTGAATCTTTCTGAACTTTCTGACGAGCCTCCATGGCCGGAGCTTAACGAGGTTGGGGTTGGGGTTGTGGTCGCCGTCAGGTCCGCACGGGCACGGGAACGGGACCGTGGTCATGCCCTCTCCCTCCTCGCTTCCTCGACGAGGCCTGGGAGGCCTCGGATCACCCCACCGCTTCGTCGACGTCGTCGGTCACCGCCACTGCACCGAGCCGTCGTCCTCCTCCTCCTTCCTCTCCCCGGTGAGCGCCATCCCTTTTCCCCTCTCTCTGCTTCTTCCTGTTGCGCGCACGTACCACCGCTGCACCCACCCACGGGCAACAGCCGCAGCAGCGCAGCGCAGGCCGCCGGCGATCACCGTCCCGACGCCAAGGTTCAGTTAACTGAACTTGTTCAGGTTCAGTTAACTGACGAAGCCCACCTCAAAACCCCGCGCGTCCCTCTCCTATCACCACCGTCGAGCCAGCCCAGTGGCAAGATCCAGCGGCTCACAGCGCGAGGGCGCGGGTTCGAACCTCCGCTGCGCGAATAAAACCCATCTTTTTCTTGCTTTGCCACGTTGGCTGCGCGGGCCCATCTGTCATTGGCAGTGGTGGCCACGCCAGCTTCCACACGCGCGCCACGCAGGCGCCAGCCGGGTGCTGGCCCACGGGCAGTGACCCAGTGCACGCTGGCACTGCGTAGAAAATGTCCCAGGGGCCTTTTTCTGCAATTCTTTTTCGCACCTAAGCCCCTGGAACAAATATGATACTTTTAAAAATCACAGAATAGCCCATGTAATTCAAATTCAAATATCTTTTGCATTTCAAATCCAAATTCAGTAAATAAAATATGTTTTCCATACCAAATTTAATTCTCTACATGTTAAAACCATTTGTATACTGTTTTGAACATTTCAAATGGTTTAAAAAATTCAAATTCAAACAACTCTCTCAAATTTGGTCAAATTCATAACTAATTCAAATTTAATTCAAATGGCACATGTAAAATATGTTTTCCATGCAAAATTGAACAATCTTGCCAAATATAAACTTTGTTTACTGTTTTGAATATTTTGAATTGGTGAAATATTTAAATCCTTGCTTAATTCATTTAATATTGCAAAATTCATAACTTGGGCATAAAAAATTCCAAATTCAACAAACCAAATATGTTTTCCAATCCATTTCTCGTGAACTTTGCAAATATCAACTTTGTGTTCTGTTTTAAATAAATTAAATTGCTGAAAACAATTGTTTCTTATTTAATGCATTTAAAATTGTCAAATGAACAACTTGCTCATTTTAAATCCTTTTTCAACAAATGAAATATGTTTTCAAACCAGAAAAGTATAATATTTTCAAATATGAATTTTATTTAATGTTTTGAACAAATAAAAATTCAAATAAATTTATACTTGAATTAAATTCATTTAAATCTTGTTTAAGCTTGTTTAATTCATAAATAATTCCTTTTATTTCCTTTTTCAACAAATGAAACATGTATTCCATCTAAAATTTTGTGTTCTTTCCAAATATAAATTTGGTTATCTATTTTGAACAATTAAAATTGGTGAAAACAACAAATGGTTGTGTAACTCATTTAGGAAGCAAAATTTCATAACTTAATAAATAAAATTTCCAAACTTGGTAAACAACATTTCAAATTGAAGCTACTGTTGTTTTCTTATTGTTTCCATCATCCATGCATCATCCTAATCAACTTTCACATGATGGTTATTTGTAGGTCATTTAAGTCAACCTTAATTCATGGGCTTTTCCATATGCAATCCACATTGCATATAGGCCCATTTAAGTATGTTACCATGTCAACTGGCTTATCTTTGAGGCATCAATTAAATTGTCATGCATCATCCCATGGTTGTGCATTATGCCATGTTATTGATTGTTCGTCTCTCTGTGTTGTTTGTTTGCTTCTTCTCGAATAGACGACGACGTTGAGACAGACGAGGTTTACGACACTACTTCAGAGGAGTTAGCCCAGTACCAGGCTACTGAGTTTGCAGGCAAGTATTCACTCTCATGAACCATTGTTTCCTTTCCACACTGGATATCGATACTTTCCGTTGTCTAATCTGCTAGCCTTAAGATTCGTTGCTTGTGTTCCGATCCTATCACATGGTATCTTATAACCCTGATATAGCCTATCCTCCACACCTATAACCCTGTTGCTTGTTGCATGTGTCTTACTAGCATGCTTAGGGTTGTTTATGCTCGAGTATGATGTCCGTTATTTCTGTTACCATATTTTTTATGTTCTGGGGGCTCGATGTTAAACAACAACATGTTAACGTTTGAGGTAATGCTAATTTGGTGATAAGGCACCGGCAGGAGGCCGGGTATGGTTTTGAGGCCTGCTAGTGTCGAACTCAGGAAAAGTTCTTGTCCTCTAGATCCATGATGAGCGCGCTAACCGCATGTGGGAAGCGTGTATGGGCGCCCCCCTCAACTTTGATTCGATTCGCATCTCGTCCAAATCGCCTCATTTAGTTCGGGTTTTTCCATTTGCCGCATGCATATGCAGGTGCGAACCCTTGGCGCCAGGGTGGTAACTTTTGTAGTCGGTATTTAGGGAGACACGTTCTTAGAGTGCTATGAGGGTCCCCTTTTTTTCGTGGGGCTTGATTAGCCGTGCGCTCAATTGCACGGGGTTCTTTGGGCTTGATGCGAAGAAGAGTTGGGTTGTGTTGAGTACCTCGCTTGGTGGGTTGATCCCCCGTCTGGCGGGTTATTCTTACGTGTACGGCCAAATTGGTGCATCCCTGCAGGGTTAAATCTTCTCGAGAAGCCGTGTTGTCCGCGGTTATGGATGACTTGGTGATAGGGCTGGCTAACAAGGATTAGACAACTTACACCTAATTGATAATAATTTGACTAGTAATAGGCTTATTGACACAATAACTTGAACCTTCATTAATCCAACTGTGTGGGTTATCCTCGGATTGCTTCTTTGGAAAGGGGCGAGATCCAGGAAGGGTTTGTTTGAGGTTAGTGGTAGTTGGTTCTGATGCGCTATCTTATCCCTTTCTTTTAGCCGGATGTTGTAGCGTGTCTCTGTAGTTGGTTAGGGCAGCCTGCTGCCGCACCTTTGCATCACCTATCTTCCGTTGAACCCAAAGCATCTGTACTTGGTGTTGCCGGGTACACTTTGGTATCTTGTGCGTCTTGCTTGCCAGTACTCGTCTGTACTGACCCCTTTGGGGCTGCGAGTTCTGCAGACTACGTTTCCGAGGATCCCCATGGTGGCTACTACGTGGAGTATGACGAGGCTGCTGACGAGTAGATAGCGGACCCGGGCAGGATCCGAGACTTCGTGGATGGGCTCCGTTCTTTCGTTTCTGGCCTCTTAGGCCTATTTGGATCTTGTCTGTACTCAGACACTTTGGATGCTTCCGCTGTGATGTAATGATGATTTGTTGGGACATGTGTCCTCCGCATGATTGTATTTGCTATCTCTGCTCTAGTGAGAGCTATTTGCCACTTATTTCTATTTCTTTGTGTCTTAGAGATTTGTTGTGATATCACTTGTTCAAATGCCGTTGACGTACCATGTGTGTATGTTATGAAGTACGTCAATGGAAGTATTCGGATTTCTATGGGATGGTTTGCGCAGACGATGAATAGTAGAGGTTGGTTGTCACACGTTTACGTGTTGGCCTACTCGTAAGAGGTGCGGGTGCAGGTAGGCCCCGTAATCCAATTATCTACTGTTTAGCGGGCTGTGAGTATCCTCTAGAAGTCCGGGTGCGACAAGGAGCCTCTACCGATTGATCGATTGGGAGTTGGACTCCAATCGTGTCCAAGTCGCCATGAGCCTGCAGGGTCGCACACTTAAGAGCGGGAGCAAGTATACTGGTCGGGTTGGACCCGAACCGGAAATGGACTAAATTAGTGAGTTGGACTCAGAGAGGGAATGGGCCACAAGCATTGTGCAGCCCAGTCCCACTCGCTATATAAAGAGGGGCGAAGGTTGCCCAACGTGCATAAGTTTCCACTCCCATGCGTTGGGAACCCTAGCCCCACTCAGTCCAGCCGCCGCACCGGACCTAGCCGTCCGCCGTCGGAGCTCCTCCTCGTATGTGTGGATACCGGCAGAGGTTCTGTATGTTCAGCACTTTGACGATCGCGGGATTGGATCGGTTGGATCGGATAATGGGACTACACTGCATGGACGTGCTTCATCGATAATCCGGACCTACGCGTCTAGTGGTAATCCTCGTGGCCTTCTACCTCGGCTAGATCTTGGAAGTACCGCGTAAAAGTTTTTGTTTATCTCTACGCGTTCCAACACCCACACCACCAGGCGGTGTCCCCCCTCTGGTCGTGCCTGGGGGTGGTCTGCCCCCTGGCCCACTCCTGGGTGCCCCCTTTCACGTACTTGACCCCCAGAGAACCCTAAGCCCCAGAACATCATCGAAGAATTATTCCACCGCCGCCTCGGGCGGAAAACAACAGAGAGAGAAAAGATCTCCGGCAGGGAGAAATCTGCCGGGGAAATTCCTTCCTGAAGAAGGGGCATCATCGCCATCGTCACCGTCATCGCTCCGGGCATCATCAAGATCGTCATCGTCATCATCATCACCACCAGCACCATCACCCTCATCATCCACCTTCATCTCGCTGTAAAAATTAGGGGTCTCTATCGTTGTTTTACATTAGATCTCTCTCCCATTGTGGATTACTTGTTAGTAGTTGATGCTTGTGAGATTTATCAGTTTTTACACTTTATGACCATATTGTTATTATCCATTATATCACCTCTAATTATGATCCATATGATGTCTTGTGAGTAGTTCGTTTAGTTCTTTAGGACATGGGAGACATCATGATGTTAGTAGTTGATTTATGTTGAAGTAATATCTCGTCGTTTGGTATTTAAGTTGTGGAAAAAACTCCGTCGGGATACCCTATTTCAGAAGTTCAGAAGAAGAAGGGGGCATACGAGAAGTCTTAGAAGTCTCGAGTAGGAAGCCAGCCAGAAGGGCACCCGGAGGGGGCCACCTAGGGCCCACACCACCAGGTGTCGCGCCCTCCTCTGACCGCGCCTGGGGGTGGTCTGGCCCCTCTGGCCCACTCCTGGGTGCCCCCTTTCACGTACTTGACCCCCAGAAAACCCTAAGCCTCAGAACATCATCGAAGAATTATTCCAGCGCCGCCTCGGGGCGGAAAACAACAGAGAGAGAAAAGCTCTCTGGCAGGGAGAAATCTGCCGAGGAAATTCCTCCCCGGAGAAGGGAATCATTGCCATCGTCACCGTCATCGCTCTGAGCATCATCAAGATCGTCATCGTCATCATCATCACCACCAGCACCACCACCCTCATCATCCACCTTCATCCCGTTGTAACAATTAGGGGTCTCTATCGTTGTTTTACATTAGATCTCTCTCCCGGTGTGGATTACTTGTTAGTAGTTGATGCTTGTGAGATTTATTGGTGTTTACACTTTATGACCACATTATTATTATCACCTCTGATTATGATCCATATGATGTCTTGTGAGTAGTTCGTTTATTTCTTGAGGACATGGGAGAAGTCATGATGTTAGTAGTTGATTTATGTTGAAGTAATATCTTGTGGTTCGGTATTTAAGTTGTGGTGCTATTCTTCTAGTGGTGTCATGTGAATATCAACTACATGATACTTCACCTTTATGTTCCTAGGAGCATGCATTGTTTATTTGGCTACTAATTGTGGGGTTGACGGAGTGACATAAACCTAAACCCCCGTTAGGAAACCAATGCACGAGGGAGTGTAGGATCCGAAAGTTTTAAGGTTGTGGTTAGATTTATCTTATTTACTTTCTTTTATTTGCGGATCCTTACGAGGGGTATAATCACAAGTATGTATTAGTCCTAGTTGGGTGGTGCATTAGCATAGGTTCACCCACACAACACTTCACGAACCAATAAATATTAATCAACTGTAATAAAGCGAAAGCACTTGACAAAATTCCCATTTGTCCTTGATACGTCATAAAAGTATCCGTAATTTCTTATGTTTCATGTTGTTTTCTTATTTTTTTCCCACATGTTTGCTATACACTTTATGTCATTTTTATCGATTTTTCGGACTAACCTATTGACAAGATGCCACAGAGCCAGTTCACCGTTTTCTGTTGTTTTTAGTTTCAGAAAAGTTGTTCTCGAAATATTCTCGGAATTGGAAAATTCGAAGCCTCAAACTCTTAGAATTCCCGAAGAGACCCGTAGGGGGGGCCTCAGGGGGCCCACACCATAGGGCGGCGCACCCTGGCCGCGCCATGGGGTGGTGTGGGGCCCCCCGTCCTCCACCGCCATTGCTCTTTCGCCTATTTATACCCCCCGAGACGTAAACCCTAAAGATATACCACTTCATCCCGAAAACACCCGAGGCTTCCGTCATCGTCATCCCGAGATCGGGAGGGTTCTGGAGCTCTCCCTGGCACCCTGTCGGGAGGGGAATTCATCATCGGAGAGGTCTACACCGCCATGCCCTCCTCCGAAGTGATGCGTGAGTAGGTCATCCCTGGACTACAGGTCCATAGCAGTAGCTAGATGGTTGTTCTCTCCACTTTGTACCTCATGTTTAGATCTCGTGACCTGCCTCACATGATCGAGATCGTCTTTATGTAATGCTACATGTTGTGTTTGCTGGGATCTGATGAGTGTTGAATGCTATGTCTTCTAATTATCAATCTATCATGTTATCTTCATGCATATGTTATTTATTATCTTGCATGCTCTCCATTATTAGTAGATGCTCTAACCAAGTAGATGCTAGTAACTCCAAGACGGAGTATTTATGCTCGATAGTGGGTTATGCCTCATTTGCATCTGTGCTCGAGTGACAGAAACGTGCCGGATGGAGGATGTGATGTTGCCATTAGGGAGAAAACAACAGTGTTTACCTAGTTTACATTGTTTACATTACACACTTTGCTTACGGCGATAATTTTTTGCTAGCAACTTAATACCCAATGTTTCTTCGGATGATACTCGGAGGGTGGATTATTAGACATAGATGCAGTTGGATGACGGTCTATGTATTTTGTTGTAATTCCCGCATGAATCACATAGTAATATTTATGTCTTGCGTATGCACTACGGTGCAGCCTTCATTTCTGTCAATTGCCCAGCTGTAATTTGTTCACCACACATGTTATTTATCTTTCACAGAAAGACACCACCAGTGAACTGTGGACCCCGGTCCATTTTCCTCATACTGATAAAACACATACTGCTTCCATATTGTTCCTACTGTTTTCCACACCATATGTTTAACCTCTTTGTGTTCAGCAAAACCGGTGAGATTGACAACCTCGCTGCTTCATTGGGGAAAAGTGATTTGATTGTGTTGTGTAGGTTCCACGTTGCTGCTGAGTAGGTAGTGCACCCTGCCATCTCAGCTGCATCAACCTTCAGAAGTGCTTCTTCCTCCTACTAGTCAATTCAACCTTGGTTTCTTTTCTGAGGGAAAATTTGTTGCTGCACTCTTCACACCTTGCACTTGGGGTCTCCCAACGAGCGTGTGTCCACACTCCATCAAGCTTTTCTGGCGCCGTTGCCGGGGAGGAAGAGAATTTCTGCCAGGGGAGTTTCTCACTTCCAATCTCTTTACTTTATTTTTGTTTATCTTAGTTTATTGTTTTTTTTCTTGTTTGCTTCTCTTTATCAAAAACACACAAAAAAATTAGTTCTTGTTATAGCTATTATTTTTGCTTTATCATGCTTTCTAGCAATGCTTGATGTCTTTGAAACTAGAACTTATAGGCAAGGTGGGTTCACAGATGAACAACAAAAATATTATAAGGAACACCTCTTGTCACAAAAAGGAATACACTTATGGGAGCAAATTAATAAATTGCATGACTATGCTAAAAACTTGTGATCTACTTATAATGTTACTTATTGCTTTGATAAATCTTGCTGCTATAGGAGGTATAAACACCTCCCTTTTCAATGTGAGTATAATGATGATGTTACCATATCTTCTTATGTTAAGGGAAATTATGAATTATATGATGTGGAACAAACTGAAGAATTTATTGCTTGGAAGGGTGCATTCGAATTTCTTATTTACTTGAAAGGATTGATGATGCACCTTATAAATACGTAATTTATGCTATACTTGAATATTGCTTTGATAATTACAAGGATTGTAACTCGCGGAGAAGCAATCGCTAGTCCACGGGGCTCATACTTCAGCGCTATAACGCTTGGTACTCGGACCTCGGCTCAAGGCATTTTCTCTACCCCTTCTTACCCTGACAAAGTAGGGTCCTTGTGTCCTTAAAGCTATAACCATCTTTCTTACTACATAATGTAATATCTTAATAAATGCTCTCAACCAAAGGGAGAGACTAATGCCTTGCAGGAACCTATAATAGAAGAAACTGCTGAATCTGGAAGCTCATTGGATGAAAAAGAGGAGGAGAGTGATGATCAAGAGGAGGAAGAATGGAGCTACCCATGTCTACCTCCCAATGAGAGTAACTCTTTGACTCATACATTATTTGATGAAAGTGATGATCCTATTGATTCTTTTGAAATATCTTTTTTGATGAAATTGATACTTGATATACTTGTGATCTTGATACTACTATGAATGAAACTTGTGAGAATGATATTTCTACTATTATTTATGATAATCCATGCTACTTGGATAAATCCTATGATAATCCTCTATTTATTCCAACTATTGATATGCATGATAATGAGGAAGTTTGTTTAGAAAATTTATATGATAATGCTCTTGATGATGGTCCTATGTTACTTGATGTTATAAATTATAATGCTAATGAAAATAGGATTGCTATAATGTGTCCTATACCTTTTATGAGTGATCAATCATGTTGTTTTGCTATTGCTAAAAGTGAGAGGAAAGAGGAGCAGATTTTAAATTTTGATCCCACTATTTTTGAGCTTGATATGAATTGTGTGCTTTTAGACCATGGCAAACATGCTTTATGTGATAATTATGTTGTTGAGTTTTTTCATGATTCTACTGAAAATTATTATGAGAGAGGAAAATATGATTGGAGGAATTTTTCATGTTACTAAAACACCTCACTTTTCGTTGAAAGTTTTGAAGTTGCTCTTGTTCTACCTTCCCATGATTTCTAGTTTGAGCTTATTTAATTTATTTCTATACAAGATTCCTATGCATAGGAAGTGAGTTAGGCTTAAATTTGTTTTATAATTTCTTCTTGATTCTCTCTTTTTCTTAATTCATATTCCTAGCTAAAAGGCGTTAAAGAAAAGCACTTCTTGGGAGATAACATATGGTTTTATTTTAGCTTTGTTTTTCTATGTTTTATTTGAGTCAAGGGGTTGTATACTTCTGTAGAAACTCCTTTGTATCTTTATTTTTATGTTTTAGTTGTGCCAAGTAAAGTTTCGGATGAGAATTGGAGTTGGTTTTTGGATTTCTGCGCAGCAAACAGATTTCTGCTGTCCACCATAACAAATCGTATAAATCACAAAAAAATCAAAATAACCTGAAATTTCTTGTGATTATTCCTAGGATAATTCCGCAACTTTTTTGTTCTTTAAGTTTTTCGATCTGAGCAACATAATTGCCTCGAAAAAATTCGTCTTTACAGACTATTCTGGTTTTGACAGATTCTGCCATTTTTCTTGCATTTGCTCTTTTGCAATATCAAGTGGATTTCTTTGCTTCACTAAACTTCAGTGGCTATATATAATGTTTAAAAGTATCAATATCACTTGTTCCCATACATAACCCATGGAATTTTTATTATTGCACTAACCCTCTAATGTGAATTACTCTTTGAGTGTGGTGTGAAGAAAGTTTTCAATGGTCAAGAGAACAGGGTGATATATGTGATCAAGAAGAGTGCAAGGTAAAAGCTTGGGGATGCCCTCGTGGTTCATCCAAGCATATATTTAGAATACTCAAGCATATAAGCTTGGGAATGCCCAAGGCATCCCCTTCTTCATCAACTATCTATCAGGTCACTTCTAGTGAAACTATATTTTTATTCGGTCACGTCATATGAAATTTACTTGGAGCGTATGTTTGTTTTTATTTTGTTTTATTTTGTTTTACTTTGTTTTATTTTGTTTTCCTTGCTGCAATAATATAGTTGTACCCTATCATTCTTTGTTTGGGAGAGAGACACGCTCCGCTTTTTCGTTTGAACACGTGCTATGCTAGTATTCTTAGTTTTTCTTCTAGTTGCTGCAAACATTCCCGTTTAGCTCTTGTTTTCATTACATCTCTTGTTCAGAGCTGTTATTTTTAGTAGTGTTATGTTAGTACTCTTATGTTTGATATATGTAGCATTTAGAGAGTTTTTGTTAAAGCATGTTTTGTGTGGTGCTTGTTGGGAAAAGAAACTGCTGCTTGAGGTAGAATTTATAACGGTGCAAGTAGAAGCTTGTATAGACTGTGGCTAGACTTTTTCATATCATGCTAGATGTTATTTTATTTCTAAAGCCGTGTGGTTATTTAGTAGCATGATTATCCTCAAATAGCTGAGATTGTTTAATATGCCTTTGAAAGAATCATGAGTTGTTCTTGTCATATTGAAGCATAAATTTGTGGTGTTCTCCTTTGAATGTTTTATTTGGTTGACTTGGCGCATTCTCACACCAAGTTTATGACTATGAACCAGTCACTAATAGCCTCCATGATCATTTAGTTTTTGAACTTTTGGTACCACTTATGCTTTTATTAATGATGTTTATGTTGCTATGCATGATTATGGCTCTTATGCTCTCTTGATTTCTCGCTCCTAGTCTTTTGCTAGCCTCCACCTATACTGAGTATGAGATCTACTCGTGCATCCAACTCCCAAAAACCAAAGTTTTCCCATTTTTTCCACCATACCTACCTACATGTGGTATTTAACCGCCACTCCAAAGTAAATTGCTCATGTGTTAACTTTAAAACTTTCAAAATTACTCTTGTTTTGTGCTCCTATTTTATCTCATGAGGATGTAAATAGAGAATCTTTATCTCACTTGTTGATTGGACTTTCACACCATGGACTAGTGGCTTCATCCGCTTATCCAATGATAGAAGAGCTGGCAGCATGGTGCCCAGCCCCAAATTAATAACAACAAATTATTTTCACTATTTTTTCCCCTAATTTATCAGTCAAAGCATAATTGTGTAAACAAAAGAGGAAGAGGGATGACCTTCTACCCAGATGTGTCCTTCTATGGGAGCGTCTCTTGTGAAGTCTAGTTGGCTTGTGACGTACTGTATTTTCCGTTTACCATTCGTTGACATAAGCATACACCTCTCTAAAAAAATATACACTCCTCCACGGTATGTGATTGTTGGCAGGCACCCCAAGGATTCAGTTAGCCATGGTTTGTGTAAGATGGATGGGAGGAGTGTTAAGCTTTTTATACCTATGTTTATTAAATAAAAGCTCTAGCACATGAGTTGATCCCTGCTTCCCTCTGTGAAGGGCTTTTCTTTTACTTTTATGTTGAGTATCCATCTTCTAACTTTCTGCACAGTTGAGAGAGCATAGTTGTCATTCTGAGTTTTATGTGCATTTGTCCCAGAAACATTATTAATTGATTCATGATGTGTTATTGATTGTTCTCTAATTATTTGTTCTAGTCTTCCTCATGAACTTTGAAGGTGTCCTAGCATTTATGTTTTTCCCCACTCTTAAGGACTAGCGAAATATCACTTTGACATGTTTTCTCTACACTTGAAACAAACGTATATCTTTTGTTGCATTGTTATTCATGATCTTTTATTTGTGTTACTTCTCATGATGCAAGGTGATTTCTATGCTTTATTATTAAGATTCTATTTATCATGCTTGTGTTTAAGTTCTATGATCTCAGCTTACTTATGCTTTTACATTATTGATGATCAAGTTTATATCGGTAGCATGTCACCTCAGAAATTAGGTGTTTTTATTGTTTACCTACTCGAGGACGAGTAGGAACTAAGCTTGGGGATGTTGATACGTCATTAACGTATCCTTAATTTTTTATGTTCCATGTTGTTTTCTTATTGTTTCCCACATGTTTGCTATACACTTTATGTCATTTTTATCGATTTTCCGGACTAACCTATTGACAAGATGCCATAGAGTCAGTTCCATGTTTTCTGCTGTTTTTAGTTTCAAAAAAGTTGTTCTGGAAATATTCTCGGAATTGGAAAATTCAAAACCCGGAAGTCTAGAATTCCCGAAGGTTCCACAGAGTCCCAAAGAGACCCGGAGGGGGGCCTCAGGGGGCCCACACCATAGGGTGGCGCGCCCCCTGGCCGCGCCATGGGGTGGTGTGCCCCCCCGGCCTCCACCGCCTTTGCTCTTTCGCCTATTTATACCCCCGAGACGTAAACCCTAAAGATATACCACTTCGTCCCAAAAAAACACCCGAGGCCGCCGTCATCGTCATGCCGAGATCGGGAGGGTTCTGGAGCTCTCCCGGCACCCTGCCGGGAGGGGAATTCATCACTGGAGGGGTCTACACCGCCATGCCCTCCTCCGAAGTGATGCGTGAGTAGTTCATCCCTGGACTACAGGTCCATAGCAGTAGCTAGATGGTTGTTCTCTCGACTTTGCACCTCGTGTTTAGATCTCGTGAGCTGCCTCACATGATCGAGATCATCTTTATGTAATGCTACATGATGTGTTTGCTGGGATCTGATGAGTGGTGAATGTTATGTCTACTGATTATCAATCTATCATGTTATCTTCATGCATATGTTATTTATGATCTTGCATGCTCTCCGTTATTAGTAGATGCTCTGGCCAAGTAGATGCTAGTAACTCCAAGAGAGAGTATTTATGCTCGATAGTGGGTTCATGCCTCCTTTGCATCTGTGCTCGAGTGACCTAAACGTGATGTTGCAATTAGGGAGAAAACAACTATGTTTACCTAGTTTACATTACACACTTTGCTTACGGCGATAATCTGTTCCTAGCAACTTAATACCCAACGTTTGTTCGGATGATATTCGGAGGGTGGATTATTAGACATAGATGCAGTTGGATGACGGTCTATGCATTTTGTTGTAATGCCCGCATGAATAACATAGTAATCTTTATGTCTTGCATATGCACTACGGTGCAGCCTTCATTTCTGTCAATTGCCCAGCTGTAATTTGTTCACCACACATGTTATTTATCTTTCACGGAGAGACAACACTAGTGAACTGTGGACCCCGGTCCATTTTCCTCATACTGATAAAACACCTACTACTTCCATACGGTTACTATTGGTTTCCGCACTATACGTTTAACCTCTTTGTGTTCAGCAAAACCGGTGAGATTGTCAACCTCACTGCTTCGTTGGGGCAAAGTTATTTGATTGTGTTGTCTAGGTTCCACGTTGCTGCTGAACAGGTAGTGCACCCTGCCATCTCAGCTTCATCAACCTTCATAAGTGCTTCTTCCTCCTACTGGTCGATTCAACCTTGGTTTCTTTTCTGAGGGAAAACTTGTTGCTGCACTCTTCACACCTTGCGCTTGGGGTCTCCCAACGAGAATGTGTCCACACTCCATCAGTCCTCGAGAACATTTGGTAATCATAAGTAGAGCAACTGGCTTGTCCTTTGCTGTCAAAAGGATTGGGTTACTCGCTGCAATATTATTTGGTGTCTTTTACTTACTCGCACTTTATTTATTTGCTATATCAAAAACCACCAAAAACCCGTTTGCTAGTGTTTACAGTGAATTCTCCATCCAACCTTCTTGTCAACACATTCAGCTCCTCGTTGGGTTCGACACTCTTATTTATCGAAAGTACTACGATACACCCCCTATACTTGTGGGTCATCAGGCCTCAGGGGCCCCACACCATGAGGCGGCGCGTTCCCCCCTCTAGCCGCTCCTAGGGGTGGTATGGGCCCCCTGGCTGCCCACCGATGTTGCCCTCTCACCTATTTATACCTCTCGGAGGGTTAACCCTAAATACATCAACCTTTTCCACCGAAAACATCCGCAACCGCCGTCATCGTAAACCCTAGTTCGGGAGGGTTCTGCAGCTCTCCCCGGCACCCTGCCGGGAGGGGGAATCATCACCGGAGTCCTCTTCATCACCATGCCTGCCGGGGAGTGGAATTGGTAAGAGAAACTTTTACTGTGAGTGTTGTTTTCTGTTTTTGTCAGTTTTTTATTTCATTGTGGAGAATACTTTTGGTTCTCTGTTTAGGTGTACTTCTACCACTGCTAGGGTAGTAGGTAACACGTTATCTGCTGAATTAGATCCTTATAAAATACCTATGAAAATTGTTGGACGTGTTATGGATACCTGCTATTATGGAGATGGAACTGTCCATCATGGTGATCATTTGCTCTTTATACATGAATTATGCGAGTTATTCAGGTGTGCAGGTATTACAATGGATCTAGTTAAAAGGAAATTATTTTATTTATAGCTGAAAGGAAAAGCCGTTGAATGGTTCAAATTACTGAAGAATGGTGAATCTATTGGGTGGGAGGAAATTGTTCCTCTCTTTTATTCTAAATTTTATCCTCCTAGTGAGATTCATAAAGACCAGAATCAAATATATAATTTCTGGCCTCATGATGGAGAGAGTATTTCCCAAGCGTGGGGGATAATGAAGTTATTAATGCTCAAATGTCCCGTTCATGAGCTCCCAAGTAATATTGTTATCAATAATTTTTATGCAAGGTTTTCTCTTCATGATAAGGATTTATTGGATACTTCTTGTTCTGGATCATTCACACGTATGAAGGAAGAAGCTAAATGGGATCTTCTTGATCGCATTCAAGAAAACACTGAAGGATGGGAGAATGACAAAGCTAGAAAGTCATGTATAAATTATGATTATGAATGCATTAAATCTTTTATGTGAACTAATGATTTCTATAATGTTAGTGCTGTTTGTGGTCTTGATTCTCAAATCTTTGCAAACTGTCTTAAAGCTTTTGCCTCCTATCTTGATATTCCTAAAAAGATATTGTTCCTGCTAGTAATGTAGAAGTGCATGTTGTTAATCCTGCTGTTCCTGAGCCTTATATTGAGAAAATGCCTTTTTCCTGCTAAGGTGAAAGAACACTCAATTGTAGCTAGTGTGGTTAATAAGAGCATTAAGAAATCTAATGAACCTGATGAACAAATAACTGTTGAACCTGCTGTAGCAATAGTGAAAGATCTTATGTGTGGAAACGTACAGGATGAACATATTGTCTTTTGTGAGGATGCTTCTAATATTGTCTCACATCCAAATAGACCTAAGAAAACTAGTGTTCCTGTGCTTTCTGTTAACATTGGTGATCATTACTATTATGGTTTGTTTGACATTGGTGCTAGCTCTAGTGATATTCCTTATGAGCTTTATAAAGAAATTATGCATGAAATTGGTTCGTGTGAGCTTAAAGATATTGATGTGGTTATTCAGCTTGCTAACAGAGAAACTGACTTTCCGATTGATATTGTTAGAGATGTGGAAGTTTTATGTGGTAAGACTAAATATCCCACTGATTTTCTAGTACTTGGTAAGGCTGCTAGTAAAACTTGTCCTATTATTTTTCGTAGACCTTTCTTGAACACGTGTGGTGCTATTATAGATTGTAAGAGGGAGAATATTTTGACTAAATTTGATGGAAAATCTTATGAGTTCAATTTCTCCAAATTTGCTAGAGCACCTTATGAATCTGAATTGCCTAATGAAAATTTTAAAGTTGAACAACTTGCATGTATTTCTCTTGCTCCTAACAATGTTGTGCAGCAATATATGGAGGACCATGAAAGTGAGGTCTTTATGGAAGAGAGAAATGAGATCGACGATATTCTTCTTCGTCAACCGGTGATACTGAAACATAATTTACCTGTGGAGGACTTGGGTACCACATTATCACCCAAGGAGGATCCTGTTTTTGATTTAAAACCTTTTCCTCATGATCTTAAATATGCTTATATTGATGATAATAAAATATATCATGTTATTATTAGTGCTAAACTTTCACGTGAAGAAGAGGAAAGATTACTAGGAATATTGAAGAAACACCGTGGAGCTATTGGATATACTCTTGATGATTTGAAAGGGATCTCTCCCTCTATATGTCAGCATGTTATTAATATTGAACCTGATGCAAAGCCAGTAGTTGAATATCAACGCTGTTTAATTCCTAAGATGAAGGAAGTGGTAAGAAATGATGTATTAAAACTCCTTGATGCTGGTATTATTTTTCCTATTGCGGATAGTAGATGGGTGAGCCATGTGCATTGTGTCCCTAAGAAGGGAGGAATGACTGTTGTGCCTAATAAAAATAATGAGTTTATTCCTCAAAAAGTAGTAGTTGGTTATAGGATGTGCATTGATTTTAGGAAAGTTATTAAGGTTACTAAGAAAGATCATTATCCTTTGCCTTTTATTGATCAAATGTTAGACATGTTGTCTAAGAAAACTCATTTTTGCTTTCTTGATGGTTATTCTGTGTTTTCTCAAATTGTTGTTAGGAATCAAGATCAAGAGAAAACAACCTTTACTTGTTCTTATGGTACTTATGTTTATAGACGTATGCCTTTTGGTTTGTGTAATGCTCCTGCTACGTTTAAAAGATGCATGTCTGCTATTTTTCATGGTTTTTTGCGAAGAGATTGTGGAAGTATTCATGGACAATTTCTTCGTCTATGGAACTTCTTTTGATAATTTCTTGCACAACCATGATAAAGTTTTGCAGAGATGTGAGGAAACAAATCTTGTTCTTAATTGGGAGAAAGGACACTTTGTGGTGAATGAAGGAATTGTTCTTGGACATAAAATTTCTGAAAGAGGTATTGAAGTTGATAGAGCTAAAGTGGAAGGAATAGAGAAAATGCCATGTCCTAGGGATGTTAAAGGATGGAAGAGCTGGAGTAAGAAGTCTTTAGGTACAAGAAGATGGTGGAGTGTGAAGTTGACATCATCCACAGGATAAAGACAAAACTGATCGCCGAGTACAAGAAGGAGACTTTAAAGCTTTGGGAGGAGATCTTCTCACTCACCGAGACCGCCAACAAATTGCAAGCACAACTCTATGATGTGCATAATCAGAAATGTGAGTATGAGAACAGGTTTAAATGTATAAGCTCTGCTGCTAGTTTCAGGATATTGGAGACCAAGACACCTTTTGTGGATGGAGAGCCTTTACCTTGGAAGTTTGATGATGAGAAGGATTTACCACCACCACCGAAGAATTAATTCGTCATTGGCATCCCCTTGGCTTGTTCCAAGCTTGGGGGAGTGTCGCGGTATCACACCTTTATCTTTCACTGTTTTACCTTTTAGTAGAGTGATATCATGAGTAGAGGAAATATCATATACTATGGTTTGCAGTATGGAAGTATCACTCTTTAGTTGGTTATCGGTGTATCCCTTGGTTTGAGTTGTCGTAATAAAATATTAATGAGAAGTTTCATCATCTACTTGCTCTACTTTATTTTAGTTTGCAATTTCTGTTATATGGTTGATCTTGTTGTTAGTATTGGTAGCAATGTTGGAGCTTAAAGTTAATTTAGTTGGTTTTGGCAAACTTAGCATTGGTCAGTAGCCACAATTCGTTGAGACTTAAGTAGAAAAGAGGGAGTTGCATGTAGATATATTATTCCATGATCTTTCTTTCTTGTTAGAGTATTCTCAAGTAAGATTGTTTGTACCTTCAAAGGAAGATTTCATGATTGGCTTTATCATATATGTATTTGTTTTACCTCAATTCTTATGCTTGCTACCCAACCTTGCTAGCCAAAAACATGTACTGAGAGGGAATGCTTCTCATGCATCCAAACCTTGAGCCCCAAAACCTTGCCATTTGTGTCCACCATACCTACCTATATGTGGTATTTCACCGCCACTCCAAGTAAATTGCTTGTGTGCTACCTTTAAACCTTCAAAATTACACATGTTTTGTGCCCTTGTTTTAGCTCATGAGGACGCAAATAGAGAATATTTATCTCACTTGTTGATTGCATTTCACACCCTGGACTAGTGGCTTCATCCACTTAGCCAAATGATAGAAGAGCTGGCAGCAGGAATCCCAGCCCCAAATAATAATACAAATTCTCTTCACTATTTTTTCCCCTGATTTATCATTCAAAGCATAATTGTGTAAACAAAAGAGAAAGAGGGACGACCTTCTATACCAGTTGCGTCCTTCAATGGGAGCCGCTCTTGTGAATTCTAGCTAGCTTGTGACGTACTGTATTTTCTGTTTGTCATTCGTTGACATAAGCATACACCTCTCTAAAAATTATACACTCATCCATGGTATGTGATTGTTCGCAGGCACCAGAGGATTCGGTTAGCCATGGTTTGTGTAAGAAAGGTTGGGAGGAGTGTCAACCATTTTATGCCTCTGTTTAACAAAATAAAAGATCTAGCACATGAGTGATCCATGATTCCCTCTGCGAAGGGCCTATCTTTTACCTTTATGTTGAGTCAGTAAACTTACTCCTTTCTGTCTTCAGCAAGCATTTGAGTTGTTGTGATCCATCCATCTACATGTTGATTTACTCAATCATGTTCTTTATTCTTCCTTGTTTGTACAAATGTTTTTATCTGTTTGAATACCACTTTGAACGTTACCAATGTCTGCAAATAGACTGTTATAATTGAGCATGATAAACTCTGCAATATAAGCTCTAATATAAATACTATGATCGAAAGATAATTACACTGTTAGTTGTTCTCTGACCAAGAACGAAGTATGCCTTTACCAATTTGATTTCCTTTTTGCACCTTTATTGTGATTTCTTCTACTTGTTTCAAGTTTGATTATATGATAGGAAGTTGTTGTCTAAAATGTCTTGTTCTTTGTTAGATGTGACGCCTCTTGTCCGTATTTTATTATCGACACCTCACTCCATAAACGTGTGGTCATGTTTACTGAGTTCAGTTTCGCTTGGGGACAAGCGAGGTCTAAGCTTGGGGGGAGTTGATACGTCCATTTTGCATCACTATTTTAAATTGTTATTTTCTATTAATCATTGACATATTTTATGTTATGATGCATCACTTATATTATTTTATCGTATTTTGCATGTTTTATAATTTTTGGAGAATAAACACCGGGACCAGAAATCTGATGAAAAAAAACACCGTCGGGATAACCTATTTCTGAAGGTCAGAAGAAGAAGGGGGCATACGATAAGTCTTAGAAGTCCCGAGGAGGAAGCCAACCAGAAGGGCACCCAGAGGGGGGCCACCTGGGGCCCACACCACCAGGCGGCGTGCCCCCTCCCCTCTGGCCTGTGCCTGGGGGTGGTCTAGCCCCCTGGCCCATCCTGGGTGACCCTTTCGCGTACTTGACCCCTAGGGAACCCTAAGCCCCAGAACATCCTCGAAGAATTATTTCGCGCTGCCTCGGGGCGAAAAACAACAGAGAGAGAAAAGCTCTCCGGCCGGGAGAAATCTGTCGGGGAAATTCCTCCCCGAAGAGGGGGAATCATCGCCATCGTCACCGTCATCGCTCTGGGCATCATCAAGATCGTCATCATCATCACCACTAGCACCATCACCCTCATCATCCACCTTCTTCTCGCTATAAAAATTAGGGGTCTCTATCGTTGTTTTACATTAGATCTCTCTCCCGGTGTGGCTTACTTGTTAGTAGTTGATGCTTGTGAGATTTATCGGTGTTTATACTTTATGAGCAGATTGTTATTATACATTATATCACCTCCTATTATGATCCATATGATGTCTTGTGAGTAGTTCGTTTAGTTCTTGAGGACATGGGAGACGTCATGATGTTAGTAGTTGATTCATGTTGAAGTAATATCTCGTGGTTCGGTATTTAAGTTGTGGTGCTATTCTTCTAGTGGTGTCATATGAACGTCGACTACATGATACTTCACCTTTATGGGCCTAGGAGTATGCATTGTGTACTTGGCTACTAATTGTGGGGTTTCCGGAGTGACAAAAACCTAAACCCTCGTTAGAAAGCCGATGCACAAGGGAGTCTAGGATCCCGGTGTTTTAAAGTTGTGGTTAGATTTATCTAATTTACTTTCTTTTATTTGCGGATGCTTACGAGGGGTATAATCATAAGTATGTATTAGTCTTAGTTGGGCGGTGCATTAGCATAGGTTCACCCACCCAACACTTCATGAACCAATAAATATTAATCAACCGTAATGAAGCAAAAGCACTTGACAAAATTCCCATGTGTCTCGAGAACGTTTGGTGATCATAAGTAGAACAACCGGCTTGTCATTTGCTCTTAAAAGGATTGGGCCACTCGCTGCAATATTATTTACTGCACTTTATTTATCTGCTATATCAAAAACCTCCAAAAACCCATTTGCTAGTGTTACAGTGAATCCTCTATCCAACTTGCTTGTCAACACCTTCTGCTCCTTGTTGGGTTCGACACTCTTATTTATCGAAAGTACTACGATACACCCCCTATACTTGTGGGTCATCAGTCTCCTTTAATGACATCCTAGAATTTTTGGTAGAAAAGAAAAGGCAGTCCATCAGGTCCAGGTGCTCCATCAGAGTAGGGCCCAAAGACAGCAGTTTTGACCTCCTCCTCATTGAAAGGTTTTTCCAGGCACCACTCCTTTCCACCTTGCTCACTGTCAAATGACACGTTTTCATTTTTTTTTTGTGGCCACGATGACTCCGAACTTGTGATTTTATCTAAGACCTGGTATTTTTCTAGAGCGGGAGCTCCTAGATCTCGGATACGAATGTTTCTCCATGATAGTTTTTCAACCACACGGCAGGGGAATGGGAGTTTAAGACCTATTCCCTACGTTTGAATCCCCTTTCTTTTTCCCTTCTTAATTCCCATTCCACAGAAGCAATCAATGGATTACATATCTCCCATTCCCAATCACGAACCCCCCCCCCCCAAAAAAAACACACGCTATAAGTGCTAGTCGAACAAAGAGATGCTGGAGTGCAGGTGCAAATAGAAGAGCAAATGAACAAGACTAGTCGATTTCGTTTTGTAGAAACAATCTTCTATATGATACTCCTTCTATTCTGTAGTAGTTATAGATAAATTTTAGAATAATTTGGTCAACACTATTTGACTTTGGAAATATATATACGCCTTATTTTCGATAACGGAGGTAGTAAAAGTTAGAAACAACAAGGTGTGATATTTATTGCCAAGAGGGTCAAAAAGACTCAGACAGATAACATGCTAAACACACACACAAAACATAGCACAAGAGAGAAGGGCAAAGGTAAGAGCTACGCCAACTGTAGAAAAAAAAATCATATTCGAAGATATCTTTATACCAGGAGATGAGGCTTCCGAGCCCTGAAGGGTTTTTAACTGAAACATCAGATATAGGTGATAAAACCGTAGAGGAAATTTTCATCATGGTTGCTTGATCGCTTTAATCATACTCAGTGTACCGGTATGTAATGCTTTTGTTCATTTTTGTGTCAGTTGGCACAAAATTTATCACAGTAAATTTTAAAGGCTATGTGAGTTGTATCATTTTGGTTGCAGAAGTTAAACAACGACATAGCTCAACACCATGTAGAGGTACCGACGGCCGACAACCTTTACCAAGTCCGAACGATTGTCAACTACTAGATCCGCTGGTCCGCTATATTCACCCTGGAGTTCTTTCTTTGTTGAGATGGAAATCGACGTTCTTTTGAAAAGGGCTAGGTAGTTTGCACGCAGGCAAAACTTCTTCATGAAAGGTCAAAAATATACCTTCATGTTGTTATGTGCGTGCATTGTGTGTTTTCTATCTAAAAAATTGTTGGTGTGTGTTTTTGTTTCTTATATCCAAAGGTTTCAGTAATTAAAATTCAGGTAAGCCTCCAACACTCCAAGAGTTTGAAGCTGGATCTCCCCAAAAGGATACTATGGTAGGGCAGTGAGAACATATCTACACTAGCTTGTGGTGCAGTCGGTGCACTGGTGTTCAGAAATAGATTCGACATGTTGTCAATAAATCTGAAAATAGTTTTATTTTTAGATGGAACTCACGATTCCACTAAAACATTGGCCCAGCAGAAGCGCTGGCCACCTCAATACCTACATCATCAGGTAGTGATTCCGGCCAAATCAGTTCTTGTTCTTGCCGGCTCCCAGCATATATACTTAGCTAGATCGTGCGGTAGAGATTATTATTACAAGTACGTGGTGCAGCAGAGATGATTACAGAGCTGAAGGACAACTGCATGTAGAGACGCAGGTCCACGTCAGACACACACAAATTTGATACACGGTTTTTTTTTCAGATTATTTCAATTCATGTTCTTGAGCTGGCTCGATGGGTCCAAGCGAGAGAGAGAGGCGCGGGTGCACGCACGGCTTTGTCCGGATATTGCCGTTCGCCGGTTTGTATTTTCTCCGTTGATTAGTCAGTCCACTGCATGAACCGTCGCCGATCTCTTCTGACTTGCCGCAGAACGAGGCGCAGGCCACCCGGCCATGAGGACGCGCGTGGGCGCGCCCAATCGGTTTGGTGGCCGAGCGGCGTAGGGGGAGCGTGGCCCTTGGTGAACCGGCGAGCCGGCCGAGGCAGGATCGATTCACCGCCTCCTCCTGCGGGCCTGCCTCCCACCGGGGAGCTGCCATGCCATGAACCCTCCGTTGACTGAGCGTTCCATGCATGCGCGCCCTGCCATGTCGCACGCGGGGCGGTCGGGAGAATTTGTCTCCTCGCGCGCGCCAGGTGTGGCTCGGTCTTAGAAAGAAAATTCTTAGAGCAAGTACAATAGAGTCCAGTAGCAGTCGGTAAGCATTTAACTAATATATTTGTGCTTAGTTGTAGGAGAGAGAGCAGGAGAGAGAAAGGAAGCGGGCTCTCATGCAAAAGCCAGCTGCAGCACGTGCTCCTAGGCACTATGTGAGAGTGACAGGTGGGTCGTGCATTGATAAAGTAGCACATTCTTATAGCTAACTATTGTACATGTTGGCTGTAAGTAGGCTATAGATGACATTCCATTTTCTTATAGCCAACAGCCGGCTATACTATTGTCCTTGCTCTTAGAGCAAGTTTAATAGTAGAGCTAGCAGCCGGCTACAAGAAATTGCCATGTCATCTATAGCTAACCATAGAGCCAACATGTACAATAGTGAGCTATAAAAATGTGTTACTTTATTGATACATGCCCCACCTCCCACTCTCATAACATGCCTAGAAGCACGTGCTGCAGTTAGCTCTTACATGAGAGCACACTCCTCTTCTCTCTCCTATTCTCTCTCTTTCATGTCATCACAAAAATATTATTCTAATCCTTATAGCCCGCTTACATAAGCTTATTGTACTTGCTCTTAGGGTCGACTATACGGGTGAGACTCGGCCATAGGAAATAAAGAATGATTACTTCCTCTCTTTTCTACACACTGTTCCTGATAGAGGACGGAATCAGCTGCCTCTCCCGCATGCATGGTTGAAAAAGGCTGACACTATGGGGCCAGCTTAAGGCCCAAAGCAAGTCTTAAGCATTGTGGAAAGTTTAGCCTGCTATAGCATGTGTGGTAGGACCCACCTTATGACCTCTTTTCAAAATAAGCATTGGAGATGCCCTAAGTTGGCACGGCCGGAGCTCCTCGCCGCGCCGCGCGTACGGCGCCGGCCGCCGGAGTGGACAAGTCGGTGAGAAGACGGCGTACGTATGTAGCCTTATCCGTCTCGCTCGCCTCGTGCATGCATGTCCTGCCTCGTGATCTTCATGTGGCCAGGGGGTGCAGATAAAGGTGGGGTCGGCTCCTATATGCCTACCTATCCATATCCATCGATTGACCTCTTGTGTAATCTTGTTGCCGGGAAGGTGCAATGCATTCGGTCGCTATATATAGGGATATTCTCTCTAGTCGTCTAGTCTCTATGCATACGTACGTACTGGCCAGACCGAGGCGGTGGCTACTGGCTATAGTAGTACTTGATAGCTAGGTAAGGTGCATGTGAACGGTAGTGCTAGCTAGCTAGGGTGTGGCACGCAGAGGCGGGAGCGGTGCGAGAGATCGACAGCGAATGGTGCGAGTTGGTGACCAACAACATCCACGTAGCACATTCCAAACAAGGCATGCATGCACCGTTTTAGTCATCGGGACAATAGTGTGTGTCAGTGCAGTAGTAGATATATATTCTTTATGTCACAGGGTGGTTGGGTGCTACAGTCGTTATAGATCATGTCAACAGTTTTCTCCTTTCATTAGCAAAAGGAGATGCATATCTCGTATCTACAAAGCATTGGGTTTTTGTGTGTGGAAACGAAACGGAACCAAGGATTATTGCGTGTTTACAATACTTCAAACGGATTTTATACCTACACTACTCCGCCTCCTAACCCTACGTGGCACCGTCTCGTCGGAGTCAAACGGAGTGGTGACGGTATTGGCCCTCATTGGCTTGACGGCAGAAGGTTTCTTACCGGGCAACCTAGAGTTCGCGCTAATGTTGTTCTCCGGTGAAGCGGATGAGCGCCGGCTCTCGCTCCTCGCCGAAGAGCGTTGCCCGCTAGGGGTTGTCGATGTAGAACATCGGGTCCAGCCACAGCCGCTGCTCCGTGAACAATTATTTTGATATTTAAAAACATTTTCGGATCATATGAAATTATTTTTCGAACCAGGTATGCATATCGGTATGAAATTATCGCGGGGAAGGTGCAATGCATCCGGTCGCTATATATACGGCTATTCTCTCTAGTCGCCGCTGGCCTCTGGTATCGTGGGAGCTCACAGGAAAGGACACTGAACAAGCACAAGGCCCATCAGCACCAGGGCGTGCAATCCGAGGTGAATAGAAGGAACCGGCTGTTCGCTGCTAAGAACATGTCTAACAGACCCTCTAAATGGCCCAAACCCGTATAATAACCGCTGATATACGGGTTTGGGCTCTATCCGGCCATCTAGCAGACCCCGTAAATGGACCACCCCGGACGATTTTTTACAAGTTTGGGTAGGGGGCGGCCCGTCGACCCCTACATGTGCGGGTCGGAAGGAGATGTACAGGGCCAACCCTCTACCTCGAGCGAGCTAGGGCGCGCTGAAGTTTCAGGAGCGAATCCCATTTTCGTTCGCCCCGCCGCCGCGTAGATCCGGTCGCCTCCGAGCCGCCGCACCCCCGCCGGACACCGCCGCACCCCCGCCGGACCCCCAGCGGACCTCGGCGCCCCTCGACTCGCCGCGCCGTGTGCATCTCCGCCGCCTCCCCACGATGAGTACTCGTCGTGCCGCGTTCCTCTTCGATTTCGCCGTTCCGCGGGGCCCTGATCTCTGCTTCACCATCGTAGATGTCTGCGGACGCGACTATGGATGATGTGGAGCATTCCGATGATTCGTTGAGCTGGTCATCGGGGGATTCGGACCTCGACGAGCTGCTGAGCGACGACGACATGGAGATGATGCAGTACATCTTCCGCATCAAGGACCTCGAAGACCGCGCGAAGCTGCTAGATCAGAGAAGGGGTTCCACGAAGGGCCGCATATGTATCCCGCGGAACCGCGCACTCGGCCACGAACAGTTGTGGCAAGATTATTTTGCCGAGGTACCTACATATCCCCCCCCCCCCCCCGTCTCTTCCGTAGGAGATATCGCATGCGTAGGAGTTTGTTCACCAAAATCGTGAAAGACTGTGAAGCAAATTCCGATTATTTCAAGCAACGGAGAAATGCCGCCCAAGTCATGGGATTTAGCCCATATCAGAAAATATCAGCTGCCATGAGGGTGATTGCATATGCTATCCCTGCGGACTATACTGACGAGTACCTTCGCATTGGGGTACAAACAACCACTGATTGTGTGCGTATGTTTGCCAAGATGGTGATCAAGTTGTATGGCGAGACGTATCTCCGAGCTCCAAATGAGGATGATACAAAGAGGCTCATGGAGATGAATGAAAAGAGAGGGTGGCCTGGGATGCTTGGTAGTCTAGATTGCATGCATTGGACATGGAAAAATTGTCCAAAAGCATGGCATGGAATGTATTGTGGAAAAAGCAGTGATGCTACCATTGTGCTTGAAGCTGTGGCATCCCAAGATTTGTGGATTTGGCATGCATACTTTGGACTACCGGGGACACTCAATGACATTAATGTCTTGAATAAATCCCCTTTATTTAAAAAAATAATTAGGGGTGATGCACCACCTTGCAACTACAAAGTTATGAACAATGAGTACACCATGGGGTACTATCTCACAGATGGTATTTACCCTGACTATGCAACTTTTGTGAAGGCAATTAAAGAGAGAAATGATAGGCCTTTGACAAGAAAAGAAGCAAAGTTCACAAGAGAACAAGAGGTTGCTCGCAAAGATATTGAGAGAGCTTTTGGTGTTTTGCAAGCAAGGTTTGCCATTGTTCGGGGTCCTGCACGGTTTTGGGACAAGGATACTCTTGTCGACATCATGACATGTTGTGTGATTCTTCACAACATGATCATCGAAGATGAGAGGGGGTTAAGATTGCCATGTTTCTATGATAATGTTGGCACCCGAGTGGTGCCCGAGAGAAACCCTGATCGGTTTGAAGCTTTTCTTGCAGGGCATCGCGGCATTGAATGTGCTGAGACTCATCACCAGCTCACCCAAGATCTGATCGATCACCACTGGCAGTTGCATGGCCAATGATTCATTTTCTCTTCTTCTATGTGTGAAACATTGATTGGGAGTTCGGAAAACATTTTATTTGTGTGAAACATTGATTGTAATAATTAAGATTTTTATTGTGTGCTTTGAACATTTTATTTGTGTGAAAACATTGATTGTAATAATTAAGATTATTATTGTGTGCTTTGATAATTTTATGCAATGTGATGAGATGTTGCGTTGATATGTAAAATGTCCAAAACCCTGTTTTCGGGGTGGGGGTAGGGGGTCTGCTAGCTCGCACGAGTTTTTGGCCGGCGAAATGTGCATACAGGGCCCTCTACACGCGTTTTAGGGGGTGAAAACTTAGGGGGTCTGTTAGACATGCTCTAAGACCTTTTATGCTTTGTACTCCCTCCGTTCGGAATTACATGACGCGGTGGCATTTTTGCTAAATGGTCCTCTACCTTTTCCCGACCAATCCCGCGGTCCTCGCTCCCTGGCTCACCTTCTCGCTCGCTCTCCCGACAGACACCACGCCGTCCTCACCGTCGCTCACCTTCGCTCTCCGACGCCGTCCTCACCCTAGCTCTCCGACGCCGCACGACGCCGCCTTCCTCCCTCCCCCACCCCATGCCGCCTTCCTCCCTCCGCTGCCCCATGTCGCCTTGTTCTCCTCCTCGTTCCCCAACATCTTCAAGTTTGGATTTTTGTGCCGGTGCTAGCGCTGCTCGATCCCCTCTCCGGCGGCGAGGAGAACCTCTGTTAAGCGGCGCTGCTCGCAGATCTTCTTCACTCTTTCCTCTCCTGCTCTGCTTTGCTCCAGGGAAAGCCGCATCTCGGGATCCCCTCGGCAGTGGAGACCAGCCTCCATGCCGCCGCCCGCTCGTGGCTGCCTCTCGGCAGAGGGAAGCTCCAGGGATAGCACACTCCGCCTCCTCCTCCATGTAAGCCTCCAATTTCTCTGCAAGAAAACCATGTAAGCCTGTCAGTTGGTACCCAGTCTGGTCCTTTCAGTGTGGAGAGCATCAAATTTCAGTTTCTTTCTTACTTTTTGCTACCAATATAATGGTATGGAGCCAGCCAATTAATGTCAGTTTAGGGTTGTTGAAATTACCTGTAACGAACTGAGCTGAACAATATGCCCATTGGATTAGCAATTTGTGTACTCGTTTCGTTTTTTATGTATCGGCACATAAACATCGAACTAGTGCCACATGATTGAGGTCTGTCATCAAAGTTAGCTGGTCACTTAAACAGTACACAAGATGGTATCAGGTTCAACAATCCTGAGAATCTAAAAAAGAGTTTTCATGCTTTCAACCGGAATGGAGCACAGAATACTGGTTAAAATGAATATTGTTGTGATAATTCCAATGCCTTCAGAGCTAAAGTAGCCTTTTAACTTACAGGTCTAGGTCTTCATAAAAAACTAGCCTCTTTGCAAATCCTGCTTACATAATTCATTTGAGTACAGTTTTTTTACCCTGGGAGGGGTAAAAAAATCTGAAAGAATTGTCACAGATATCATTTCCCCTCATGTCTTGTTTATGGTCACAATGACCGGTGCATCTCACTATTTTTTACTTCAGTGAAGATGATGAGGTCTTAGGGCATCTCCAGCCGTTGCGCCCCCCCAGGGCCCAAAACGCCGCCGTTTTGGTGCCGCCGCGGCGCTAAACGGCGCTATTCTGAAACCTGGGGGGGCGCGTTTCCCAGTCGCGTCCCGAGCCCAAGAATCGGCCCAAACAAACGCAAATTTAAAAGAGGCGAAATTTTATTGATCAAAGCGAATTGCGTACATTTTCGAGTGAAATTCAAATTTAAAACAGCGAAAATGTAAACTACGCGACGACTACCCCTACGCCTACGCATCGTCGTCTTCATCAGCGGCGTCGCCGTGGCGGCGCTGGTTGGAGGGGCCAGCTTCGCTCTGACGGCGTTGCTCCGCCCGCTCCGCTCGGGCTTGCAGGCGCAGTGCAGCTGCGCCTGCTCGGAGGGCGGGCGGCTGCGGCGCTCGCCCTGCAGCGCCACCTGCCGCCGGTCGGCCTCGTAGAGGGCGATAATGCCCGCCTGCTCGGCCGAGGCAGCGCGCGCGGCCATCTGCCGGCGCACCTCTCGCGCCGCCTCCTCCCTCTGGTGTGACTCCAGAGAGGCCCGGATGGCGGCCGCCTCCGCCGCCTGCGCCGCCTGCTCGAGGACGCCGCGAACCTCGCGGTACGCGTCCTCGTTCTGCGCCGTCTCGAACGAGTGCAGCCCGGCGTGCTGCTCGGGCCATATCGGCTGCCGCCTCACCTCCCGCCTCCACTGACGGGCAGCCCGTCGTGCTTCTCGTGCCTCGTCATGCTGCGGCTCCGGCGCCACCTGCTGCGGCTGAAGTTGCTCCGGCGCCGCTGGCTGCAGCTCGTCGTCGTAGTCGCTGTCGGGCCACGCGTCCCAGAGACGATCCATTGCGGCGAGGGTGAGGACGGAGAAGGTGGAGAAAGAACGGCGAGGGAGGAGGCGAGAATGTGCGTACGGGGAGGGGGCGGGCACCATTTTTATAGCTTGGCGGGCCAGTCGCCGCGCCGCGCGTGTCACCGCTGCCGCCCCGCCATTAATCCGGCAGTCTTTGACCGGGGTGCATGCACTGGCCGGCCGCCACGCCATAACTCCGGCAGCCTTTGACGGCGCGGGCGCCGAGAAGGAGGTCACGGGCGGTGGCTTCTGTTCCCGCGCTTTCCCGTCGCGTCGCTGACCGAGCTGGCCCACGCGCGCGGCCGCGCAGTTTCGCCCCCCCAGGCCGAACCCAGCGGGCTGGGTTTGGCCTGGGTGCCGCGGCGCTATTTAGCGCCGAAACGGCGCTATTTGGGCCTCTGGGGGGGCGAGTGGTGAAGAAGCGGCGCTATTCGCCGCTTCCGCCGCGAAAAAAACCCCCTGGGGGGGCTCTGGGGGGGACGGCTGGAGATGCCCTTATATGTCCGTTTCTTTAGTTGTTGGTCAGACAATGAACATCCTTCACTACCAACAGAAGCTTCATTTCTAACCATATGATAGACATAGCAATTCATACTTCCAGAATATGCACCGTATGATATACGACTAAGCCAGACGCCCTGTCCCTTCTTCCAAAGGTTGAATGAAATTAAATTTGATAAACCAATAAGTATAGACTTGCTAGGTCTTATCACAATGTATGAATATTAATTGCAGCAATTTCTTTGTCAATATTTCAGCACTCTTTGCAGAACTTTAATTGTTAATTCAAAAAATTAACACGCCGCAGTTTGCGTAATAAAAGATTTGCTTCAAATAAATAAATGGACCATCACATTGGATAGATAATGGCATGACGCCAAGGGAAGGGGTCTTCTATAGCCAGAGTGTTCCATGGCTCTGCCTACTTTAGAAAATTTTGTACTGCGGTCCTTATTTATACAGATTAGATATTAAGTAATGATAAAATTTAAGGATATCTTCTCTGCTTTGCCCCCTTTCTAGCATATCACGTATAGATTCTTTTACAGTTATATTTGCATAAATATCAATTCTACTGGAATTAGTGGGTTCGAGACATCTGAACCTAAAATTTAAACAATTATCGTCTCATGAAGACTTACTATCTAGTACCAGAGGGTGGAGTTGAGAAGTTTGCAGTTCTCTTGGTGAATTTCTTGGCAAAGTTGGCAAACCCTTTTTAAGATGTGTAACCATAAGTGTTGAACTACCCGGAAAGCATAATGCTCTCTTGATATCAGCCCTTAGAACTCCTATTAGGAGCATAAGACTGCAGATGCTAAGGACTGCCAAAATACAAAAGGTATAACAGGTTATGCATTTTTTTTTGACAGACCACCATCTTGTTCCAGAAAACTCCATGAGAAATCAACATGATTTCTGTTCTCAACCTTGATTTTAATTTCAATTTATAATCATAAAAATGGTGTCATTATTATCGATTTATTGTTTCTCTTGCTAAAAGCAAAAAATGTAATTCTGGCATCACAGAACTGCACTCAAGTTTCTCTACTGCAAGTTGATTTGCATACTGCACGATATCACTTTGCACCGTAAATGGGTGACACCATAACCTGCTACTGTGTCATAGGAATTTGAACTGTTCTCATTGAAATATTCATGCTCCAATTTCAACTGTACCATCTGTAACACTCCAATTCTAATATTCATACTGCAATATTCATAGGAACAGAACCGTTTGTACCATTTGAACTGTTCATATTCAAATATTCATGCTCCAAATATTTTTTGTACTGTTCAAATAATCATCACTCATACAGCAACCTGTACCTTATTATTCAGAGAGCAACTACATAGAGAAACTGAACTGAAGTTGTGACTCTCGAAGAGACGAAGACTACATAAAGCTGCAGGTTATACAGTTGATTGCAGCCACAGATTGAAGGTGGTGCTGCAATTTGAATTATTACGAAAGAATGTGAGTTGCAATATAGACAAACACTTGTTTGTGCCCTCTTGTTTTCAGTCAGGTTCGATAGTTGAGCACTGCATTTCTATAAAAGTTGAAGTAGATTCTTAACTGTCAATTTATCTTACACATGCTGGATCCAATGAGACTGTCAATCTATCTTACACTGCCTGAATTTGTCCTTACACTGCCCAAATCTACTGTTATTGTCTCATTCCTTGCAGGGATTTTGCTTGGGCATAAACTCACCAACGGGAGCAGCAAAGAGGCAGAGGCCGACGGCAGGAGCAGAGGGGCTAAGGCCTCGAGCAGAGGAGCACAGCCGGCGAAAGAAGAGGGGATGATCAGCAGCTACGACGATGTCCGCGATGATTCAGGGATGCGCGCGACGGCCAGCCGGCGACGGCGCTGGGGGCGGGGCAGCGAGCGGGACTGAGCAGAGGGGCCGTGCTGCGAACCGGTGCCCTTCCCTTTGGTTGATCCGCGTGGGCCGTGATGGATGGGTTCTGCGTGTATGGCAGCGCTTGGCCGGCGGAGGAGCTGGAGCGCTCCGGCGGATTGGTCGACGAGGAAGAGGCGGCGAAGGGCGAGCTTCACGTCTGGGACGGGAACGTGCCCAGGAGACCAGAGCAGGAACGGGAGGGGCGCGGCCTTGCTCCCCCGCGCCGCTACCAGCCGTGCTTGACGAGGAAGAAGGACGACGGGGGAGCGGCGGACGGTGGGGAAGACGACCGACGGTGGAGGAAAATTTAGAGCTTGAAATTCCTAATTGCAGGCTAAATCTGTAACGGCCTGAATGTACGTGCTTGACGAGGAAGAAGGACGACGGGGGAGCGGCGGACGGTGGGGAAGACGACCGACGGTGGAGGAAAATTTAGAGCTTGAAATTCCTAATTGCAGGCTAAATCTGTAACGGCCTGAATGTACCAAGGATGTTTTTGCAAAAAATACGGTGTGCTATAGCCGCGTCATCTAATTCCGAACGGAGGGAGTAAATTGTAATACCATGAATTTGCATGCTTCCAATGAACCGCGGCAAACATTGTCTTTGTTCTATCCCGTCTCTGGTAAGCCATACGCTCTGCTGAGATGATACATTTGGAACTATAGAGCTGCTGTGAACAAAATGTGAACTAGGAAAAAGGTTCGTGAAGAAGGGTGTCTAGAGTACCAAACGAATTTGCCGCAGAAAAGAAAAAAAATGGTGGTTCGCTGGAGTGGACTGTGAGGCCCAAGTGGCCCAGGAGAGCAGCGGCCCGTTATCCTTCCACCGTTGGAAGCGGGCAGTGGACGCTGCTCTGTGAAGCCAGCCTAACGCTGTGCCTGCCACATCATGAACCGTGAGGCCCAGCTTTCGCACAGGCCCCAAGCGGTCCACTACGCAACTTGGAACGGGCGGGCCAGCGATAGCACAACCAGACCAGGCCCACAGCACCACAACAGCGTCCACACCACCTCGGGTTACAAGCGCTCGCTACAGTGCTCAGCGAGAACGCTGTGTGCAGAATGCTATTTAAGCTGGTCGCGTCCTCCCTCGCTAGGCGAGGTGGGACTAGGGCTGTGGTGCTATGCACACAGTGCACCTGTTTTTCTGAGCGATGCACACTGTACGCTGGTGGGAATACGTGGGCTTTTGTTCCTTTGTCGGTTTGGGCTCATAAACAAGGCCATGAGAAGAAGATTTGAGCATCTGTTTGGTGGTCACTCGTCAGCGAAGTGGTTGTGCTGATCGCGCCCTGCACCAGCTAAACCAACATTTAGTTTCAGTAGGCGTTGTGCAAAGTGCATGGCGTACTCTGTTTCTAAGAAAAAGGAAAAAAAAACATTACAATATTCCTGAGAGTTAAGCGTGTCGAATTTTCCTCCTCCACAAACTTTAGTCTAAAAATGTAGCTCACAGAACCAACTAAATTTTGAACATTGAAAAAAATCCAAAAAAAAAAGGACTGGCATGTGGGCTAGTGTATCACTGTCAAGAAAAAAAAACTTATTTGTAGTGCGTGTGAAAAAAAAACCTGAAATAGCATTTTCAAGTTGTGGAAAATGTTGTGGTTCTTTTTCTCTCAACATGCAGCTCAGCTCACATTTTCACGGAACTTGAATTCCGAAAACACTTCAAATTTTCAGTTCAACTCCACGTCAAGTTGCGCTCAGTACGAATTTCACTTTTCTTTTCTACACCTGAAGTAACCTGTTTCCAGCTGCTGCTACTACAGATAGATAGAAAAGAACTGGTTCAGAAATTGCACCCCGGTGCCGAACAGAGCCTATAACGCCTACCAAAAGTTTGCCTTAGCAGCCAACAAACATAGTCATCTCAACAAAAACAAAAACAAAAACCAAAAGGAGTGACACAGATACAAATCATCAGACTGTTGTTGGGGGAAGAACACAAAGCAAAAGCTGCTACTCCCTCCAGTCCGAAAAAAGTCACATGTGTATTAGTTAAGTTGTATTCCCACGACAGTTTTTGTGGATCGGAGGTAGTATTATGTTTCAACAGCTTTCACGCTCAGATCAAAGCAGACCAGACCGAATGGAGACTCGGACGTTCACCATATTATAATAATCTGATAGAACAGAGGCATTCTAGCCCATTTCTGATAAAGCAAACTCCTGTGTAAGTGCAATTCATCACAAGTGTTTTTGGGCGAAGAACATGAACCAGGAAGCAGCTATCATCATTTGGACAGCTTTACGTCGAACTGATAATATTAAAGACAAAGAGGAAACACAGCAAGCATGTTTCTATAAACGGCAACAGATTTGGCTAGAGTGGCACAGCAGTGACGACGGGGTGCCAGAACATGCACCACAAATTACAACCGGTAACTTGAACCGTTTATCGCTCTGGACACCTCCTTCCATCGCGAAAACAATTTCAAGTTTGTTCCTTATCAAGCAAATGGTTTTCAGTTAGACCCGACTATGACACGGTGTTATTACATCCATGACAGCTTCATTTTAGCTTGTCATGCACCGCTGGCATACACACGAGTCCACTCCTTCGCTGCAAAGCACGGAAAGCAACAGGTTAGGGTGCTCTGAAAACAAAAATGTGGAGCACAAGACCAAGTGTTAGTCGTCTGGCTTTATTGGCTGCAGCACCAAGTACCTGTCTCGACAGCTTCGGCTTCATTGGATTTCCAGTGCTTTGCAACATTTTCCGAGAGAGGGTCATCCGGGTTTGGAGCGCTCAGGAGTGCCTGGATGCTGCGGGCCAAATATTGTCAAGAGCATGGTCAAGAGGCAGTAAAGCAGCACCAGACAACAAAGATTACAAGAAAAAAAACTCCTGAAATATGATACTATCATGAAGCACAACTCATGGTTTTAACTATAGTGTACAAGTGTAGAATAACAAACCGATACATCAACTACAACAAAATAATTTTGGCGAAAATGCAATGGAAATCAAAAGCTGTTACCTCAAAAGAACAGTGCGTATTTGAAGAGCCGGACTCCATTTGTCCTTGAGGATGTCAAGGCATATTCTACCAAGCTGGAATGTAAGTCCATCAGAAACGAGATACAGGTTATTAAATAGTTGCCTACCTTGTCAAGAATATTAGTTGCCTACCTTGTCAATGTTGGGATGGTATATTTTTGTGAGAAACCTAACCTGGAATAGTCAAAGAACGATGTCCCATCAGAAAGCCTCAAGCAAACATATAAAACGGCACAGACAGAAATATACTAGTGTAAGTGTGTAACTACTTAAATTACATCACACTAGACCTAAAACAACCACATTGATATCCACGAGACTATAGCAATCTACAGATAGAAGTTGACAGCTAAATATTGAACCATCTCTATTTAAAATAATGATGATAACAAATAGTCCCCAGATGTTACATATTATATTATCATGTCAAGCCACTTCCATAATGACACTGCCATATAAGTTAGGTGCTCAGCTGTGTGAAGAGAACTAGTGAAGTAAAAAAGAGAGACATGTAGCATGGATGTAACAAGTATTAACAAAATGTCGTTATTGAATATTCCCATTAACAAATATAGTGCAAGTATTCCAAGTCGCTAAGATGATGTGCACATCAACATGCCAAAAACAAACATGGGCACCACCTAAAGAAGAAAGTAAAATACAGACATCGAACAAGCTTGAAGCAAAGTCAGAAGTTTCACCAAGTGGGATAACATTCAAACTATCATTCTGTAATTATGGTTACTGCCTGCTGGAAACTACGGCATAGTTATAGAAATAAATTGCTTTGAACCACAAGATAAATTGGACAAAAGAGGCAGAACAAAACAAAATGTCAACCTATATCCAATATTACGTTTAGCATGATAAAATATTAAATTCATAGGAGCCTCTTATAGATTTAAACTTAACAGTTCAAATTTACAACTAGGAAATAAACCCAAATAGACATAAAGAAGTTGAGCAGACAAGCAAGTCCATAGTAGAAGTCAAGTGTCGAACGAAAAATTATACAAACCAACATTCACTTATTCTCGATCAAAAAAATTACTTTTGGAGCAGCCATGGGATATTCCTCAGGTAAGAAAAGTTCAAGCTTAAAAACTCCACCTGTCAAAACATAGAAGGAACAAGATTAGATGACCAGATACAAACAACTTTAAAAAAAAGGATGTCGACCCCCCCCCCCCCCCCCCCAAAAAAAAAATCTAATAAAAGCAGATACATTTACCAAGAGAAGTAAACTAAGCTTAAAACAATTAAGATGAGAGGCATGGTACTCTTCAACAATATGAAAACAAGTAGTTGTTTCATACATTTATAATATAGATGATGCACCACATTCCAAGATGTTAGATGCGAAGATGTTAGATAATTATGTGTATTGTATATGAGTAGCTTGAAAAAATGTAGAACTGAAGGAAAGCAAATATGTTCAATTTCCCTGAAAGACCTAGCACGGAAGAGTCAAAACTTGCGCCACATATCATCATATGCACACTAATAGCAGGCATAAATGCAAAAACCGGTATGCCTACATGGCATAACTTATACAAATAGAAACCAGGTTAACTGGAGCTCGTGCAATCGTATGTATCACCCGTCCGCAATGGTTATGTCGAGCTATATTTTGGCATGTAACCAACAAAGTCCAAGCTGAGAATAGAATCTTAACAGCACAGAGAGTATGATAACCGCCAGGGGGGATACCAAAAGCAGCACATGATGGTGGGATTACTTGTCTATTCAGACAACATAAGTTTAGTTGCTGTCGCGCTAGAGCAACAACCATCAAGTGATCATCAAACTATACATCTCTGCTCCTTTGCTAGACACGTTGCAGAAAATCTTACAAGCAGATAAGAGGTAGACATACAGGTGATGAGAACATGGTACCCATAATTCCAGTCCAAAAAATGCCACAGTCAGACACTATCCCATAGCAATACAGGATGGAAAGCACATAGATACTGGTATTACAGATATTTCAACAGGAACAAAAAAAAAATCTCTCAATACCTTCGTAAGGAGACTGCGCCGGTCCAAGGACCATGACATTGAAGTAGCGCATGTTCTCCTCCGACGGCGACGCGCTGATCCCCGGCGCTGCAGGCAGGAACCGACACAAGGCACGAATCAGAACGGCACACGCCGCCCCCAGAAATCCACAAGAATTCCACGGGAAAACGTACCTGGTTCGCTGAGCAGCCGCTGCGTCTCCTGCGCAGATCCGAATTCCGAACAGGTTAGGCGCGACGAACATACCAACCAGAGAGAAAAGGTGAGCGAGAGACATCGATAGATCTGGGAGGGGTGGGGCGATGAGCGATCGGATCGCGAGGGCGCACCTTGATGATCCGGCGCGGGAGGTTGCTGTTGGCCATGGCGCCGGAGCTGCCGGTGGGTCGAGGAGGGCGCGGAGGGGGACGCCTCGAGCTTCGTGCGGCGACGGATGGGGGCGGGGACAGCGCGAGAGGTCAAAGGAGTCGTCGTCAATCGGTCGGGAGAGGAGGGAGGATGAGATGAGGGACAAAGCCGGGTGGGGAGAAGGGGCCAACGGAAATGCTCGTTGTACTGTTCCGTTTCGCCTATATATAACGCAACTCTCCACGACTCTACCTACGCTACAAGATATTTTGTGTGTGCTTTAATTAAACAACAAAGCTCAATTCAATAAACAACAGGCTCAATTATTTCCCTACAAAAATCTTACTTCTAGTTATTCCACTTCATAGGCATATATTATAGTACCTTTTTATAGCATACTTTTTCATCACACTAAAAATTCAGGCTGGGCGTTCGGGTACCCGAAAAATTCGGTTGGGTTATTCGGATTTTTGAAAATTCAGGTTCTGAAAAATTATACCCGAAATGCGGGAGTTTAATTCACTGTATTGGACTAAAATTACTTATCTACTTCGGGTTATTCGAAATGTTCGGGTTATAGAAGTATAAACCCCAATTCTCATATAAAATTCCGATTTTTTGAATTGACACCCGAATAGGTGCTCGGGTTTTCTGGGTTCGGGCTACGGGTTCGGGATTTTCAGATTCGGGCTTCGGGTTTCAGGTTTTATGCCTAGCGTGACTAAAAATGACGATCTTCTTGTTTATATGATATATACTTGCCAATTCTTGGCTGCCAATATATTTACGAATCTCCTTGACCTAAAATTGTTTTTAAGATCTTGTGATGAATTTTCTTTTGTGAGGATACCTCACTTAAGTTAAATTTGCAGCATTAATAAGTAGGATACCTTAGCACGATCTAGGATTTAGAGCATGTAGATTGATCTATTTACAACAATTGAATGTGCTTGTTTATTTTTATGTTGTTTTGTGCATTAGGCGGATTGGGAACTATGGCTCGATCCTAGGCAACGGAAATTTCACTAGGCGGATTGGGAAATATGACATCCTCAATCGAATATTCGTAGCCAATATTCCATTGCGAATAGTTTGGACAACAACATGAGGGAAAAAATCAGAGTGTTTAGTTGTTATAGAGATGGTAGGATTTGATTCCTTTTTTGTCGGAGGATGATCGGATGTTGATCCAGAGAAACCGTTAGATCGTGGTGGATGTATGGTCTCTAAAAATGTCAACCATTGTAAAACTTGTATTTTAAATAATTCAAAAATCATATTTACAACTATTAAAAATTGGAAGAAAAAAAAACCATGTATGTCCTTACTGATGTATTCCACAAACATGTCAATTTTCAGTCTGAGATAGTACTTAGCCTTGAGCTACACAAAAATGAAAATGTATAGATCCGACCGCACAATTTCAAATCTCTGAAATTTGTAAGGTTTTTGTCTTTTTAGTGTGTAGGATGCATAATCGACTACATCTGAAATTATTTTCAATTTCTTTTTAAATCTCTAAATTTATTTATTTTATTTAAAACAGAATGAGCACTGCCCAAATGACTTTCCGATGTTAAAGGCTAAAGAATGTTTGGCATTGGATGTGAATGGCCATTAGACACGCCGCACATAGGAAAAATAGGCACTTTTTTTAACGTGGGAATCTATACATCATTGATCGTGCCCTGTAGATGGTGGAGAACAATTTAGGCTTGCTTGGCCAACTCGGGAAACCTGGTTTGTGCTCAGCAAGTCAGCACGGATGAATCCGGCTAACGATGGACGTGAGGCTGTGAGAGGATAGAATCGGCCGAAAAGGAAAAGGTGAAAAAGGGCTCAATTATTCGTCACAGCTTCAGTCCTACGCCAAGCAACTTGATCGGAAAGGTTTCTTGCTCCACCGTTTCAACGGTTCGCCAAAGAACATTTTGGTCGGTCGTGCGCGTTTAGTTTGTGGTTGGAGTGCGAGATGCGTAGCCGTAGCCTGACCAAAGGTGAAATTTAATCTGAAATGACCAAAGGAGTAGTCTCATTCGACCTCTTTTAGAACCACCAAACCTTTTGGCGCTTAACTTTGCGAAAGGAAGTAATGCTTTGCTATTGTGGTCAACACGATCTAGCCTCATGGATTGTTGCAATTGTCCCATAGTGCCGAGGGTGGATCCAGTAATAAAGAATATGGCGCTGGTCACTTCCAAATAATTGAACCGTCGTCGGTCACGTCCGTTCCTGCTAGAGGCGGGGCGAAACCCTAGCTGCCACCACACTCGACCTCATCCCCTTTTCCTCAGGGCCGTCTCCAGAAATTGGGGCCCCGGTGCGGAATTTAAAGTGAGGCCCTAATTTTTTTAAAGTATATATTATATTATAGCTAGAAAAATAAAAATAAATGCAGGTCTACTCAAGAAAACATACATTAAAAAAATTATGTTTACAAGAACCATGAAGCACAACTATGTAAAAACAAATTGATAAACTAAAAAAAACTTTGAGAAACTTAAGAGGACATACATCCGAAAAAATAGAGTGTAAATTAGAAAATACTTGAGTAGCAGATCGGGTGATGGAGTATTTTTCCTGACTAGTAGTAGCAGTGTATGCGGTGGGTTATGGAGGCCAACAAAAAAAAACTGAGCGGTAGAAAAGGTTTTATGGGCCTTTTCACTTAAGCCCATACGTAAACTTTAGTGTCTTGACCCAATTAAGATCTCATCTTCTTCCTAGGCACGCTCGACAGAAAACATCCATCGACCATCCATGGCGGTTCCGCTCCAGCAAAAAATTTCTTTCACGGGGCTGCTTTGCAAGGATCCTGTAGCCTGGAAGGCAAGTTAAGGGTAGTGCGGAGCACCCTTCTCCGCCCTCTGAGACCTAGGGCGGCCGCTCCTATCTAGGGATTTGGGGGCCCTGTGCGGTCGCGCAGCTCGCTCACCCTCATCGACGGCCCTGCTTTTCCTCTCCTCGCTGCCGCCGGAGGGCGTCGCCGGGCGAATCCTAGGCGGCGTCAGCGGCGGCTGTCGTGGGATAATCACGGCAGACGTTACCGGGGGTAACTGATCTTGGGGCAAAACGACACAGGTGTTTGGGAGAGGGTTTAGCTCAGAGGAAAACATGGTGCGATTCAATCTGGTAGCCGGCAATCAAAGTCGCCGAGTCTCCGATCTCGATATAACAGCTCAACTCTAGGATTACACTAGACGCTCGATACCAAGCGTTATATCTAGGGTTCTTAGATCTCTGTCTCAAGCTAGACCTGGGGGTCGGTTTATAAAGCACCCGTACCCCCTGGCTTATTCCCCAAGGCGCACCCTGGATCCTACCCGGACACGGCGCACAAACCCTAGTTTTCCTTTACAATAACCCACAATCCGGGTTGCTGGGCCTACAAACTTGGGCCTCCACAAGCTTCCCTATCCTTAGCCGGATCCTGCGCACCGTCCTTTGGGCCGGGTTACTCCTTGGAGTTTGGCCTACCGGGTTACCATCCCCCCGTCAGTAGTCCCCAGAATAGCCTGGGCTTCATGGATCCTCCTTGAAGCGCTCGCTATTCCCTGCAAAGATATCAACATACAGGCATATAGAGGCCGGGTTAAGATGCTCTGATATTCAGCTAGGCCTTACTCCAGGGCGGCCATGTAGTAACCCGGGTTTTTCCCCCAAACACCTTTAATTTTCCAGGTCTAAACCCTAATTCCATACTCGATAATCGATCCTGATATCACGGGATGGATTCCCTTCTCTCTTTTATCCAGATGCCTTGCTCAATATTTGGCGCATATCTCGCAGAAACTTAAATAAATAGCCGTTTACCTCCGCAACTCCCGGCCCCCACTCACCGAACCGGGCTTACCCACTTATACTATAAATAAGCTCCTTGGGGGTAACCCGAACCCTAACGGCTCATTTCCCCCCATTCCGCTTCCTTTCTCCTTCTAAGCTCACTCTCACTGAGCACCACCACGGAAATCCCGCGCGCATCACCGGAGCCCATCGGCCGGAGGCTACGCTCCGCCACGACTCGCCCTGCGCCGCCGCCAAGATCCGCCGGCGAATCCCCATCCGGCCCGTCAAGGACCGCGAAGGGACACCAGGCTTGCGCCATCTGCCTCCGCAAAGCCTCGCTCAGATCTCCTCCGGTAAGCCACTTGCGTCCATTAATTCGCCCTTGCACTTTTTGATTTCACCTTAGATTAGATCCAAATCGACCCGCCAACGATTCCTCGGCCATGCCGAATTAAGTTGCTAACATTCTTTCCAGCTCGCATAATAGATAAGTTATGGATTCCAATCCATTCTCCTACTACCTGCAAGTACTAATTTCGCCACAAATCCGAAGATAAGATTCCCAATCTGGGCCCGATCCACTCAAAATTTCCGCCTTGGCCTCAATCACCCGGCCGGACTTCCCCTTTTCAGTTCCTTTTATTCGCGTTAAGTGCCTATACGGCCATCCATCGTCCCCAAAAAACCCCTTCAACACTTAGATCCCCATAATTTTCGTCATAATACTTGATACCCGGACAATTTCGAACTTTACTCGGTGAGCTAACACCCGGGTTACACGCAATTTTTCATGTCTCAATATTACCCCACTGATACTCGGCCGGCTCACAACTTCCGGGTCTTAGTCCTCTTATCCTTTTACTTTGTACTTTGCAGGTCAACCACATGGCTCCCAAAAAGCAGGGGAAAACTCCAACCAAAGTTAAAGCCGCCAACTCCATATCCGCCAACTGGGCGCGGTCTACAGTCACCAAATCCAAGTTGGAGGAGCTAGTGGAGCTGGGAGTCCTTCCTCCTCAAGAGGATATCCAATGGAGAGTGCCGGGTAAGGAGACCCGGCCCACCCCGACAAAAGGCGAGGTAATTTGCTTTGTGGAACACGTGACCCGGGGCTTCCGCCCACCGGGTCACCCCTTTTTCCGTGATGTTTTGAATCATTACGGTCTTCGCGTCTTTGATATCGGGCCTAATTCTGTTCTAAACATCTCCCACTTCATAGTCCTTTCCGAATCATACTTGTGCACTTCGCCAAGTCTAGCTCTTTTTATCGAGCTTTTTCAATGCAAACCGTGCCGCGAGAGCGGTGACGGGGCGCTTCTCGCTTGCGGCGGGGTTTCCATCCAGCGCCGCAAGAATTCTCTGATGCCACCCCTCACCCTTAACTCCCATGTCAAGCACTGGCAGCTCTCCTACTTTTACTGCCAAGACACCTCCCCACCCGGCCAAAGGAAGCTGCCGGGTTACTCAGAGGGTCTTCTTGACATCTCTGATAAATTTAGTGCCTTTGCCCCTGACTCGGACAGGGAGGCAATTCAACCTCTTCTAGCCAAAATCACCACTCTCACAACCCAAGGCCTCATCGGGCTCAACCTGGTGAAGACTTGGGTAGATTTCCGGATTCAACCCAACTCCATCCGCACAAAGTTAATGTGCGAGTATTCAGGGCAATCTACAGACCCGCTCCGGTACTCCGACAACATCTTCGCAGCTGGCGATACTCATAAAACCATCAAGGGCTTTCTGACCGAAAAGCTCGAGGTAATCCGGAACATATCCGGGTTAGAGCCCTTCACGCTTGAGAACCCAGCCCCCAAGGTGAAAACCCGACTTTGATGCCTTTACCTTTGCTCTTTCTACTCAACGCAGTTAATAACCCTTATGCTAACACTTTTCAGGCTGATGATGATTTTTGGAAAACCAATGCCTCCCCTAGCTCCGAAAGTCCAGAGGAGCAAGAAACTGTTAACTCGGACGAAGGTACTCTCCGGATTTTATTTGGTTCCCTTGAACTCACCATAACCCCTTCATTTCCAACCATAACTTTGATGATATCCAGAACAAGAAGATGACGAGGAAGAAAACTCCGATGGCAAAGTAGAATCCGCCAGCGACGAGGAAGAACTGGAGCCGACAGTCAAGGTCGGATCCAAAAGAAAGACTCAAGAGGCCACCTCCAAGGTTTCATATCTCCTCCTCGCATTCAACTCGCATTACTTTAATGATATACTTGAGCTACCTTGACGTTATCCCACTGGCCGTTCTTGAAGGAGTCGCCCGTAACCAAGCGTAGGTCAACTCGAAATCACCCGGGTGATGATGCCCTTAACCCGGGTATTTCATCGACCCCCCCGCGGCGGGCTGGTAATTACCCTATCTTTTCTGGGTCAAAACATTCTCTTTAAACCATTCCCATATGACATCTAACTTGATAATTTCCAGCTTCTCCCGAGTCCAGCGATGGATTTCCTTGTGACTTTGCTGTGAACACCGGGTAAGATCCCCTTCCTGATGTTCCACCATATTTCATCACCCTTTCTTGACTTTGTATTTAGCTGCTTACTGACAACATCTTATAGGGCCACGGTCGTTATCAGCGATCAAGAGGAAACGGGGACCGAGGGCCCGGGTAAGGGGAGCCCGGCTGATAAGACTACAACCGCGTCCAGCGGCGAAAAACAAGCGTCGCCGCCAAACCCGGACACGCAAGGAGCCGAGTATCCAATTGCTTCCCATGCAAGCAAGAAGAACAAAACCACCGTCTTGGGTGCAGAAGAAGGAGCGTCGGATTCCGACACACAAATGACCCGGGTTCCGCCTCCTACTAAGAAGAAAGCTCCTTCCCGGAATTTCCAAGGCCCCGGGTCTTCTGATACGAGTAAAGACACTTTCGATCAATTGATGAACACTCTCCTCACTATGAAGACTTCGGAGAGCCAGATCTTGGAGCGCATGGCTGCAGAGCACCAGGTAAGGACACTTTGTATCTCATATTGCATACCTAGTCCCCAAGTTCCAAGTATGACTTGCAAAAGTGATGCTTGGTACTTTACGCCACATTCAGCTTTCCATACAATCCAACTAATACTTGCATTCCTTGCTACTTACAGGCACAGATAACCCGGTCTGATGAAACTTTACTGAAGACCGAACAACTTCTTCTTGCCGAGATAAAACGAAGGGAAATCCTTGAGGATGACATGAAAACCTTGAAGAAAGATGTTTCCAAATACAAGAAGAAGTGCAATGCCGCTCAGACCGCACTGAAGAAACTATCGGACCAGGTCTCCGATACTTATCAGATCTTGCTCAGTAAGTTTTCTGCTGTCGATTGGCTTCATGTCTTTGCTTTATTATAACAGACTCGGGATTACTGATACGCTCTTTCTTTTGTTACGACTGCAGGTGCCAACCTTGCGGCCCCAGAGGAAAATGCCATTGTCAGGCTAGAACCCTCAAGACTGTGCTCCGGACTTTCTTTGCCGGCACAAAATTTATATTGGATGCTGTGAAGTGGCCTACGGAAGTATATCCGGGTGAAGAGAATCTCGTTCAAGCCTGCTCCACTGTGCCTGGCTGGATTGAAATCTGGAAACGCTCATCATGCCAGATTGAAATGACCCGGGCTTTTACTCTGGCCAAGGCTTTCTTTCCAAAGCTTGACCCGGCAAAGGTAACATCCGGGTTTCCCGAATTCAAGGCTGACGGTTCCAAATTTACACCCAAGGATTTCAAAGCCATACAAGCCGCAGTGCGCCCCTCAGCTACCACTTTGGCCGATAGCTTGGATCTAAATACGATTATGAGTGCATACGACGCTGATGGCAAAGTAATTACGGAGGAAGCGCCCCCGCCTTTTGATATCTTGGAGAAGTGGGTTTCTAGCTCGGCCAGGAAGAGGGAGGCGACTGCGAAGAGAGAGGCCGAGTTAGGATCAGGCCCGTCTGCCTCTACACCAGCCGTCCCTCCACCAGTCCGCCCTGATGCAATGAGTCCGGGTAAGGGTGCCGGGAAGGCTAAGCAGCAAACCCAGGACTCAGACCCGGAAGGCCGTACTCAGGAGGCCGAATAGGGCCGTACTATCATAATACCTTGTAATGCTTTGTATTCACACTGTTATGCTTTTGATGGTGCGCCTGTGCACCCCTGATACTGACGCCGTACCTTGTAACGTACTTTTTAGTCCGTGATATACTTTGCGGCTTTCCTGGCCTTTTGATAACCGTATTGCTTGCCTATTCTTTGAACTTTTTCTCGATACCCGATTCTCTATTTTGGCTCCCTTCGTAAGACTCGGTTTTCCGAGTACCAGGGGCTTTGATACGTGAACTTTTTCTTTAAGTCCCCAAGACTCGGATGGTGAGGTTTTTCGAACTGCGATAGCCAAGTAATTTGTTTCTGTTTCGAAGTCCCCAGTCCCCAGGACCCAAAGTCCGAGTCATGGGGGTGTGGCCTTTCTCAGAGAACAAATTATTTTTTACCGAGTCGCAAGCCTAAAGCCATTCCGTGTGAATACTGAAGTTATGCTTGATAGTTGTTGAGTTTCCAGCTTTTAGCCTTGTACTCTGCATAAACTTGTGGTTTAGATGACCCTTTTGACTATCTTGTACTGTAAGCCGGCTTTCGCGTGGATACCATGTTGTTACATCCATACGAGAACAGTGTCAGGCAAGTCCCATTGGGCTTCATGGCTGATTGTAATCGTAAGCGAACAAATCATGCCACTTTAGTGCGAGTCACATCGAGCTTAAGTAAGAAAAGTCAAGAAAATTTGGCTCCTTTGTCCGGTTATAAGATTGCAGCCGTACTCATTTGCGAATAATCGGCCCTTATAACTTATAGGCATCAAGGCCGGGTCTTTTGGGTTGCTAGCTGGGCTACTTGAGCCGCCAGCCCCCGAGACCTGTATATACTCAACATTCTTAATGATACGGAAATACTGATGCCACGTGGATACTACTTACTTGTAATCGGGCTGTAACGAAATAGGACTTGATAACCATCTCTTTATTGCTGCGAGAAAGTTTGGATCAGCAGGCCGCCTCATTAAAAACCTTCCAGTCCCCTTAGGTACCCTGGGTAGGAAAAGAGCGCGTCTGAAACCTGCTGCCCGTTACATTGTTTAGTTCTTCGTGGACACCGGTCCCGAACTGGCGTGACCGGTGCACATTCTCCACACGTTAGACTTTTTCATGACGAGTACCGGGTTTGCTAGCCAACCCAGGTAAGGTGTTTCCATGACATGGCCGGTTGTGAGTGATCGTGCAGCTTCTTCTTCTGTGGCGGATTGTTTGGAGGGGTCATCCTTGACAAAAGCCACCATTTTAGCATCTTGTGTTACCTTGGATTTTGCTCGTTCGCCTTCAGTACTCGGCCTTTTTGATGTGGCTCTACCCTCCGGGTCTGCTTGAGACCGGTACTGCTTGAGTTCTTCTTTTCTACAGGCCTGCTCGGCCATTGCTGCATCTCCTTCGTCGCATTCAGCTGCTATGTCTCGGTTTCCATGTATGGTAATGGTCTTCTTGGGACCCGGGATTTTTAGCTGTAGATATACGTAACACGGCCTAGCCATGAATTTGGCGTAAGCCGGCCTTCCAAATAACGCGTGATAAGGGCTGCGCAATTTGACTACCTCAAAGGTAAGCCACTCAATTCGATAGTTATCCTTTGACTCTCCAAAGGCTACCTCCAATGCGATTTTTCCCTCGGGGCATGCCGAATGACCCGGCACTATCCCATGAAAAACTGTTGAGCTTTTTTGCAGCTGAGATTCCTTGAGACCCATGCGTAGGAAGGTTTCCCAATACAGTATATTGATGCTGCTTCCACCATCCATTAAAACCTTTTTCAGTTCGTACCCATTGACTTGCGGTGCGACTACTAGTGCCAAGACTCCTGGGTGCTCCACTCTTTCTGGGTGATCCCTTCTGCTCCATGTTACCTCCTGTTCTGACCATCTCAAGTACCTCGGGACAGCTAACGAAACTGAGTTGACCGCTTGCTTCAGTATCTTTTTGTCCTTGTTAGAGCCTCCTGTGGTATGCACATGATACTGACCCAATTGTTTGGGGTTAGCCTGGAAACCTCCTGCCCCCCCTTGGTTATTACCTTGATTTCCAGCCGCCGGATTACCGGCTGGGGGTGGGCCGTTGCCCGGGTTTGCCCCTAGACCCGGTCCTCCTCCCCGTCCTGCACCTCGCATAGCTCTGTGCACTTCCTCATTCTTCCATCTTTGTAAATCGGCGCACTGTTCTAGGGAGTGGTTAGCTGGCCTGCCATTCCTGCTGTGCTTCGGGCATGCCATCCTGAATATGTCCCAATTGTTACCCGGCCTTGGCGGACCTTGATAGTTTCCTCCATTGTGGTTACCTCCGTTGAAATTTCCTTCGGCTCTGGGCCTCGAAGACCCGGCTTCTGTGTTGGCGACAAACTCGGAGCCTCCTTCGAACGGGCGCTTGTTCTGGCTATTTCCGTTATTACCTGATGCTGATCCATTGCCGGTTCTTCCGTTATTGCTTGTGTTTGCTTTTACCTTCTTGTCATCAGCTTCCTCTTCTGTAGTATCTGTCGCAGCGTGTTTGTTGCACGCATCCATCAATTCTCCCGTTGTAACTTCCGACGCATTTCGACTAGACTTCATGCGAGTTAACTTTTGCACTAAAGGTATATACTTGCATGTTTTTGCCATGGCCTGTAGTGCATCCTTGGGCTGGATATCCGTGGATGAGTGAAGTATCTCCATAACCCGGCGCACCCAACTACGCGCCGATTCTCCCTTCTTCTGGACGCATCGCTCTAGATCATCAATAGTGAATAATTTCCTGCAGGTCCCGTGAAAGTGCTTGACAAACGCGGTCTTCAATTCCTCCCAGGACTTGATCGATCCTTCCGGCAAATTGGTGAACCACAACTTTGCTGCTCCTTCCGACATCATCAGGTACATGAACTTGGCTTGGAGGTTCTCGGACGCGTTGCGAATTGACATTGCCATCTCGTAACTGCTTAGCCATGTTTCGGGATCCATAGTTGGCTCATAATCCACTACTTTCCCTGGCTCTTTGAATTTTTCCGGGTAAGGTTCAGCTCTGATACTGTCCGAGAGACACTTAGGCCCCGCAAGAACGGTTGAGGCCGGCCTTGCTCTAGAAACGTGTGATACCGCGGGGGGCGCGGCTGGGCGCGATGCTGCGGGAAGTCCATGCGCTGCAGACCCGGCTGCGGCCCTCCGAGCCCTAGAACTGTCCACGACGGCCTGTGCTGCTGATGCTGCCTGAGCGCGGGGAGGAGGCGGCATTTGCTGCTGCTCTTCCCTCCGTCGTGCTGAACTTGTTTGGATATTCCCTTGCTGTTGACTGACGTATGGCGTCCCGTGCATACCGCTTCTGTGATCCGGATAATTGGCTTGCTGTGCCACCGCAGTGTGCAACAGATCGATGGCTTGCCGAGTCTTCTCTGCATGGGGCGACTCTCCCACAGGGATTTGATTCAACGCGAGTGTCGCTGCATATACATTGTCCATGGGGTTATTGTAGTGGCCGTCTGGTGTGCGGAATCGTGATGGTGGTAGTGGTGGTAGATCGTTGCCGGTTGTGACTCTAGTTTGTGGTGGGGGTAACCCGGTCCGCTCATTCGCGGGATGTGTTGCTGATGTCACCTGTTGGGGTGCGGTTCCCTGGTTCACCACTGGTATCGGCTGGTCCTGAGGTGTAACAAATAAATTAGCCGGATTAATAACCCCGCCCATTGCTGGTAACCTGGTGTGGTGCCTTTGATGTATTCTAGACGTTTCCTCTCGGAGCCGGGTTTCCAACGCATCTAGCTCACGCTGCCGCGTGGCCATCCCTTGCTTTTCTGCCTCTACCTGCCTTCTTTGCTATTCCAGCGCACGACGAGCCACATCCAGATCCCTGACGCATTCCGCTGCGTTTTCCGGAGTGATAACCGTTGCAAGAACCGTGGGGTCTAGAATCAGATTATTATCGAATAAGGCCGGGTGGCGCGGGTTCGAAGGACCCGCGCCTGGTGTCCGGTTTTCTAAGAATCCGAACGTATTTGCATGCAACTCTTCATCCGCTGCTCTGCTGGTTACTGATGCCGACTCTCCATCAACCCGGGCCAAGACCGGGTCTCCGTTAGCCGCGCCCTGTCGCTGGGCCACTGCCTGAGCCGCCCCGACTGAGGCCGCGGTTGCGTTTCCTTGGTTGAGATTGGCCGCGGGGGCCGCATAGACTGCAACTCGGCGTACGATATCCGGTGTAAATTCATGCTGTTCTTCCTCACCGTTCTCCTCATACCGGTTTTCCAGTAGATCCAGGATAGACCCGGTATCATCTTCTCTTTCGGCCCGGTCGCGTGGGGTCCATGCCGGCTCCTCCGGCTGTTCCCACTCCGCGATGGGTTCTTCTGCCGGATGTGTCGTTCCAATCGATTCTTCATCATCTGATCGGATAGACGTGGCTTTTCCTGGCATAGAATCAGATCCAACGTTGTCAGGGATCGAATTGGAAGCACATACCATACCAATGAAGACGCTGATCCGGCCGATTGTCACGACGGATCCGGATTCGAGGTGATCCGACTCCGGCCCCCAGCCAGAATCGTCCACCATCTTTTCTCCTTCGTGGTCGATGTAGATTTCGCCGATGACAAGATTCTCCATGCCCTTCCGAGCTTCTCCCGTGATGTAAACACCTTTGGACGCAGGCCCCACGGTGGGCGCCAACTGTCGTGGGATAATCACGGCAGACGTTACCGGGGATAACTGATCTTGGGGCAAGACGACACAGGTGTTTGGGAGAGGGTTTAGCTCAGAGGAAAACATGGTGCGATTCAATCTGGTAGCCGGCAATCAAAGTCGCCGAGTCTCCGATCTCGATATAACAGCTCAACTCTAGGATTACACTAGACGCTCGATACCAAGCGCTATATCTAGGGTTCTTAGATCTCTGTCTCAAGCTAGACCTGGGGGTCGGTTTATAAAGCACCCGTACCCCCTGGCTTATTCCCCAAGGCGCACCCTGGATCCTACCCGGACACGGCGCACAAACCCTAGCTTTCCTTTACAATAACCCACAATCCGGGTTGCTGGGCCTACAAACTTGGGCCTCCACAAGCTTCCCTATCCTTAGCCGGATCCTGCGCACCGTCCTTTGGGCCGGGTTACTCCTTGGAGTTTGGCCTACCGGGTTACCATCCCCCCGTCAGCGGCGGTGCTTTCTATCCCCCTAGCCTAGCGGTGACGGCGCAGGCCTTCGCGGTAGGTGGGGGCGTGGCGCTAGGCGAGGGGCATCTCGGTGTCGCTGCTCGAAGGCGGCTTCCGGACTCTTTTACAAGGGTCCTCGACCGCGACCCACCCAACGGGTTGTGGCTCCAAATGGTCGGTTGCATCAATGGCCCCTGGTGGGTGGCCACCGTGTCCTGCTCCAGCGGGTGCCTCATGCTGATGCAGGGGTGGAAGACCTTTGCTCGCTCCCAAAGGCTGGAAGAGGGACAGATCCTGATGGAGGGATGATAACCCGGTAGGCCAACGCCAAGGAGTAACTCGGCCCAAAGGACGCTGCGCAAGACCCGGCTTAAGATAAAGGAGTTTCTAGAAGGCCCAGGAACGTAGGCCTCGTAACCCAGATTGTGGGTTCCGATAAGTAAGGTTAGGGTTTGTAAGCAGTGTCCGGGTAGGATTCAGAGTGCGCCTTGGAGAGTAGGCCAGGGGGTCCGGATATTATATAAGCCGGCCCCTAGGTTTAGACAAAGAGAGATCCAAGAGTTCGAGCAATATCGCTAGGTATCGAGTATCCAGTGTAACACGAGAGTTGAGTTAATATATTTAGATCGGAGACTCGGCGACTTGATTGCCGGCTACCAGATCGCATATCATCATGTTTTCCCTTGAGCTAAACCCTCTCCCAAACACCAGAGTCGATTTGCCCCAAGACAAGTTACCCCTGGTAACGTCTGCCGTGATTATCCCCCGACAGTTGGCGCCCACCGTGGGGCCTACGTCCAAGGGTGTTTACATCACGGGAGAAGCTCGGAAGAACATGGAGAACCTTGTCATCGGCGAGATCTACACCGACCCTAAAGGAGAGAAGATGGTGGACGATTCTGGCTGGGGGCCAGAGTCGGATCTGCTCGAATCCGGATCTGTCGTGACAATCGGCCAGATCAACGTCTTCATCGGCATGGTACGTACGTTCGGTTCAGTCCCTGACGATTTCGGATTTGATTCTGTGTCAGGGGAGGCCACCTGCGTTCAATCAGATGGAGAAGAATCGGTCGGGACGGTAGATCCGACAGAAGAGCCCACCACGAAGAGGGAACAGCCGGAGGAGCCGGTATGGACCCCGCGTGGCCGGGTTACAAGAGAAGATGATACCGAGTCTATCTTGCATCTGCTGGAGGACCGGTACGAGGAAAACAGCAGCGAAGAGGAAGAGTACGAGTCTGCGCCAAGCATTGCGCGCCAGGTTGCGGTTTACACGGCCCCGGCGATCAATCTCAATCAGGGAAACGTGACCGCGGCCACAGTCGGAGCAGCACAAGCATTGGCCCAGCAGCAAGGCCCGGTTGACGGAAATCCGGTTCTCACCCGGGTTGACGGAGAATCGGCATCAGTTACCAGCCACACGGCGGATAGCGAGTTGCAGGCAAACATGTTCGGATATCTGGCAAACCGGACGCCAGGGGCGGGTCCTTCAAACCCGCAACACCCGGCCCTATTCAACAACAACTTGATTCTGGACCCAACCGTTCTAGCCACAGTCATAACTCCGGAAAACGCAGCGGAACGTGTTAGAGATCTGGACGTAGCCCGTCGTGCATTGGAGCAACATAGAAGGCAAGTAGAAGCAGAGAGACAAGGGATGGCCACGCGCCAACGTGAGCTGGATGCATTGGAAACCCGGCTCCGAGAAGAAACAACTAGGGTGCGTCAAAGGCATCAAACCAGATTACCGGCAACGGGTGGAGTTATAAACCCGACCACACTATTTATCACACCTCAGGATCAACCGATTCCAGCAGCAAACCAAGGAACTGTACAACAACCTGCAACTGGAGGAGCACAGCCGGCAAACATACAAGCCGGGTTACCCACATTGCGGACTGGAGTCACTGCCGACAATACATTGCCACCACCACCATCATCACGATTTCGCACACCAGCAGGTCACTACAACAACCCCATGGATAATGTGTACGCAGCAACCCTCGCATTGAATCAAATCCCCGTGAGAGAGTCACCCCACGCAGAGGAGACCCGGCGGGCGATAGATCTATTACGCACTGCGGTAGCGCAACAAGTTAATTACCCGGATCACAGAAGTGGAATGCATGGGACACCATATATCAGCCAGCAACGAGGCAATACCGGCAATATCCAGACAAGTTCAGCGCGGCGGAGGGAAGAGCAGCAGCAAATGCCGCCTCCTCCCCGCGTTCAGGCAGTACCAGCAGCATCAGCAGCACAAGCTATCGTGGATAGTTCCAGAGCCAGGAGAGCCGCGGCCGGGTCTGCGGTGCATGGACCACCAGCAGTACCGCGCCCCGCCGCCCCCCCCCCCCCCCGCAGCGTCGCATGTTTCCCGAGTGAGGCCAGTTCAGACTAATCTCGCTGAGCCTAAGTGTCTGTCGGCTCACATCAGGGCTGAGCCTTACCCGGATAAATTCAAGGAACCGGGTAAAGTTGTGAATTATGAGCCGACTATGGATCCAGAAACATGGTTGAGCAGTTATGAGATGGCTATGTCGATTCGTAATGCATCCGAAAATCTTCAAGCCAAGTTCATGTACTTGATGATGTCAGAAGGAGCAGCAAAGTTATGGTTCAATAATTTACCGGAGGAATCTATCAAGTCATGGGAGGAGTTGAAAACTGCGTTTATCAAGCACTTTCATGGGACGTGCAGAAAGCTATTTACTATTGATGACCTAGAGCGATGTGTCCAAAAGAAGGGAGAATCGGCGCGCAGCTGGGTGCGCCGGGTTATGGAGATACTTGACTCATCTATGGATATTCAGCCCAAAGATGCGCTACAAGCTATGGCAAAGACGTGCAAGTACATACCTTTAGTGCAAAAGTTAACTCGCATGAAATCTAGTCGAAATGCTTCAGAGGTTACGATGGGAGAGCTAATGGATGCGTGCAACAAACACGCTGCAACGGATACTACAGAAGAGGATGTTGATGACAAGAAAGCAAAAGCAAATACAAATAATAGTGGAAGAACCGGCAATGGATCAACACCGGGTAACAATGGAGGTAACAATGGGAACAACCAGAACAAGGGCTCGTTTGAGGGAGGCTCCGAGTTTGTCGCCAGCACAGAAGCCGGGTCTTCGAGACCTAGGGCAGAAGGAAATTTCAATGCTGGAAACCACAATGGAGGAAATTATCAAGGGCCACCGAGGCCGGCTAACAATTGGGATATCTTCAGAATGGCGTGTCCAAAGCACAGCAGGAATGGTAGGCCAGCTAACCACTCATTGGAGCAGTGCGCGGACCTACAGAGATGGAAGAATGAGGAGATAAACAAGGCTATGCGAGGTGTGGGTCGGGGAGGAGGACCGGGTCCGGGTGGAAACCCGGGCAACGGCCCACCCCCAGCCGGTAACCCGGTAGGCGGAAATCCGGGTAACAACCAAGGGGGAGTTAGAGGTTTCCAAGCTAACCCCAAGCAATTGGGACAATATCACGTGCATACCACAGGAATTTCCAACAAGGATAAAAAGATACTGAAACAGGCGGTAAACTCGGTTTCTTCGGCTGTTCCAAGATACCTGAGATGGTCAGAGCAGGACGTAACGTGGAGTAGAAGAGATCACCCGGAAAGGATAGAACACTCGGGAGTCTTAGCATTGGTGGTGGCACCACAAGTTAATGGTTATGAGCTGAAAAAGGTCCTAATGGACGGCGGAAGTAGCATCAATATCTTGTATTGGGAAACCTTTCTACGCATGGGTCTCAAGGAGTCTCAGCTACAGAAGAGTTCAACAGTTTTTCATGGGATTGTGCCGGGTCACTCAGCGTGCCCCGAGGGAAAGATCACGTTGGAGGTAGCTTTTGGAGAATCGAAGGATAATTACCGAGTCGAGTGGCTTACTTTCGAGGTGGTTAAGTTGCGCAGTCCTTATCACGCGCTATTCGGAAGGCCGGCTTATGCTAAGTTCATGGCCAGGCCGTGTTATGTGTATCTACAACTAAAAATCCCGGGGCCCAAGCAGACCATCACCATACATGGGAGCCGGGATATAGCAGCTGAGTGCGACGAAGGAGATGCAGCCATGGCGGAGCAAGCTTGCAGAAAAGAGGAACTCAAGTATTACCGGTCTCAAGTAGACCCGGATGACAGAACAACGTTAAAAAGGCCGAATACTAAAGATGAGAGAGCAAAGTTCAAGGCAGCACAGGACACCAAGATGGTAGCTTTTGTCGAGGGTGATCCCTCTAAGCAATTCGCTATAGGATCTAACTTGGACAGCGAGCAGGAGAAAGCACTTGTGGAGTTCATTCGTTCAAATCAGGATGTGTTCGCCTGGACGCCTAGCGATATGCCAGGTATCCCCACAGAGTTGGCAGAGCACAGTTTGCACGTCGATCCCAAGTCCAGACCTGTGAAGCAGGGCTTGAGAAAGATGAATGAGGAAATAAGGAAAGCTATAGGGGAAGAAATCGCTCGGCTGCTGACAGCCGGCTTTATCATGGAAGTGTTTCACCCGGACTGGTTAGCAAATCCGGTTCTCGTGATGAAAAAGACCAATGAATGGAGGATGTGCATTGATTACACGAGTCTCAACAAGCATTGCCCAAAGGATCCGTTTGCGCTACCAATGATAGATCAGATCATAGATGCAGTAGCTAGAAGCGACCTATTATGTTTCCTGGATGCATATTCCGGGTATCATCAAATCAAGCTCAAGAAGGAGGATTGGGAGAAAACATCATTCATAACCCCTTTTGGGGCCTTTTGTTACAAGACCATGACATTTGGATTGAAAAACACTGGCGCAACCTATCAACGGTGTATTCAGAAGTGCTTCGAGGACCAAATTGGACGCAACGTCCATGCTTATGTAGACGATGTGGTGATCAAGACCAGAAAGGCGGAGACAGTTATTGATGATCTAAAGGAAACGTTCAAGAACTTGAGAAGGTATCAGATGAAACTCAACCCAGCAAAGTGTGTTTTTGGAGTCCCAGCCGGGAAATTACTCGGCTTTATCGTTTTTGAGAGAGGAATTGAGGCAAATCCGGACAAAATCAAAGCTATCCAGAGTCTGAAAAAGCCGGAAAATTTGAAACATGTTCAGAAGCTCGCAGGGTGCGTAGCAGCGCTCAGCCGGTTTATATCCAGACTCGGAGAAAAGGCAATACCCTTGTACCGGCTCTTGAAAAAATCTGATAAATTCATATGGGATCAAGAGGCGGACGAGGCGTTCGAGGCACTAAAAAGCAGCTATCTGAGGCACCAGTCCTAGCAGCTCCGGGTCCTAAAGAGCCTATGTTACTATACGTTGCAGCAGGGCCCCGGGCGGTTAGCGCAGTGGTTGTTGTCGAGCAAAAAGAATATGGAAAAGAATACCCGGTCCAGAGGCCGGTTTACTACGTCAGTGAGGTATTATCAGAGGCAAAACAGCGCTATCCATATTGGCAAAAGCTGGTTTTCGGGGTCTTCATGGCCAGCCGGAAATTGAAGCCATATTTTCAGGAACACCCCATAACAGTGGTGAGTTCTATACCAATGTCGAATATCATCAGAAACTCGGATGCGACAGGTAGAATAGCCAAGTGGGCGATCGAGATGGGGGATTATCATATCAACTACGAACCAAGGTCAGCAATCAAGTCTCAAGCTCTAGTCGATTTTATTAATGATTGGACACACACAGGCATGCCCACCATGGCTCCAAACTCCGAGTCTTGGATCATGCACTTCGATGGCTCCAAGCAATACGAGGGGTCAGGAGCTGGAGTGGTGCTAACATCACCCAAAGGAGACAAGTTGAGCTACGTGCTGCAGATTCACTTTGATTGTTCCAACAACGTGGCCGAGTATGAGGCCTTATTGCACAGCTTAAAGGTAGCCAAGGAGATGAACATTAAGAGGATACGATGCTTTGGAGATTCGGACCTTGTGGTACAGCAGGTCTCGGGAACTTGGGATAGAAAAGATGCAACTATGGCAGCATACCGCAGAGAGGTTGATAGAGTTGCCGGGTGTTTCTCCGGGTACGAGGTGGAGCACATAGACAGAAGGAAAAACGAGGCAGCAGATGCACTAGCCAGACTCGGCTCGTGCAGAGAGCCGGTTCCACCTAATGTTTTCCTGGATGAACTATGGCGACCATCAGTCAAAACCGAGTCTGAGGAAGAACTGGCAAATCAAGACCCGGATTTGGAGCTCGTGGCCACAGTACGTGATGTTCCCGAGTGGACAGAGCCGTTCCTGGCCTACCTATCACGGGGCGAGTTACCACAGCAGGAGATATTAGCACGACAAGTTCTGAGGCGAGCAAAAGGATATTCTATCATCAATGGGGAGTTATACAAGAGAAGTGCAGCAGGAGTCTTTTTGCGCTGTGTAGCAGCAGAAGAAGGCCGGCAGATCCTCAAGGAAATCCATGAAGGTGATTGTGGGCATCATGCATCCACAAGATCTCTTGTGGCCAAAGCTTATCGACATGGTTTTTCTGGCTCACGGCCCTAGCAGACGCGGAGCGCTTGGTGGCAAGGTGTGACGGATGTCAAAGGTACGCTCGCCAAACCCATGTGCCGGCTATGGAATTACGGACTATCCCGTTAACCTGGCCGTTCGTTGTTTGGGGTATGGACATGGTTGGCCCCTTTCACATGTCACCTTGCAAAAAGACACATCTCTTGGTGGCCATTGATAAGTTTACCAAGTGGGTTGAGGTTATGCCAGTTACCAACTGTGAAGCAATTACAGCAGTCAAGTTGCTGAAAAAGATTATCTATCGGTTCGGGTATCCCCATAGCATAATTACCGACAATGGAACCAATATGTCCCTTGGCGAGATGGAGAAATTTTGTGGTAACAATGGAATCCGGCTTGACATAGCTTCAGTGGCCCATCCACAGGCTAATGGACAAGTGGAGAGGGCAAATCAAGAGTTGCTCCGTGGATTAAAGCCACGATTGCGAGTTCCATGTATCAGAGCTGCTGGTGCATGGGTCGAAGAATTACCTGCAGTGGTTTGGGGTATAAACACAACACCTAACAGATCCACTCAGATGACACCGTTTTTCATGGTTTATGGTGCAGAGGCGGTGTTGCCGAGTGATATCATCCATGACTCGCCTCGAGTGTCGGCTTACGTCGAGGTGGAGAACGAGAAGACCCGGCAGGACGCCGTGGATATGCTAGAAGAAGAAAGGGAACAAGCATTGGAAAGATCAGCCATATATCAGCAGGCTCTGCGCAGATATCATAGCCGGCGCGTGAAAACCCGGGTCTTCCAAGAAGGATACCTGGTTCTGCGCCTGGTACAGTCAAAGGAAGGAAAACACAAGTTATCACCGCCATGGGAAGGACCGTTTATCATAAGCCGGAATTTGCACAATGGATCATATTACTTGATAGATGCAAGGGAAGAGTCGGCTACGGTTAACGACACCGCTCATTCCACTTCATCTATGCAAGAGAGAGAAAGACCATGGAACGTAGCTCAGCTGCGTCCCTACTATGCCTAGTATAGAATAAGACTCACAAGAGGAATTACACGATGTAACAAGCAGCAGGTTTCAGACGCACTCTTTTCCTATCCAGGGTACCTAAGGGGACTGGAGGGTTTTTAATGAGGCGGCTTGCTGACCTAACTTTCTCATATCAATAAAGAGATGGTTAAGAAATATATCTTTTTCACACGTTTTATCAAGTTTTATTTTTCTGTTATGTTTTTTACTTTTCTTCCAGGTAAGTATTATTTATTGTTTTCTTAGTGCATTAGTTTCTTTAGTATTGTCGTGGGATAATCACGGCAGATGTTACCGGGGGTAACTGATCTAGGGGCAAGTCGACACAGGTATTTGGGAGAGGGTTTAGCTCGAAGGAAGACATGGCGGAAAGCAATCTAAGAGCCGGAAAACAACTCGCCGGATCTCGATATGATTATACTGGATACTCGATAATAGGTGTTACAGTTATGACTTGAATCTCTGGCAAACTAAACCTAGGGGCCGGTTTATAAAGCACCCGTACACCCCTAACTTGCCTTTCAAGGCACATCTTGAGTCTTACTCGAACTCCACATATAAAGCCTAACTTCCCTTATCGCAACCCACAAGCCGGGTTACGAATTTCACAAGCCTTTGAGCCTTCTAGTAACCTTTTTACCCCTATCCGGGTATTGATCAGCTCACCTCGGGCCGGATTATACCTTGAAGTGGGCCTACCGGGTTACTATCCCCCCATCAGTAGTCCCCAAGATAGCGCGGGCTTCACAGATCCATTCTTGAAGTGCTCGCTATTCCTTAAAAAGACATGAAACACCCAAGCTTACGTGAACCGGGTCAAGTTACTTTAACATATGACTAGACATAGCTCCGCAGCGGTCATTCGACAGTTCGATCCTTCCTCGAATGCCCAACGAACATTTTCAAATTTGAACCCTAAGATATTAAGGCCCTACTCTTGATAAGGATCCCGGATATCTCGGGACAAATCGCGTTCCAAACACCCGCAACACCAAATCTGTGCGGATAATTATTGCTCCGTAACCTCCGGCTTTCCAGCCGCGGGCGAGCTCACCACCTTCCTTATAAATATCAGCCGATGGTAACCCTAAGTCATTCATCCCGCTTCACCATCCCTTTCCTCCACGCTCCCTCGCAACTTCTGCCACTGGGCTCGCACGCTTCAAGAAAGATAAGGCCACCTCCGGCCGCACTCGTCCTCAAGCTATCCAGCACCGCCACTAAGCACCGTTGTCACACCCGCGCTTCTTCATCGAGGGCCGTGACGCGACACTCAAGCCGCGCCACGCACCTCCCTCACTTCGGACCTCAACTCTTTTGGTAAGCCTTTCTCAACCATACAATTTAAGCTCGCAGCCTTTTCAATCTGACCAAGATTGGATCTGGGTCAACCCGTAAACTGATTTTCCGATATCATCAAATTGAACCGCTTCGATAGACCTTAGTTCCTTTAGTCACCTGATACGTAGTCGCAGCTCATCCCCGCGCACTTATCGGCCATCCAACTTTGCACAAGATTGCTCGCAAGCTTTTCGATCTAGATCCATTCCACCTTGTTATTTCCGCCTGTCGCATTAACACCCGGAAAATCCTCTTTTTCCAGCTAATCCTTCCACAATAAAGGCATGGGCAACCATCCATGTACACCCAATTCACCTGAACGTGTAAGTAATTAGCAATTTACTCAACCTCATCTAACACCCGGAAAAATCTTCTGCATTTAATGTCGTAGTGCATTATCCGGGTTTCATTTTAGCCTTCAACGCCTTGACGTCTCCAAACCCGAATGACTTGATGCTCCGAATCTCACTCCATACATTTCCTGTCCCTTGCAGGTCAACTCCATGGCTCCTAAAAGACAAGGAAGACACCCGGCTTCTGCAAAGGCCTCTCAAACCACTTCTGCCAACTGGGGTCGGTCTTCAACGACAAAGGCCAAGCTAGATGGGATGGCCGAGCTAGGAATCCTTCCTTCTCAAAAGGAAATACATTGGAGGGCTCCTGGCGATGAGACCCGTCCCACTCCTATCGGGAATGAGGTAATTTGCTTTACCGAGCATGTGACCCGGGGATTCCGTCCTCCGGGTCACCCTTTTTTCCGGGAAGTCTTGAGCCACTACGGCCTCCGGGTGTTCGACATAGGGCCTAACTCTATGCTGAACATCACCCACTTCATAGTTTTGTCCGAGTCGTACTTACGCACTCCGCCAAACCTTGTTCTTTTTACCGAATTATTCCAATGCGAACCATGCTATGAGAACGGTAACGGAACGCTTCTTACCTGCGGCGGGGTGTCTATCCAGCGCCGCAAACACTCACTGATGCCACCTCTCAACCTGAACTCTGACGCCAAAAACTGGCAATTATCCTTCTTTTATTGCCACGACACTTCTCCGGACGGTGAGAAGAAACTGCCGGGTTACTCGGAGACCCCCCTCGAGCCGTCCGAGTCTTTTAGTGCTTTCGCTCCTGACTCTGATAGGGAAGCCATTCGGCCCCTTTTGGCCGAACTATCGGCCCTTTCAGCCCATGGCCTTCTCGGACTTAACTTGGTAAAGACTTGGGTGGAGTTCCGGGTTCAACCCAACTCCATCCGCTCAAAGTCGCTGCACGAATACTCGGGTCACGTCACAGATTCCCTTCGCTATTCCACCAAAAACTTCCCTGCCGGTAACACCAACAAGACTATCAAGGGCTTCCTGACGGAGAGACTAGATGTCATAAAGAACACTACCGGGTTATCCCCGTTCACTCGGGAAAACCCCGCCCCAGCGGTAAGACCTGACTCCTTTTTCTCATTTCATTACTTTCATCCCTTATAGCCTCTAACCACCACTTGTGCTTATTTGTTCACAGGATAACGACCCCTTCTGGAAAGTTGAAAATCCTCCTCCTTCTCAAGACCCTGAAGAGGAAAACGAGTCTGCTGACGATGATGAGGGTACTCTCCCATACCCTTCACACCTGCCCTTCACCTGTGTTATTTCTCTTATCTGATACCTATCCGGTTTTCAGGGTCGGGGGATGAAGAGGAGGAAGAAGAAAATGACCCAGAGGCCACCGAGTCTGACCAGGAGCCCCCTGTTGGAAACAAAAGGAAGGCTAGAGGGGTAGTTGAAAAGGTTCCCTTCTCTTCTATGTCTCGTGCGCCTTACTCCTTTGCTGCTATGCATGAACTTAACGAGCGATTATCACATTCACCCTTCTTGAAGGACCCTCTCCCGACTAAACGTAGGGTGACCCGGAATTCTCCGGGGGATGATCCCCTTAACCCGGGTATCTCCACTTCACCCACTCATCGGGCCAGTACCCCTCCAGCTCAACCTTCCCAATCTCCTCAACGTCATCCATCTCCTAATCATCCACTTGCCGGGCAATTTCGCGTGCCGCAGCCAGTGCTCCTGCCGACATCATCCGCCTCCAGCGGCGAGCTTCCCCCGGACTATGCCGTGAACACCGGGTAACTACCTTTACTTACATTTTCTCGTATTAGTTACTTTTCTTTTTTCCGTATATTCCATTGATCAATGCCTCCCTTCTTTTCTCCAGCGCCACAGTTACGCTAAGCGACCCGGACATCCCTGAATCAGAAGAGCAGGGAGAAGAGAAGCCGAGTGATGACATGGACGTTGAGGTTGAGGACGAGGCCGAGGATGGAAATGGAGAAGATCCTTTTAAGGACCCAGTCCCACCGAAGACTGCATCACCCCAGCCCTCTGAAGAAGTGGACGAAGACATCATTGTAGAGACCAAGTCGGGCTCTCCTATCCCGGACGTTCAAACAATCCGGGTTTCGACCCCCAAACCCGGAACAACTCCTCCTCAAGAGGGCCAATCCTCCGGCCCTTCTCGACTTCGCCCTGAAGACATGACCTTTGCTCAAATGCTAGATGCCCTTCATACCTTGAAGGGCGACGAAGAAAACATACTAGATGCCTTAATAACCAAGCACGAGGTAACCCCGACTAATCATCAATTGTCTCCATGCCTAGTCCCCAAGTTCCGAGTAATTTACTAGGTAACTTGCTTGGAACTTTGCATAATGTTTCTGGCTGATCCCTCTTCATGCTTCTTTACAGGATTATGTTTCACAGTTGGAGAAGAAGCTGGCCAAGTCCACCAAGCGTATTGGAAAAGAAACGGCCCTTCGTGAAGCTGCTGAGACTGAGGCTCGCAGGTGCCAAAAGATGACGAAAAAGTACAGGAAGAGAGCTCACAGGGCTAAGGAAAAACTTACAACTCTTTCTGCTCAAATTGCTGATGTTCACCATACCGCGACTGGTAAGATTTTTGAATTTCACCTTTTTATGACTCGGATTGCTTTGATTTGAACACTTGCACTTGCTTGCCTACTATCTTTACTCCTTTTGCCTTTCTTAGCAGGCCCACGTGATGCTGCCCCCGAAGAAGATGATGCTGCCAAGCTTAAAACCATCAAGAATACTCTTCGCCAACTTTGCGGCGGAATTAGCTGGATACTTGATGAGCTGCGACTGCCGGATGTCAAGCCAGATAATATGAAGAGATTACTGGAATTCTGCTCCACGATCCCCGAGTGGATTTGGCATTGGAAACGATCCTCCTGCCGAGTTGGGGTAACCCGGGGGCTCGCACTGGCTAAAGCATACGCCCCCAAGCTACAACTTGTCAAACTTATGAGTGGATTTCCAGAGTTCAACTTGGATGGGTCCAAGCTTTTGCCAAAGGACTTCAAGGCTATTCAGAAAGAAGTCCGCCATCCGGCTAGCGTTATTGCTGACAGCTTGGAGATTGATGAGATTCTCCCTGCTTATGATGCTAATGACAAGGTTGTCAAGGCGAACCGCCCCCAGCCGTTCGATATGCTTGCCCGTTGGAAGGAGCAGGCGATCAAGATGAAGGAAGAAGCCGCCAAGAAGGCCGAGGCCGATTCTGCTCCTGCAACTTCTGCTGCACAACCCGGGACTGCTGCCGACCCGAGTGGCGCCGCAACTACTGGTGGCGACAAGGGCAAGGCCAAGATGGATCCTGCAGCTTGAAGTAATGCCTATCATTTCACACACGTCAGCCGGCAAAGCATCGTTAAAACAGTCTTTACTATTCGTTTAAGCAGAGCGCCTGTGCTCTTTTGATACTTTATGGTTTTTGTAACACTTTTATTTAAACTCCCAATGCACTTTGCGCCCCCTTTGGGCTTTTGATGAATGTGTCTTTGCATTTACTTATTCTTGATATCCACTTGCTTTATTCTCGATACCTTATACTTTTCCTTATACTTTCCTTAGCAAGACCCGTCCTCCGGGTGTCGTTGGCGTCTAGGGACCAGTTTTAGACCTGAATCCCTAAGCTCCTGAGACCCGGATGCGTGGCTTGTTTTAATTTTATCGGCTGGATGATGCTGTTTCTTCCTTAGAGCTCATAAGTCCCCAGTCCGGGTTTCTGCGTCTAGGGCACATGATTGTTTTCTTTCAAGGAAACAAATCGCCTGTCGCTGAATGTCCAAGACTTCAGGACAGCTTCTTATGAGGTTTGAAGTTATGCTTGATAATCGTTGAGTTTCCGGCTATCGGCCTTATACTCTGCATAACTTGTGGTTTAGATGACCCTTTCGACTATCTTGTACTATAAGCCGGTTTTCGCGTGGATACCATGTTGTTACATCAATACGAAAACGGGGTCAAGCAAGTCCCGTTTGGGTCTCATGACCGACATTTAATCGTAAGCGAACGAATCATGCCACTTCGTTGCGAGTCACATCGAGCTTAAGTAAGAATAGCCGAGAAATTTGGACTTCTTTGTCCGGTTATAAGATTGTAGCCGCACTCGTTTTTTCGAGTGACGGCCCCTATAACTCATTGGCATCAAGGCCGGGTCTTTTTTGAGTTTACAGCTGTGCTTGTATGAGCAACCAGCCCTCAAGACCTGAATATTCACATTGCATAAATAAAACTTGCTTCTTTTCTTGATAATCCCTTTTTATTTGATATGAAAAAATTGGGCCAGCAAGCCGCCTCGACTGGCGCCGCGGCTGCGTTTCCTTGATTGGTATTGATTGCGGGGGCCGCATAAACTGCAACCCGGCGCATAATGCTTGGCGTAGATTCGTACCGTTCTTCCTCTTCGCTATTTTCCTTCTCGTATCGGTCCTCCGATAAATCCCGTATAGACTCGGCACCTTCCTCCCTCTCTGTCGGACCCGTTGTTCCGATCGATTCTTCTTTTTCCGATTGAACACGCGTGTCCTCCCCTGACACAGAATCAGATTCAAGATTATCACGGCTTGAATTGGAAGCACATACCATACCGATGAAGACGTTGATGCGGCCGACTGTCACGACGGATCCGGTTTCGAGGTGATCCGACTCTGGCCCCCAGCCAGAATCGTCTACCATCTTCTCTCCTTGGTTGTTGACGTAGATTTCTCCGACGACGAGGTTCCTCATGTTCTTCCGAGCTTCTCCCGTGATGTAAACACCTTTGGACGCAGGCCCCACGGTGGGCGCCAACTGTCGTGGGATAATCACGGCAGATGTTACCGGGGGTAACTGATCTAGGGGCAAGTCGACACAGGTATTTGGGAGAGGGTTTAGCTCGAAGGAAGACATGGCGGAAAGCAATCTAAGAGCCGGAAAACAACTCGCCGGATCTCGATATGATTATACTGGATACTCGATAATAGGTGTTACAGTTATGACTTGAATCTCTGGCAAACTAAACCTAGGGGCCGGTTTATAAAGCACCCGTACACCCCTAACTTGCCTTTCAAGGCACATCTTGAGTCTTACTCGAACTCCACATATAAAGCCTAACTTCCCTTATCGCAACCCACAAGCCGGGTTACGAATTTCACAAGCCTTTGAGCCTTCTAGTAACCTTTTTACCCCTATCCGGGTATTGATCAGCTCACCTCGGGCCGGATTATACCTTGAAGTGGGCCTACCGGGTTACTATCCCCCCATCAAGTATGTTGCATGTATTTAGGTCTTGGGGGCTGATTGCTTGAATAGCACAGTTACAAACTCAAAGACCCGGCCACGATGTCTATGAGTTATAAGGGCCGATTACTCGCAAACGAGTACGGCTGCAATCTTATAACCGGACAAAGGAGCCAAATTTCTTGACTTTTCTTACTTAAGCTCGATGTGACTCGCACTAAAGTGGCATGATTTGCTCGCTTACGATTACAATCAGCCATGATGCCCAATGGGACTTGCCTGACTCTGTTTTCGTACAGATGTAACAACATGATTATCCACGCGAAAGCCGCCTTACAGTACAAGAGAGTCAAAAGGGTCATCTAAACCACAAGTTATGCAGAGTACAGGGTTAATAGCCGGAAACTCAAAGTTTATTAAGCATAACTTCAAAACCTATGTGAAACGGCTCTAGGTTTTGGGCTTAGCAGAGACAACTTGTTTTCTTTGTAAGACCTCACATCCCTAGACTCGGAATTTCGGGCCTTGGGGACTGGGGATTTTGAAAAAAGAGGCAAGTTATCTAGCTATTAAGCACAAAAACCCAAAAATCCGAGTCTTGGGGACTTGGGGACTTAGAGAAAAGTTCGCCTGTCAAAACCCACGAGACCCGGAAACCGAGTCTCGCAAAAGGAACCATAAAGAAAGTCGGAGTATCAAGAGTAAATAAGCTCAAAGGCAGATAGATATCGAATTCATCCAGGGGCCAGAAGGGCCACGAAAGCTATTAAGTTTCAAAATGTACTACAAACCATAATAGTAGTATTAAAGGTGCACAGGCGCACCATCAAAAATAATTGTTTAAAAAGCCCATTGGCCGAATGACGTATCTGATGACAGTGGATAGCAAATGTCACTCGGCATCTTGGACTGAGGCATCCATCTTCTCCTTGCCCTTGCCAGCCGGGTCCTGTCCCTTGACTTGCTCTTCAGCACTCTTGGTAGTAGCAACACCCGGATCAGCAGTAGTGCCGGCCCGTGCGGGAGGAGCGACGATTGGCGTGGAAGTAGCAGGCGCAGAATCGGCTTCAACCTTCTTCTTCGCGGCCTCCTCTCTCAACTGGGCAGCCTCCGCCTTCCATCGGGCCAGCATGTCGTATGGCTTGGGAAGATCCGACTTGATAGCCTTGTCATTAGAATCAGATGCTGGAATTACGACACTAAGGTCCAAACCATCGGCAATTATGCTGTCTGGGTGCCGGACTTCCTTCTGGATGGCCTTGAAATTCTTCACGGAGAACTTGGACCCGTCGTGGTTAAACTCGGGAAACCCGCCTATAAGCTTGGCTGGCTCGAGTTTGGGAAGATACGCCTTGGCCAGCGCAAGACCCCGGGTTACCCCAACCCGGCAGGACGATCGTTTCCAGTGCCTAATCCACTCGGGGACGGTGGAGCAAGCGTCCAGCAGCATCTTCAGGTTGCCGTGCCCGGAACCCGGCCACCTCAGCTCCTGAAGGATCCATTTGGTTCCGGCGCACAGCTGCCTGATAGTGCTCTTGATGGTCTTCAACTTGGCAATGTCATCTTCGTCCGGGATTACTTCATCCGGACCTGCAGAAAGTAGAAAAAAACAACGAGTAAGGAAATCCGACTATCTATCAGAATGAGAATCCGGATCATGATTATCAAGTTAGCAGTCGTACCAGCCAAAGCACGATATGTATCGGCAATTTGAACAGAAAGCTTTGTTAGCTCATCTTCTGCTGCATGAGCCCTCCCCCTATACTTCCTCGTGATCTTCCCACTCCTCCTAGCTTCAGCTTCAGCCGACTCACGCAGAGCCGCCTCCTTCTCAACGAGCTTGGTGGCCTTCGCCAATTTTTTCTTGGATTGGGTCACGAACGCCTGAGTGGAGACACAAGGAAGGATTAGTCGGATACACTACAAAGTTCCAAGCAAATTATCAATAAATTCACTCGGAACTTGGGGACTAGATAAGGATACAGGCAATATTATTCGGATTTACCTCATGTTTAGCTATCAAAGCTTCTAAGATATTTTCTTCATCGGCCCTCAAGGTGTGCAGGGCATCAAGCATCTGGGAGAACGTCATGTCTTCGGGCCTGACACCAGAAGAGCCGGCAGCTTGATCGCCTGGCGGGTGAACGTTCCCCGACTTTGGGGTCGAGACCCGGACTGTCTGGGTGTCCGGGTTTGGAGAACCCGTCTTGGTTTCCAGGATCTCTACCTCCTCGTCTTCAGCCTCTTCAGATGGCTTCGGAGACCCGGCTTCCTGTCGGGTCACCCAAGGGGCCTTGTTCCTGGTTATCTTTAACATCATCGCCAGTCGCGGCATCCATATTATCAGTCGGCCCTTCCGTCTCCCGGTTATCTGTCTCCATGTTCTCCGGGTCGCTAAGTGTGACTTGGGCGCTATGGAAAAGAGAGAGAAATAGTTAGCGGCAGTGGATGAAAATTATCAAGTATACGAGGATATCATACAGCGAAGACTCACCCGGTGTTCACGGCGTAATCTGGCGGGAGCTCGCTGCTGGAAGCGGATGAATCTGTCACAGGAACCGATAGCGGAACCCGGAACTGCCCGGCCCGTGGATGGTTGGGGGAGGGGTGACGTCGAGGCGAGTTGGAAGGCTGAGGTGGAGGAGAACCGGCTCGGCGAACTGGTGATTTGGAGATGCCCGGATTGAGGGGATCGTCACCCGGGGAACTCCGGGTCACCCTACGCTTAGTCGGAAGAGGGTCCTTCAAGTGTGATGAGCGGGATAATTGTTGGTTAAGTTTACGCATGTTATCAAAGGAATAGGGTTTGGAGGACATGAAGGAATAGGGAACCTTGGATACCACCCCGCTGGCTTTCCTCTTGGCCCCAACAGTCGCTTCTTGTTCAGGGTCGCTTTGGTCGGACTCGGTGGCCTCCGGGTCCCCCTCGTCCTTGTCATCTTTGTCCTCCAGCCCTGAATGCTCGGAATGTACAGTCGGAAAAAGGTGAGATATGTGAAAGAGGAATGGTATAAGTGGAATTGATCGAATACCTGGATAATACCTTCATCGTTATCAGCCGGCTCTTCATCTTCTTCCGGGTCTCCGGAAGAAGGGGAGGTCTCGACGTTCCAGAAGACGTTATCAGCCTGAGATAAAAGCATGAAAATGAGAATTAGTGGTGGTATCAAGTCAAAGTGTGAGGATAAAAGCATAGGTAGTGGATTTTACCGCTGGAGCCGGGTTATCCCGGGTAAATGGTGCTAACCCGGTGATGTTCTTGATCACCTCCAACTTTTCCGTCAAGAACTCTTGATGGTCTTGTTGGTATCGCCGGCTGGGTAATTCTTAGAGGAATATCGGAGCGCATCCGTGACGTGCCCCGAATAGTCGCACATCAGCTTGGTGCGGATGGAGTTGGGCTGGATCCGGAAGTCCACCCATGTCTTGACCAAGTTGAGCCCAAGGAGACCTTGGGCGGAGAGGACGGCTATCTTGGTTAGAAAAGGTTGGATGGCCTCCCTGTCCGACTCAGGGGCAAAGGCGTTGAAAGACTCGGAGATATCAAGGAGACCCTCCGAGTAACCCGGCAATTTCCTTTCGCCGGGTGGGGAGGTGTCTCGGCAGTAGAAGAAGGATAATTGCCAGTGTTTAACATGGGAATTCAGATTGAGAGTCGGCATTGGTGAGTTCTTGCGGCGCTGGATGGAAGCCCCGCCGCAAGCAAGAAGCGCCCCGTCACCGCTTTCGCGGCACGGTTTGCATTGGAAAAGTTCAATAAAAAGAGCCAGATTTGGCGGAATGCACAAATAAGACTCGCAAAGGACAATAAAATGGGTAATGTTCAACATAGAGTTAGGCCCTATGTCGAACACCCGGAGGCCATAGTGGCTCAGGACCTCGCGGAAAAAAGGATGACCCGGAGGGCGAAACCCCCGGGTCACATGCTCAATGAAGCAGATTACCTCGTCGGCAGCAGGTGTAGGCCGGGTCTCATCACCCGACACTCTCCAGTGGATATCTTCCTGAGGGGGGAGGACCCCTAACTCGGCCAGCTCCTCTAGCTTGGCCTTGGTGACGGTGGATCGCGCCCAGTTGGCGGATATTGATTGGGTCGTCCTTGTTTTGGCTTGCTGCTTCCCTTTCTTCTTGGGAGCCATGGGTTCAGTCTGCAAAACACGAGACGAAAAGGTACAAGACATAAGACTCGGAAATCATGGGTTATCCGGATATATGCAAGCAGTATCAAAAAGAGGTATGGGAACTATGAGTTGTCCGGGTATCACGGGACGGAGCGAAAGTTACAGATTATCCGAGTATCGAGTATCAATACAGAAACTATGGGGGACTTACGTATTGGCGAGCGTTTGTGGAAGAAGGTTGATTGCCTATGTATCTACTGCAGGTAAAAGAACCGGAAGAAGTGGATTTTCCGAGTATCAATGACAGCGCGGAAAATTTGAGCAAAATGGATCTAGATTGGAAAATTTGTGAACGATTTCACGGAGAAATTTATGATTAAAAGCGGTAGGAGAGTGATGTGTGACCATCTATTAAGCTATTGGACGAGCTAGCAAGTACCTATGCGACTTAATCCGGCACGGAGCAAGAAATGGCCGCGGTTGACCTAGATCCAATCTAGGTCAAAACGAAGAAATTGCGAGATTGAATCGAGGAGTAAGAGGCTTACCGGAGCGGACTGGAGCAGAGCGCGACGGCGGCAAATGGCACAATCCTTATGCCCCCCTGCGACTGCCGGCGAGCTGGTCGAGGGCGCGGCGGCGGAGATTGGCGGCGGTGCGGGACGAGCCGTAGAAGAACGTAACCGACGACGGCTTTGTTCCGGCGGCGTGCGCGAAGTCTCCGTGGTGGCGCTCCGTGAGCTCGGGAGTGGAAGTGATGGAGAGGAAGAAGATGAAGGAATAAGCCGTTGGGGTTAGGTTACCCCCTAGGTACCTATTTATAGGTACGGGAGGGTAAACCTAGGCCAACGGGCGGGAGTCGGAAATTTCGGGATAGGGGATATCCATCCTGATTTTCTGAGATATGCGTTAAGTGCTGGGCGGGATATCCGGAATGGATAGGAGACAAATCCCTTCCGTGATACCTGGATCGATTAACGGGTGAAGTAAGCCGGATCTTTGGCGTCTTTATCAGGACACTGACCCGGAAAAGTAAACATTGGACTTGGAGAAAGCCGGGTTACTATATGGCCACCATGGAATTAGGCCTAGCTGTTTATCAAAGCAACCTAACCCGGCCTCTGTGGACTTGAATGTTTGTTATTTTTGCAGGGAATAGCATGCGCTTCAAGGAGGATCCCATGAAGCCCAAGCTATTCTGGGGACTACTGATGGAGGGATGATAACCCGGTAGGCCAACGCCAAGGAGTAACTCGGCCCAAAGGACGCTGCGCAAGACCCGGCTTAAGATAAAGGAGTTTCTAGAAGGCCCAGGAACGTAGGCCTCGTAACCCGGATTGTGGGTTCCGATAAGGAAGCTTAGTGTTTGTAAGCAGTGTCCGGGTAGGATTCAGAGTGCGCCTTGGAGAGTAGGCCAGGGGGTCCGGATATTATATAAGTCGTCCCCTAGGTTTAGACAAAGAGAGATCCAAGAGTTCGAGCAATATCGCTAGGTATCGAGTATCCAGTGTAACACGAGAGTTGAGTTAATATATTTAGATCGGAGACTCGGCGACTTGATTGCCGGCTACCAGATCGCATATCATCATGTTTTCCCTTGAGCTAAACCCTCTCCCAAACACCAGAGTCGATTTGCCCCAAGAAAAGTTACCCCTGGTAACGTCTGCCGTGATTATCCCACGACAGATCCTCCACTTTCGCTTCAAAGGGGAGGACAAGCTCTTCATGAAGATCTTTGGGCGATTCGGCTAGTGCGAGGAGTGTTGCGTGCAAAGCGAAAGCAGTGGCGATGGCGATGATGAAGACGACGCCTCCCAGAGCAAGGATGAAGATGAGGAAAACTCCTCGGTTGTCAAGGTGGAGGGAGGCGACTCCGACTCGATTAGCGCATGCACGCTTGACTCTCTCTGAGGAGGAAGCCTGACCAGCTTGGCCAGTTGCTTTCTCCTCTCGTGCGAGACCTTAGCCTTCTCCCCGGCCTTGTTCCTCTCTTGTATAGCTTCTGTAGGCTCGGAGTGGGAGTATCCCTCTCCAGAATTTTGTGCTCCTCTTCATCCCTGTAATGGATCATGTGACATGTTTGTGTGCTAAGATGTTTCTTGCAAATAAAATGTTTTAGTATTTTCTCGCTACTAAATTATATGCATTCTCCTCGGTGTGGACCAAAAACTCGGAACTCGCGAGTTAAACGAGTAACTCGGAACTCGACTCGGCTCGGCTCAAGTTTGTTGTCAAACGATCCGAGCCGAGTTTACGAGTGCTCGTTTAGCTCGTTTAATTTGGTCAAAATAAATATTACATCTCATTCTTGTCTATGTGAACAACTATTCCTCATTCTTTACCTAATAGCGTACAATTATCCAATATTGTTGTGATTATTTCACCATGATATCCAAATAATAAGAAAAAATATAGATAGGATATATAAATTTTCCTATTGACTGTTTTATCGACTTAAACGAGCGAGCTCGCGAGTTTTGCGAGTCGGGCCCGGTTTCATTTCTGGACTCGTTTACTTAAACGAGTCGAGCCGAGCTGTCTCGTTAGTTGACCGAGTTGAGTCGAGCCGGCTTGGCACGGCTCGGCTCGAATTCCAGGCCTACTCCTCCGTGAGTCCACGACGCTTTCCAAGTGACTTCGAAGTTCGAAGTGAATCCTCCAAAAGATAAAAAGGAGAGGTATGAGACGTAGCTGTTTGTTGTGGTGCTGAGGGGGCCTCGCGCTTGGGGAGGATCTCTCGGAAGACCTCCCGCTAGTTCATCGGGGAGGTCTTGCTCCTTGCTTCGTGAGGGGGGTGGTCCTTCCTGCATGGACAAAAGTGTGCGCTTGTTGGTTCCGACGTGGGCGTCTCGCGAGGAAGTCAACACCAAGGACTTTGGTGAGGTGCCACACACGGTAGGGACCCGTTTAGACAGCACTCAGTCAACCTGAGTTTAATCTGATGGGAACTCACCCGTGCACCGGTACCGATCCCAGGCCCGGCTCGCGAGTTGCACCTGGGAGGAAATTCCCAGACGTGCACTCCTCAAGAGGCAAAGGCTTGCCTGGGAAACAAAGGCTAGGTTTACTGCTAGATGCGACTGCTCTTTTACACAACACTTGGGGATGTCGTGACCTTGTGGTCCCCCAAGAGGCACTTGACGTCACATGCGGACATGGGACTTCCGTCGTCATGGGGATGATAATCGCGCGATTTTAGGTGCATAGCTGGAGGGTGTAGTGGCCTTGTGGCGCCCTCGAGTAACAAAAGTTTGGCCCGCCAAATCGGGGCTCCCACTTGTGTGGGTAGAAGCTCTCGGAGCACTGTAGCGACGCATGTTGAGAAGCTCAATGAGACCCTCACGGAGAGAGGTTCTGACGTTGTTTTTTACCGTGGCGTCACAGGTAGAACTTTCGTAGGTGTTGGGTATTCCACGGGTCGGGACGAAGTCGCCCACCTTCAGTATGTGTGGCCTGATGTTGTTGCTATGGTAGCGACACAACCCTTGCTGGTACCGGGCCACGCAAATGGCGGCGTGGTTGCTTGCCTCCTCGTGGAGGAGTAGGTCCTCGGCGTGGAGTTCGCGTTGCTTGTCCTCATTGAAAGCAAGGGCTCGAGGAGATCCGTGCTTGAGCTCGGCGGGGAGGACTGCTTCAGCTCCGTAGACGAGGGAGAATGGGGTTTCGCCTGTGTGCTTTGTCGCGGTCGTGCGGATTGACCACGACACTGATGGGAGCTCATCGATCCATTTCTTGCCATGGTACTTTAGCTCGTTGAAGCTCCTCGTCTTGAGGCCCTTGAGGACCTCGGCGTTGGCGCGCTCAGCCTGGCCGTTACTGCATGGATGAACTACAGAGGCGTAGAAAATCTCCATGCCAAGGTTGGCGCAATATGACTTGAAGAGGCTGTTGCTGAACTGTGTGACATTGTCGGTGATGATGCTGTTGGGGACGCTGAAGCGGCACACCAAGCTCTTGATGAGCTTCACTTCGGACCTCTCACCGGGATGTCCCGAACTGGCTGAGACCACCTGAGCGGTTGGGGTGTCCTAGCCTTAGGGTGAACGGCGTTGACCTCTCGTAAGGCCTGCTTGAGGTGGCGGCTAGAGAGAGGGGCTAGGGACCCGCCGAGGATGCATGCCACTCTGCGAGGTGCCGCGTGACCCCTTTTTTCCTCGAGGAGATCACTGACATCGTCATTCTTGGTGAAACGCGGGAGGACCGTGTGGTCTTGAAGCTTGTCGTGGATGAAACAGTCGTAGCACCGGAAGCGGCCGGTGAACTGTGCGTGTACCGTTTCCCACGCGCCAATGGACCCGTCTGAGAGGTTCATCAGCCATGCAAGGGTCGCGCCTTTGAGATCCAGGGGAAGTACTTCATTAAGCACCTGTTGCACCCCCAACCGCCAGTACGCTTGCCTTGTATCTCCGTAGAAAGTCGAGGGGAGGAGCGGCGCCTCTATAGCATGGAGGCAGTTGAGGACGGAAGGCGGAGGGACACTTTACCTCCCAGAGGTCCCTGGAGAATGCGTAGCAGCAGTTGCCCCTCGCGCTCGAGCGCTGCTCGCGGTAGCTGGGTAACCCAGGATTGCGCGTGCGTTGCTTTGGGAGCAAAGGAGGCGGCAAGGTGTGTCGTATGCGAGGCTTGGCGGAGCCTCGCGCGAACGAGTTCCCGCAGTGCTAACCATAAGTGTGGCTTCATAGAGGGCTCCGGCGAGCTCCTTGGTGGCAGGCGGTGCGTGTTGAATATATTAGCAATTTAACATATGATTTAATCCGAAATATTATCAAGTAAATCATGAAGACAAAAAATAAACTAAACATGCAAATATCTAGTATAGTAGACAAACAAATCCAATCTACGGCAAGAACTAGACATAGGAATTGCAGTAAAATCTCATAAAGATGAGAGAGAGATACTGAAAGCGCATATCTCGCATAAATCTTGTTTTGTGTGTTTGTTAACATCACTAGTATTATTTAAACGTGTGCCATTGATAAATTTATTAAAGGTGTTGTGTTTCCTGAAATATCAAAGAGAACTAGAAGTCCTGGAGGTGCTTGAATTTCTTTCCAGGCCGGAGTCTTCGGGTTCTCAGACCGGAGTCTCCGCACTCAGGATTTCCCAGCAAAGAAGATAAGTGGTGTCACCCACTGCCATCACTCTGAATTGTGTCCAGAGACTGCGCGGAGTATCCGGCCTTGATGGTGCAGGGCTTGCACTCGTTGGGAGACCCCAAGAGGAAGGTATGAAGAGCACAGCAGCAAGTTTCCCTTAGAAAGAAACCAAGGTTGAATCGACCAGTAGGAGAAATAAATAACTTTCGAAGGTTGATGCAGCTGATGTGGCAGGGCACACTACCAGTTCAGCAGCAACGTGGAACCTACACAACACAATCAAATCACTTTGCCCCAACGAAGCAGTGAGGTTGTCAATCTCACCGGTTTTGCTGAAAATAAAGAGGTTAAACGTATGGTGTGGAAAACAGTACTTGTTTGCAGTAGATGAAAAGAGAACAGTGATGGCAGTAGCAAAAGAGTAGCAACAGTATGAGAACGGAGATTGTAGTGGTTGTATTATCAGTATAGAGAAAATGAACCGGGGTCCACAGTTCACTAGTGGTGTCTCTCCAAAACAGATAGATAGCATGTTGGGTAAACAAATTACAGCTGGGCGATTGACAGATATAAAGGCTGCATCGTATTGCATATGCGTAACATGATGATTACTATGTGATTCATACGGCCATTACAACAAGATACATAGACCGTTATCCAACTGCATCTATGACTAATAATCCACCCTCAGAGTGTCATCCGAGCAAACCTTGGGTATTAAGTTGCAAGCAATAGATAATCACAGAAAAGTGTGTGATGTAAACAATAACATCATCCTTAGACAAAGCATTGTTGTTTTCTCCCTAATGGCAACATCATATCCCCCACCCGTTTACGTTTCTGTCACTCGAGCGTGAGAGAAAGGGAGGCATGAACCCACTATCGAGCATAAATACTCCCTCTTGGAGTCACAAGCATCTACTTGGCATGAGCATCTACTAGCAACAGAGAGCATGCAAGATCATAAATAACATACACATGAAAGAACATGATAGATTGATACTCATTGGATATAGCATTCAATATTCATCTGATCCCAGCAAACACAACATGTAGCATTACAATAAGATGATCTTGATCATGTAGGGCAGATCACAAGATCTAAACATGAGGCATAAAGAGGAGAGAACAACCATCTAGCTACTGCTATGGAACCGTAGTCCAAGGATGAACTACTCACGCATCACTTCGGAGGCAGGCATGGTGATGAAGAGATCTCCGGTGACGAGCCTAGAACCCTCCCGAACTAGGGTTGACGATGATGGCGGTTGCGGATGTTTTTGGTGGAACAGGCTCGGGTACTTAGGGTTAACCTCCTTAGAGGTATAAATAGGCGACAGGGCAACGTCGGTGGGCGGCCAGGGGGCACACCACCCCCAGGCGCGGCCAGAGTGGGGGCGCTTCCCTATGGTGTGGGGCCCCTGTGGCCCCCCTCCGGGTCCCCTCCGAACTCCGTGTGCGCGACAGATTTCTAAGACTTCCGGGCTTCGAATCGTCCAATTCCGAGAATATTTCTAGAACAACTTTTCTGAAACTAAAAACAGCAGAAAACAGGAACTGACTTTGTGGCATCTTGTCAATAGGTTAGTCCCATAAAATCGATAAAAAAGCATAAAGTGTAAGGGAAACATGTAGCAAATAGTATGAAAACAACATGGAACATCAGAAATTATGTATACGTTTATGACGTATCAACATCTCAAAGCTTAGTTCCTACTCGTCATCGAGTAGGTAAACGATAAAAAACAAATAATTTCTGAGGTGACATGCTTACAACATAAACTTGATCATCATAAAGTAAAAGCATATGTACGTTGAGATCATAGTACTTCAAACACAGGCATGATAGATATAATTGTAACAATGAAACTTACCAATCACCTTGCATCATGAAAACTAACACAAATAAAAGATCATGAATAATAATTCACTTGAAATTTATACGTTTGTTTCGAGCATAAAGAAAACATATCAAAGTGATAATTCGCTTGTACTTAAGAGTGGGCCAAAACATAAATGCCAGGACACCTTCAAAGTTCAAGTGGATGACTAGAACAGATAATTTGAGAGCAAGTAATAACACATCATGAATCAATTAATAATAGTTTATGGGACCAATGCACATTAAACTCATAATGGCAACTAAGCTCTCTCAACTATGCATAAAGTTAGAAGACGAAGACTCAACATATAAGTAAAAGAAAGGTCATTCGCAGAGGGAAGCAGGGATTAACTCATGTGCTAGAGATTTTTATTATATTAAACAAAGGTATTGAAAACATTTTTTAGAGAGATGTATGCTTATGTCAACGAATGGTAAACAGAAAATACAGTACGTCACAAGCCAACTAGACTTCACAAGAGCGGCTCCCATTGAAGGACGCATCTGGTATAGAAGGTCATCCATCTTTCTCTTTTGTTTACACAATTATGCTTTGACTGATAAATCAGGGGTAAAAATAGTGACGAGAATTTAATAGTAGCCAATTTTGGGGCTGGGCACCCCGCTGCCAGCTCTTCTATCATTTGGATGAGCGGATGAAGCCACTAGTCCAGGTGTATAAAGTCCAATCAACAAGTGAGATAAAGATTCTGTATTTACGTCCTCATGAGCTAAAACAGGGGCACAAAAAAGAAATAATTTTGAAAGTTTTAAAGGTAGCACATGAGAAATTTACTTGGAGTGGCGGTTAAATACCACATGTAGGCAGGTATGGTGGACACATTTGGCAAACTTTGGTTTTTGGGAGGTGGATGCACGAGTAGAGCTCATACTCAGTACAGGTGGAGGCTAGCAAAAGACTGGGAGCGACAAATCAACAGAGCAATAATGGCCATAATCATGCATAGCGACAAAAACATTAGTAATCAAAGCATAAAGGGTATTACAAGTCAAAAAAATGATCATAGAGGATATAAGTGACTGGTTTGTAGTCATAAACATGGTGTAAGGATGCGCCAAGTCAACCAAATAAAGCATTCGAAGGAGAACACCAGAAATCCATGCTTCAATATGAAAACAACAACTCATGATTCTTTCAATGGCACATTAAGAACTCTCAGCTATTTGAGACAAGTCATGCTACAATAACAACCACTAAGCATAAAATTAAAATAACATCTAGCATGACATGAAAAAGTCTAGCCATGGTCTATACAAGCTTCTATTTGCACTGTTATAAGCACGAAAATTATACTACTGCTTTCCAACACCAATCATTTTATACTGAACAAAAACTCTCCAAGAGATATAACAATGAAACAAGAGAGTACTAACATAACTCTACTATAACTAACAGCTCTGAATAAGAGATGCATGAAAACATGAGCTAAAAGGATTTGCAGCAGCTAGAATAAAAACCAAGAATACGAGCATGGAAGAAAACGAGTATTCATATGAAAAAGCAGAGCGTGTCTCTCTCCCACACAGAGAATGATGGGTTCCAACTATATTTATTGCAGCAAGGAAAACAAAAGAAAAGAAAACAAAAAAACAAACATATGCTCCAAGTAAAATGCATATGATGTGACCGAATAAAAATATAGTTTCACTACAAGTGACCTGATAAATTGTTGATGAAGAAGGGGGTGCCTTGGGCATCCCCAAGATTAGACGCTTGAGTCTTAGAATTTGTTGGGATGAACCATGGGGGCATCCCCAAGCTTTGGTTTTGCACTCTTCTTGATCACATTATATCACCCTCTTCTCTTGACCCTTGAAAACTTCCTTCACGCCATACTCAATCTAATTCACATTAGAGGGTTAGTGCACAATCAAAAAATTCACATGTTCTGCATGGACACAAGCATTATTAATACTTTTTGAACATTATCTATAGCCACTGATGTTTCATGGAGCAAAGAAATCCACTTGACATAGTAAAAGAGAGAATGAAGGTAAAAAAGCAGAATCTGTTAAAACCAGAACAGTGTGTAAAGACGAATTTTTTCGGGGCACTTACATTGCTCAGATCGAAAAATGTAAAGCTAGAACAAGTTTCAGAATTATCTGAGGAAGAAGCACAAAACTTTTCAGGTCATTTTGATCTTTTTGTGAATAATGCAATTTTCTACAATGGACGGCAGAAAATCTATTTCCTGCGCAGAAATCCAAAACCAACCTCAACTTTTACTAGAGACTTTACTTGGCACAACAAATGCGAGAAAATAAAGATATAAAGGAGTTGATACATAAGTATAAAACACCTTGACTCGAAGAAAATATAGAAAAACAAAGCAAAAATAAAACCATGGGTTATCTCCCAAGAAGTCCTTTTCTTTAACGCCTTTTAGCTAGGCCCAGAAAAATAGAATAAAGTATTTTCAACTGAAGAAGCATCCAAATTGTAACTTGTTCAAATAATAGAATCAAAAGGAAAATTAATTATCTTCCTAGGAAAGCATTCCATATCTTTCTTGAGTGGGAACTAATATTTAATATTCCCCTCTTTCATATCAATAACAGCACCAACAGTTCTAAGAAAAGGTATTCCCAAAACAATAGGACAAGAAGCATTGCATTCAATATTCATAACAACAAAATAAATGGGGATAAGGTTATTATTAACCATAATAAGAACATCATCAAGTCTCCCCAAAGGTTCCTTTCTAACATTATCAATAAGACGAATATCCAAATAACAGTGTTCCAAAGGTGGCAAATCAAGCATATCATAAAGTTTCTTAGGCATAACAGAGATACTAGCACCAAGATCACATAGAGAATTACAATAAAAATCATTCACCCTGATTTTAATGATGGGTTCCCAACCATTATCTAACTTCCTAGGGATAGAGGATTCATATCTTAATTCATCTTCTCTAATTTGTGTGAGAGCATTTTGTAATATGTTTTGTGAAAGCCATATTCATAGCACTAGCATTAGGACAACTAGAAAGCTTTTGTAGGAACATAATAACTTCAGATATGTTGCAACCATCAAAGTCAAAATCATTTTTATCAAAGGTAATGGGACCACTGTCTCCCATATTTCGAAAAAATTCAACACTTTTATCAGGAACATTTGTAGTAGTTTCAGGCAGTTTTAAACGTTTAACAGCAGAAGTGGGAGTATTGCCAACACCAATTACTTTACTATTAATAGTAGAAGGTTTACTAGCATGAGAAGCTTCAGTTTTACTAGTGGTGGTAATGGTGCAAACATTAGATATATTATTCTTTCTACCGGTTCAGCAGCAACATGGAACCTACACAACACAATCAAATCACTTTGCCCCAATGAAGAAGTGAGGTTGTCAATCTCACTGGTTTTGCTGAACACAAAGAGGTTAAACGTATGGTGTGGAATACAGTACTTGTTTGCAGTAGATGAAAAGAGAACAGTGATGGTAGTAGGAAAACAGTAGGAATAGTATGAGAACAGAGATTGTAGTGGTTGTATTATCAGGATAGAGAAAATGGACCGGGTTCCACAGTTCACTAGTGGTGTCTCTCCAAAACAGATAGATAGCATGTTGGGTAAACAAATTACAGCTGGGCGATTGACAGATATAAAGGCTGCAACGTAGTGCATATGCAAGACATGATAATTACTATGTAATTCATGCAGGCATTACAACAAGATACATAGAACATTATCCAACTGCATCTATGACTAATAAACCACCCTCAGAGTGTCATCCAAGCAAACCTTGGGTATTAAGTTGCAAGCAACAGACAATCGCATTAAGCAAAGTGTGTAATGTAAACAATAACATCATCCTTAGACAAAGCATTGTTGTTTTCTCCCTAATGGCAACAACACATCCCCCACCCCTTTACGTTTCTGTCACTCGAGCGTGAGTGAAAGGGAGGCATGAACCCGCTATCGAGCATAAATACTCCCTCTTGGAGTCACAAGCATCTACTTAGCCAGAGCATCTTCTAGCAACGGAGAGCATGCAAGATCATAAATAACATACACATGAAAGAACATGATAGATTGATAATCATTGGACATAGCATTCAATATTTATCGGATCGCAGCAAACACAACATGTAGCATTACAATAAGATGATCTTGATCATGTAGGGAAGCTCACAAGATCTAAACATGGGGCATAAAGAGGAGAGAACAACCATCTAGATACTGCTATGGACCCATAGTCCAAGGATGAACTACTCCCGCATCACTCCCGAGGCAGGCATGGTGATGAAGAGGCCTCCGGTGATGATTCCCCCTCTCGACAGGGTGCCGGGGAGAGCTCGAGAACCCTCCCAAACTAGGGTTGATGATGACGATGGTTGCAGATGTTTTTGGTGGAAAAGGCTCGGGTACTTAGGGTTAACCTCCCGAAGGGTATAAATAGGTGAGAGGGCAACAACGGTGGGCCGCCAGGGGGCCCACACCACCCCCAGGCACGGCCATAGGGGGCGCGCCGCCCTATGGTATGGGCCCCTGTGGCCCCCCTCCGGGTCCCCTCCGGACTCCGTGTGCGCGACAGATTTATAGGACTTACGGGCTTCATATCGTCTAATTCCGAGAATATTTCCAGAACAACTTTTCTGAAACTAAAAACAACAAAAATCATGAACTGGCTTTGTGGCATCTTGTCAATAGGTTAGTCCTAGGAAATCGATAAAAAAGGCATAAAGTGTAAAGGAAACATGTAGCAAAAAGTATGAAAACAACATGGAACATCAGAAATTATGAATACGTTTATGACGTATCAGGCTTCGCCGGAGTCTTCGGTGTGCAGGGGCTGGAGTCTCCGGACTCTAGCATTTTCCTGCGCATGGAGCAAATGGTGTCACCCGCTGGACTTTGTTCGGAAAGTGTGCGGAGACTATGCGGAGTCTCCGCCCTTGCCGGAGTCTCCATCTTGTCTGGGCCGGAATCTTCACCCTTGAAGCTTTCCCAGCGAGAAGACAAAGTGGTGTCACCCACTGGATGCGGTCCGGAGAGTTCTCGGAGTCTCCAGGGTTCTGCAAAGTTTCCGGCCCACCGGAATGTTTCCGGAGACTCTGTCAGGACGGAGTCTCCGGTGTGACATTTGCAGAAAAATCTCAAAGGGTTAGAAATTAGGGTTTAGGTATAAATACCCCTCCCCTCCTTCTTCCTCCAGCTAGCTTGCCCAACATTGATAACACAATTGATTAAGCTCACCCACCTTGCCAGATCTCCCAATCCCTCCACCCAAACTCATTGATTTTTGGAGAATTGAAGGAGACGGCCCCGACCTACAACTTCACCCACCCGTTCTTCATTTACCCCTCATTTGCTTGAGGAATTTGAGTCTAGGGTTTCTTTATGGAAAACCTAGAATCTATTGTTGCTCACTTGTGATTGTAGAAAAATTGTTGGTGATTCTTGGGAGCCCCCAATTCAGTTGTGGGTGTGTGTGCCTCAAGCTCATTGTAAAGGCACCGATTTCCGCCTCGAAGGGAATCAATAAAGGAAGGTGAACTAAGCCTTTGTGGATAAGTTCATGGAGAATAGGGTGAGGCCTTTGTGGCGTTTTTTAGGACTTTGTGGCGAAACTCACACCCCTCCAATGAGACGTACTCCCCTAAGAAGGAGGAACTCAGGAATACATCATTGTCTCCGCGTGTTATTGGTTACCTCTATCCTTTATCTTTACTTTGTGTTTGTATCTTTCTTAGTGTAGCCCTTGACATATAGGTAAATTCATGTTTGTATCTTTCTTAGTGTAGCCCTTGACATATAGGTAAATTCACCTTGCGTAATCTAGAGAATTTACCTTTGTGTTAAGCTTAAATAAAAAAAGTATTAAAATTTGGAGGTAGCACCTATTCAACCCACCCCCTTTAGGTTCCCTTACTATTCGTTCAATTTGTATTAGAGAATTGACTCTTATTTAGGGCTTAACTGCCTAAGAGTTTAGTATGGTAAACGAAGGGGAAACCTCCGAGAGTTTCCTTGAACTCATCCATGGATGCCAAAATAACGGATTCGCGTGATTTAATGATGCAACTCTTGAAAGCCAAGGGTCCAAAATCTTCATCTTCGATTCCTCCGGAAGACATTTGGGATGATAAGGAAGATGAGGAGGAGGGTGAAGAAACCTAATGTGAATCTCATCTCCCGAAGAAAAATTCACCTTCTAAGGGAAAGGATGGAAAGGAAGAGTACCATAATGTTCTCGTTTGCTACTCTCCCAATCCTCCTATCCCACATCCTCATATAAACAATAGAGGCTACCCTCCTAAAATTGATGCATATTATTTTAATCAATGGAAATATGAAAAATCACATGAACTCTTCTTGCATTGAGCTATGAAGAGTCATTGAAGATGGATACAATCCCGGTGAACCAAAGAACTTGACAAGAAGATAAGTGGTTGATTGTCAACTCAATTTCGTGGCTTTGCAAATGATTCAACAAGCCGCGGTGAGAAGATAATGCCACACCTTCAACAATATTCCACCGCCAAAGAAACATGGGACGCTCTTTGCCCCATGCTCGAGGGAAATGAAAGCATGAAGAGGAACATGTACGATACCTTGAGCAATGAGGCCGAAGGGTACTATATGCATGATGGTGAGAACCATGAGGACATGTAACGGAGACTCAAGACCCTTGCAACCGCCTTTAGTGGTCTTGGTGCCACTCATGTGAATTATGCTTGGATCAAGAGGAAATACGTGAGTGCCCTCATGCCATTTGAGCCCATGGACTTGAAGAGTCTTCAAGGAAGACACAACTATCACCTCATGACCTCAACCGAGGTGATGCAAGAGATGGCCTCCTTCCAAGTTCAAACAAAGCTTTTCATGACACTCGTGCTCGTGCTATTGGAATGCACAAAGGATTCTCCGTTGCTTTGAAGGCCAAGGTTGTGACCAAGATGGTGGACCATCAAGAAGAGTTTGAATCAAGTGAAGACTTGGCTCCATTGAAAGATCAAGGGTATGATCACGTGCTTAAGGACTTCATTGCTCTTTCCGTGCAAAGGTTTTGGAAGAATCCTCCCAAGGGCAAGGCATATGTTGAGGATAAGACCAAGTAAGTAATGGAAAGGAAGGGACACAAAAAGTGAGGGCTTGTTTCAATTGTCAAGAAAAGTATCACTTTGTTGCCGAGTTCCCTTTTGACAATAGAGAAAGTCAAGAAGGAAAACTTATTCTCAAGAATAAGTCAAAGATCCCTCACAATAAACCTCTCTTCAAGAAGAAACCTTTCAACAAAAAAACATCTTCAAAGTTTGTGCTAGTGACTCGATACGTCTCCAACGTATCTATAATTTCTGATGTTCCATGTTGATATTATGCCAATTGCTACATGTTTTCTCCCTTCTTTATAGCATTTTTACACATTTTCCGAGACTAGCCTATTAACAAGATGCCAAGTGCCAGTTCTCTGTTTTCTGCTGTTTTTATTTCAGAAAAGTTGTTCTCGAAATATTCTCGAAATTGGACTCCACAAATCCCGAAGTTCCTATTTTCCCCGGACGCATCTAGAAGTCCGAAGAGAAGTCGAACACGGGCACTAGGAGGCCCTCACCATAACCAGGCGCGGACCCCCTTGGCCACGCCTAGGGGTGGTGAGGCCACCCTGGTGGCCCACCGACGTCGCGCTTTCGCCTATTTATTCCCCTCCGTAGGAAAACCCTACGTACATGATCAAAAATCCCCGAAAAGTTCTGCTGCCGTCGTCGTCGTCAACCCTAGATCAGGGGGGTTCTAAAGCTGTCTTCCGGCACCATGCTGGAGAGGAGATCCTCACCGGAGGCCTCTTCATCACCATGCCTGCCTCCGGAGTGATGCGTGAGTAGTTCGTCCTTGGACTACGGGTCCATAGAAGTAGCTAGATGGTTGTCTTCTCCTCCTATGCCTCAATGTTTAGATCTCGTGAGCTGCCTAACATGATCGAGATTGTTCTTACGTAATTCTATGTGATGTGTTTGCTGGGATCTGATGAATATTGAACTTATGCCAAGTTGATTATAGTCTTTATTGCATATGTTATTTGTGATCTTGCATGCTTTCCGTTGCTAGTGGTTGCTCTGGCCAAGTAGTTGCTAGTGACTCCAAGAGGGAGTATTTATGCTCGATAGTTGGGTTCATGCCTCGTTTTCGCCTGTGCTCGAGTGACAGAAACATGACGGGGGAGGATGTGATGTTTCCGCTAGGGAGAAAACAGCGGTGTGAGTGCCCGCGTGCACAATCATTGCTTACATTACACACATTGCTTAATGCAATTATCTGTTGCTTGCAACTTAATACCTAAGGGGGTTCGGATGATAACCTGAGGGTGGATAATTAGTCATAGATGCAGTTGGATTACGGTCTATGTATATTGTTGTAATGCCCGTGCTAAATATCATAGTAGTCATCATGTCATGAATGTGCACTACGGTGCAACCTCTATTTGTCAATTGCCCAGCTGTAATTTGTTCACCCAACATGCTATCTTTTATGGAGAGAAACCACTAGTGAACCTATGAACTCCGCTCCATTTTCCTACATTGTTAAACATACCACTACAATTCCCTTCTTTCTTTACTTACTGCAAGCATACAACATTTTCCGCACTATGCGTCTAATCTTTGTTTTCGGCAAGACCGGTCAGATTGACAACCTCATTGTACCGTTGGGACAAAGTATTTTGGTTGTGTTGTGTGCAGGTTTCGTGTTGTTGCTGACACCGGTGAGGCGCCATCACCATCGTTAGTGGCATCAACCTTCCAAAGCTCCTCTTTCTCCTACTGGATTCATAACCATGGTTCTTAACTGAGGGAAATTCTTACCACTGTACTCATCACACCCTCCTCTTAGGGTTCCCAACACGCCATCCATAGCATCAAGAATTTCTGGCGCCGTTGTTGGGGACTTAAAATTCATCATCATCAAGAAGTCTCCCCATCAAGGCGTAGCAAAAAGTTAATGCGCCGTTGACGGGGAGCAAAACAAACATACATAAGAAGGCTTCCTCCCGCAACGGTCGCCATCCATAGCAGCAAGAATTTCTGGCGCCGTTGATGGGGAGGAAGAAGTCTTCTGGCAAGGGGAGTCTCTCACTATCAACCTCTTTATTTTGTTTATTGTCTTGTTTTTTTTGTCTTGTCTTGCTTCTTTATATCAAAAACACACAAAAAAATAGTTTACTTTATAGCTGTTATTTATTTGCTTGCTTTTATTTTGCTAAAATGAGTTCCTCTGAGAATACTAAGTTATGTGACTTTACTAGCACAAAAAACAATGATTTTATTTGCACACCTATTGCTCCACTTTTCCTACTGCTGCTTTCTATGAAATTAAACCTGCTTTATTAAATCTTGTTATGAAAGAGCAATTTTTCGGTGTTAGTACTGATGATGTTGCTGCTCACCTTAATAATTTTGTTGAAATATGTCGGATGCAAAAATATAAAGATGTGGATGGACATATTATTAAACTTAAATTATTTCCTTTCTCTTTGAGAGGAAGAGCAAAAGAATGGTTGCTATCTTTGCCTAGAAATAGTATTGATTCATGGACTAAGTGTAAAGATGCTTTCATTGGAAAATATTATCCTCCTGCTAAGATTATATCCCTGAGAAGTGACATAATGAATTTTAAACAATTTTATAATGAACATGTTGCTAAAGCTTTGGGAAGAATGAAAACTATGGTGAAGAATTGTCCCACTCATCGACTGACTACTTGGATGATTATACAAATATTTTAAGCAGGACTGAATTTCTCCTCAAGGAACCTATTGGATTCATCTGCTGGAGGTACCTTTATGTCCGTCACTTTGGGCAATGCAACAAAGCTTCTTGATGATATGATGATAAATTATTCAGAGTGGCACACTGAGAGAGCTCCACAAGGTAAGAAGGTAAATTCTGTTGAGGAAACCTCCTGTTTGAGTGAAAGGCTTGATGTTATTATGTCTATGCTTGTTAATGGTAAATCTCAAGTTGATCCAAATAATGTTACTTTAGCCTCTTTGGTTGCTAAATAAGAGCATGTTGATGTGAACTTTATTATAAATAATAATTTTAACAATAATGCTTATAGAAATAATTTTGGTGGAAACAATTATAAGCCCTATCCTCCTAATAGTGGTAGTGGTTATTCTTATGGTAGATCTAGAATGCCTAGTGAGGAAAGGATTGTAGACGTTGAAAAAGCAACTAAGAACTTTATGCAAATGCAATATGAAAAAAATAAGTTGTTTACTAAAAATATGGAAGAGCAATCTGCTATGTTGAGAACTATTAGCCAACAAATTGGGAATTTAAATAGAAAAATCTTTGGTTTGCAAGGTAAAATTTGAAGTGTTGAGGTTAGTATTTCGGCCCTGTCAGAGGCAAAATTTTCTTTGATCAATAAAATGGCTGCTAAAACTGAAACCATTGAAGATAATCATTTTGCTGTAACCAATGCCATTCAAGTTCGAATTGATTATAATGTTAGGTTGATGGCTGAATTACGTGCTAGGTGGGAAAGAGAAGATGAATTGGCTAAAAAGAATAATATTGCTAGAGTTTGCACTATCACTACCACTAGTAAAACTGAAGCTCCAAGTACTAGTAAACCTCCTACTATCAATGGTAAGGTAGTTGGTGTTAACAAAGTCTCCACCTCTTCGGTGAAACGTGCTAAATTGTCTCAAATTGCTGAAATTGCTCCTGATAAAAGTGCTGAAATTTTTAGAGATGTGGGAGATAATGGTCCCATTACTTTTGATGATAATAATTTTGATTTTGATGATTGCAATATTTATAAAGTTATTATGTTCCTACAAAATCTTGCTAGAAGTCCCAATGTTAGTGCCATGAATATGGCATTTACTAAACATATTACCAATGCTCTCATGAAAGTTAGAGAAGAAAAGATGAAACTTGAAACATCTATCCCTAGGAAATTAGATGATGGTTGGGAGCCCATCAATAAGATAAAAGTAAATGATTTTTATTCCAATGCTTTATGTGATCTTGGTGCTAGTATCTTTGTTATGCCTAAAAAGCTTTATGATATGCTTGATCTACCACCATTGGAACACTGTTATTTGGATGTTCATCTTGCCGATAATGCTAAGAAGAAACCTTTTGGTAGAATTGATGATGTTCTTATTATGGTTAACAATAACCTTATCCCTGTTGATTTTGCTGTTATGAACATTGAATGCAATGTTTCTTGTCCTATTGTTTTAGGAAGACATTTTCTTAGAACTGTTGGTGTTGTTATTGATATGAAAGAGGGGAGTATTAAATATCAATTCCCACTCAAGAAAGGTATGGAACACTTTCCTAGAAAGAGAATGAAGCTAACTTTTGACTCTATTATTAGATAATGTTATGATTTTGATGCTTCCTCACTTTAAAATACTTGAGTTGCTTTCTATGCCTAGCTGAAAGGCCTTAAAGAAAAGCGCTACCGGGAGACGACCCGTTTTATTTCTCCGTTTTCAACCCGTTTTCCGTCGTTTTTTTTTTCTTTGCACCTGGGTGTTGTCTATTTCCTTAGAAACCCCTCTGTATCTTTTCTTTTGTGTCTTTGTTGAGCCAAGTAAAGCCTCTAGTGGAAAGTTGAGACTATATTTCGGATTTCTGTGTAGGAAACAAATTTCTGCTGTTCACTGTTAAATTCGTATAAAATCACAGAAAATTCAAAATGACCTGAGTTTTTTTTGCGTAATCCTGGGCTATATACGCAACTTATCTTAGTTGAACACTTTTTTATTTAAGAAACAGAAGATTTTTGAAAAAAATCATCTTTACCCGCTGTCCTCTTTTGACAGATTTCTGCCAATAATTGTATTTGCATCTTAATCTCTTTCTTTTGGTGTTCTTTTGAGAAAAAGAGTTTTAAAATAAGTTGTGACAGTATCTAATGTGTTTATTAGTGTCAGGCTTGTGTTGAAACTGAACCATGTGAATTTATTATTTCGATTGCACTAACGTTGTTAATGAAGATATTGAGAAGTTTGGTGTGAAGGAAGTTTTCAAGGGTCAAGAGAAGAGGATGATATGACGTGATCAAGAAGAGTGAAGAGCCTAAGCTTGGGGATGCCCCGGTGGTACATCCAAGAAAATTCCAAGAAGACTCAAGTGTCTAAGCTTGGGGATGCCCAAGGCATCCCCTTCTTCATCGACAAATTATCAGGTCACTTCTAGTGAAACTATATTTTTATTCGGTCACATCTTATGTGCTTTACTTGGATCGTATTTTATTTTTTGCTTTCAGTTTGTTTTTATTTTTGCAATAATCTTGGTTGTACCCCAGCATTTTTTTATTGGATAGTGACACGCTCCGCTTTTTCATGGGAATACTTTGTATTCTTAATCTTTGTCTGGATGCTGCATTTATTTAGCTCATGTTTTGCATTCATCTCTTATTTAGAGTTGTTAGTACTCTCTAGTTTTCATTGCTATATGCTTAGAGAGAGTTTTTTGTTGTCTCATATATGTGCATGGTTGGGAATAGAAATGCTTATGTGATAGTTGGTATAGTGGAAAAATTCGCATGGTCTTGTAGATCACTAAACTGCTTCACTTGAATCACTGTTGTTGTTTTGAGATATTAATTTGCTTAATGGATAAACGGGAAGGAATAGTAAGTAGAAAATTTTAATGATTGGTCTAAGAAACGTGAAACTGTGCCACACTTAAATTACCAGCTGATAGAAACAATTCTATATGATTGCTACGAGTGATACATTTCTGATCAGCTTTTTGTTACGTGCTACGGTCGGGGTAGCTAACATTGACTTGTCACTGCCACAGACCCTCTTGGAGTGATTTGCATTGTGCCTTGTAAAGATGATTTGCTTGCTGCAACCTTTTAACTCGTGAGTCTATGTTGCGGTTCCTGGCACTTCCACCATCCATATTTGCTAGCCTCTTCGGTACTGTGCATTTCCCTTTCTCACATTGAGAGTTGGTGCAAACTTCGCGAGTGCATCCAAATCCCGTGGGAGGACTGTAACATCCCAAGTATGAAAAATAGCCATTAGAATGTTTGCTCTCTGTTATTTTATGTTTTGCATCATGACATCATGTTCATTGCATTTGTTTTGCTTGTTTTCCATTTGTTTTCCTCTGTTTTCATTTGCTTTCCAACTGTTTTCCTTTGTTTTCTATTTGAATTTCAAACCAAATTTTAAACCTCTTGTTTCATACTTGTGATGTTACAATTTCCAAAATGATATTTCAAATCAAAACAATCAATTGTTTCCATTAAAGTTGTGATTCCAAAACTATTGTTTTGTTTCTATCAAAAATTCATTTAATACCAAACCCTTTTCAAATTCAATTAATTTCCAAAACAGCAACCCTTTTGAAAATTATGAAAATGACAAAACCCTTCAATCAATTGTTTCCATTAAATCCCTAAGGTTCAACTATTTAAAATTGTTATGTCAAAAAAAAAAAAAAAAAAACTATTTAAAATTGTGGGTTTTAATAGTTCACTTAATCCAAATGTTGTTCAAATTCAAACAAAATTCCAAACAGCAACCCTTGGAATTATTGCAATTTACCAAAACAAAGTTAAGCAATTTGTTTCAAATAATTTGGGGGTTCAAACTCTTGGAAAATGTTCCTTTTAAATAAATCACCCAATATTCAAAATTCATACAAATTCACTCAAATATAAAACAGCAAAATAAATTGAACTTTTTGGAAAACCAAAGTGGGCATTTTGTTGCTACTGTAATTATTAGCTTACACAAATTTTTCCCTAATTTTCCTAACCCCAAACCCTAGCTTTTTCTTCCTTTTCAAATCAGCAAAAAAAAAAACAATTGGAACAAAATAGTAATAAAAAGCTAACATCACATCAGAGAGAGAGGCCCAGCCCACCTCTTCCCCCTTGGCCCAATACCCCCTCGCTCTGTCTTCTTCTTCGTACGGCACAGCATCCGCCATAGCCACGTTGCAGAGAGGAGCACCAACGGCTGGGAGACCTCCCCCCTCCCCTATAAACCTAGCCCTAGGGTTCCCCTAACCCTACTTCCCTTCTTCCTCCCTCTCCCTCTCTTCCCCGCCGTTTTCCTTCTCTCTTCTTCCCTCTGCTCTCTTCTCTCTGTAACCACACCTCTGAACCCCCACCGAAACGCCTCCACCTTCCTCCGGCGATCGCCGCCGGGAGGGTCCCCCTCCGGCCATGCTAGGGCCGGGAATGGAACCCCCCGGCCGCCCTCTCCCTCCTCCACCACTCGGCGCGGGCCGGGGGGCACCGGAGCGCCGCCGACGACCACCTCAAGTCGTCGGCCACTCCCTGCTCCGACCTGCACCGCCTCCTCCCCTTCGATGCCCCCAAGGTGAGCATCGCCCCTCTCGCTCCCCTTCCTCCCTCCCTCCTTCCTCTAGCCGCCCCACGCAGCCACACACGCGGCCCACGGCGCCCCTCCGGCGAAAAGCAGCCCGCCGGCGGTTGCCCCTGTTCTCTGTCGAGGTACAGAAACAAGCGTGCAGGTTTCAGTTCAGTTAACGCTAGAACTGCAGCTTAACCCCCTGCTCCTCCTACCCTGTCACGAAACAGAACATCAGCTCAGTTGGTTAGCTCCCTTGTGCGCACGCCCCAGGTGCGGGGTTCGATCCCCCAAAGCCACACCCTTTTTTTTTCTGTTTTTCTTTTTCTGCCCGAATTTCAGAAACAGAGATCTGAGGCATTAATTCTAAAATCCATAACAAATCCAATTTTGCTCCAAATTGAATGATTCAAATTCCTGTGGATTCAAAATCTTGTGCCCTTTCCATTAGTAAAAAAATTGCAACATGTTTCTGTGATACTTTTTGCACTAAATATTTAATTACTGAAAATGCAATAAAAATTGGAAACTTTGGAATTTCATAACTTGAGTTTGGTTCATCCAATTTAAGCAAACTTGGGATCTAAAATTTGTCTTAACAAACTCTACACATTGGTATTTTATTTGGTCACAATTGAATTAATTTTGAGCATGTTTCACTCTGTTTACTAAAAATGGCAGAATAAGAATGATTATGGAAAATTGCATAATAAATTCAATAATAACCCAAAAATTATGTTTAATAGCTCAAAATGTTCAGTAAAACATTTGCTACATGTTTTCAACCTTTTCAATGTAATTTGTTTACTGTTTTGAATATTTTAAATTGGTGAAATATTTGAATTCTTGTTTAATTCACTTAATTTTGCAAAATTCATAACTTGGGCATAAAAATTCCAAATTCCACAAACTAAATATGTTTTCCAATCAACTTTTCATGTACTTTCCAAATATCAATTTTGTTTGCTGTTTTGAATAATTTAAATTGCTGAAAACAACTGTTTCTTATTTATTGCATTTAAAATTGCCAAAATAATAACTTGCTCATTTTAAATCCAATTTCAACAAATAAAATATGTCTTCCATGCCAGATTAAACCACCTTTCCAAATATAAATTTTGTTTCATGTTTTGAATAATTAAAATTGGTTAAATAATTTAAACCTTGTTTAAATCATTTAAAATTGTTAAATTCATAACTTGGTCAAATTAAATTGTTTTGAACTTATAAAATATGTTTTCAAACTAGAAAAGTATAAACTTTTCAAATATGAATTTGAATTTATGTTTTGAACAAATAAAATTCAAATAATATTCACACTTGAATTAAATTCAATTAAATCTTGTTTAAACTTGTTTAATTCATAAGTAAATTATTCTAAATCCTTTTTCAACAAGTGAAACATGTAATCCACCCAAAATTGTGTGTTCTTATCAAATATGAATTTTGTTATTTATTTTGAACAATTTAAATTGGTGAAAACAACAACTAATTGTGTAACCCCTTTAAGGAACCAAAATTTCCTAACTTAATAAATAAAATTCCAAAATTGGTAAACCTTATTTCCAATTGATTCTATTGTTGTTATTTTTCTGTTTTCCTCATCCATGCATCATGCTAATCCACTTTCACCTATTGGTTAGTTGTAAAACAATTATTTCAACCCTAATTCATGGGCTTTTCATATGCAACTCAAGTTGCATGTGGGTCCATTTAATCATGTTATATTACCATGTCAAATAGTTTATTTTTATGCATCAATTAAATGGTCATGCATCATCCCATGATTGTGCACTATGCCATGTTATTGATTGTTTGTTCTCTGTGTTGTTTGTTTGCTTCTTCTCGGATACACGACGACGTTGAGACCGACGATACTTACGACACCCCTTCTAAGGAGTTAGCTCAGTACCAGGCTACTGGGTTTGCAGGCAAGTATTCACTCACATGAACCATTGTGTTCCTTTCAACATTGGATACCGATACTTTCCGTTGTCTATTCTGCTAGCCTTTTGAAATCGTTGTTTCTGTTACGAACCTATCACATGTATCCTTTAACCCTGATATTGCCTCACCTCCACTCCCATAACCCCGTTGTTTGAGCCGTGTCTTACTAGCATGCTTAGGGTTGTTTTTGCTCGAGTCTGTTGTCCGTTAATTTCTGTTACTATTTTATTATGTTCTGGGGCTCGATGTTTAAAACAATCAACCTGTTAATGTTTGAGGTAATAATAATTTGATGATAAGGCACCGGCAGGAGGCCCGGCGTGGTTTTGAGGCCTGCTAGTGTCGACCCTAATTAGGAAAAGGGTCTTGTCTACTGATCCATGATGAGCGCACTAACCGCATGTGGGAAGCGAGTATGGGCGCCCCCCTCAATTTGATTCGATTCGCATCTCATCCAAATCGCCACACTTAGTTCGGGATTTCCATTTGATGCATGCATGTGCAGGTGCGAACCCTTGGCGCCAGGGTGGAACTTTTGTAGTCGGCATTTAGGGCGGCGTGGTCTTAGAGTGCTATGAGGGTCCCCTTTTCTTCGTGGGGCTCGATTAGCCGCGCACGCACATCATGTGGTTCTTTGGGCTTGATGCGAAGAAGAGTTGAGTTGTGTTGAGTGCCTCGCTTGGTGGGTTAGCTCCCCGCCTGGTGGGTCATTCTTACGTGTACGGCCAAATTGGTGCATCCCTGCAGGGTTAAATCTTCTCGAGAAGCCGTGTTTTCCGCGGTTATGGATTACTTGGTGAAAGTACTGGCTAACAAGTACTCAGAACAACTTACACCTAACTAATGGTAAGTTGACTAGTAATAGGCTTATTGACACAACAACCTGAACCATCACTAATCCAACTGTGTGAGTTATCCTCGGATTGCTTCTTTGGATAAGGGGCGGGATCCAGGATGGGTTTGTTTGGTGGTCAGTTATAGTTGGTTACGATACGCTATCTTATCCCCTTTCTGTTAGCCGGAAGTGGTAGTAACTCTGTAGTTGGTTAGAGCAGCCTGTTGCAGCATCTTCTATATCCCCTTCCTTCCGTTTAACCCAAAGCATCTGTGCTTGGTGTTGACGGGTTACACTTTGGTGAATTGTGAGTCTTGCTTGCCAGTACGTTTATGTACTGACCCCTTTGGGGCTGTGGTTTCCGCAGACTACGCTTACGAGGATCCCCGTGCTGGCTACTACGTGGAGTACGACGAGGCTGCTGACGAGTAGATAGCGGACCCGGGCAGGATCCGAGACTTCGTGGATGGGCTCCGTCTTTTCGTTTCCGGCCTCTTAGGCCTATTTGTATCTTGTCTGTACTCAAACATTGTGAATGCTTCCGCTGTGATGTAATGATGAATTGTTGGGACATGTGTCCTCTGGATGATTGTATTTGCTATCTCTGCTCTAGTGAGAGCTGTTTGCAACTTATTTCAATCTTTTGTGTCGTAGAGATCTGTTGTGATATCACTTGTTCCAATGCCGTTGACGTACCATGTGTGTATGTTTTGAAGTACGTCAATGGAAGTATCTGGATTTCTATGGGATGGTTTGCGCAGACGATGAATAGTAAGAGAATGGTTGTCACACGTTTACGTGTTGGCCTGCTCATATTGAGATGCGGGTGCCGGTATGCCCCGTAAGCCATTTATCTGCTGTTTAACGGACTGTGAGTATCCCCTAGAAGTCCGGGTGCGACAAATGGTATCAGAGCCAGTCTGCCTGTAGGATCCCTTTACTGGTCGCAGTTGAGTCTAGAAACTATTTTGTAGCTATATAGGAAAAATGAAACGTGAGAGTAGGAATTCTGCCATTTTATTTCTTTCCCCACCCACCCTCCCTTTTCTGGTAAGGAAGTGCAACGTTGTTTTCCCTTCTCATCTAAACTTTCAAGTTAGGATTTCACGAATCCTGGTTTCTCTGGGATAGTTATATCTACTAGACCATAGGAATGGAGGTGGTTGTGGCATGATTTATCATGTTGCCTACTCATGATTGAGAACGGAGGCGTGTAAGCCCCGGAAGCAGATCCTCTATTCCTTAAGCAGTAGATATTGATCCTTTAGAAGCCCGGATGGGTTTTCCGTAGTACCTCAGGAATGTTTTGATCTCGTTTGCCCGATGTTGCTTCGATATCCTGTTTTTCTCAACATCCTTTTCGTCCGTTGAAACCTTGTTGTTGCTTCCCAATTCAGTTCTGCTACCGGCGTCTAATCAATAACTCTGTTCCACCCTTCTGGCCAGATAGTCTATTCTCCAAATGAATCAAGTTCTATCCAGCTATACACCCTCGATACAAAACCTCTCACTTTACTTGAAAATGTTCCGGTGGTTTGCAAATTCCCTGACGTCTTTCCAGAAGAGTTGCCAGAAATGCCTATCGTCTTGAACTTCCAGAAAAACTATCCGAGGTGCACGATGTGTTTCACGTGTCACCGCTTAAGAGGATCTTCCCAAGAAGTATCCGGACCTTTTCTTTTCTCAGTAGGAATCTCGGGGCGCGATTCCTTCAAGGGGGGCGTTTTGTAACATCCCAAGTATGAAAAATAGCCATTAGAATGTTTGCTCTCTGTTATTTTATGTTTTGCATCATGACATCATGTTCATTGCATTTGTTTTGCTTGTTTTCCATTTGTTTTCCTCTGTTTTCATTTGCTTTCCAACTGTTTTCCTTTGTTTTCTATTTGAATTTCAAACCAAATTTTAAACCTCTTGTTTCATACTTGTGATGTTACAATTTCCAAAATGATATTTCAAATCAAAACAATCAATTGTTTCCATTAAAGTTGTGATTCCAAAACTATTGGTTTGTTTCTATCAAAAATTCATTTAATACCAAACCCTTTTCGAATTCAATTAATTTCCCAAACAGCAACCCTTTTGAAAATTATGAAAATGACAAAACCCTTCAATCAATTGTTTCCATTAAATCCCTAAGGTTAAACTATTTAAAATTGTGGGTTTTAATAGTTCACTTAATCCAAATGTTGTTCAAATTCAAACAAAATTCCAAACAGCAACCCTTGGAATTATTGCAATTTACCAAAACAAAGTTAAGCAATTTGTTTCAAATAATTTGGGGGTTCAAACTCTTGGAAAATGTTCCTTTTAAATAAATCACCCAATATTCAAAATTCATACAAATTCACTCAAATACAAAACAGCAAAATAAATTGAACTTTTTGGAAAACCAAAGTGGGCATTTTGTTGCTACTTTAATTATTAGCTTACACAAATTTTTCCCTAATTTTCCTAACCCCAAACCCTAGCTTTTTCTTCCTTTTCAAATCAGCAAAAAAAAACAATTGGAACAAAATAATAATAAAAAGCTAACATCACAGCAGAGAGAGAGGCCCAGCCCACCTCTTCCCCCTTGGCCCAATACCCCCTCGCTATGTCTTCTTCTTCGTACGGCACAGCATCCGCCATAGCCACGTTGCAGAGAGGAGCACCAACGGCTGGGAGACCTCCCCCCTCCCCTATAAACCTAGCCCTAGGGTTCCCCTAACCCTACTTCCCTTCTTCCTCCCTCTCCCTCTCTTCCCCACCGTTTTCCTTCTCTCTTCTTCCCTCTGCTCTCTTCTCTCTGTAACCACACCTCTGAACCCCCACCGAAACGCCTCCACCTTCCTCCGGCGATCGCCGCCGGGAGGGTCCCCCTCCGGCCATGCTAGGGCCGAGAATGGAACCCCCCGGCCGCCCTCTCCCTCCTCCACCACTCGGCGCGGGCCGGGGGGCACCGGAGCGCCGCCGACGACCACCTCAAGTCGCCGGCCACTCCCTGCTCCGACCTGCACCGCCTCCTCCCCTTCGATGCCCCCAAGGTGAGCATCGCCCCTCTCGCTCCCCTTCCTTCCTCCCTCCTTCCTCTAGCCGCCCCACGCAGCCACACACGCGGCCCACGGCGCCCCTCCGGCGAACAGCAGCCCGCCGGCGGTTGCCCCTGTTCTCTGTCGAGGTACAGAAACAAGCGTGCAGGTTTCAATTCAGTTAACGCTAGAACTGCAGCTTAACCCCCCTGCTCCTCCTACCCTGTCACGAAACAGAACATCAGCTCAGTTGGTTAGCTCCCTTGTGCGCACGCCCCAGGTGCGGGGTTCGATCCCCCAAAGCCACACCCTTTTTTTTCTGTTTTTCTTTTTCTGCCCGAATTTCAGAAACAGAGATCTGAGGCATTAATTCTAAAATCCATAACAAATCCAATTTTGCTCGAAATTGAACGATTCAAATTCCTGTGGATTCAAAATCTTGTGACCTTTCCATTAGTAACAAAATTGCAACATGTTTCTGTGATACTTTTTGCACTAAATATTTAATTACTGAAAATGCAATAAAAATTGGAAACTTTGAAATTTCATAACTTGAGTTTGGTTCATCCAATTTAAGCACACTTTGGCTCTAAAAATTTGTCTTAACAAACTCTACACATTGGTATTTTATTTGGTCACAATTGAATTAATTTTGAGCATGTTTCCCTCTGTTTACTAAAAATGGCAGAATAAGAATGATTATGGAAAATTGCATAATAAATTCAATAATAACCCAAAAATTATGTTTAATAGCTCAAAATGTTCAGTGAAACATTTGCTACATGTTTTCAACCTTTTCAATGTAATTTGTTTACTGTTTTGAATATTTTAAATTGGTGAAATATTTGAATTCTTGTTTAATTCACTTAATTTTGCAAAATTCATAACTTGGGCATAAAAATTCCAAATTCCACAAACTAAATATGTTTTCCAATCAACTTTTCATGTACTTTCCAAATATCAATTTTGTTTGCTGTTTTGAATAATTTAAATTGCTGAAAACAACTGTTTCTTATTTATTGCATTTAAAATTGCCAAAATAATAACTTGCTCATTTTAAATCCAATTTCAACAAATAAAATATGTCTTCCATGGCAAATTAAACCACCTTTCCAAATATAAATTTTGTTTCATGTTTTGAATAATTAAAATTGGTTAAATAATTTAAACCTTGTTTAAATCATTTAAAATTGTTAAATTCATAACTTGGTCAAATTAAATTGTTTTGAACTTATAAAATATGTTTTCAAACTAGAAAAGTATAAACTTTTCAAATATGAATTTGAATTTATGTTTTGAACAAATAAAATTCAAATAATATTCACACTTGAATTAAATTCAATTAAATCTTGTTTAAACTTGTTTAATTCATAAGTAAATTATTCTAAATCCTTTTTCAACAAGTGAAACATGTAATCCACCCAAAATTGTGTGTTCTTATCAAATATGAATTTTGTTATTTATTTTGAACAATTTAAATTGGTGAAAACAACAACTAATTGTGTAACCCCTTTAAGGAACCAAAATTTCCTAACTTAATAAATAAAATTCCAAAATTGGTAAACCTTATTTCCAATTGATTCTATTGTTGTTATTTTTCTGTTTTCCTCATCCATGCATCATGCTAATCCACTTTCACCTATTGGTTAGTTGTAAAACAATTATTTCAACCCTAATTCATGGGCTTTTCATATGCAACTCAAGTTGCATGTGGGTCCATTTAATCATGTTATATTACCATGTCAAATAGTTTATTTTTATGCATCAATTAAATGGTCATGCATCATCCCATGATTGTGCACTATGCCATGTTATTGATTGTTTGTTCTCTGCGTTGTTTGTTTGCTTCTTCTCGGATACACGACGACGTTGAGACCGACGATACTTACGACACCCCTTCTAAGGAGTTAGCTCAGTACCAGGCTACTGGGTTTGCAGGCAAGTATTAACTCACATGAACCATTGTGTTCCTTTCAACATTGGATACCGATACTTTCCGTTGTCTATTCTGCTAGCCTTTTGAAATCGTTGCTTCTGTTACGAACCTATCACATGTATCCTTTAACCCTGATATTGCCTCACCTCCACTCCCATAACCCCGTTGTTTGAGCCGTGTCTTACTAGCATGCTTAGGGTTGTTTTTGCTCGAGTCTGTTGTCCGTTACTTTCTGTTACTATTTTATTATGTTCTGGGGCTCGATGTTTAAAACAATCAACCTGTTAATGTTTGAGGTAATAATAATTTGATGATAAGGCACCGGCAGGAGGCCCGGCGTGGTTTTGAGGCCTGCTAGTGTCGACCCTAATTAGGAAAAGGGTCTTGTCTACTGATCCATGATGAGCGCACTAACCGCATGTGGGAAGCGAGTATGGGCGCCCCCCTCAATTTGATTCGATTCGCATCTCATCCAAATCGCCACACTTAGTTCGGGCTTTCCATTTGATGCATGCATGTGCAGGTGCGAACCCTTGGCGCCAGGGTGGAACTTTTGTAGTCGGCATTTAGGGCGGCGTGGTCTTAGAGTGCTATGAGGGTCCCCTTTTCTTCGTGGGGCTCGATTAGCCGCGCACGCACAGCATGTGGTTCTTTGGGCTTGATGCGAAGAAGAGTTGAGTTGTGTTGAGTGCCTCGCTTGGTGGGTTAGCTCCCCGCCTGGCGGGTCATTCTTACGTGCACGGCCAAATTGGTGCATCCCTGCAGGGTTAAATCTTCTCGAGAAGCCGTGTTTTCCTCGGTTATGGATTACTTGGTGAAAGTACTGGCTAACAAGTACTCAGAACAACTTACACCTAACTAATGGTAAGTTGACTAGTAATAGGCTTATTGACACAACAACCTGAACCATCACTAATCCAACTGTGTGAGTTATCCTCGGATTGCTTCTTTGGATAAGGGGCGGGATCCAGGATGGGTTTGTTTGGTGGTCAGTTATAGTTGGTTACGATACGCTATCTTATCCCCTTTCTGTTAGCCGGAAGTGGTAGTAACTCTGTAGTTGGTTAGAGCAGCCAGTTGCAGCATCTTCTATATCCCTTTCCTTCCGTTGAACCCAAAGCATCTGTGCTTGGTGTTGACGGGTTACACTTTGGTGAATTGTGAGTCTTGATGCCAGTACGTTTATGTACTGACCCCTTTGGGGCTGTGGTTTCCGCAGACTACGCTTACGAGGATCCCCGTGCTGGCTACTACGTGGAGTACGACGAGGTTGCTGACGAGTAGATAGCGGACCCGGGCAGGATCCGAGACTTCGTGGATGGGCTCCGTCTTTTCGTTTCCGGCCTCTTAGGCCTATTTGGATCTTGTCTGTACTCAGACATTGTGAATGCTTCCGCTGTGATGTAATGATGAATTGTTGGGACATGTGTCCTCTGGATGATTGTATTTGCTATCTCTGCTCTAGTGAGAGCTGTTTGCAACTTATTTCAATCTTTTGTGTCATAGAGATCTGTTGTGATATCACTTGTTCCAATGCCGTTGACGTACCATGTGTGTATGTTTTGAAGTACGTCAATGGAAGTATCTGGATTTCTATGGGATGGTTTGCGCAGACGATGAATAGTAAGAGAATGGTTGTCACACGTTTACGTGTTGGCCTGCTCATATTGAGATGCGGGTGCCGGTATGCCCCGTAAGCCATTTATCTGCTGTTTAACGGACTGTGAGTATCCCCTAGAAGTCCGGGTGCGACAAGGACTTTGTTCTCATACACATAAGCCCATATATTCTTCCTCAAAACAGCCACCATACCTACCTATCATGGCATTTCCATAGCCATTCCGAGATATATTGTTGCATAACATCCACCTCCATTATGTTAATTGATGATGAGCTTCATGGTTATTTGTGCATACTCCTACACTGGCAGGAGCATGCAGTTGGATACATCAAAGATATTCCATTATGAGTTATGAGTACTAAAAGTGTGATGATTCATTGTAATATAGGATGTTGCCCCTACCGGTGAGGATATATAAAAAAATGAAAATCCCAAAAAAAAGGGCCAAAGAGAGAATAAAGAGAGAGGGGGCGCATCACTATCCTTTATACCACACTTGCGTTTCATGTTTAGCACCAATGCTTCAGCTTTGAGAAAGTTTTCATATTATCATTCATTCATAACTATGTGGGGAATTTTACATTATAGAACTTGGCTTGTATATTCCAATGATGATCCTCGTCAAATGAGCTCTAGGTCTTCGTGAGCAAGCAAGTTGGATGCACCCCCACTAGTTCCATTGGAGAGCTTTCATACACTTATAGCTCTATGTGCATCCGTTGTGTGGCAATCCCTACTCCTTGCATAGCTTCAGTTGTAAGACTTTCTCTTGTGTAATGACCACTTTCAGCTTTGTGAGCCTTTCTTCCATTGACCTTCCAAACCCCCCATAATGTTCTGTTTTCCATAACATACCGGTGCCAGGGACCAACGCAAAACACTTGCTTGTTTTTAGTGCGCAAATAGTTTAAGATCCAAGCATTGCATCGTGTGGAAAGCTTGACTTGATCCTAACAGGGGTTGTGAAGATCCCGTTTGACGTGCATGATATTGTTGTTCTTGAAAGCTTAAATCATCTCTAATAAACTTTGCACGGTTGATAGTCTTTTAGTATTGATTCATTAAAAGTTTTACTTCTTTCTTCTTTGTTTATGCATTACTTGTTGATATCAAATATAGATCACAGCTTTAGTTCATTTGATCCTAGTTTACATGCTCTGCTTTACATATTATGATCAAGATTGTGTGGTAGCATGTGACCTCAGAAATTATTTTGTTTTATCGTTTACCTACTCGAGGACGAGTAGGAACTAAGCTTGGGGATGCTTGATACGTGAAGGATCGAGAGGTTAACTAGAGGGGGGGGTGAATAGGTTAACTACAAATTTTAACTTCTTTTTCAAGTTAACAAGGTAATGCTCAAATATAGATTATCTAGATTATGCAACTAGGTGAACAATCCTCTATGTTGAGCAAGTACAACTAGCACAAGGTAAGTATATGACTAAGCTAGTAGTAACTAGTAAAGGTAAGTTGAGGAATAACCGAACATAGTGACGGGAAGATTTATCCCGAAGTTCACTTCCCAATGGAAGCTAATCTCCGTTGGAGCGGTGCGGTGCCACCAAAGTGGAACACCGAGTAGGCCTCAAATGCCACACCGTATCTCCTTCGAGTCCTTCCACCGATGTGGATAGGCTCGAATCACTATGTTGCCGTGGAGGTTGACAACTAGAACCTTTACAAGGATGAGGCACACTCCACAAGATTGGAGGGTCCTCACCAAATCCCAAGAGCCTCCAAGACTCCGAGAAGCAAGATCCACGGGCACAAAAGCACCGGGGATATCAACAAGGCTTCGAGCTCCGATGAACTAAGAGCAACAAGATTCCTAGCTCCAATGAACTAAGAATGACAAGATCCCTAAGGGATGAGTGGGTGGATTTCTAATCGACTCCGTGGAGTTGTAGATCGGGGGTGTCTCCTTCAAATCCAAAGTATCACGAGCTTTGGTTGGGGATTTGTGGAGATATTGTTCTTGAGCTTGAGCTTGGTCAATCAATGGTGGTGTGAGAAAGTGTGGGTGAGATTGACAAAACCAAAAGGTAGGTGGAGGCGTCCTTTTATACGTGGGTGTAATACGGCCGTTAGGGGGGCAGTTTTCCACCTTACAACACCCCCCCGGCCTGGGGGCCGGCCTGGCCGGCCTGGGGCAGCCAGGGCCAACCGCATCACACCCCGGCCTGGTGCCCGGCCTATGCCAGCGTGGAGCAAGGGGAGAGGCCGGCGTGGGGCGATGGAGGGCCGGCCTGGGGGCCCGACCAAGCCGGCGTGGGGGCTCAGGCGAGGCCGGTGTGGGAGCGAGGCGGGGCTGGCCCCCCACCCGAAGCGCCCGGCCTGGCACCCGGCCTGGGGCCGGCGGGGGCAGTGGGGTGAGGCCGGACCCCCACCCGAGCACCCCGGCCTGGGGCCGGCGTGGGGCACGGCGAGGCTGGCGCCAGGCCGGCCAGGTAGGCCGGCCACCCCTTTTCTTCTCCTCTCTTTTTCCTTTCTTCTTCGTTTCTCCTTCTTTCTTCCGCATCTTTTTCCGTAAGCTTTTCTCTCTTATTGCTGCAACTTGTATGATGTTTACGGGTAGATCTTTTCTGAGTACACTTAGCAAAACACATTAGTCCATCTATATGTTGTAATCAAATACTCAAAATAGGATTTAGGAACTATGTTCTTTCAATCTCCCCCTTTTTGATGTTTGATGACAACATACGGATTTGCGTAAGAAATAATTTTGCATGGCTATTTGTGAGAGAATTAGCATATATTCGTACTCCCCCTATTTGTGTGCCCAAAACAATTGACATGTATATTTGATAATCACGTTGAGTGCACCTAACATAATCTCATCTTCATACTATGTTTTATAAGATGATGTAGTATATGATGTGACTACGATATACCTATGTGAAGTGCGAGAATTTATCCAATCATGATTTTAACATTGAAGATACACATGTATGAACACAACGATGAGCAATAGTATTTACCACTAGAATGATCCTACCATAGCAACACATCAAATAGTGAGTAGATGAAATAACATAATAGCCTTGCTATGATCTTCAATATATCAACTATCACACGCATAATATATAGATAGAAAGTATGATAGATAAATAAAGACATAGTCTTACAATAACACCAAAGTTCACCAAACCACACAAATAGTCTCAACTAAAAATGACGAAAGAAAATAGCAAAGATAAGACGCAAATGGATGCATGAAATGCAATGCAATGCGTGAGTGTTTCTCCCCCTTGGCATCATACACCAAAAAGGGAGAAAAATGCAATCCCAATCACTCGTCGCCCATCTCATCATCTTCCTCAATGAAGTCCTCTGGAGGAGCCTGACTGGAGCTGGCAGTGGTAGTGTAGGGCGCCGCAAACGAGCCGAGTGAGCTAGCATCATCTCCACACCAATAAGTATGCTGAGACTTCCACAGATCCTCTGAAATCTCTTCTGAGCTGGGAGGACTAAGGGGAATCTGAAGAGCAGTCTGGATGGAACGCTGACAGCGACTAGAGGCCTTGCCCTTGCGATAGGCCTCATAATCCTGATGCTGCTTATCAATGAAGAAGCAGTTCATCTTCTGGAGAATCTTCTTAAGGTTGAAAGTTTCAGGAGGAGGACTTGGAGAAGGAGAGCGGCGCACCCCCTGAGATGTACTAGGAGCAAAGGACTCGGTGCAGGTGCGCTTAGGCCATGGATCATCAGCAGACTCAGGCGCAACATCAAGCATAAGAATAGACTTCTTGGGAGTCACCTTGGCATAATTGTTGATGAGACCAGCGGGGATCTTGGTCTCAATAAGGCGCTGAATATACGAGCCATATATGGGAACCCGCTTCTCACGAACCACAGTCTGCATCTCATGCCACATGTAATCCAGAACATCCAATTGCTTCTTGGCCCTCATTTGAGACTCAATGTGATATAGAAGGTTGATCATCCACTTGCGTACCTCGCCCTTCTCACCAAATTTGGCATTGATGGTATTGCAAAGAATAGCGTGCACCATATACCAATGTTCAGAAAAGAACTTGACTTTAGGAATATGCATGGAGCCGGTACCTTCGGGATAACAATGGCGAATACCATCCTTGGCTTTCATAACATTCTTGGAATCACCATGAATGCGGAAATAGAACATATAATCAAACCGATACTCGGGAATACCCAGAATGGTACCAAAATCATCCATAGTAGCAACACACTTGGAGCCACCGCTCATCCATGTCAACGTACGCGGTAGCCGCGTGGGGCCTCCAGATGAGAAGTGAACAGTAGCATAAAACTCCTTGAGCAGCTCTGGGGAAATGTATAGGCAAGATTGTCACCCATGAGAGGAGTGATGTTGTGGTAGTCCATGAGTTCCATAACTTCAGGCCACTTGGTGCGAGTATACTCAATATCAAAGTAATGTTGATCCACATGGCCATGCTGAAGCTTGCCAAGAATAAAGTCATGCATAACTTGATGCATCTTGCAATAGAATCTTGGATCAGGGCATGTGCGTTCACCAAACTCATAAGGATTAAATTTCAGCCTTGCTTCCTCAAAGTCGGTGGTACTAAGACCACCCCAGTTCGTGACAACGGGTTCCTGTGGATTGATTGGAAGAGATGGACCATGTCTCCGTGAGGGAGTAGAACCAGCAACATCCGCGGCACTCTTCTTGCGAGGGTTGCGAGGGCGCAGAGAGCGGGGGACGTCGGACTCATTTTGAGGATTGGAATCACCTGAAACATATGATGCATGGATATGGAGCATGATGATGAGTGCACATGGTCGTGGTTTGATAGAGAAAAAAAATAAGCCATGAATGTATGTGATAGCGCCATGGTAAGAAAAACGAAACACAATATTAATGAGGACATCACATTGTTATTAGTGTGAGCACATTATCATAGCATTTGTATAGGATTGTGTTGGTGTGGGCATGATACTATAGACACCTTTATTATGTAAAAAAAAGACATAGCATACGCATCATGTCATGATGAACATAATAATTTAGAATCACGACACTAGACCAAATCATATCAATAATGTGGAATTTTTGTTGAACCATGGCCAACCATGAAAAAAATGGCATAGAAACTAACATAGTATCACACGGCTATAGGAGTTTTTGTTGAGGGTAAAACATGGCATAGGAATTTTTGTTGAGGGAAAGCATAGTATCGTACGGCTAGATCATGAGGAGCATATAACATCAACTTAGCATGGCATAGGAATGAATCTAGTGACATATGAGCGGCATGAACCCTAGCATGAATAGATGAGAAAAAAATTCTAACACATGAACACTAGCACTAGCACACCGATAGATAGCACTCACATACACGTAATCTATAGAAAAGCCCAAAGAAAAATTACCCGAGTTCGAAGCCATCTTCAAACAAAAAGCACTAGGCAATAAAGGGGACCGATCTCCTCCAATAAGGGGCCAATGAGAAATCCGTGCGGAGGAGGGGGCGGAGAAGATCGAGGGCTTGCGGATCCATGAATTTGGGCGGAAGGGATGGGCTAGGGAGGTGGGGGGTGGGGGGTAGGGAAGAGCACCAAGGGGCTCTAATGGAGGAGGAGGGAGGAGGAAGAAGGGGTATGGGGTGGTTGGGGTCGGGTGTGGGCAGTGTGTGCGTGTTAGGCGTGTGTGGGGCGTGGGCAGCGCCCACCCCGGCCTGGGGCCGGGCGTGAGGCCGGCCTGGCCGGCTCGGCGTGCGGGTGGGGCAGGGAAGCCGGCCTGGGGCCGGCGTGCGGGTTTTGCGAGGCCGGCATGGTGGCCGAGCCCCCGGCCCGGGGCCGGCGCGGCGGCAACGCGAGGCCGGGCAGGTGCCCGAGCGCCCCGGCCTGGCACCCGGCCTGGGGCCGTCTCGGTGGTGGCTGGGGCCGGGGTGGGGACGAGCGCGCGCGTGTTTTTTTTTGCTGTCTGTTTTTTTTTCGGCTGGTGGGTTGGCTTGTGTGTGTTGTGTGTTTTTTTTTGTAAAACAAATCTTAAAGCAACTACCTACACAACTACCAAGCCACAACACGCAACAAAAAACAACAAAGAAAATTCCAATTCAAGGATTTACATGACATATACTCTAGCAATCAAAACGACAAGGTGAAGCTAATAGCACGTTTTCGTGAGTCTGTTTCTTAGAGCAATTTTATTTGACCATGTGCACGAATGAAATGAGGATGATGACATGCATATGATGTTTTCATTTGTATCCAACGGAGAGAGAAAAAAATGAGAAACGAAATGAGAAACATTGGATACCAATGAAATATGAAAACAAGTGGAAAGGCAAATGAGTGAACACTCGAACACGAATATCTCATTGATATAAACACCAACCAAAAATTGGGCGGTGGCTGTAGCCACCATGTATGAGTATGTTCGATATGTCACCGCGAAGATGTATCTTGGGTGCATTGTCGAGACTCATCATTGAAGCACATGATGTCATTAAAAATGATCATTAGGCATGATTTGTTTATTTATGCATTATAAAGGTAGTGTTGGCTCATTGATTGAGCTACACTCCCCTATGTCTATGCGTGCATCTAGAATCCAAATAAGAGTCTAGTAAGGGTGTGTATGCAAGATTTTCAATCAACTAAAATTGCTTGCACATACGATGTTGAGCTCACTCCTCAATTCCTTGGATCTCTTCACATCTAGAGGCTTGGTAAGGATGTCGGCAAGTTGATCTTTAGTGTTGACATAAGAAAGTGAGATATCACCATTGGCCACATGATCCCGAATAAAATGATACCGAATCTCAATATGCTTGGTCTTGCCATGAAGTACCGGATTGTGACCAATCTTAATAGCACTCTCATTGTCACATAAAAGAGGCATTGTCTTAATCTTAATTCCAAAATCCTTAAGACATTGCCTTATCCATAAGAGTTGAGAGCAACAACTTGCGGCGGAAATATACTCCGCTTCCATGGAGGAGGTGGCAATGCAATTTCGCTTCTTGGAAGACCAACACACAAGGGACCTACCAAGGAATTGGCAAGCACCCGAGGTTGATTTTCTATCCACTTTGTCACCTCCCCAATCCGCATCCGAGTATCCCACAATATCAAAAGTTGTGTTTTGATGGATACCAAAGCCCATGTGTGGGAGTGTCAACCAAGTACCTAAGAATCCTCTTGACCGCAATCATATGGCTTTCCTTGGGGTTAGATTGGAATCTTGCACACAAACCCACACTAAACATAATGTCCGGTCTAGATGCACAAAGGTAAAGCAAAGATCCAATGATAGATCGATAAAGTTTGGGGTCTACCGGTATACCTTCATGATCCATAGTAAGATTCGTGGTTGTTGGCATTGGATAAGGTAATGGTTTGGCATTGTTCATATCAAATTTCTTGAGCATGTCTTGAATATATTTGGCTTGACAAATAAAAGTCCCTTCATAATATTGCTTGATCTCAAAGCCTAGAAAGAACTCTAATTTTCCCATCATAGACATCTCAAATTCACTTGTCATTAGTTTTGCAAATTGATCTACAAAACTCACGTTAGTGGATCCAAATATAATATCATCAACATATACTTGGCATACAAAGAAATGTCCATCTACACTTTTGGTAAAGAGAGTGGGATCAATTACCCCAAGTACGAAACCACGATCCACTAAGAACTCCTTTAAATGATCATACCAAGCATGTGGAGCTTGTTTGAGGCCATACAAAGCCTTATGGAGGAAGTAGACGTGGTTAGGATACTTGGGATCCTCGAACCCCGGAGGTTGTTTAACATATACCATTTCATTTAGAGGTCCATTTAGAAAAGCACTTTTAACATCCATTTGATGCAAGATGAAGTTATGACTAGTGGCAAATGCAAGTAATATACGAATGGATTCAAGCCTAGCTACGGGAGCGAAAGTTTCACGTAGTCAAGTCCTTCGACTTGAGAGTAGCCTTGAGCAACCAATCGAGCCTTGTTGCGAATCACTTGCCCATGAGAATCTTGCTTGTTTTTGAACACCCATTTAGTTCCAATGATATTATGATCCTTGGGTCTTTCCACTAGTGACCATACTTTGTTTCTTTCAAAATTATGGAGCTCTTCATGCATAGCTTGAACCCAATCTTCATCTTCAAGAGCATCATAAACTTTGATGGGTTCAACATGAGAGACATATGAATGAAAACCACAAAACTTGAGTACTTGTCCACGAGTGGAGACACTTCTCCCCAAGCCACCAATGATGTTCTTTTGATATAGTGACTTTTGTTGCAATCTTGATGCTTGACGAGTCATGATACGAACAAGTGCATCATCGGGATTTTCATTTGGGGGAATATCCTCATCATTTCCTTCATCAAGGCCATTGTCCACTCGTATTGGAGTTCTTGGTGACGAAGCACCAAAATCATTTCCACCCTTATCATTGGGTGGATCTTGATCACTTTCTTGATGAGAGGTATCCACATGAAGGTCTTCTTCTTGCTCTTGGTCTACCATTTGATTGGTGGTTGATGTAGATGGCTCCACTTGCGTGGAGCTAGTTCCATCCTCATTTGCCACAAGGTGTCCCTCAACGGGTATAAGTGGACCTACACCCATTCTTCCTATGGCTATGGAGGACGGTTCATCACCTACAACATCACAATCAATTTGCTCCACTTGGGAGCCATTATCCTCATGAAATTCCACATTCATAGATTCTTCAACACACCCGGTGGATATGTCGTAGACTCTATAAGTGTGGGAGTTCGTGGCATAACCAACAAAAATGCCTTCAAAAGTTCTAGCATCAAACTTAGACAATCTAGTTCCCTTTATGTAGACTTGGCATTTGCACCCAAAAACTCGAAGATATTTGAGGTTGGGTTTGTTACCGGTTAGGAGCTCATATGGAGTCATGCCAATCATCGGACGAAGGAAGATTCGGTTAGATAGATGACAAGCGGTGTTGATGGCTTCGGCCCAAAAGTTATATGGGGATTTGAATTCGGCCATCATAGTTCTTTCCATATCAATAAGTGTGCGATTATTCCTCTCCGCTACACCATTTTGTTGAGGGGTGTACGCGGCGGAATATTTATGTATTATCCTCTCTTCACTCAAGAATTCATCCATGGTGTAGTTATTGAACTCGGACCCATTGTCACTCCTAATGGACAAGATCTTGGTGTCATATTGGCGTTGCACTTCGGTGGCCCAAGTTATGAATCTTTCTTGAGTTTCACTCTTCTTCTTGATATAGAAAACCCAAGTGTATCTTGTATAATCATCAACAATAACCAAATAATACTTCTTGTCACCAAGACTATCATATGTGGGAGGACCAAATAAATCCAAGTGAATGCGCTCAAAGGGTCTTGTTGTGGCGATGATTGATGTCTTGGGATGATTCTTCTCATGCATCTTTCCGGCAATACAGGAGCTACAAGGACGATCTTTGGAAAAATTCACACTTGTTAGTCCTAGCACATGCTCACCCTTCACAAGAGTTTGTAAATTTCTCATACCGACGTGGCCTAGGCGGCGATGCCAAAGCCACCCCACGTCGGATTTAGCCATTAGACATGTGGCGATATGTGTAGTTTCTTTCGAGAAATCCACTATGTACATACCGTTTTCCACAAATCCAACAAAGGCTACTTTAAGAGAAATAGTGTGAAGGACAAGCACATGATGACGCCCAAATACACATGTAAAATTGCACTCACAAAGTTGCAAGACGAAAAGAAGATTATAGCCAAGGGACTCAACAAGGAGGACTTTCTCAATGGATGAATCCGGAGAAATGACCACCTTGCCATGTCCCAATACCTTAAGTTGTGAGCGATCACCAATAGTTACATGAGCAAATTTGAGGAGTTGGAGCTTCAAGTCTTCTAATACTTCTTTGCTTCCGGTCATATGTGCGGAACAACCACTATCAATCATCCATGATGTTCCACTGGAAATACAACCCTACAATGAATCAACTTCTTGTCTTAGGTACCCATTTTTGGATGGGTCCTTTTTTGTTAGTCACAAGGGTCTTGGGAACCCAAATAGCATGCTTGTAATCATCACCATATGAGGTGCCTACATACTTTGCATAAACATGACCATTAATAGATTTAAGAAGCACATAAGATGGGTTATATTTTCCCGCAAAGTTGTTGTGAGTAGTAGTGTTCCTAGGAACAATACTTTTAGCAATAATATCAAACTCATCTTCCTCATTAGCCAACTCCCCCTCCTTCACAAAAACAATAGAGTTAGTGGAGGGAGTTGACTTCTTCTTGTAAGCCACCTTGGATGTGGAACCAAAACCAAGGCCTTCTTTGCCAATAACTCTCTTATGATTACTCAAAAGATCATTGAGGTTCTTTTGGCCTTGGATGCATGTGGCAAGAACTTTGTTGAGTTGTGCCTTCAACCTATTGTTCTCCTCAATGAGAGTTGCCTTGACACATAAAGGGTTAGTAGCACAAGAGTTTTCATTCACAACTCTTACTCCTTTTAAGGTTTTGAGCTCATTTGAGATAGTACGGTGATCAATTTTAAGCTTATCAAAATCCTTAATGAGTTCATTATAACCTTGGTTAGTTGCATCATTTAAACTCATGAATTCCGTTACCTTAGAAAAAGCATGTTGACAATCAAGTTTTACTTTAGCTATGTCAATTGCAAAGGTTTCTTCTATGCTTTCTCTTAAGCAATGTGATTCATCTAGAGCTTTCTCAAGCTCCTCAATTTTACTAGCATCATCACGAGCAGACTTTTCAAGTAACATTATTCTCTCCTCATGTTCATCAATGAGGCCATGTGCCTCACTTAATTGATCCATGAGAGAGACAAAAATAGATTTAGTTTCTCCTTCTAGTTTTTCAACAAAGTTTGTCAAAGGGTCTTCCTCGACACAATTTAGTAGTGAAGGAATAGAGGAGTTAGCAAGTTTGAGTGTAGGAGTCACCTTTGGGGGTATACCCTTGGCCATGAAGCACTTGTGACTCGAAGGACCCTTGTGGTCATTTGGGTTGGAGAAGAGAGAGCTTAAGTTAGGAGGTACGACGCCCCTAGCCATGGCCGCCATACCTACTTGTTCGCCTTCACCATCACTCTCTTCACCACCGGATGTGTACTCAACTTCTTTTGCAATCAATGCCCTAGGAGGGCCTCTCTTGATGAAGTTCTTGGACTTGGGAGTGAAAGTGGATTTCTTGATGAGTCTTCCTCCATTCTCAATTCTACTCTTGAAGGGGCACTCGGCAACGAAGTGCTCGGAATCTCCACAATTGAAGCAAGTTCTTGCTTTCTTCGTTCTTGAGGATTCCTTCCCTTTATTCTTGGTGGCATTGGATCTAAACTCTCCTTTCTTCCACCACTTGTGTTGAGCAAGAGCCAAGCATTCTTCATGTGATGTCCTCATTTCTTTCTCGGAGACCTCATGAGTGGATCCACCATCATCACTTGAGTCATTATCTTCATGGGGAATGACCTTGGCCTTCAAGGCAAGAGATGCTTTCTTTGCTCCGTTTACACGGGCCATGACATCATCTGAGGTTTGCTTCATGACCTTTAGAGTGATAAAAAGACCTAAGACATCATTGGGGGATAGGTCCAAATAGTCGGCCCTTGCTTGTACATTCATCACCATGTTTTCATTGTATGGCATCAAGGTGAGTAGAAATTTCTCCTTGACCCAATTCTCCGTATAATCCGTGAATCCACTATCTCTCATATCATTTACAAGAGCCTTGAGTCTTCTAAACATGTCTTCTATGTTCTCTCCATCACCCAAATGAAAGTGTTCAACTTTTCTTTGAATGATTGACCTCTTGGACCTTTGGAGGTTGACATTGCCGTCAAACATATCGACAAGACCATCATAAGCTTTCTTTGCACTAGTGAAGGACCGAATGTGCTCAACTCCTTCCTTTTCCATTTCCCTCTCCAACATGTGCACAGCATGAGCGTTGAGTTGCTCATCTATGATGTCACTTGAGCTTAGATTTGCGGGGTCCTTTGGTCATACCCTTTTTCAACAATTCTCCATATTTGCATTGAAGAGCTGCACATGTAAGACTTCATGGAAGCTTTCCAATTAGTAAAACGATGCCGATCCACCAAAGGAGGTGGACCAAGATGTGAAACATGTGGATGTTGAACATTAGGAGCATTGTTATAAGCAAAGCCAAAAGAATTTCCATCACTACCATTTAATGGTGAAGATGATGCGGATGCTTCTTTAGTTGGAATGGGTTTTCCATGTTCATCTAAAATAATATTTTCACTAGATTGTCTAGATGGAGATGTCAATTATTTTATTAGTCCCTCCATCTTTTTCTCGGAACTATCAATCATAGCTTGGATTAGCTTTTGAATCCCATCCATGGTGACGGGATCATCGGCCATCCTTACCTCCTCTTTTAGGCGGTAAAGCCTATATAAAGAGACGAGGCTCTGATACCAATTGAAAGATCGAGAGGTTAACTAGAGGGGGGGTGAATAGGTTAACTACAAATTTTAACTTCTTTTTCAAGTTACCAAGGTAATGCTCAAATATAGATTATCTAGATTATGCAACTAGGTGAACAATCCTATATGTTGAGCAAGTAAAACTAGCACAAGGTAAGTATATGACTAAGCTAGTAGTAACTAGTAAAGGTAAGTTGAGGAATAACCGAACATAGTGACGCGGAGATTTATCCCGAAGTTCACTTCCCAATGGAAGCTAATCTCCGTTGCAGCGGTGCGGTGCCACCAAAGTGGAACACCGAGTAGGCCTCAAATGCCACACCGTATCTCCTTCGAGTCCTTCCACCGATGTGGATAGGCTCGAATCACTATGTTGCCGTTGAGGTTGACAACTAGAACCTTTACAAGGATGAGGCACACTCCACAAGATTGGAGGGTCCTCACCAAATCCCAAGAGCCTCCAAGACTCCGAGAAGCAAGATCCACGGGCACAAAAGCACCGGGGATATCAACAAGGCTCCGAGCTCCGATGAACTAAGAGAAACAAGATTCCTAGCTCCAATGAACTAAGAATGACAAGATCCCTAAGGTATGAGTGGGTGGATTTCTAATTGACTCGGTGGAGTTGTAGATCGGGGGTGTCTCCTTCAAATCCCAAAGTATCACGAGCTTTGGTTGGGGATTTCTGGAGATCTTGTTCTTGAGCTTGAGCTTGGTCAATCAATGGTGGTGTGAGAAAGTGTGGGTGAGATTGACAAAACCAAAAGGTAGGTGGAGGCGTCCTTTTATACGTGGGCGTAATACGGCCGTTAGGGGGGCAGTTTTCCACCTTACAGCACCCCCCGGCCTGGGGGCCGGCCTGGGGCAGCCAGGGTCGGGCGCATCCCACCCCGGCCTGGTGCCCTGCCTGGGCCGGCGTGGAGCAAGGGGAGAGGCCGGCGTGGGGCGATGGAGGGCCGGCCTGGGGGCCCGGCCAGGCCGGCGTGGGGGCTCAGGCGAGGCCGGCGTGGGGGCAGCCAGCCACCCAGGCAGCCCGGCCTGGGGCCGGCATGGGAGCGAGGCGGGGCCGGCCCCCCACCCGAAGCGCCCGGCCTGGGGCCGGCGGGGCAGTGGGGTGAGGCCGGACCCCCACCCGAGCACCCCGGCCTGGCACCCGGCCTGGGGCCGGCGTGGGGCACGGCGAGGCTGGTGCCAGCCCGGCCAGGCAGGCCGGCCACCCCTTTTCTTCTCCTCTCTTTTTCCTTTCTTCTTCGTTTCTCCTTCTTTCTTCCGCATCTTTTTCCGTAAGCTTTTCTCTCTTATTGCTGCAACTTGTATGATGTTTACGGGTAGATCTTATCTGAGTACACTTAGCAAAACACATTAGTCCATCTATATGTTGTAATCAAACACTCAAAATAGGATTTAGGAACTATGTTCTTTCAATACGTCTCCAACGTACCTATAATTTCTGATGTTCCATGTTGATATTATGCCAATTGCTACATGTTTTCTCCCTTCTTTATAGCATTTTTTACACAATTTCGAGGACTAACCTATTAACAAGATGCCAAGTGCCAGTTCCCTGTCTTCTGTTGTTCCTATTTTCCCCGGTAGCATCCAGAAGTCCGAAGAGGAGTCGAAGACGGGCACCAGGGGGCCCTCACCATAGCCAGGCGCGGGCCCCCCTTGGCCGCGCCTGGGGGCGGTGAGGCCACCCTGGTGGCCCACCAACGTCGCCCTTTCTCCTATTTATTCCCCTCCGAAGGAAAACCCTGGGTACCTGATAAAAAATCCCCGAAAAATTCAGCAGCCACCGTCGTCGTCAACCCTAGATCAGGGGGGTTCTGAAGCTGTCTCCTGGCACCCTACTGGAGAGGAGATCATCACCGGAGGCCTCTTCATCACCATGCCTACCTCCGGAGTGATGCTTGAGTAGTTCATCCTTGGACTACGGGTCCATAGCAATAGCTAGATGGTTGTCTTATCCTCATATGCCTCAATGTTTAGATCTCGTGAGCTGCCTAACATGATCGAGATTGTTCTTATGTAATTCTATGTGATGTGTTTTGCGGGGATCCGATTAATATTGAACTAATGCCAAGTTGATTATAGTCTCTATTGCATATGTTATTTGTGATCTTGCATGCTTTCCGTTGCTAGTGGTTGCTCTGTCCAAGTAGTTGCTAGTGACTCCAAGAGGGAGTATTTATGCTTGATAGTTGGGTTCATGCCTCCTTTTTTCCTGTGCTTGAGTGAAAGAAACGTGATGGGGGAGGATGTGATGTTGCCGCTAGGGAGAAAACATCGGTGTGAGTGCCCGTGTGCACAATCATTGCTTACATTACACACATTGCTTAATGCGATTATCTGTTGCTTGTAACTTAATACCTAAGGGGGTTCGGATGATAACCTGAGGGTGGATTATTAGTCATAGATGCAGTTGGATTACTGTCTATGTATATTGTTGTAATGTCCGCACTAAATATCATAGTAGTCATCATGTCATGAATGTGCACTACGATGCAACCTCTATTTGTCAATTGTCCAGCTGTAATTTGTTCACCCAGCATGCTATCTTTTATGGAGAGACACCACTAGTGAACCTATGAACCCCGATCCATTTTCCTACACAGTTAAACAAACCACTACAATTCTTTGATTTCTTTACTTACTGCAAGCATACACCATTTTCCACACTATAAGTCTAATCTTTGTTTTCAGCAAGACCGGTGAGATTGACAACCTCATTGTACCGTTGGGACAAAGTATTTTGGTTGTGTTGTGTGCAGGTTCCGTGTTGTTGATGACACCGGTGAGGCGCCATCACCACCATCAGTGGCATCAACCTTCCGAAGATCCTCTTTCTCCTACTGGATTGATAAACTTGGTTCTTAACTGAGGGAAATTCTTACCGCTGTACTCATCACACCCTCCTCTTGGGGTTCCCAACACGCCATCCATAGCATCAAGAATTTCTGGCGCCTTTGCCGGGGACTTAAAATTCATCATCATCAAGAAGTCTCCCCGTCAAGGCACCATCAAGGCGTAGCAAAGAATTTTTGGCGCCGTTGCCAGGGAACAAAACAAACATACATAAGAATACTTCCTCCCGCAATGGTCGCCATCCATAGCAGCATGACTCAAGAAGAGTATGATTCTGGTGATGATGAAGAAGAAGAAACCACAAGTGAAGTGGCCTCTATTGTGATTACATCATCATCTCCATCACTCTTTGAATCCCCCAATGGTAATCTTCCTCAACATTCCGCCAAGTGCTTCATGGCTAAGGCCACGGAGGAATCATCTTCTACCAACTCTAAGACTCCAAATGAAAACAATAACCTTGCTAGTCTTAGTGTAGAAGATGAAATTGCTTCTTTGGGTCATTTTATGTCTAACGTGAAAGATGAGACCAAAATATACTTTGATCTTCTCATGGGCCAATTGGGAGAGGCTGAAGAGGCTCTTGAGAAGAAATGTGATACCGAAAGAGATGATGAAATTTTAAATGCATTTCTCACTATTTCTCTTGAGGAAGAGCATGAGGTTCGAGTCTCTTCTGAGGAGGAACTCGAAACTATTGAAGATTCACATAATGAATTAATGTTTAAACTCACTAAGAAACATGATCGTGCCATTGCGAAATATAAATTGCTAAAAAGAAAAAGGTTGAGTTTGGGGTTGGTCATGATAAACCAACCGAGGAGCTAGAGAAGCTCACCAAGGCTCACAAAGCCTTGGAGGGTGAACACTCTACCCTCAAAGAGTCACATGAATACCTTAATACTCAACTAGATCAATTTAATGTGCCTAGTACCTCTACTTCTTCTAGTGATCATGCAAATATTATTGAGGAGAATGCTAGGTTGAAGAATGAGCTTGAAAGGCTAAAGGGCAAGGGTCCTAGTGTTGAGAAAGTTGTTGTGCAACCACAAGTTGTGGCCCCAAAGCCACAAAATGCCAACCAAGGTCTTGGCTATGCTTCCAAGAGTAAGAACAATAAGAAGTCCAAGCCCGCATAAGCAAGCAAGAATGTTGGTGCGAGTACTATTGTCATTAGGGACGACACTACTCGTAGCAACCCCGCGGGAACTAACAATCCTCGCCATTTCTTATATGTTGATTTTTATGATGTTGTGCAAGCTAAATATGTTGGTCCTATTGAAGGTCACATTGACTACACTATTTGGGTTCCAAAGACCATTGTTGCTAATATAAGAGGACCCTCCTTGGGTCCTAACTCTAGTCAATGATTTTTCGTAGGACTATGCTTACGGTGGATCAAAATGGATACTTGACAGTGGATGTACAAGTCACATGACCGGAAGCAAAGAGCTTCTGACGGAGTTGCGACCAAATATATCAAGCAACCGTCACTTATGGAGATAAGTCCAAGTCTAAGGTAACGGGGTTTGGCAAGGTGGTTGTTGCTCCTAACATCACTATTGTTAATGTCATGCTTGTCGAATCCCATGGTTTCAATTTAATTTATGTTCATGCTTTAGGGAAGATGGGTTTCTCTGTCTTAACATGACATCATGGTCCATTTGTGGAGCAAGACTCTAGACGTTGCATATGTAGGATATGTCAAAAATGATTTGTATGTGGTAGACTTTTTGGAGTCTACCAACTCTCAAGCGATGTGTCTCTTCGGAAAGGAGGATGTGGGATGGTTTTGGCATCGCCGCCTCCCATGTCAACATGAGAACTTTACAAAGTCTTCACAAAGGTGGCCACATCCTCGGACTAAAAGAAAATGTTTCCTTTGCCAAAGATCATGTTTGTTGGTCTTGTGTTGAAGGAAAGATGCATGACTCCGCCCATCCAAGCAATACCATTATCTCATCAAAGAGTTTTTTGGAGCTTCTCCATGTTGATCTCTTTGGTGTCGTGCCCGAGGCAAGTCTTGGTGGGAAGAAGTATCTCTTGGTTATTATTGATGAATATTCAAGATACACTTGGGTTTATTTCTTTAAGTTGAAGAGTGAGACCCAACAAGCCGTCATCAACTTCTCCAATCAAGTGCAACACTAACACAATGTTCCTATCTTGGCCATTAGAAGTGATAATGGCTCCGAATTCAAGAATTACACCCTAAATGAATTTCTTAGCGATGAGGGGATTTGTCATCAATATTCCGCTACATATACCCCTCAACAAAATGGTGTAGCCAAAAGGAAGAACCGGGCCCTCTTGGATATGGCTAGGAACATGTTGACGGGGTATACTTCTCCCTAATATCTATGGGCCGAAGCCATCTCTACGGCTTGTCATTCCTCTAACCGGCTCTACATTTGTAAGGTCTGAATGGAGACTCCACATGAGATTCTCAGCGGCAACAAACCAAATATCTCCTACTTTCGTGTCTTCGGTTGTAAGTGTTTCTATTTGGTAAAAGGTGTTCATTTGTCTAAATTCCAATCTAAATCTATTGAGGGTACATTAGTTGGTTATGGTGTTGAATCCCACACTTACATAGTATTTGACAAGGCCTGGCGGATTGTCATTGAATCTAGTAGTGTGGTGTTCGAAGAAAATGATGGCTCCCAAGTGGCGCAGTTTCATGTTTCCAATATTGTAGATGTTGAAATACCTCAAGAAGCCATAGGAAGGATGGCTGTGGGATTTTTCTGTCCCATCGAGGGACACCTTGTAGCGGATCAAGAAGAACTATGCTCTACTAAAGTGGAGACCTCGTCTACAATAGAAGAACATGCCAATGGAGCAAGTGAAGTGACATCCCAAGAACAAGTTCAAGAGCCTCCTCTTGCTGATCAAGTTGCTATGCAAGAACCAAGTTCTCCTACCATTCAAGCTAGCCAAGATCAAGGCCAGGATCAACCTTCTTCACCTCTTGTTGAAGCAAGTCAAGATGTTGATCAAGGAAAACATTCCGGTCAAGACAGGGACCCAAATGATCAAGATGATCAAGTGATTCCTCCTTGAAATAATGTGGAGATCGACGCCCGTCGTGCCGCAAGAGTGGTGTTGATGACTCATATCAACAAATCCCTCGGATGATCCGGCAGGGTTTCGAGTGGAGGAACGAATTAGGCGCCGGTGATTTTGACGGCTAACAGGGGCACCATTTACCCACGTTCGGGGCCCTCGTAGAGGTAATATCCTTACTCCTACTTGTTGTGTCTCTATTATGATGTATGGTTACAATGGTGGGCGCGCGGATCGAGAGATTAGAACTCGAGAGGCGGCTCCTATGGTGCGTGTAGTCTAGATTGGGTGATCCCCCCGTGTGGTTCTCCCAGCCTTTATATAGGAGGTTGGGTCTCAAACCCGTACCCGGGTGGGTTACAGAACCCTAAACTTAGTCGGCAAGTTATTACTATCTTGACCCACAAGTCTTGCGGGTGGGCCGTAACAGAGTCTTCTAGAACAATCGGGCGGTCCACCATACTGGGCTTCAGCGCTGGGCCTTAGACCAGATAGGCTCATTTCAGGGACTTGGGAGTCATCCCCACGTAAGTATCCCCCGAGTCTTTATTCGACTGTAAAGATTCGAGTGAGCACCCAAGACTTGTTTCAGGATCTCACGACTGAGCAGACATGCACTGAATCGAAGGATGTGAACCCTGTATGGGTGATACTCGAGTATCGAGTGATATATGTGCCACGCGTTGGCTTTTCTCACAGAAGGGTTTGGCTCAGTTGTTTGACTCACCCGACGGATCAGGGCCAACTAATTGCTCTCGGGCAAAAACAGGTCTGGCCTACGCGAACTTGAGACCTCCAGCTCGAATCCGGTTAGGTGATCATTGCAACTGGGCCGTGGAGGACTTATCGAGTCGAACTTAACCTTAATGGCCTCTTTGGGTTGAATTATTTTTAAAGGAATCTTGGAGGATAACAATCCATAGGATTCTTTCCAAAGGAATACCTTTGGATCAAAGGAATGTCACCTACAAAATTCCTATGGATTGCATTCCTACACCCCAATTCCATAGGAATTTCAACATCAACTCTAAGATCTTTTTTACACTCATATGCGTAGGATCGAGGTAGTTTTCCTGTGGTTCCATCCAAATGACTGTTTTCACAACTTTCCTCTGTTTTGTAATCCTATGTTTTGCACCTACAATCCTGTCAAATTCTTGCATTTTCTCAATTCCTCTGTTTTGTAATCCTGTGATCCAAAGAAGGCCTAAAGGGGTACCCGACGCGTCCGCTAGGATTTTTCTTCGTTGACACGAAAAATTACTGGAGGACGTAGCTTGAGTGCAATTCCAGGCCCACAGGACAGATCCTTGGGTCTTACCTTCGTACTCGAGGAATACGGCATCCGGGTGTGCCGCGATGGCCGAACGACCTGGGGTTTATCGAGTGATGTGTTTATACATCGTAATCGTGAGTTATGATGTTCGCGGGGATCACGCACCCGCGATTTCCTCCTTGCAGCGTTGCGAGTCCTGCTTTTTGTCTTGATTAATGACGAGTGCCATTGTTTCTATTTTATAATCCTCGAGCGAGGCGAATTTTTTCTTCTGAGTCCATACGAAAGAAATTCTGTGTTCTGAGGTGAGCGATGACGTTACTGCGCACTCGTCTGCTCCCGATTGGACGTAACGCAGTGAGACAGGGCGCGTAGGGCCCACCTTGTCAGCTTTTTGATCGGAGATGGGCCGTCGTGCGCCGGTTTTCCCGCTAGGCGTGCAGTTAATTACGCACGATTTTGCTTTAAAGATCGTACGGGGTAACTGCCCCTGGTGCTTCGTTTCCGCTCGGCGCGTGGTGCCTGGGATGCTCGCCACGTACGCTTCTTCTACAAAGATCCACGGCTCACAATGGCCCAGTAACAGTATAAAGTGCGGGCCTTAGGGGAAAATTACTTTCTCCCGGCTCTTTCCTCATCTTCTTCCTCTAGCGCCTCCACCATTCTCTGCGAAGGCAAACTCCATGGATGGAGGAAAGAGCAAGCGCTCTGCGGCCGTGTCATCCGGCAAGGATGTGGCCACGGGTTCATCCGCGCCCCCGCAGAAGAAGACGGTTGAATGGCACTCGTCGATCGTGACGCGGAAGAGCATCACCACCATGCAGAGAGAAGGGTTGATTCCCTCTGAAGATTCACGACGCGTGCGATAGCCCGTGAAGGGAGAAGAAGTGCCGCACCTCGGCGCCAACGAGCGTGTCGTGTTATCGAAGCACATTGCCCGAGGTTTGTCCTTTCCTCTTCACCCTTTCCTCCTCGGGTTGTCGTATGTCTATGGCATACAGCTTCACGATCTCCCCCCAAATGTGGTGCAACACATCTCGTGCTTCATCGTCTTGTGCGAGTGTTTCTTGGGCATTCGCCCGCACTGGGGGTTGTGGAAGACCATTTTCTCGGTGAAAATCCACCGAGAGAAGGCGCCTGGGGAGGTAAGAAGCTAGGGGAACCAATGGCAACTGGAGGCCTCGGAATCCAAGCGATTATCGAGCTCCCCTACTTTGAGATGAATTTCTTCGAGTCTGCCCAGGGATGGCGCAGGAAGTGGTTCTATGTCCAAGACAATGACGCGGGTGGCGTTCCTGAATTTAAGCCATTCGCAACTTTGAAGCGGAGGAAGTCCTGGGGGCACAAGATGTCACCCGAAGAGACCAAAGCCACTGCACCGCTGCTCGAACAATTTGCGCGGCTCCATCGGCAAGACAAAGGGATTCTTCTGAACGGGATCCAGCTGGCGACTGTTTTCTGCATCGAAGGGTTCAACCACTGCAGAATAGGCCGAATACCTTGTGAGAGTATTCGGGTGTCAATGACCCGAGTCGAACGTGCAGCGACCTGCTCTCGAACAATGAGTTTGAGACGAAGCTCACGGCCATCACCAGCCTGAAGAAAGGTGAAACTTACTCAGCTTCTCCCTTCGAACCCTTCGACTTAGAGCACCCCCCTACCGAGGTAAATTTATTTTCTTTTCTTGCTTTGATTTGTTGTTTTCGAGTACTGTTTTGATTGAGTTCCATTTTTCCTTTGTCAGAACAAAGATGTAGTGGTGTGTTACCCGCCACTTGCTGCCTCGGATGATGGGAACTCCGATCTCCTCGAGAGTAACCTTGATGCTGCTCTCGACACAAGCGTTGCAAACGCAGAGTCGAGTGAAGAGCGAGAAGAGGTGGAAGAGGAGAAAGAGGACGAGGACCCTCAGCTCCTTCGCCGTAAGCGCCGTAGGTGCGAGGAGGACGAAGTGACCTCCAATGACTAATCCTTGAGCCAGGAAACTGTTGAGGAGATCGAACCTCCACCTATCCGAGCGACCTCTCTGAACATTCTTCCACCTGCGATCTAACAGTAGAAGATTCCCACTGCCTGGGATTTGGACAACTTTGACGAAGACGATGATGACGAGTAAGTTATGCGCTTCATGAATTTAGATCTGCTTGTTTGTTCTTTCCTTTAACCTTTTCTCAGTGTTATGGTTCTTAGCAGGGATCAGTTCGCATCTTCAGCTCAGTCTTGCAAGCAGAAGGGGGATGTGCAAGAGCCAACCAAAGCGACGAGTCCTCCTCCGTGTCCTTCGAGTCCCGTGAAGGCAGTCGAGACTTCTCAATATGAGATGTCTGGTGCTGTGCTGGACCAGTCGAAGAGTGCCAAAGCGTCTGCGGGCAAGGAGGTTTTGGGTAGCTCGCCTGATCCCCTATCGACTCCAAATGGCAATGTGAATCTTTGTTTTCGTGTATTCTATCTTCTTTTATTGGGTGCACGCCATTCCTCCCGATAGGAGTAGCCCCCGAGACGGTTGGAGGCTGTTTGTAGTCGGTTAGTGACTCAAGTAGCTTGTTTCCTTTTCCTTATTTAATTTTGCATGTTTATCGGGTTCACGTCAGTGCTCGCGATGGGAGTAGCCCCCGACTCTATATTCGACTGTGTACAGTCGGGTATAGACTCAAGCGACACTGTACTGATTTGTCTCTTCTTTCGCAGGCTATCCTTGATTCCTTAGCCGTTTTCGCACGTCGTCTTGCAGTGGCTGAGGCAGAATGCGTATCTTTTCGTCAAGAGCGCAGTCAATGCTTTCATGATGTTTGTTCTTCAAGAGGTGAGTTATCGTATATTTCGCGAGTGACTTTGTCCTTCTAATTCCTTCATCATTAACGTGCTTGCTTCCTACTGCAGACGAGGCCACCCGCGCGAATATCGAGAAGACCGAAGCTTGCACTCAGATCAATGATCTTGAGAAGGAGCTGGAGTCCACCCGAAGGGAGTTGGATTCCACTCGAAAGAATGCGGTCGATCGTCTCGCCGAGTCTCGAGAAGGCCTGAAGAAGTTGGAGGACGCGGGTGCGGCCCATGATAACCAGCTGTTTGTTTACTTGTGATTTATCTCGGGATTTTTTCTTCCTTTCGTCATTCTTCCTACTTTCCTGCAGACGCTCTTGGGGTTGCCTTGGCGCTCCCTGGCGAAGTTTAGGTCGATGCTTTAGCGGACGTCTGCACTCAGCTGCAAGAGCATGGGAAGAAGGCCTCCTTTGCTATCCGTGATGCTTCTCGAGTGTTGTCGCTGCTGCATCAACGGTTGCTCGTGGGGAAGCCAGTTCCTTTGACCATGGAGGGCCTCCTGCACGCTTTTCTTGGTGAGGGTGATCTTCTTCAGAAGTATAACCTTGCCCAGACTGGATGCGGGGCAAAGACAGCCATCTAGTTTGCTCTGGCGCACAATGTCTAAGGTGACATGGGGAAGGTGTACTCAGAGCTTCTTCGAGATGATTCGGGCAAAAAAGTAGCGCTTCGACCTTTTGGCGACCATGCTGAGAGGCTAGCAAAGATGTTGTCCGAGCTAGTTTCTCGCGGCCGTGACGCTAAACCTTCTGCAAGCAGGGCTGCTTCCGGGAAATCCGTTGCTCCTTAGGATAGACAATGTTCCTGCTTTTGTTTGTTTGGCCATGTAATGAACCTTGAAATACTTTGTGTTTTGCTTTCTAAGTGAAGGGGTTTAAAGTGTCAGCAGTCGTTCTTTGCTTTACTCTGTGTTCTCTCAATGGGAGTAGCCCCCTAGAACTCGAAATTGTTTTCTTGATGCAAACATCGAGTGACCTTCAGCTGTGTGACTCAAACTCTCGTATGCTCTACGCTCTTTGAAGGTTGTCGATTCCGGCGGAGGATCCTCGAGTGCTCCTACACCCTCGGCTGCACCGTTGTTAACGGATACACGTATGCTTGCTTCTCTATGTGGACGTGTTGCGGATGGCGAGCGTAAGATGAAGGCTTTGCAAGGAGTGGCGGATGTTGCTAAGTCCAAGCAAAAGCTTGCTGCTGAGCGTGAGCAGATTGTCATTGAAGAACTGGCCAGTGTCGCCAAAAGTTTGATGTGTAAATTCCACAAGCCCCCGAGTCAGTTTGATGCAATGTGCTTATGTGCTTAATTTTTCTTTGTGCATGTAGTCATCGAGCCTGATGCAACATATGAAGGTCAATGGGTGAACGATAGGATAGCTTGCGAGTCCAGCAGTTCAAATCCTCATGCGTGCAACTTATGGTCCGATCGATGTAGAGATTTCATCTTGGCGACTTTCCAGTATCGGGTGTGTCAAGTGCAGATTTTTGTCGAGTCTTGCCGAGAGGCTCTTTCTTCGGTTCATCGGACCTTCTATCCTTTCGGGGTTGTACCTGATCGACTGAGCGCACTGCTGAGAACCTTCCGTCGAGTAGAGGATGTCCGCGAGTGCGTGCATCATCAGCTTATGTACGGAGCTCAGGTAGGTCTTGCTTTTGTGCGGCTGTGGAGCCCAGAGGTGAATTTCAAAATTGTAGCGCATCTGCCTGTTACCCGAGGGGTTCCTGTAGATTTTGGTCCTCATTATGAGGTAGTGCGCCCAGCTACTGAGCGCATTGTTCGGCTCACCGTTGCCGAGACGGAGCGACTGCTCCGGGAGGGTGGCAGTCGCCAATAGTTTGATTTTTTGCTTGGGGTGTGCGTACCCTTTGATTATTTGTTAAGGTGTATTAAGGTGTGTACATTGTAACCTTGTAAATAGTGAAGCGTTTGCAGATACATTGTGATTTTTATTCTAGTTTGGCGTAGCCCCCGTGCGTTAGGGTGTAACCATGTTTAGCATGTATTTGATCAATCGACAATGGAAATATGCGCTCGAATATTCTTTATTGCTATGGATGAGAAGCCATGTATTTGCTCGGATTACATCGTAGCTGGGACATCCTTATTTGAGAGTAAAGTACTCTCTTAAGCATAGAATTTGCGCAGGTGCGTCACGTTCCATGGGTTGGAGTAGATGCCGCATGTTTTTGGTTTTTTCAGGCGATATGCACCCCCCTGGAATAACTTCGTGTATGATGAAGGTCCTTCCATAGGTGGCTCGAGCTTGTGGCAGTTGTCCTGCTTGAGTCGCAACACCAGGTCCCCTACCACGAAAGATCTGTTGCGGATGCGGCGACTGTGGTGGTTACGTAGTGCTTGTTGGTATATGGTAGATCTGGCGAGTGTGATGTCTCGAGCTTCGTCGAGTGCGTCCACGTCATCGGCGAGTGCTGCGTTGGAGGCTTCTTCACTGTAGGCGACGACTTGTGTTGCGCTGAATCGAACGTCTTTGGGTAGGACTGCCTCGGCCCCGTAAACCATGAAAATGGTGTGTATTGTGTTGACCTGTTTGGGGTTGTCCTCAAGCTCCATAAGACAGATGGTAGCTCCTCGGCCCAGTGCCGACTGCGAGTAGTCTCTTTTCAAGACAGTCAAAACTAAGCCGTTAGATCGTTTGACATGGACGTTGGTTTGGGGGTGTGCCACAGAGGTAAAACTAAGATTTATCCCCTTTTCTTTGTAGAAGGTTTGAGTTTCTTTGGCTGTGAAATTGGTCCCGTTGTTTGTGATGATGTTGTGGGGGACGCCAAATCTGCAGACAATGGAGTCGAGGAATTTGACGGCGCACTTCGCGTGTTGTGATGTGATCGGGGCAGCTTCTATCCACTTCTTAAACTTGTCGACGGCTACCAGCAGATGCGTGTATCCTACGGGTGTTGCTTTGCGAAGTGGCCCCACCATGTTGAGTCCCCATTGAGCGAATGGCCAGGACAGTGGGATCATGTGGAGCTCCGTAGCCGGCATGTGTGGCTTGGGTGCGAACCGTTGACAGGCATCGCATCTTTCTACTAGGTATTTGACGTCTCTGGCTAGTAAGCCAGTAGAACCCTGCCCGAAAGGCTTTTCCCAGGATATCTCTCTAACTAGCGTGGTGCCCGCAATCTCCTTGATGTATGTCCCGTAGCAATTCTTTTCCATCTTCAGGTGCGATGCAACGCTGAAGGATTCCCGAGATGCTTTGTTTGTACAGTTCTCTGTTTAGCACCCGAAGGGATTTACTGCGCCGTACTATCTGTCTTGCCTCGGAGACATCTCCTGGCAGCTACTGTCGAAGCATGTAGTCCAGGTACTTGTGTGTCCAAACTGGCTTGACTACAAAGACTTGATGCGAGATGTGATTAATTAGGGCGATCAATGCACTTTGTTTGTTGGCTTCTGACTCTGCTTCTGCGGGTACTTCCGTTGGCCTTTTCAATTTTACAAACCTTTTTTTGACTTTCTCGAAGTAAATTCCTGGCGGTATCGATGCATTGGTTGAGCTGATGTTCGCCAATCTGTCAGCTTCCTCATTACTCGAGCGTGCTACATGCTTTAGTTCGCAGCCTTGGAAACTTCCTTCGAGCAGGTTGTACATGTCGCGATAAGCAATCATGTTATCTGCGATTACATCGTATTCCTTAATTGTTTGTTGCACAATGAGGTTGGAGTCTCCATATATCATTAGGCGAGTGGCACCGCAGGCCAAGGCCATCTTCATGTCGTGCATGAGTGCTTTGTACTCAGCATCGTTGTTGGATGCTAGGTCGTCAGACGGGAAGTCGAGTCGTAGGAGCTTGTCCCCTCTCGGAGATATTAGCATGACGCCGTCTCCCACTCCTTCATTCCTTTTAGACCCATCAAAGTACATTATCCATGAGCTCGAGTATTCTCGCGGTCCTGGGGTTTGCAGATCTGTCCATTCCGAGAGGAAGTCCACAGCTACCTCTGACTTGATGGCGTTTCTTCCTGCGTACACTATGTCCCAGGCTCCTAGTTCGATGCTCCACTTGGCGATTCTTTCGGATGCCATAGGGTTGTTCATGATTGTACCGAGTGATGCGTCATTTAGCACTATGACGGTATGCTCCTGGAAGTAGTGCTTGACCTTTCGGGCGGTGAAGACTACCCCATACGTGAGCTTCTGGTAATGTGGGTATCGTTGTTTGCATGGTGAGAGTACCTCGCTGAGGTAATAGATTGGTCTCTGCACTCCATGCATTTTCCCCTCATCTGGTCGCTCGACCATAATTACCGTACTGACCAACTAGTTAGTTGCGGTGAGGTATAAGTACGAAGGCTCTCTTTCCTGGGGTGTGGCCAGGATCCTTCTACTCGACAATACCCTTTTCAGATCTACAAAGGCCTTATTTGCTTCCTCGGTCCATTCAAACTTATCTGTTTTCTTGAGCAGTTTGCAGAGGGGGAGGGCTTGCTCACCTAGCCTTGCGATAAATCTGCTGAGAGATGCCAGTCACCCTGCCAGTTGTTGCACCCCATGGAGGTTTGTCGGCTCCTTCATCGTCAGGATTGCTTGAATTTTCTCCGTGTTAGCTTCTATTCCTCTGGCTGAAACCAGGTAGCCGAGAAATTGTCTTGATGGCACACCAAAGACACATTTGGTTGGGTTGAGCTTGATTCTGTATGCATTGAGCGCGTCAAAGGTTTCCTTGATGTCCTCGAGGAGTGTGTCCTCCACTCGAGTCTTGATGATAATGTCGTCTACGTATACTTATTCTTGCCGATGAGCTTGGCGAGGAATTTTTGCATGCAACGCTGATATGTAGCGCATGCGTTCTTGAGCCCGAAGGGGATGGTCTTGTAGCAGTATACACCGTGTGGTGTGATGAATGTTGCTTTCTCCTCGTCTTCCTGTTTCATCCTGATCTGATTATAGCCTGAGTAGGCATCTAGGAAGGAGACACGTGGGAAGCCTGCTGTGGAGTCGATGATCTGGTCGATCCGCGAAAGCAGAAAGTTATCCTTGGGGCAGTGTTTGTTCAACGGTGTGTAGTCGATGCACACACAAAGGATGTTTGTGTTTTTCTTCGGGACCAGCACTGGGTTTGCTAACCAGGTGGAAATCTTGATCTCCCTGATGAATTTTGCGGCTAATAGTCTGTTCACTTCTTCTCCGAGTGGGCGTTGCTTTGGCTCGGAGAATCGTCGAGTGGTCTGTTTGACTGGCTTGGCGTCTTTAAACACTTCTAATGAGTGCTCGGCGAACTCCCTGGGGATACCTGACATATTAGATGGCTGCCAGGCGAAGATTTCCCAATACTCACGGAGGAGTTCGACGAGCGCTCTTTTCTATGCGAAGGAGAGGCTTGTCGACACCATAGCCGTCTTCGCTGGATCCGTCGGGTGGGATTGATGCTTTCGAGTGTCGTTGCTTGGACTGAAATCGAGGTCTGGAGTGTTTGTTTTGGCATGTGGCATCACAGAGTTATCTGTGGTCTTTGCCAATTCTTCGCCTCTTGCATTCCGAAAGATTTTGCGATCTCGTGGAAGTCATTGTCGCACTTATCGGATTTCTGGAAGTCTCTGTTTACAGTGATTGTGCCGTATTCTCCCGGTAGCTTCAACTTGAGGTAGACGTAGTGGGGTACTGCCATGAATCTCGTGAACGCAGTTCCGCCGAGAATGGCGTGGTACTGTGATGGCCAGTCGACTACCTCAAAGTCGAGGAACTCCCGTCTGTAGTTGCTCTGGTCCCCAAGGACCACCTCCAGGTTAATTGTTCCAAGTGGTAGGACTGCTTTTCCTCGCACTATTCCGTGGAATGATGTTTCTAATTCCGCGAGTCCGTCTAGATTCTTGTTCATCTTGCTGAGTGTGTCCGCGTATATGTTGTTTATCCCGCTACCTCCGTCTATGAATACCCTGGCTAGGTCGTAGTTGCCTATTTGTGCCTGGATGACGAGTGTCGTGTGCCCTGGTCGGTATACCCGTGGTGGGTGATCCTCCCTGGAGAAAGTTAACGGGTGCTCGGACATCTTGAGGTACTCTGTTTTGGATGGTGGTGCCTATACTGTCATGTTGACGTGGCGAGTGTTGGTCTTTTGAACTCTTCGGGACGGGTGTATCATGCCTATGATTCCTTGAGGGTTTGGGTACCCGTTTCCGCCTTGATTGGTCGTTGCTGGGTTCGCGACTACAACCATGTTGTGTTGCCCTGCCTTTGGAGGTGGGGGCGGCGGTGGTGCGTTAGCCGCGACTGCGTGCCCTCCAGGTAGTTGTGGGTATCCTTGGCTTGTGGCGACCCGATGCTTCTTCGAGTATGCCTCGTGAATGTTCTGGAAATTTCGGCATTCCTTGAGGAGATAGGTGGCTTTGAGCTTGCCCGTATGCTTATCTGTGACCAGATGCAGGGAGCAGTATTCGTCAAGGTCTTCCTCAGGTGTTTTGTTATCTGGTTTTGGCTTCCACTCGCGAATTCTACGGGATCCGCCGTCGCGGTTTCTCGTGAATTCGGCCGCCACAAACTCCGACTGATCGTCCTGATTGTAATATCGTCTCTTTCTCCTTCGACGGTCTCCATTGCGATCGTCGTCATGCGCGGGTGAGGAGGGTTTCTCGTTGCATAGAAATTCTTCATCGTTCGCCCACTTGTCGGCTATCACCATTAGTTCTCCAATAGTCTTGGGTGCGCATCGTCCTAGTTCTTCTCGGAAATATGCACGTCGCACACCCTTGGTGAAAGCTTCGACTGCTATTTCCTCCGATATGTTTTCAGCCGTGTTTCTGAGCTTAGTCCATCTCTGGATGTACTCGCGAGTCGATTCACCGCTCTTCTGTCTGCAGGCTCGCAGCTCCTCGACAGATGCGGGCCTCTTGTATGTCGCCTGAAAGTTCTTCTCGAAGTCGTAAGTGAGATCGTCCCAGGATCTGTAACACGCGCGTGGTCTGCCTTTGAGCCAGCTTCGGGAAGATCCGACGAGATGCTGGTTGAGGTACTGCATGGCTGTCACCTTGTTTCTGCGTTAGCACTTGACTATGGTCAGGTAATCCGATAGCCAAGTCATAGGTTCTTGCGAGCCATCGTACTTTGGGACTTCCGAAGTGAGCTTGAATTTTTTGCGCATTGGTGCTTCGCGAATACTGTTGCTAAAGCACATGCGCCGCAGGCTTTTTCGTCATAGGAGGACAGCGATCGAGCGCGATTCCTGCACGCGTGAGCTCTATCAACCTTGTTCTGGGTGATGTCGTTCCGCGTGTCGTAGGAGGTTCGATTGCGGCTGTTACCTCGTCGCGGCTCCTTGCTGCGGTGTCTCGAATCGCGACCATCGCGTCGCGGTTCGTCTTCACGATGTCGCGAGCGGCCTTCACGATGTCGCGGGCTATTGTCACGGTGCCGCGGGCTGTCGTCGCTATTTCGCGGACTGTCGTCGCGACGTCGTGATTCCTTGCTTCGGTGGCGGCAGGGTGATCCCTTATCTCCTCTTTTGGGTGGCGTATTCTCTCGCCTGCGAGGTGATTTGTCTGTTCGTGGCGCCGCAGCCTCAGGGGTGGCCGTTTTCTTGTGAGCTTGGGCGGAAATCGCAGCGCCAACTAGACCTAGCCCCCTTTGGACTTGGTGATGCTGCTCCACGTGGGGGTCGTTTTCCGGCGGCTGGATTACCCGTAGATAGGTAGTGGCGGCCAGGACCGCAACCGCAGGGGTTGTCGGGTGCACGTTGGCGTCCTCGTCGACATGCATGAACGAGGTCTCCATGGTCCTAAAAATCTCGCTGAGATCATCTTGGTTCATGCGAGCGGTCTTGGAGGCGTGCTTTCCTTTCCTGGGAGGTTGCTCTCCCGTCGAGTCGCGAGTTTTGGAGAGTGCCGCCCGGCGCGCACTTGAAGCTTCAGCTGCGCGTTGGCGTGCGTCGAGTTCTTTGCAGGTGTTTATCATCTCTTGATTTTTTAGTGATAGGAAGTAGTGATACGCTGTCAAGTCTTCCTGCGTGGCTCCAGCTGCCGGTGGTTGGCTCTTTTGTATCGCCGTTTTTGCCTTGTCCCAGGCGGCCCACGAGACGTGGATCTGCTGCCAGGTTTGCTTCCATTTTGGCGGGTTCCTCGACTGGGTCGGCGATGCAGACATGGGCCAGATATGGCTCGTAAGTCCTTGGTGCGGGCCAATAGTTTTCACCGTGATCGACGGGTTCTTCAGCCGCGATGGTGTGGAAGTTGAGCTTGTTGCGGCGAACGGAGCCGTCGCTAGACTCCGAGTCGGCGGCGTCGAGTGGAGATTCTTGGGTCACCATGCTCAAAACGGACTCGGTGTCCGATCCGGCGTATGCGGGAGTGTCGGGGAAGCGCAGGATTCCTTCCCTGGTGGCGCGGAAGTGGAGGTCACCGAAAGCCATCGAGACACCCTCCTGGAGACCGCTGAACCCCGGACAAGTAGCCGGCGAGTGGGGCGTGTAGATGTACGACCTGAAGCAGATTGGCTCCGTGGGAGCCGAAGATTTCGGGCTCCAGTTGAAGCTTGGTGTAGATGAAACCGGCGAAGTCGGGGATCTAGCGCCTGCCGTCCCCACAGATGGCGCCAATTGTTGATGACTCATATCAACAAATCCCTCGGATGATCCGGTAGGGTTTCGAGTAGAGGAACGAATTAGGCGCTGGTGATTTCGACGGCTAACAGGGGCACGATTTACCCAAGTTCGGGGCCCTCGTAGAGGTAATACCCTTACTCCTGCTTGTTGTCTCTGTATTATGATGTATGGTTACAATGGCGGGCGTGCAGATCGAGAGATTGGAACTCGAGAGGCGGCTCCTATGGTGCGTGAAGTCTAGATTGGGTGATCCCCCCGGGTGGTTCTCCCAACCTTTATATAGGAGCCTGGGTCTCAAACCCGTACCCGGGTGGGTTACAGAACCCTAACCTTAGTCAGCAAGTTATTACTATCTTGACCCGCAAGTCTTGCGGGTGGACCGTAATAGGGTCTTCTAGATCAATCGGGCGGTCGACCATACTGGGCTTCAGCGCTGTGCCTTAGACCAGATAGGCTCATCTCAGGGACTTGGGAGTCATCCCCATGTCAAGTGGCTAAAGCCTTGAAGCGTATTGATGCCTCCGATGATAAGGTGTTGAGTGATGTGCAATGCAAGAGGTCCACAAGATCTCAATTGGCAAGATTTAGTGAGTATCAAGGTCACATATCCATGGTGGAACCAAAGAAAGTGTTTGAGCCTCTTGAGGGCTCGGATTGGTTGAAAGCTATGCATGATGAGCTCAATAACAATTGGCTGGAAGTGTTTGAGGCTTATGAGGATGTACAACATCGTGTGCATATTTCTTTGGTCTAGTGGCCCCCAGCTCTAACAATTGTTGTGTCCCAATTTACGGGGGCCTTCAAATGATCACATCCTTGCCGGTGATATGATATTGTGCAATGTTCATGGAAGACGATTTCAACAATACTTTGAATTTTTACATACATGTTTGTATGACTTTATGGTATTGTCGGTGCTCTTTTTCCTCTATTTGCCAACTTTGAACGAGGCTTCAATCATGCTCTGTCATGTTCTTTTCATACTGTTGATTGTTGTGGTCTTTCAATCACATTATTGACTAGCCCATGATTATACTTTGGCATAATGGCAGAATTAAAAGTTGACCCTGCACGACCTTGCGCATTGAACAAGCTAATCTTGTTGCAAAGCTCTAGGTCGGACAGAGTCATCTCCTCAACTATCCGCGTGCTGAATTTTATGAGGCTGTGATCACTGAGTTTATGAGTATGTTGTTTATGTGTACATTTGCACATTGCCGATGATTACATATTGGCACATTAAGAGTGCAAGGAGGTGACATTGTAGTACCTCGAGAATTGTACAACCACTTTGCTTGTGCATTTCTCTTGATCCCGCAAGAGTTATCTCCTGTCATGTTTGTATGACTGTTTTTATGAGGCATGTTTTGATGAGTTTTCTGACCAATGATTTAACTATGGAGCATAGCAGTTTAAGTGTTTGTTTTAATGATCTTGTGACTTGTTCAAGTGTTGTCCATGTTTCTTGATCCTTTACTTCCAATACCTGGACAAGCAATGATGTGATGTGATATATGAGGCTATCGATTGTTCAAGTGTTGTCCATGTTTCTTGATCGTTTATCATTTTTGACCGAGTTGTGTGTTTTAGGATTTGACGAAGGAGAAAAAGAAAGACACGGTGGAGATGGTTGAGATCAACACCCAGTTCAAGAGAAGGAAGGAATACTATGGTTGGATCCATGAACAGGTGTCCCATGACCACTTTTGCAAAGTGGTGGTTGCCCTTAACCAAGGGGTGCTCCTAGTTCCGGAAGCCTTCAAGCCTTACCTGGGTGAGGTGCCCGCGAAGATTAGGCTTGATACGAACGCCGACTGCGTCTGGACGATCTACCTGAACGAGTTCAATGGGAGAGCATGCCTCGATAAGGGCTGGGCGCCATTTGCGACGTCTCACAACATCAGCATGGGCATGAACCCCCTCTTCAAAAAGCTTGGTCCAAATTCATTCAGAGTGATCATCTTCGACCACACCGACATCGAGATCGCCAGAGTGCGCCCTCCTCACGCGGACAACGTCAAGAGGAACGATTAATCTCGGGTTTTTATTTCATACTGCGACTTGTGAATGTTTGCACTGCTACCTATTTATGCTATCTGTTTATGACTTATCCTCGGTTATGTCTAAGATTATCGTACGTGGTTATCATCTCTCATTCATATTCTCTCTTTCATATTGTTCATTCAATGGTAATCTACTAGAGAAGATTTTACGGTAGCTATAGTCTTTGCATGTAGCCAAACAATGAGATTGTTGCATTAGAGCATGCAAAGCATGCAACCAAAAGACTTACAGCACATGGCCCGTTTTCTAATGTAGGCTAGCTAACAACATGGACAACACGGCTGAGGGGTTTGGTTCCGCTCGGTCAGGCTCTATCCTACCTGTCTCCTGCAGCCCCAAATTGGTACCAAACACACCCTAGTTCTCGTAGTGTGTTGAGACTTTCTCAACGGTTTCATGCTGCTGACCCAGCTCGCTTTTCCCCCTCTCTATTCTTTCTGTTGGTCCCAGTTTGTAGTTTGAATTCTGTATTTCCGTTAGGAAAATTAGTGGAATCGGGGTTTGCCCGGTTAGAAAATACAATTCTATAAAAGGATACATATACTGTATAACGACATTGTCGATCTAGCGAGTCTTACTGATCAAGATCGTTGTAGAACTAACAAGGCATCGATCAGAAGTTGAATTGGGGCTATGGTAGTGGTAGAGCTTGACCAAAAACAAGGAGTGCCCGGCATCAAAAGATAATGGGAGTTTAGCAATTCCAAAAGTTCCCTTTTTATGCTTATAATCACTTCAAAATTCTAAAATATCGGCACTAATTTTCTACAGTTGTACAAATGTAGGACAGATATAGTACAGTACAATACATAACACATATACACATGAATTGCACTGTCATGAGAGGAATTACATTCGATCACAACGGCATGAACTCCTCGTCGATGACCTTGTAGTGCTTCTTGGCGTCGTACTGCTGCACGATGAGCACCGACGCCGTGGTGGAGAAGTCCGACGAGGCGAGGATGTCGCCGACGGGGCCGAGCTCCAGGCACTCGGCCCACTCCTCCAGCCCCTCCGTCAGCACCGAGTTCCGGTCCCTCCCTCTGCCCACGACGAAGAGCCGGTACTCCCCCTGCATCCCCCGCAGCACCGACACCAGCTCCGCGCCGTCGGCGACGTGCTTCTCCAGGTACCCCACCGCCTTGTTCCCGGCGACGTGTTTCCGGTAGAACTCCGCAAAGAACTTATCGTCCGCCTGCGCCTGCAGCTCCTCCTGCCCCAGCACCGACGCCGGCTGCTGTATATTCCGCCGGCTCTTGGACTCGAACAGGCTCGTTCTCGCCTTGGCCCGCGCCTGCGCCGTCGCGTTCTGCACGATCCGCAGCGCCGTCAGCCGCACCCCGGGGTGCTTGCATATGAAGGACGCCAGCGTCAGCGCCTCCCGGTCGTCGGCGCCGCCGATGAACACCACCACCACCGTGCTCTGCGTCGCGTCCGGCATCGCCATGGAAGACGAGCGCTGCTTCCCAAGGCCTCGGTCCACCATGATCCCCACCGAGCACGGCGCCAGCTGCAGCACCTTCTGGTTCACCAGCCGGAACCCGAAGTGGCCGGCGTCCATGGTGCCGTCCAGGCACTGGGCCTTGTGGAACGGGAGCAGGATGAGCGCCGCCATGGCGTCCTCGGCGCAGATGCATATGTCGCTGTGCATGTCAGGGAAGGAGGAGAGCGCCAGCAGCCTGCGCACCTTCACCTTGTCACTATCGCCGCCGCAGTCCGCCTGGTACGCGTCCAGCGCCTCGCCGATGAGCTTCCGCATCTCCGACACCTCCTCGTCCACCACCGTCACGCCGTCAAACCCCCCGCCCTTGACGATGGCCGCTGCCGTCTGGTCCGTCAGCTGCACCATGTCCACCGCGTAGCACGCGAGCTCGCCGTTGCCGGCGCCCCACCGCAGCGTTTCCATGAGGAACGTTAGCGTGGGCACGTCCTGCGGGCCGTGGAGGCCTGCGACGAGACGCAGCTCCGTGGCTGGGTCGTGGTGCTGCAGCCCCATGAGGCGCCACTGCACGCTGCGGCGCGCCCACGACGCGATCCCCATCCCCACCATGGGAGTCACCGCGACGTTGAGCGCCACCATAAAGATGATGGCCATGAACGACTTGTCCGTGATGATGCCGGCCTCGAACGCCGCCTGCGCGCAGTAGATGTGGAAGTACCCCTTGACGTTGAGGAGCATGCCGAGCGCTAGCGCCTCGAGCCAGCCGAGCCCCTGGAGCAGCCCGACGCCGGCGCATCCCACGAGCTTCCCCAGCGTGCCCATGGCGGTGACGAAGAAGACCTTCCACCACGGGAATGGCAGCTGCATGACGAAGACGCGCATCCCTTCCTGCTTCGTCAGCCCCGAGGCCTCGACGTCGTCGGTGGTCTGCCGGAGCGAGAGGCAGACGTGGGCGACGTAGAGCGGCAGCACGAAGGAGCTGAGCACGAAGTTGATCTTGCTGACGAGCAGCCGCGACACCCTGCCGTCGCTGGGGAACGCGAGGCCGACGAGGAAAGCCGCCATGTTGACGTCGAGGCGGAGCACGGAGCTGAACCAGCAAAGCGTGGCCGCCACGACCGCCACCAGGGAGAGGTCGAACCCGCGCATGCGGCGGCCCTCCGGGTTGCGCCCGTCCACCCAGTCCGCCATGGCCCTGGAGATGAATCCGGACATGACGACCACGACGAGCACGGCCGCCGTGAGCGCAGGCTGCCGGAACGCGCCGGCGCCGGTGCCGTCGGCGTCGCTGTCGCGCCAGACCATGCTGCCGAGCGCGATGAGGAGAGTGGTGACCATGTCGGAGGTGGCGCCTGCACCAACCGCAAGGCGGCCAACGTTGGTCTTGGCGATCTTGAGGTCGGTGGCGAGGCGGGTGAGCACGGGGGAAGCCGTGTTGGCCAGTGCGGCGGCGAGGCCGAGAAAGGCGCGGAGGGAGCGCTCGTGGACGATCCCCGTGGCGGCCTGCATGACGGTGGTGTGGAAGAGCGTGACGAGGACGGAGGTGGAGATCATGCCAGCGTAGGCGACGACAGCGTCGCCGGTGGGCCCGTCGAGGAGCGCGAAGGGGTCCATCTCCACGCCGAGCGCGAAGAGGTAGGGCGCGAAGACGAAGCCGCCGATCTTGCCGAACACCAGGTTGACGGCGTTGGTGATAGACAGCACGCGGAACTGCGCGAGGATGATGCCCAGCTGCCATTGCCGAGAACAAAGAATGTGAGCCGATCAATCAATCGCGCAAATGAATGGAGGAGAATCTCGGATGCCCATGGTGGAGGGGAGAACGTACGAGGAGGTCGGAGAAGACGCGCGGCTGGTAGACCTTGCGGAGGAGGGCGTAGAGGATCTTGCTGGTGACGAGGGTGACGCCGAACTCGAAGAGGATGGTGTTGTAGTTGGCCGACAGGACGCTGCTTGTCAACGAGCAATCCATGGCTGCTGCGGCCGGCGCGATCGATCACACGCCGACGGCCGAAGAACAGAAGCTGACCAGAAAAGAAATCTGCCGTGATTTCTGCTACGAAAGAGGAACCACTAGGGGGCTGGCAGAGAGCAATTCGCGGGGCATTTTTCCTCCTTGTGTTTCTCAGCTGCTGAAATTAGACCCAGCTGCTAGATTTCCTGCACTGCATTCAGGCATAGGACGGCCTATGTTTAGACAGCATTTAGCGCCACGGTTTACCATCCCAGGGCCACCTGTTGCAACCTATATTCAGAACTTTTGTGTGGATGCACCTGTAAATACAAGGGCGATGACACTTTCAAAACGAACTGGAAAATGGAAGGAAAGTTTGAGTAAAAAATTGGCCGGACCCGGCCATTGTACTGCAACATGTTCTCGAAATAGGCTTTCGCCCCGCTTTATAAATAAAGCAACGATCACACAGACAGCATACAACTCAACACCACACCCGACACCACACCGCACACACCCAAGGCAAGATACAAAGGTGCTAAGGGCAGCGACGCCAACACAAGGAAGACGAAGCCACATCCGACGAACGATGACCTCCAAAACGGTGCCTTCATGAAGGGAACGCCACCATAGTGCCGCCACCGTCTGATCCAATGGATCAAGGTTTTCACCCGGAGGCTCACGAAGGAAAGAGGAGAACCTCGACGACGCCTTCAAGAAGGAGACGACGCCCACGGACGCCGCCGCCGTCGGCCTGGCCAAAACCAGGCAAGGCCTTCACCCCGGCAACCACACTCCACCTCCGAGGCGTGGTGAGTGAACCACACCCACGTTTCGCTAGACACCAGCTACCACACCGCCCGCACGGCCATGGCAACCAGCCCGCACCCGAGACCTGAGCTCCGCCCACGAGCACCAAGCCTCCCACCACCAGCGCCGCCGCCCCGGCATCCTCGAACACGAACCCGAGGCCTGAGAGGCACACCATGGGACCGGCGAAGCGGATGAGCAAGATGACGCCAGACCGTGTAGTAGGAGACCGGCAGAGATGCAATGGGCATGCAACACGGCACCTTCGTATCGCTCGCCCGTCGCACCCCGCACGCCGGCGGTTAGGCCTAGGCCAGGCAAGCCCGGGTCCTACCACCGGCCTCACCACAGCAACACAGAGGGGTCCATCCTCCACCGTCTTAGACGGTTGCCGACCGGACGGGGCAGCGGGAGCACACCAGGCCCAGAAGGCCCGGCCGGGCCCAGATCGGGCCCGTAAAGCTTCGCCGCCCCGCTGCAGCACCAGGGCCACGGCCGCCGTCCTCCTACGAAACTCGCCGGCACCATCCACCGCCTCCACCGCCCGTAACGCCGTCGTGCGCCACCACCAGCCCCGAGTCGGTTCACCGCTCCTCCCCTGGCCGGGACCCGTCACCGCCATGAGAGGGAGCGTCCCCTGTCGCGGCGTCCTCTCCACCAGCAGTCATGGTAGAGGCAGCAGCCTGCGACCCGCGCTGCCCTTAGCCCGCCCTGTCCGAAGGAGCAGAACGTGCTCGCGATGCAAGACGCCGTCCAGCCCTCGAACAAGCACCACCAGGTCGCCGCCCGTCACGCCACCAGCGCCATCGCCGCAGATCTGCGCCGGCGGGCCGCCGCGCTGCGGTGCCCGGCGCCTAAACACCGCATCCAGACCCGGCCACCTCCGCCCGCACCAGGACGACCGCGAGTGGAGACAAGAGATCCCCGCCGCCGCCAACGCCGGCCGAGCTTTTCCGGCCGCGTCCCCTGGCGGCGGCGAGGGAGGAGGGAGGGGAGGAGGGGGACCCGGCGGCGGCGCGGCTAGGGTTTCCTCCCGGTCGCACGCGGGGGCGACGCGGGAGGGGAAAGGGGGGACTGCAACATGTTAGCCATGAAAAATTGAAAAATAACAAACTGAACCATAATCGGATGAAAATGCATGAACTTGAACATTGTACATCATGTAGGCAAGAATGTTGCACAAAATAGTAGGAAAAGTGTCATAAATTTGGCAAGTGAAAATGTATAACATCCAGACATGAAAAAAAAACGCAGAACTGAAAAAAAAAACGCAGAACCGAAATACGATTAATCATATATAGCCTGTCTATCGGTTTGGCAAGACAAAATACTACTCCCTCCGTTCCAAAATAGATGACTTGCATTTGTCCAAACATGCATGTATTTGGACATGTTCTAGTCTACATACATGCATGTATGGACAAAATAGAAGTCATCTATTTTGGAACGGAGGGAGTAGTATTATTTACAGAGCCAGCTTTGCCCCTTGTTAACCATCACCAAGTCAGAGTTTCTTGTCAGCTCAGGGAAAAATTGTTAAAAGGGGTACATAAAGTTTTCTAAATGGTGTACATTGGTAAAAAAAAATTCTTATATGGGGTACTCAGCTACTAACTACTATAAACTTTGATCTTTGGGAACTCATCCATTGATACTCTTCTATTCTGAATACACACGCAGATTTTGAGTTTTCACATCGGGGAGAGCTGACAAGATGAGAAATTGCAGCCTATTGGAGGTTCGAAGAACTAGTGACATCAAACTACCTACCTGGCAAGTGGCAACACAAGCATTTCTTGGATGAACAGTTACCTTTGTAAGGCTGCCCACATTCATTCAGTGAAAATGTATAGTTTGTTTTCCAAAGGTCGGACCAGTAATGGAACAAAGGTACCCTATTAGCAGAATAAATTGTCAAATGTGCTACTATACCACCAGAAATTTGGGTGTGGACTCTGTGTTTCAGATAAATATGCTAAGCTAAAGTTACATCCATTAGCGTACTAGTATATATAAGTGGAAATTCAAGTGGCAAGGGTCTCCTTCGATCACTAGATCCACGCGCAGCAAGAACTTTACCATGTAAAAGGCTTGGCACTTGGAACCAATAAATCAAGAAAATAAACTTCATTTCCTTCTCTATTTCCTGCTCTCCTTTCTCAAGTCAAGTGGTATGAAATTCACCATCAACCTACATGATTGTAGTACTGACATCAATACTGGAGACACACAATATTTTAGAGCAAACTAACTACCAAAAGAGGATATAGAAAAATAAAATGAAAAAAGGCACGAGAAGACAAGTGGCATCCCAAAGCTTGCATGTGTATAAATAAAGAAGAAAAAAAATAAAAGGCATCACTACAAAAGTATGTCCATCAATTCTAAATGTTAACAATAAGCAAGCCAAGATGAGTGTATTGCTTCATACCAATGTATCTGAGATCCCTACTTAAGAACCAAGGAAACATCACTTGAAATCGATATTTTCCCGAGACCATGAAACGAAGGTAAGATAGGTGGATCAGATGTCAGGTTTTAGTATACACAAAAACATGGAACCAAGGGTAAGAGAGATAGCCATATACAGAGAGTGTTCAAGCATTGCATAATTTGGCATATTCAAATCTGTTAGAAATGTCACGGGATAGACATTTAGCGGGATACCTTCACCTATTATGTGAACAGGAAATAGGTGGGATTCCTTTTTATCACCACAAAAATCTCACAGGCATGCTATGGCTGTCTCCTGTCGCTACAAACACTTATTCCTACAGCTCAAGGAACCTCAACCTAATTCCCTATATATGGCTGGTGGCCGACGAAGCACAAAGGTCTGATATTAGCGTCTTCCCAATCTCATTTTGATGCTTGGACAATACCCTTAGGAACTCATGAAGAAACAACCTTATAAGCTTTAAGCAATTTCAAACTCCTCAGGATGGTAAACTTCACTTATTTTCATTTGGTTTGGGAATTCTCTTGTAGTCGTAGCTGTTTATGTCCACCTTTTGCTGCAAAGCCTATGATGCCGAGAGGGAGCTCTTCAGTCAGGCAAATCGTGAAAAATATGGCAGAAATTGTTTCCTTCAAATATGATGAATACAACATTACCTTCAGTTCATCCTCTAGTGAGAGGTTCTTAGGCTTATATGCCCCTTCCACCGGTCCTGTTCTGCTCAGAGCTTTTGTCGTCTCAACGACCTCCCATTCCATATCTTCCTTTTCCTTAGTTACCTCTTTGCTGCAATACAAATGAACTAACACCATCAAATATGTGAAACAAAAGGATGCCTGTATGCAATTGGAGACTGATCATGATTTTGGCCAGTGCACAAAGGTGAATGACTTACCCTCCCTGTATAAGATGAGCTAGACCAACCGCACCAAACACTGTCAAAGAAATGAGTGGAAGACCATATCGAACAAATGGATATTTGCGCCCCCACCGTTTGAATTGTGAGGCTTGTTGGGTAAACTTAGCAGCTGGTTCCAACTGATCAACTTTCTGAGTTGTATTCATCAAGGAATTTGACCTTTGCAATGTAACTGCCATGACAATAGAAAGTTAGCTCAAGGTCATGAGTTGACAATAAAGAATATTAGGAACAGGAAAAATTATATGTACGATGCCCTAGAGTAAAACGGTTAATGATCATTCAAATTGTCAGATTAGCATGTAGACTGCATTTCATCCTTTTTGCCATCGAATTAAGATTCAGTTACACAGAACTTCTAGCCTGCATTGATAGGCCCAAATTACTAACAGGACTCAATGAGCGCCAGAGTATCATAGCACTCAAATCAACCTTATAGTTTTAGCAAGCAACATATCATGAAATAAAACTTTTTGGGGTCCAATTCACAAAAGCAAGTCAAACAACTCCCTGCACAGTGAAAGCTAGACATGACTGCCAAATACTAGCAGTATTTATTGGTGTTAACTATACTGAGCAGTGAGCACTGACAGCCATGTGGCATATTAGTACATAACAAAACAATTTGCCGAAATAGGCTTTCGCCCCGCTTTATAAATAAAGCAACGACCACCATACAACCTCCGCATACAAACGCACCCCACACATGCTGGGGCGGCAGCAAACACACACCCAAAGAAAAGAAAAAGAAGAAGAAAAATGGAGACAGAAGCGGATCGACTAAACTATGGAGACCCGTAACCGGTGTGCCCTCCGGAGAATTACCACCACGCTCCTACCGCCGAGTGCCAAGCAACACCTTGAAGAAGGAAAGCGCTAGCTGTTGCCCGTACCAGCGCACTGGTCCTAGGGTTTCCCCCGGCACACAGGGAAGCAGACAAATGGTAGCCACGACGCCCTTCATGAAGGAATGATGACACCCAAGGGCGTCACCACGCCGGTGTCGGACGAACCGACAAGGATTTCTCCCGAAGACCAAGTCTGTACCCCGAGCGATCAGCAGCCCCCGAGGGTGCTTGCCACCACCGAACACACCGCCCGCCAACATGCACCACCACAGAAAAAGAGCCACCATCGTCGTCGTCTTCCCGAAGCAACCGTCACGGGGACAGCAAAACGGAGGCGAAAAGTAGAGACCCGAAGAAAGCAAAACGGATGTAGGAAGAGGGAGGAGCTAGGGTTAGGCTCGGGGAGGGGGAGGGTTAGGTCGGGGAGGGAGGAAGAGGGGGAGGGTTCATAACAAAACAATTTTGGTAGAAACATGCATGTTTCGACATTTGAGCTTCATAGAAGAAATCGGTTTACGGTCTGTTACAGTTATTTGGATCAACATGCAGGTATGCAACTTCCCGGTACCGAAGAACAAAATCATAGAAAATCTGCATCTTAGCCTAAAAACATACATGTGAGAGACTTAAGCACGGCTCATCTCTCCATTTTTAACAAATCTAGGAATATCAAAATGAACTACAGTAGTAGTTACAAGAACTGGCTATGGCCCGCATTGACAACAAATTACTGTTGTTCGTAGTATTCACTAATTTGGCACAGTGACTAATGAAAAATAAATTGAGAAATCAGAAGAATCTTATCTCAGTTCACGACTAGCCTCTGCTGTCGGATTGCCCCCTTTCCACAGCGCCGCAGCCGTCAGGTGCCGTTTTACTTCGCGCGAGAGTACTCATTGCCGCGGCCGCACCACGGTAGCCGGAAACGGGGAACACGTGGCCGGAAACTAGGTACTCCGCCCACGGTTCAGCGACCCCCTAGGCTAGGTTCTCGATTCAGCGACAGCAATCAGGGACGGGGATGCGGTTTGATTCACACAAGGGTTGGAGACATACCAGTCGTAAATTTCGTCCGCTCCGCCCTCCGCCGTTGACCGGATCGACAACTCCGGCGGTCCGGCCGACAACTTCACGTCGGTGCTTACAGGATGCGCGGATGCGCCGACGGTCGTAACCGGTAGTGTGGCGGCGCCGCGTTATGCCGCCGCGCGGAGACGAGCAGACTACGACGTGGCCGCGTGGACTAGTGGACGTGGTGGCCACCGGCCGTCGAGAAGAAAACCGGAAGTCCGGAACTCGTCTCTGCGTCCCAAAGAAGAAAGCCAGGAGCCACTCTATCGAAGCAAACACATTTTCCAAACAAATATAACTTCTGCTCCCTCCGTCCGGAATTAAATGTCACAAAGTTTGACATAAGTGGATGTATCTAGACATAATTTAGTGTTAGATACATCCACTTTTGTCAAACTTTGTGACATTTAATTCCGGACGGAGGGAGTACTATTTTTCAAAGTTCGAAAATCATGATTGTAAGTTTCAAAAAAATTCTGAAATCCATCCCAGATGTTACTCCGTATAGATAATAGTGCATTCTTCTAACGTGTGAAATCTAGACTCAAAATAATTCATATTCTGGCTACACAAAAAAATGCACTATTTACTACTTTTAGAATCAGATTTTGTCACCTTTTCACAGCCTAAAATACAACTTATCTCTATTCGATATTTTACCCGTTGAATATACATGCAGGATTTTTTTCAGATTTTTTCGGAACTCTAAAATATGATTTTCAAAATATTTAAAATAAAAGAGCTACACATAGCTCAGGCTACATATCACCGCGTCCGGTCATCCTGCCTTTAAAATCTCCAAAGTTTGCTCTTAGATTTGAGGATTTTACAAATAGAGATTAAATGACCTTTGATAACAGAACACAGATCGGTGCCTCAGAGCGCTGAATGCATGCACCTTCATCCAGCTTGCTAGAGCAGTGCCGCTGCCTGTGACTTCCTATAGGTTTTCAGAACATATAAATTTTGCTAGCTTTGCTATTATAGTAGGAACTCTGTCCTTGGTAAGACACAAGGGGGGAAGGAAGATCTTCACTCATTCATTAAGTGCCTGCGGTGAGACGCGACCCACAACAAACCAAGGGGGTGGAGGAAGACCGCCAGGAGTCGTCCTCGGGGTATATAACAAATTGCAGTACATAACAGAATCATGGCTCTCGAAATACTCCCGTATATATACATTATTCCAAACAGAATTTAATATGTCAGAAGATGCTGTTGCAGGTGGACAGATAATATCAAGAACTGTGACTTCTTTGCATTGCAGTTTGCTTAATAAAACAGAATGTCAGTTAAATATGCCTACATTGCCAATAAACCAATGGGTGAATTACAGGGACTGCCATCGATGTCAACATGGATCTACATTAGGAATTTCTTCTAGTCTTTGATATTTCATATGCTAAAAGACTCTTAACTACAATGAACCGAAGCGGAGGAGCTTTTGGCTTCAGAATTCCCAAGGACAGCAGTGCGACAGGCAGATCGGACCTTCAAAGAAGAGCAACTCCATGTCTTGAACTGACGAGCTTCAACTGGTAATCTGAACAACAGATGTGGGAAAATAGTCAATTGATCACTCCAGAAAACAATACGCCAAACAAATTGTTTATCCTGAAGTATAAGCGTGAGAACACCAAACAGGGGTAAAATTTACAACAAAAACACCAGCAGAGGAACATGCACCCCCATCCATCAGAATAATCACACAGCAATCAAGGCATAAATTCCACATATCTGACAGTGGATACAAAATGTTAAATTTCAGCAATTCTAGTTATAAGCAATATGAAAAACCTTACAGGCCCACATATGACACAGGTATTAGCTAACCATTATACACAGGTGATTTGTATTTGCTAAGCTTGCAGATCATAAGCCAAAGTGCAAGTTTCATAAACATTATTTATCACACTGTACAGCTGGGTTTAGCACGAAGGGTTTAGAATGAACTTTACCAGAAGCTCAAAGGTAGATTGTTTTGGCTATGAGCCTACTCACGTTGGATCCTAAGAAAGCTCACTTAAGCCCATAATATATATATCTTGGAGTTCTAACCCAGAAACGACAACCAGTGAATGCATCCAAGTGATCCCGAGTTAAATTGGACAGATACTGTGCAGAGTTATTTAACTTGCGAGTTGCCCCAAGGGATTCCTAGTTATAGACATGATTCTAACAGACTACAGGCATTTCATTATATGCCCACACAATCATGATTACCAGGGGCAAATAAGCAAAAAAAAAAAAAAATAGCCAAACCAACCAACTTTCGGTCAATCACAATATATATTAGTAACATGTATAACATAACAGAGTTGCATAACCATGATTTGGTAGAATTTAATACACCATGAACCTCAGGAAGCCAAACAAAGATTCAAAAGTCAAGCTATAATCATACAAATGCAGTGAACATCTTATAGCAAGGCAAGCAGATAAACAGAAAAGTATATAACTATATAACATATAACACATCCAGCAAACTTTCAGTCGACAAGACAAAAATGTACCAACAAAAACTTATATAACATATATATTATGAATGTCATTGCACAATAAGACCAAGAGCATTGAAAGATGCTTATATACAAACAAACAAAAAAGGGGGTCCGAAATGCAGCACATAAGGAACTAAAGTTCTATTCATTACATGAATGTTTCAAATTTAGCTCACAGTGCCATAACAGGTCAAGTCACCTGACAATCTATTCACAACAAGGAGAGATGTTAATTACTAATCCTTAGCAAGCAGTTCGCTATAAGAGAGCCCATGATTAGGCCAGCTAATCTTGACAATACGTTTGCACACATGTAACAATTTACAGAGCACCAACATGTTGAGCTCACCCAAGCTTGTTTATCATATTGACACATCAAAATACATTATCAGGACATCAGCAATTCCTCACCAGCAGACTGAAAGTGGCTTTATTGCACAACATATAAACACTAATGAATAACAATCAGAATAACATTAAATGTCACTCATCAAATTGTCATTGTATCCCAGATAAAATAATGACTTTACATATTTCAAGCATACCAATCTCTTTATCAGTTAATAATCAAGCATACCAATCCCTTCATCAATCAATAAAGCATTGACTAACAGCATCCCCATGCCACATGTAACTTTTAATACTAGCACATCCACATTGGCATTACAATCATACAAATGCAGTAAACATCTTGCAGCAAGGCAAGCAGATAAACAGAAAAGTATACTGCTAACACATCCCTGTCAACAAGACAAAATGTACTAAAGAACCTAATACCATTTAAATTATGAATGGCATTGCACAACCAAGGCCATTGGAAGATGTCTGTCAACATTAGCTTTTGTAAAAAAAAGCCCGTAATGCAGCACATAAGGAACTAAAGATGTATTCGTTTACATGATCTGATGCATCACTATCTCTACGCAAAAATGTTAACTCAACTGTTTCAAATTTAGCTCACAGTGTCATAACAGGTAAATAACATGGCAATCTATTCACAACAAGGATCATGGCAAGCAGTTCTCTATAAGAGAGCCAATGCTTTGGCCAAAATCCTTGTCAGGGTTAGCTTAATTAATCTTAACAATACACATGTAACAATTTATAGACCACAATCAGGATGAGCTCACCCAAGCATGTTTATGATATCGACACATCAAAATCCATTATGATGACATGAGCACTTCCTCACCAGCAAACTGAAAGTGCCTTTATTCCAGAACATATAAACACTACTCACAGTTAAGTGCCAATCAGAATAACATTAAATGCCACTCATCAAATTGTCACTGTATATGGGGGGATCACAGATAACATTATGACTTTACATATTTCAAGCATACCCATCCCTTCATGAATCAATAAAGCATTGACTAACAGCATCCCGATGCCACATATAACTTTTAATACTAGCACATCCACATTGGCTTACTACAACATTGCACTAGACACAGATCAAATTTTAACGAACAATAATCTACAGCAATGTTAAACTAAACTGAAACTGCCAGATCAAAGTTTACCTAATATAAAAAAAGTCTTGCTCAGCATCAGAGGTAGGAGTTGGAAAGGAAAGGCAGCGCGGTCATGGATGAAACCAGCTCCACTCCGCTGATCCCATTGGCTCCCCCGCTCTTCTTACCGCGCTTCGCCCTCGAGAGCTTGAGATGCGCGTCGACGAAGTTCTCCATGCGCTTCACCTCCAGCTGCTTGAGGAAATCGAGCCGCTCGCGCTCTATCTCCAGAGCATGCTTCTGCTTGGCGCTCTCGACGCGCTCGTACATCTCTGCAAACGACTCGATGGCCCTGGCCAGCTCGCCGACGCCAGAATCGGCACCACCTCTGGCAGTCTCGTTACCGCGGCGGCGCTTATCACCGGAGTGGGATGATACGGAGCGGGACGGTGACTGCTGCGGGCTGTTATCGTTGTCGTAGTTGTTATCAGCGGGATGGCCAGCAGAGTCTCATCGGAATCAGACAAGGCCGCGCGCAGCGTGCAGCTTTGGCTTGCTGGACCCATCTGGCGGCTGGAGGCTGGCGGTTGGGAGCGGTGACCCACGGTGGCGGTAGTTTTCCAGCGGGATAGCCATCTGCGGTGGCGAGGAGGGCGAGGAGGACGGCGAAGGGGTGCCTCCTGGCGGCGGCGGAGGCGGGGTGGATGGGCAGCGCGAAGTGAGGAGGAGGGGCGTGGGAGGCGGGGTGATGGTGGTGCCTGGCCTTGGCGGCGACGGCGGAGAGGGTGGGGCCGACGAGGCGGTCGAGCTCGCCGTAGAAGCCCCAGGAGGACGGCCCGGGGCGGGTGCGCTCGGCCTTGTACTTCTTCTTGAGGGTGTCGACGCGGTTCTTGCACTGGACGTCGGTGCGCGGCGGGCGGCGGCGCGCGGCGGCGCCGCGGCGCGTGTTGACGGCGTTGGCGACCTCCTGCCACTGCTTCTGGCGCAGGTTGCCGCGGTTGAGGTCCTCGTAGCGGCTGCCCCAGGCGTTGACGAGCGCGGCCGTCTCGCCCTCGCTCCAGCAGTCCTCGCGGTAGGGCAGGTTGGGGTTGGGCGGCGGGAGCCTGCCCGAACCTCCGCCTCCGCCTCCTCCTCCCCCCGACGAGGCCGCGGCCGCCGCGGCCGCCGCCATCTCCCTCAGCTCCATCGCTCAGATCTGGCGGCGAACCCTAACCCTAGTAGGAGGCGAGTAGGAGGTCGTCGGTGGGTCGGGCGCGTGACGGTAAGGGGCCGGTGTGAATCGGGGGCGGTGAGGGGGTTGGGGTGGAATAAAAGGGCACGGCGAGGGGTGGGGGCAAGCGCCGGCCGAGGGGTGGGGCACGCGGGTGGCACGTGAGCGGCGAGGTGTCATGGTGGCGACCGGATCGGAGTCGTGCCGCCCGCCGTTGGATGGGTTTGACCGGGTAACCGGCGATTACTTCCGTGTCTGAGACGGAGAGAGAGAGGGGCTGTGCGTGCGTGTGTGATAATGACAGCCAGGCAAGGCAAGGCAGGCAGGCGCGGCGACCGACAGGCAGCCAGCGAGCCGGGGTCCGGAGACCGGACGGAATACGGTGGCGGCGAGAAATTACCGCGCTGCCCTGGGGCAGCGGGCGGGGAGGCAGGGGCAAGGCGGGGATTTCGTGCGGGTCGGGCGGCAGGCGTGGGGAGGGAAGGTGAGGTGGTCGCCGTTGGTCGGCTCGCGTTGCGCGTTTGGACTGGGCGACGAGGAGGGGAGAGAAGACAGAGCGCGGGGAGTGCACGCCGAAGAGCCCGGCTAGGATACGCACGGCGCGGGGGTGGGTGAGAGATGGGTGGGGCGGTGGGCCCGCGTGGGCAGTAATTGTCGCCTCTGCTGCTGGGGAGTGGACCACCTGCTCGGGAGAGAGGACGGGCGGCCGGACGGCTACGGCATAGGCAGATGATCGACCGGTTGCTGCTGCAGGCCGGCACCTCCGGCTTGGATTGCTTCCGTGATCCAGAATTATATTAGAGCATCTCCAGTGCGCCCCTAGCAGTCGTCCGGGGCGACCCTTTGGAGTCGTCCGGACTGCGCCGCGTCCACAGGAGTTTCTGTCCCCACTCGGCGGCCCAAATAAAAACCCCTAAAGCATTTTTTTCTCCAAGTTTTTTAATTCTGCAAATACAAAAGAAAACTAAAGTCTTACATAATTATGGTTTTTGGCCATAATTTAAAGATTTGGCATTATAAAATCATACGAATTCGTCACGCGCTAGTGTCAATCGACGTTGACGACGTCGTTGGAACTGAGGAATCCGGGGTCGGGGGTGTAGCCGTGGAAGTCGTCGTCAGCGGGCTCGGCGCCCTGGGTCTCGCCCGGCGTTTCGTTGCTGCCGCCGCTCGGGGCCGCTCCGTGCCGCTCCCTGGGCGTCGAGGATGCCACCCCATTGGTCGTCGTGGCCGTCGTGGACGTCGGACCGAGACCCATCTCGGCATAGATTTGAGCACGCAGCGGTCATACGCCGCCCTCGCCCGCGGATCAAGGTTGAATGTATCCATGGTGAGAATCATGAAGTCCCCTTGCCTCTTCTTGGATGCCGCCTTGCCGGCCTCGATCCCGATCTTCTTATCCGTCTTTTTGGAGAACTCCGCCCACTTGGCCTCGGTTGCGGCACGTCTCCCGGTCGAGTTTTCCGTGACGTTCTCCATGACCTTGTCGATGGTGGCGTGCACTCGCTCTGAGCTCGCCACCGCCGCCTTTGCTTTCTTGTTTCCAATTGGCCTTTCCGAGTTGAGCATCACCTCCTCAATTTGAGCATCGTCGGGCTTTTGCTTTAGTCGGAGCCTATGCTTATTCCATTTCTCATTGTTTTGCAACTTGTTGAAGCAATGTAGAAGCACAAAGTCCTTGCCCCCGTTGATAGCCTTGTACAAGGTGATAGCATCAATAATCTAGCAACAAGAGAAGTCAAGATTAGTAGATGCATGAATGTTGTGATAGCATAGGAGAAGATGAGACACACAAACTTACTTGGTCTTTTACACTCTTGCCACTCTCCGGCCTCGCCGTGATGTTCTCAAAGTTTTCTTGAAACTTGTTCACCGACTTTTGGATTGGGGCCCATCTATGAGTTAGCGCATTTTGATTGTGATCCATGACGTACTCCACATATGGCATTTGGTACTTGCGCTCATCAAACTCCGAGAGGATCCGCTTCCAATATGAGTCGCTTGTTTGGTTGGCACCCGTGATCATGTCTTGGGTAATGGCACTCCATGAGTCAATAAAGCAATCGTCCTCTTTGACGGTCCAAGCTATGTCGCGGCTTCAACTCTTCTTCTTTTTTTTCTTCCCATTTTTGTCGACTTCTTCCACATCATCACCGGCGCCATCACCAGCTTGGTCGTCGTCATCATCGACGTTGTCGACGTCTTGCTCCTCGTCGACAACGGCGCTCTCGCCACCATCTTGTGTATACACCAATGACGAACAAACATTGGTCGTTCGGTGGACGCAAATCAATGGAACATTGGTGCCGGGCCGTCGCGGGGAGTACCTGAGTACCGAAGGAGACCTGGGTGCCGAAGTCATAGCCGACGGAGGGAGCCTGGTCGGCGAAAATAGCGCGGGGACCGGCGTTGAACATGTTGTGGGCGGCGTCCTCGAATGACAGGGTGCGCCCAGACTGGGCTGTCTGGACGCCGCACCGTCCCGGTGCAATCCCGGGGACACCTCGTACGCCTCGTTCAGGTTGAGTCCCATCCCGGCACTGCTGGGCGCGCCGCCGCTGAACACGGTGTTTGGGTCAAAGCCACCGTAGTTGCCGTTGTAGCCGTACGCGTAGCCGGCATAGCCGTCGGACTCGTTGAAGTTGGGGGAGAGGCCCGGGCTAGGACAGAGCCTCGACTGTGAACGCGACGTTCTCGTGGCATCCACGCAGAACGGCAACGTCGAAGCCGACGAGCTCGAGCCATCTCCCGGGCTGCCTCCTCTGACGGCGCCGACCAGCAGCTCCAGGTTCACCGCCACGTTCCGGGCCTCCGACTTCTCGCGCCGCAGCCGGCGCTCCGTCGTGGAGACGTCACACCGGTGTTGGTCAGCCGCAAACTCGGCGTCGGTCATGCCCTCCGACCGCTCCTTCTGGGGGCGCGGCTGCAGCACGCGGCGCTTGACACCGAGCGTGTCGGCCTTCCATTCTTCGGGGCGGTCTCGGCGGCCCTTTCGGGGGCATGGCGCCGACGGTGGAGAGAGGCGGGAAGGGACGGGAAAGATGGGCGGTGGCGGGGAAGGAAATGGCAGGCGTCGGGGGACGGAAAGGGTTTTTGGTGGGCGCTTGTGTCGCTGGCAGGGAGGGCCCTCGGCGCGGAACGACTCGTCCGGCGCCCCCACGGGAGCCCCTGGGAGACGGGGTTGGGCTGGGTTTGCCGGACCGGAATAAGGGGGCGTCCGGACGGGAGGTCCCAATGGGGGGCGCGACTGGGCGCGCTCGGGGCCCGTCTGAACGGGAAGGCGCTTGGGACGGCCTTTGGGGGCGCGAGTGGAGATGTTGTTAGGGCATACCACTAATTTGTTTTGTTCTTCACAAGTGGAGTAATCTCACTGGCTAACACTTGGCGGGCTAATGCTAACTAGGTGAAACCCTCCCAAGAACATACGAGAGCACCTAAACCGCCGCCACTTCCGTCTCCATGGTAGATTTCACCCTCCCGGCGTTAAGAGCGATAAGAAACCCGATCTATGAGTGGTGTTCTTAATAACAGTAGTGTTTTCAGCCGATTGAATTCGAGTTTTCGTAGCCGTCTCTTTCATCAATTGAGATGGCATCGTCTAAAATAAGTGATCTCGGGAGCTTTGTGTAACGATGAGATCTCCTTCCCGACGTCAACGGGTGGTGTTGATAGATTAGTTTTGTTTAGGTTTGGTCCTTCAGATATAACTTCCTCGGATCGATATTGTATCTTTTTTCATGGTTAGCGCGAGGATCAATGTTCTCGCGATATCTGTCCCGGCTGCTACATCCTCGACAATAGCGATCTGTAGTCTCGGTTCCCGCGACGTTGACAAAGCTGGTTGGTTGCTTTTTTCTGAAATGCGATGTTGATACTCTTGCCGATGTTGATTGATTATTTTAATGGATGTGTGCGTGCACAAGTAGGCTTGGCATTGCGTCTCAAAATTAAAATTAACACTCATTAGTATTTACAGGTCTATGCTTTGATATCGTTATCATTTTTCTACGGATGTATTTAGAAAAATATAAGATTGTGTCGTGCAAGAAAAAAAAGACTTGAGATCTCGAAGATTTGCTTATTTCTTTCAGAATTTATTTCTTTCACCCGGAGTACTATTTATTACTATAAATATATTTGATATTGATTGTAAAAAAAACAGTTGGCGGGCGAATCTACTCGATTCGCACTTGCGAGCATGCTCATTACCGCACGAATAGCAAAATATGCTTAACTTTGCCAAATAGCAAAATATTTCTTTCATAATTTATTTCTTCCACACGGAGTACCATTTATTACTATAAATATATTTGGTATTGATTGTTAAAAAAACAGTTGGTGGGCTAGTTAGGCATAGGGTGAGCGGCAAGCATTGGGATAACCCGATTTGGTAGACCTCGTTACGCGAATATGCTCGATTCGCACTTGCGAGCATAGTCTATAGACACTCACACAAAAGAATAGCAAAATATGCATTTACTGTATCCGATTGCCGAGATACTCCCTCTATCCTAAAATACAAGATGAGCTATTCTTACGGTGGTCTTTCATGCTTAACTTTGAGCAATAATATTTAATAACTTATGTTGACTGAGACTGTATAAATGGTACCGTTGGATTCGTCTTACAAAAGTCTTTCATTTCGTATATATATTTATACTAATTTTATGACTATATTACAAGTACAAATCATGGTCAAAGTTTTACGTCGTAGCGCCTTGTATTTTGGGATTGAGGGGGTATTAATTAAGAGCACGTCCATATGGTTAAGGAGTACACAATGAAATAATGTGGGGTTGTATGTCACTGTAAACAAGAATATCAGGCGTGCTGATATCATCATGTATCCGCATATGCATACAACCGTTTGTTGGAAACATATTGTGTTGCGGATACGAAATATAATCAAAGGTATTCGGAATGTAATTGCGGAAATTCCCAAATGAAGCGGGCTTACATGGCTTATTCAATGTGTTTTGTTAATGAGTTTAGACTTCCACCTCGTTACTCGGCTCGCTGGGACACAAATTCACGCCATTGAGTAAGGATTTACTCGTTTTACTTGTGAGTTCCACCTCGTTAAGCACTCAGTGTTCGATCATCGGCTCATTCTTGGTTACTTTATCACACACACAAATGTTGGGAGAGGGTTTTTTTTCATGTCAATGTTGATAATGCTAGAAGGTGGATTTGAGTTTGAGTTTCTCTTTTTTAGCATCTCTAGGAGATACCGCATTCGACCGACTCTCAAACGGGCGATAAGGGGCGCGGCAAACGCGATTTGAGTGTTGTTTTCGGCTGCGGACGAACAGATACGGTAAAGCCGAGCCACAGCCGAAAACAACACTCAAATCGCAAAAATAATGTTGCAAGATTTAAAAGGAATTGTGATAATTAACACCAATTAACCGTGGTTTTTACATCTACATGACAAATAAGATAGTTTTAACCATCTAGACAACAAAATAGCTCAGTTTTGCATCAAAAGAACGACATGAAAGTGGTGAAACCATCATGAACAATCATCACTCATCACCATAGATGTTGTCACCGTCACCACAACCACGGGCAAACCTAGGCATGGCTTGGGCCTTATTGATGGTAGCTAGCCTCTTTCGCTCCAAGATCTCACGTGTTGTCATATCAAGTCACTCCTTGGTTAACTCATCCATCTCATCATGGTTCATCGTCATGATCTTGTTCTCCTCAACAGGGATCTTGGCTGTGGAATTGTTCTTCTCGGTGATGGCTCTTTTCTCATCAATGGCGTCCTTGCGCAACTTCTCCTCCTTGAGTAGTTGTGACTTCTCCTCCTTCTTTTGAGATTTCTTCATTGCCAACTCCTTTTTTGCTACTAAAGTCTTGGGCAACCATCAAATCATTTGACTTCACCATATGATATGTCTTATCTCTCAAGCTTGATGTCTCTGAGTCCCTCTTCATATTCTCCTTGGCTTCTTTGTTGCCACCCGACTTGTCCTTGTTTCTTCCACCAAGGGTCGCGTCATCATCATCGTCCAACTTGGTGAAGGCACATTTCTTCGGTGGTGCTTCTTTGTCCCTCATCTTCCATTTCTCGCTATTTTTGAGCAATAACCAACAATGCTCAAATGCAAAAGATTTCCCTTGGATGCCGGCATGTGATGTCTATGCACGCTTCTATTCTTGTAGACAATGTTGGGCCTCTAAGTGCAGATGTTTGTAGAACAACAACATGTTTCCCTTAAGTGGATCACCCAAGGTTTATCAAACTCGGGGAGGTAGAGGTCAAAGGTATTTCTCTCAAGCAACCCTACAATTACGATACAAGAAGTATCTTTTGTCCCCAACACACCTAATACAATTGTCAGTTGTATAGGTGCACTAGTTTGGCGAAGAGATAGTGAAATCAAGTAATATGGATGATTATATGTGACAATAACAATCTGAAATAAAAATGGCAGCAGGTTGTAAACGGTGTTTTAATGCTTAGAAATAAGGCGTAGGGATCATACTTTCACTAGTGGACACTCTCAACAATAATAACATAATTGAATGCATAAATATCATCTCTTCACTATGCTAGTCTGAACCACTCTCCGGTAGGACAACAAACACCAATCATTGTGTAGGGCTATAAAAGCACTCCTTAGAGTTCGCATTTCCCCATGTAGGTAACCCCCATGCTATCACCATGAGACCTAGATGGTTCCAGACAAACACCACAATTTCATAGGGTCATCCAACACAAATATATAAATCATTCACACGGTGCACACACTGTCACCTTTACACCGTGATCAGAGTGTCTACGGAGATCTCATAACAAAACCACTTGAGTAGCATAATAGATGAAGAGTAACATCTACTTATTCAACTATATTGCAAATCTCATGATCACATAAAGATCACACCATGGGAGAGAGAGATGAAACACATAGCTACCGGTAGAGCCCTTAGCCCTAGGGGAGAACTACTCCCTCCTCATCATGGGAAACAGCAATGGCGATGAAGATGGCGGTGGAGTCAATGGAGATGGTTCCAGGGGCACTTCCCCATCCCGACAGGACGCCGGAACAGAGATTTCTGTCCCCCGAAACTTGTCGGCGATGGCCGCGGAGCTACGAAACTTTTCGTGGATGGAGGCTGAATATTTTAAGGTTTATGCCTCGGGGGAATTAATAGGCGAAAGGGCGATGTCAGTGGACGCCCGAGGGGCCCACACCACCTGGTGGCATGGCCAGGGGGAACCCGCGCCCCCTATGGTGTGGCCACCCTATGGCCCCCCTCCGAGTCTCCTTTGGACTCCGTTGACGTTCCGGGAATTCTAAGACTCTGGGATTTTGTTTCGTCCTATTCCGAGAATATTTCGAGAACAACTTTTCTGAAACCAAAAACAACAGAAAAAAGGAATTGGCTCTGTGGCATCTTGTCAATAGGTTTGTCCCAGAAAATCCATAATAATGAGATAAAGTGTGTAGGAAACATGTAGCATATGGAATGAAAACAACATGGAACATCTGAAATTATAGATGCATTTGAGGTGTATCAAGCATCCCCAAGCTTAGTTCCTACTCATCCTCGAGTAGGTAAAATGATAAAAACAAATAATTTCTTAGGTGACATGCTACCAACTTAAACTTGATCATCTAAATTGTAAAAGCATATGTAAGCTGAGATCATAGTACTTCAAACACATGCATGATAGATATAATTCTAACAATGAAACTTAGCAATCACTTTGCATCATGAAAAGTAACACAAATAAAAGATCATGAATAATAATGCACTTGAAAGTTATACGTTTGTTTCGATCATAAAGAAAATACAGTAAAGTGATATTCCGCTTGTCCTTAAGAGTGGGGAAAAACATAAATGTCAGAACACCTTGAAAGTTCAAGTGGATGACTAGAACAAATAATTTGAGAGCAAGTAATAACACATGATGAATCAATCAATAATAATCTTTGGGACTGATGCACATTAAAGACATAATTTCAACTACGCTCTCTTAATTGTGCATAAAGTTAAAAGATGGAGACTCAACATAAAAGTAAAGAAAGGCCCTTTGCAATGGGAAGCAGGGATTAACTCATGTGCTAGTGCTTTCTATTTTATGAACAGAGGTATTGAAAACATTTTTTAGAGAGGTGTATGCTTATGTCAACGAATGATAATAGAGTTCTTATCATCTTCCATAGTAAACAAGTTGATAACGGTTCCGAATTATTTATATTAAGAATTTATAGCATGCTCTTTATATAGTATGACACTCCTCCCCACCTTGCTTTTGCAAACCATGGCTAACCGAATCCTCGGGTGCCTGGCAACAATCTCATACCATGGAGGAGTGCTTATTTATTTGTTTATATTTTTATGTTATAATGGTCTAACCAGCTCTTTGCAAAATTTATGAAGAGAAGATGAAGCATGCAAGTCAGGGTACTTAAATAGTATGGAAGACAACAAACCCAACTACTACTTCCTCATGAGCTAAAATAGGGGCACAAAACATGAATAATTTTGAAAGTTTAAAGGTAGCACATGAGAAATTTACTTGGAGTCATGGTTAAATACCACATGTAGGTAGTTATGATGGACACATTTGGCAAAATTTGGTTTTTGGGAGTTGGCTGCACGAGTAGAGCTCCTACTCAGTATAGGTGGAGGCTAGAAAAAGACTGGGAGCGACAAATTAAGATAGTAGTAATGGCCATAATCATGCATAGCGACAAAAACATTATTAATCAAATCATAAATGGTATTACAATTCAAAAACTACATGATTATAGAGGCTATAGGTGACTGGTTTGTAGTCATAAACATGGTGTAAGCATGCGCCAAGTCAACCAAATAAAGCATTCGAAGGAGAACACCACAAATTTATGCTTCAATGTGATAAAAACAACTCATGATTCTTTCAATGGCACATTAAGAACTATCATCTATTTGAGACAAGTCATGCTACAATAATAAATACTAAGAATAGAATTAAAATGACATCCAACATGACATGAAAAAGTCTAGCCACAGTCTATACGAGCTTCTTTTTGCACCGTTATAAGCACGAAAATTGTACTACTGCTTTCCAACACCAATCATTTTATAGTAAACAAAAATTGTCCAAGAGATATAGCAATGAAACAAGATAGTACTACCTCTACTCTAGTAGAACTAACAACTCTGAATAAGAGATGCATGAAAAACAGGAGCTAAAAGGATTTGCGGTAGCTAGAAGAAAAACTAAGAATACGAGCATGATAGAAAACGAGTATTCATATGAAAAGGCGGAGCGTGTCTCTCTCCCACACAAGAATGTTGGGTTCCAACTAGGTTTATTGCAGAAAGGAAAACAAAAAAAACAAAACAGACGCTCCCCAAGTAAAGTGCATATGATGTGACCGAATAAAAATATAGTTTTACTAGAAGTGACCTGATAAGTTGTTGATTAAGAAGAGGATACCTTGGGAATCCCAAAGCTTAGACGCTTGAGTCTTCTTGGAATTTGCTGGGATGAATCACGGGGGCATCCCCAAGATTTGGCTTTTCACTCTTCTTGATCACATTATATCACCCTTTTCTCTTGAACCTTGAAAACTTCCTTCACACAAACTCAAAGTAATTCTCATTAGAGGGTTAGTGCACAATCAAAAACTCACATATTCTCCTTGGACATAAGCGTTATTAACACTTTTTAAACATTAGCTACAACCACTGATGTTTTGTGGAACAAAGAAATCCATTCAACATAGTAAAAGAGAGAATGCAAGTAAAAAAAGCAGAATCTGTCAAAACCAGAACAATCTGTAAAGACCAATTCTTTTGGGGCACTTACGTTGCTAAAATCGAAAAACGCAAAGCTAGAAAAAGTTTCAGAAATAGCTAAGGATTAAGAACAAAAATTTTCAGGTCATTTTGATCTTTATGTGAATTTACACGAATTTAACGGTGGACATCAGAAATCTGTTTCCTCCGCAGAAATCTAAATCTAACTTCAACTTTCACTAGAGACTTTACTTGGCACAACAAATGCGAGAAAATAAATATACAAAGGAGTTGATATAGAAGTAACAAAACACCTTGACTCAAAGAAAACAGAAGAAAACATTGCAAAAATAAAAACATGGGTTATCTCCCAAGATGTGCTTTTCTTTAAAACCTTTTAGCTAGGCATGATAATTTGAGAAGATGCTCACATGAGAAATATGAATTGAAGCAAAAGAGAGCATCAAGAAGCAAACATAAAAAAAATTAAGTCTAAACCAATTTCTATGAAAAAGAATCTTGTAGAAAAAACAAGTCAATAAAGCACAAAGTGGCTAGCATAGGAAGACAAAATAAGTGCAAATTCGAAACTTTCAACATAAAGAGGGGAAACTTTATATTATTGAGATGCATAAAACCATGTTTACCTCTCTCATAATAACCTTCAGTTGCATAATGAATGAAATTAACAATATAACTATCACATATAACATTCTTATAATGAGCCACACGCATAAAAGAATTAATACTCTCCACATAAGCATAGTCATTCTCATTAATAGTAGAGGGAGCAAATTCAACAAAATAGCTATCATTATTATTTTCATCACCATAATCATCAAATATAGGAGGCATATTATAATCATAATTAATTTTCTCCTCAATAGTAGATGGACTGAAAATATCATAATCATCCTTGTGATCATTGATGCACTTTGTTGGGAACCCTAAGAGGAGGGTGTGATGAGCACAACGGTAGGAGTTTTCCCCTTAGTTAAGAACCAGTGTTATCAATCCAGTAGGAGAAAGGGAATCTTCGGAAGGTTCATGCCACTGATGGTGGTGCTGGCGCTTCACCGGTGTCAGCAACAACGTGGAACCTGCACACAACACAACCAAAATACTTTGCCCCAACGGTACAGTGAGGTAGTCAATCTCACCGGTCTTGCTGAAAACAAAGATTAGACGTATAGTGTGGAAAAATAGTGTATGCTTGCAGAAAGTAAAGAGAGCAGGAAATTGTTGTGGTTTGTTTAACAGTGTGGAAAAATGGACCGGGGTTCATAGTTTCACTAGTGGTGTCTCTCCATAAAAGATAGCATGCTGGGTGAACAAATTACAGCTGGGCAATTGACAAATAGAGGTTGCACCGTAGTGCACAATATGACATGAAGATTACTATGCTATTTAGTGCGGGCATTACAACAAGATACATTGACCGACATCCATCTACATCTATGACTAATAATCCACCCTCAGGTTATCATCCGAACACCCTCAGGCATTAAGTTGCAAGCAACAGATAATTGCATTAAACAAAGTGTGTAATGTAAGCAATGATTATGCACGTGGGCACTCTCACCGCTGATTTCTCCCTAATGGAAACATCACATCCTCCCCCTTCACGTTTCTGTCACTCGAGCAAGGCAACAAGGAGGCATGAACCCACTATCAGCATAAATACTCCCTCTTGGAGTCACTAGCAACTACTTGGCCAGAATAACCACTAGCAACGGAGAGCATGCAAGATCACAAATAACATATGCAAATATAGACTATAATCAACTTGGCATAAGGTCAATATTCATCGGATCCCAGCAAACACAACACAGAGAATTACAAAAGATCAATCTCGATCATGATAGGTAGCTCACGAGATCTAAACATGGAGGCATATGAGGAGAAGACAACCATCTAGCTACAGCTACGAACCCGTAGTCAAAGGATGAACTACTCACGCATCACTCCGGAGGCAGGCATGGTGATGAAGAGACCTCCGGTGATGATCTCCTCTCCGGCAGGGTGCCGAAAACAGCTTCAGGACCCCCCCTGGTCTGGGGTTGACGGTGACGGCGGCTGCGGAACTTTTTTGGGGATTTTGATCAGGTGCCTAGGGTTTTCCATCCGGGGGGCTTAAATAGGAGAAAGGGCAAAGGCGGTGGAGGCCGGGGGGGCCACACCCATAGCTGGCGTGGCCAGGGGGCGCGCCACCCTATGGTGTGGCCCCCCTGCTGCCCCTCTTCGACTCCTCTTCGGTCTTCTGGATGCTTCTAGGGAAAATAGGACTTCCGGTGTTCGAATTTTCCAATTCCGTGAATATTTCCAGAACAACTTTTGTGAAACTAAAAAACAGCAGAAAACAGGGAACTGGCTCTGTGGCATCTTGTCAATAGGTTAGTCCGGAAAATCGATTAAAATTACATAAAGAAGGGAGAAAACATGTAGCAATTGGCAAAATATCATTATGGAGCATCAGAAATTAGGGATACGTTTATGACGTATCAAGCATCCCCAAGCTTAGTTCCTACTCTTCCTCGAGTAGGTCAACGATAAAACAATAATTTTTGAGGTGACATGCTAGTAACACAAACTTGATCAATCTAATGTAAAAGCATATGCACGCTGAGATCATAAAACTTTAAACACATGTATGATAAATAAAACTTTAATAATAAAGCATAGCAATTACTTTGCATCACGAAGAGTAACTCAAATAAAGGATCGTGAATAATAATGCAAAAAAAGGTAAACGTTTGTTTCACGTATAGAGAAAGCATGGAAAAGTGATATTTCGATAGTCCTTAAGAGTGGGGCAAAACATAAATGCCTGGACAACTTCAAAGTTCAAGAGGAAGACTAGAACAAATAATTTAAGAACAAATGATATCACATCATGAATTAATTATTGATGCTTATGGGACAAATGCACATAGAACTCAGAATGGCAAAAATGCTCTCTCAACTGTGCATAAAGTTAGAAGATGGAGACTCAACATAAAAGTAAAAGAAAGGCCCTTCGCATAGGGAAGCAGGGATCACTCATGTGCTAGAGATTTTATTTTATTAAACAAAGGTATTAAAAGTTTGACACTCCTCCCATCCATCTTTCACAAACCATGGCTAAGCAAATCCTCGGGTGCCTTCCAGCAATCACATACCGTGGAGGAGTGTCTATATTTTGGGAGATGTATGCTAATGTCAACGAATGGTAAACAGAAAATACAGTACGTCACAAGTCAACTGGATTCACAAGAGCGGCTCCCATGGTGAAGGACGCAACTGGTGTAGAAGGTCATCCCTCTTTCTCTTTTGTTTACACAATTATGCTTTGACTGATAAATTAGGGGCAAAATAGTGAAGATAATTTGTTTGTATTAATTTGGGGCTTGGCACCCCGCTGCCAGCTCTTCTATCATTTGGATAAGCGGATGAAGCCACTAGTCCAGGGTGTGAAATCCAATCAACAAGTGAGATAAAGATTCTCTATTTACGTCCTCATGAGCAAAAACAAGAACATAAAGCAGGAGTAATTTTGAAGGTTTTAAAGATAACACATGAGAAATTTACTTTGGAATGACAGTTAAATAACACATGTAGGTAGGTATGGTGGACACAATGAGAAAAACTTTGGTTTAAGGGAGTTTGGATGCACGGGTAGAGATCATACTCAGTACAGGTGGAGGCTAGCAAAAAACTGGGAGCGACAAATCAAGAGAGCATAAGAGGCATAATCATGCATAGCGACATAAGCATCATTAATTAAAACATAAGCAGTATCACAAGTTCAAAAACTAAGTGGTCATGGAGGCTATTCGTGACTGGTTTGTAGTCATAAACATGGTGTGATCATGCGCCAAGTCAACCAAATAAAACATTCGAAAGAGAATACCATATGTTGATGCTTTACTATGACAAGAACAACTCGTGAATCTTTCAATACATATTAAACACTCTCAGCTATTTGAGGTTAATCATGCTACTAAATAAACACAAGGCTTTAAAACTAAAATAACATTTAGCATGGCATGAAAAGTCCTAGCCACGGTCTATACAAGTTTCTACTAGTACTGTTATAAATTCTACTTCAAGTAATAGTTTTTGTTTCTCCCAACAAGCACCATACAAAACATGCTTTAACAAAAATAATATTTATGATACAGCAAGAAAACATGAGAGTACTCAAATAATACTACTAAAACTAACAGCTCTAATAAGAGATGCATGCAAAATAGGAGCTGAATAAATGCAGCAGCTAGATAGAGACTAAGAATACAACGTATTCTCGTGAAAAGCGGAGCTGTAACTCTCCAATTAAAGAATGCTGGGGTCCAACCAAGCTTATTATGAAAGTAAAAACAAACTGAAAGAAAAAACAAAAGCAAACTGAAAATAAAAATAAAAGACGCTCCAAGTAAAGCACATAAGATGCGACCGAATAAAAATATAGTTTCACTAGAAGTGACCTGATAATTTGTTGATGAAGAAGGGGATGCCTTGGGCATCCCCAAGCTTAGATGCTTGAGTCTTCTTGGAATTTGCTTGGATGTACCACCGGGGCATCCCAAATCTTAGGCTTTTCACTCTTCTTGATCATATCATATCATCCTCTTCTCTTGACCCTTGAAAACTTCCTTCACATCAAAATTCTCACAATCTTCATTAGCAACGTTAGTGCAATTGAAATAATAAATTCACATGGTTCAGTTTCAACACAAGTATAACGCTCAAAAACACATTAGATACTTTCAAAACTTCTTTAAAAACTCTTTTTCTCAAAAGAACACCAAAATAAAGAGATTAAGATGCAAATGCGATAAATGGCAGAAATCTGTCAAAACAGAACAGCAGGTAAAGATCGATTTTTTCAAAATTCTTCTGTTGCTCAAATAAAAAGTGGTCTTCTAACAAAATTTGCATATATAACTCAGGATTAAGCACCAAAAAAACTCAGGTCATTTTGAATTTTCTGTGATTTTTAACGGAATTAACAGTGGACAGCAAAAATCGGTTTCCTGCGCAGAAATCCGAAATATAGGCTCAACTTTCCACTGGAGGCTTTACCTTTCTCAACAAAAACCCAAAAGAAAAGATACATAGGGGTTGATAAGGAAATAGACAACACCCAGGTGCAAAGCACACCAAAGAAAACAAAGGAAAACGGGTTGAAAACAGCGAAATAAAATGGGTTGTCTCCCGGTAGCGCTTTTCTTTAAAGCCTTTCAGCTAGGCATAAAAGGGCAAAGATGCTCACATAAGAAATATGTATTAAGAAAAACGGAGCATCAATAAGCAAGTATAATACAAATTTAAGTCTAACCCACTTCCTATGCATAGGAATCTTGTAAATAAATAAATTAAAGAAGCTCAAACTAGAAATCATGGGAAGGTAGAACAAGAGCAACTTCAAAACTTTCAACTAAAAGAGAGGTGTATTAGTAACATGAAAATTCCTACAACCATATTTTCCTCTCTCATAATAATTTTAAGTAGCATCATGAACAAAATCAACAATATAATTATCACATAAAGTATGTTTGTCATGGTCTGAAAGCACACAATTCATATCAAGCTCAAAAACAGTGGGATCAAAATTTAAAATCAGCTCTTCTTTCCCCCCACTTTTAGCAATAGAAAAACAAGATAATTGGTCACTCTTAAAAGTTATAGGAAAAAATATAGCAATATTATTTTCAGTAGCATTATGATTTATAACATCAAGTAACATAGGACCATCATCAAGAGCATTATCATAAGATTTATCCAAGTAGCATGGATTATCATAAATAACAGTAGCAATATCATTCTCACAACTTTCATTCATAGTAGTATCAAGGTCACAAGTATAGCAAGTATCAATTTCATCAAATAATGTATGAGTTAAAGAGTTACCATCATTAGGAGGTAGACATGGATAGCTCCATTCTTCCTCCTCTTGATCATCACTCTCCTCCTCTTTTTCATCCAATGAGCTTCCAGATTTAGCAATTTATTCTTCCATAGGCTCCTGCAAGGCCTCAGTTACTTCCTTAGGTCGTGACAATTTATTAAGATATTACATTATGTAGTAATTACAATCCTTTTAATTATCAAAGCAATATTCAAGTATAGCATAAATCTCATATTTATAAGGTGCATCATCAATACTTTCAAACAAATAGGCAATTTCGAATGCACCCTTCCAAGCAATAAATTCTTCAATTTGTTCAACATCATATAATTCATAATTTCCCTTAACATAAGAAGATATGGTTACATCATCATTATACTCACATTGAAAAGGAATGTGTCTATACCTCCTACAGCAACACGATTTATCAAAACAATAAGTAACATTATAGGTGGAGCACAAGTTTTTAGCATAGTCATGCAATTTATTAATTTACTCCCATAAGTGTATCCCTTTTTGTGACAAGCGGTGTTCTTTATAATGTTTTTGTTGTTCATCCATGAACCCACCTTGCCTAAAAGATCTAGTTTCAAAGACATCAAACATTGATAGCAAGCATGATAAAGCAAAAACAGCAAGTGAATAAGAACTAATTTTTTGTGTTTTTAATATAGAAAAGAAAAACAAGACAAAAATAAAAACAAGACAATAAAAAAAAATAAAGAGGTTGAGAGTGAGAGGTTGAGACTTCCTTCTCCCCGGCAACGGCGCAAGAAAAATCCTTAATGCACTTTGTTGGGAACCCCAAGAGGAGGGTGTGATGAGCACATCGGTAGGAGTTTTCCCCTTAGTTAAGAACCAGGGTTATCAAACCAGTAGGAGAAAGATAATCTTCGGAAGGTTGATGCCACTGAGGTGGTGTTGGTGCTTCACCGGTGTCAGCAACAACATGGAACCTGCACACAACACAACCAAAATACTTTGCCCCAATGGTACAGTGAGGTTGTCAATCTCACTGGTCTTGCTGAAAACAAAGATTAGACGTATAGTGTGGAAAAATAGTGTATGCTTGTAGAAATTAAAGAGAGCAGGAAATTGTTGTGGTTTGTTTAACAGTGTGGAAAAATGGACCGGGGTTCATAGTTTCACTAGTGGCGTCTCTCCATAAAACATAGCATGCTGGGTGAACAAATTACAGCTGGACAATTGACAAATATAGGTTGCACTGTAGTGCACAATATGACATGAAGATTACTATGCTATTTAGTGCGGGAATTACAACAAGATACATAGACCGACATCCATGTGCATCTATGACTAATAATCCACCCTCAGGTTATCATCCGAACCCCCTCGGGTATTAAGTTGCAAGCAACAGATAATTGCATTAAACAAAGTGTGTAATGTAAGCAACGATTATGCATGCGGGCACTATCACCGATGTTTTCTCCCTAATGGCAACATCACATCCTCCCCCTTCACGTTCCTGTCACTCGAGCAAGGCAACAAGGAGGCATGAACCCACTATCGAGCATAAATACTCCCTCTTGGAGTCACTAGCAACTACTTGGCCAGAATAACCACTAGCAACGGAGAGCATGCAAGATCACGAATAACATATGCAAATATAGACTATAATCAACTTGGCATAAGGTCAATATTCATCGGATCCCAGCAAACACAGCACAGAGAATTACATAAGATCAATCTCGATCATGATAGGCAACTCACGAGATCTAAACATGGAGGCATATGAGGAGAATACAACCATCTAGCTACAGCTACGAACCCGTAGTCCAAGGATGAACTACTCACGCATCACTCCGGAGGCAGGCATGGTGATGAAGAGGCCTCCGGTGATGATCTCCTCTCCGGCAGGGTGCCAGAAACAGCTTAAGAACCCCCCTGGTCTGGGGTTGACGGTGACGGCGGCTGCGGAAACTTTTCGAGTATTTTGATCAGGTGCCTAGGGTTTTCCATCCGAGGGGCTTAAATAGGCGAAAGGGCAAACGCGGTGGAGGCCGGGGGGCCACACCCATAGCTGGCGCGGCCAGGGGGCCGCGCCACCCTATGGTGTGCCCCCCCTGCTGCCCCTCTTCGACTCCTCTTTGGTCTTCTGGATGCTTCCGGGGAAAATAGGACTTGCGGGCTTCGAATTTTCCAATTCCGAGAATATTTCCAGAACGACTTTTCTGAAACTAAAAAACAACAGAAAACAGGGAACTGGCTCTATGGCATCTTGTCAATAGGTTAGTCCGGAAAATCGATAAAAATGACATAAAGAAGGGAGAAAACATGTAGCAATTGGCAAAATATCATCATGGAGCATCAGAAATTAGGGATACGTTTATGACGTAGCAATCATCATGAAGAACTTCAACATGATAGAAAAGTTGTATATTAGGGAGATGGTTTTGGGTAATCCCTCCATAACTATGACAAATTTCATAAGGATAATTGTAATTATGGCATATTGATGGCTGATGTTCGTTGGTAAACCCCAAGGAAAGGTTGTGAAGAGTGCAGCGGAAACTTTTCCCTCAGAAAGAGACCAAGGTTGAATCGACCATTAGGAGAAAGAAATCACTTCCGGAGGTTGATGCAGCTGATATTGGCAGGGCGCACTACCGGTGCAGCAGCAACGTTGAATCTACACAACACCATCAAATTACTTTGCCCCAAGGAAGCAATGAGGTTGTCAATCTCGTTGGTTTTGCTGAAACAAAGGATTAGACGTATAGTGTGGAAAATATTATTTATTTGTAGTAGATGAAAGAGAACAATGATGGCAGCAGCAAAACAATAATTGCAGTAGTAAAACAACGGTTGCAGTGGTTGTATATCAGTATAAAGAAATGGACCGGGTTCCACAATTCACTAGAGGTGTCTCTCCAAAAGAGATAGATAACATGTTGGGTAAACAAATTACAGCTAGGCAATTGACATATATAAAGGCTGCACCGTAGTGCATATGCATGACATGATTATTACTATGTGATTCATGCGGGCATTACAACAAGATACATAGACCGTTATCCAACTGCATCTATGACTAATAATCCACCCTCAGAGTGTCATCCGAGCAAACTTTGGGTATTAAGTTGCAAGCAACAGATAATTGCATTAAGAAAAGTGTGTAATCTAAAAAATAAAATTATCCTTAGACAAATCATTGTTGTTTTATCCCTAATGGCAACAGCACACCCCCCACCTGTTACGTTTCTGTCACTCGAGCGTGAGTGAAAGGGAGGCATGAACCCACTATCGAGCATAAATACTCCCTCTTGGAGTTACAAGCATCAACTTGGCCAGAGCATCTACTAGTAATGGAGAGCATGCAAGATCATAAATAACATACACATGAAAAGAATATGATAGATTGATAATCATTGGGCATAGCATTCAATATTCATCAGATCCTAGCAAACACAACATGTAGCATTACAATAAGATGATCTTGATCATGTTAGGCAGCTCACAAGATCTAAACATGAGGCATAAAGAGGAGAGAAAAACCATCTAGCTATTGCTATGGACCCGTAGTCCAGGGATGAACTACTCACCCATCACTCCGGAGGCAGGCATGGTGATGAAGAACCCTCAGGTGATGATTCCCCCTCCCGGCAGGGTGCCGGGGAGAGCTCCAAAACCCTCCTGAACTAGGGTTGACGATGACGGTGACTACGGATGTTTTTGGTGGAAAAGGCTCGTATCTTTAGGGTTAACCGTCCAAGAGGTATAAATAGGTGAGAGGGCAACGTCGGTGAGCATCCACTTCTCCGTGCCCCTTCCGCATGCGCTTCGCGCGATATTGGAGCTTTTCTCTCCTCTTATTTCTTCATTGGAAGGTTCGGATGGACTTTGTTGTTCTTTCCCAACGAAAATGGAAAGGGGTCAGAGTCGAAAAGAGGATTCCTCGCTTCTTTCTCTGATGCAAAACCGTGCATGAGACTTTCATCTCGCATGGCACCTAAGTGATAAAAGAAAGAAGAACTCGTCTTCTTTCTTTTTTGATTACCTTCCTCGCGTATGTATAAGACCGAATCCATTCTTTTTCGGAATCGATTTTGAAAAAGAACTAATAATCCTTAACTTTTCGAGGAATCCTTCATTAGTGGTTGTGAATGACTGACTTTTTCAATCCTTTCGACCTTGGTTCCGGAGGAGCAAGTCTCAGTCTTGGTATAGATTAGAAGATTTGATTGATCGAGATTCAAGGATACACATCTGGGCTTGAGAATAGCTGGAGTGGATTTTCCAGAACCTGACCTTAGATGTCAGGAGACTACGATTATAGCTTTGGACGTAATGAGACTACTCATTAAGTTTGTGTACAATACACGATTTAAATATGCCAAGTTTACTATTGGGTATAACATGATAAGCCCAAGAGGAGAACCGATTCTGATTCATATTCAGAAAGTAACTCACAAGATGAGGACCTTCTCGAAGATGAGGACTTTCTCAGGGATCTAGAATCAGAATCGGATGAAGAAGTCTTTGAAGCACTTCTCGAAAGGACCGGGCCAGCTCATAAGCAATTCCAAGTGGCAGAGATGACTCGAGGGACCTCGTCGGATAAGCATATCCTATAGTAAATGTGGTCCCAGGTCGAGTTCCGAGAAGATTGCTCGTTGGCGTACTAAAAAAAGAAAAGAAATTTGTCTTCATGTTTTTGGCGGTTTCGTTCTTCTGTATGAGTCCGAAGAAGACGGTGGATGTTGATCCAGTAGCAAAATTTTGCTTCCTGTTGCGCCTCATGGTGTGGGTCCCCTAAGGCCCCCTCCGGGTCTCCTCCGGACCCCATGTACGTGACGACTTTCTAAGACTTCTGGGTTTTGTTTCGTCCAATTCCGAGAATATTTCCAGAACAACTTTTCTGAAACTAAAAACAGTAGGAAACAAGAACTGGCTCTGTGGCATCTTATCAATTGGTTAGTCCCAGAAAATCCATAAAAATGACATAAAGTGTATAAGAAACATGTAGCATAAGGCAAGAAAGCAACATGGAACATCAGAAATTATGGATACGTCTGAGACGTATCAAGCATCCCCAAGCTTAGTTCCTACTCATCCTCGAGTAGGTAAACGATAAAAACAAATAATTTATGAGGTGGCATGCTACCAACATAAACTTTATCATCATAATGTAAAACGTGTAAACTAAGATTAGACGAGTAAATGTTGTGGTTTATAGTTGATATAGAGTAATGTATAAACCATTAAGAAGAACAAAGTAAAACTTTTTAACGATAAATACTAAAAACAATCCACTGTGCAAAGTATATTAAAGATGATTTAAGCTTCAAGAACCACAATATAATAATCCTAAGCATCCAACTCTCACAACAACTCATGTTAGGATCAAGTCAAGCGACAACAATACGCACATGGAAAAATCATCAAGCTATTTGGTCACTCAAAACAAGCAACCGTTCTGTATTGGTTCCCGGCACCAGGATGTTATGGCTAAAATAACATTATGGGGGGGGGGGGGGGTTGGAAGGTCAATGGAAGAAAGTCACATAGCTGAAAGTGATCATTAGACAAGAGGAAGTCTTATAATCGAAGCTATGCAAGGAGCGGTGATTGCCACACAACGGATGCACACAGAGCTATAAGTGTATGGAAGCTCTCCAATGGAACTAGTGGGGGTGCATCCAACTTGCTTGCTCACGAAGACCTAGAGCACTTTTGAAGAGGCTCATCATTGGAATATACAAGCCAAGTTCTATAATGTAAGTTCCCCACATAGTTATGCAAGTCATAAAAATCAAAACTCTCTCCAAACTGAAGTATTGGTGCTAACAAAGTACAAGTGTGGAATAAATGATAGTAGTGTTGTCCCCTCTTTCTTTATTATCTCTCTTTTGCCTTTTATTATTTCTTTTTGGTCTTTTTCTCTTTTTTATATAACCTCACTAGTAGGGGAAACACTCAATTTTACAATGAATCATCACACTTTTAGTACTCATAACTGAAACTGAAATATCTCTGACGTATAAAACTAAATGCTCCTGCCAGTGTAGCAGTATGCAAAATAACAATGGAACATATAACAAGTAACGTAATGATGATGGATGTTGTATGACAATATATCTCGGAATGGCTATGGAAATGCCATGATAGGTAGGTATGGTGGCTGTTTTGAGGAAGATATTTTGGGCTTATGTGTAGGAGAACAAAGTCCACCCATGGGGCTTGGATGCACTGGCGAAGTTTGCACCAACTCTCAATGTGAGAATGGGCAATGCATAGTACCGAATAGGCTAGCAAATATGGATGGTGGAAGTGCTAGAAAACCGCAACTTAGAACTCACAAGTTAAAGGATTACGTCTAGAAATCCGATTATCCAAGGAATAATGAAGATCACTCCAAGAGGGTCTGTGGCAGTGACAAGTCACTGTTGGCTACCCCGACCATAGAGCGTAACAAAAATCCATTTAGATTGTTATCCGCATAGGAAGTAATATACCATTATACTGTCAACTGGTTTTTCGCGTGTGGCACAGTTTCAAGCTTCTAGACCAACCATTAATTGTTTTTACTTCACTAGACCAGCAGGTTTACCATTAAGCATATTAATATCTCAAAACAATAGCAAATAATCAAGTGAAACAGTTTAATGACCCACTAGAGCATGCAAAAAAATTCCAACATACGGTCTACCACATGTAGCAATTTCTATTTCCGTCAAACACCAAACAATAAAAACTCTAAAACTAATATATCAATGAAACAAGAGAGTACTAACAAAATGCTACTAGAACTAACAGCTCTGAATAAGAGATGCGTGAAAAACAAGAGCTAAAAGGATTTGTATCAGCTAGAAGAAAAACTAAGAATACTAGCATGGATGAAACAAGTATTCAAATAAAAAATCGGAGCATGTCTCTCTCCACACAAAGAATGCTGGGTTCCAACTATATTTATTGCAGCAAAGAAAACAAAAGAAAACAAAACAAAGAAAAAAACAAACAAACGCTCCAAGTAAAGTGCGTAAGATGTGATCGAATAAAAATATAGTTTCACTATAAGTGACCTGATAAATTGTTGATGAAGAAGGGGATGCCTTGGGAATCCCCAAGCTTAGACGCTTGAGTCTTCTTATAATTTTCTGGGATGAACCATGGGGCATCCCGAAGCTGTGGCTTTTCACTCTTCTTGATCACATTATATCACCCTCTTCTCTTGACCCTTGAAAACTTCCTTCACACCAAACCCAATGTAATTCACATTAGAGGGTTAGTGCACAATCAAAATTTCACATATTCTCCATGAACACAAGAATTATTAATGCTTTTTAAACGTTAGCTATAGCCACCGATGTTTTGTGGGGCAAAGAAATCCACTTGACATAGTAAAAGAGAGAATGCAAGTAAAAAGGCATAATATGTCAAAACCAGAACAGTTTGTAAAGACGAATTTTTTTGGGCACTTATGTTGCTAAAATCGAAAAATGCAAAGCTAGAAAAAGTTTCGGAATTAGCTGAGGAATAAGCACAAAAATTTGCAGGTCATTTTGATCTTTCTGTGAATTTTCACAAATTTAACGGTGGACAGTAGAAATCTGTTTCCTGCGCATAAATCCAAATCTAACCTCAACTTTCACTAAAGACTTTAATTGGCACAAAAAATTCGAGAAAATAAATATACAAAGGAGTTGCTATAGAAGTAAACAACACCTTGACTCAAAGAAAACAAAGAAAAACAAAGCAAAATAAAACCATGGGTTATCTCCCAAGAAGTGCTTTTCATTAGCGCCTTTTAGCTAGGCCCAGAAAACTTAGAATCAAGTATTTTCAAGTGAAGAAGCATCGAAAACAAAACCACGAGTCTTACATTTACCTTTATTACCGTTGTTCTTACTTCTAGGGAACTGATGATTGAAGCTCGGTTTGGAGGTGAAAGTCATGGTACCTTTCCCTACATCAATAGTTGCTCCCAGGAGCTTTAACTGAGATCTTCCAAGAGTAATTTGGCCTCCTCCTACACATTCAATAACAAGATAATCAGTGGATACCATTCTCCCTAGAAGTTTTTTAAACACTCCCTCAGTTATCCAATGGGAAATATGATGGTGTTATTAGTGAGAGGTATTTCTTCTCCTCCCTTAGAAAGTCCCCAAAGACTCAAAGATTCACAAATATATTTAGGCATAAGACAAAATCCAGACATGATATCACAACGAGCATGAAAAGTTTCACCATTTATAGTGAATTTTACTATAGGGATCATATTTGAGGATTCAAAATTTTTTGGGACATAATCAAAATGTGCACGAATCTGATTATTGCCTTCTTTTAAGAAAGATACATGTGTCTCAAGAGTGTTTAATCTAGCATAAATGCTTGCAATAGCTATATCAGTTTTACTGGGTGAGCTATAGATGGCAATCAATTTTTTTATGGCATTAAAAGCTTGATCCCCATCATAATGAAGGAAATGTACTCCTACTATCGTATCCAAAGCATACCTATAGCAAAGAACAAGACCAAAGTAAAAGCTACAAAGAAACAGACTTAGAGTCATTTTAGGTTCAGTTTTACAATAAGAATAAAAAACTCTAGACCAGGCTTCTTTAAAACTCTCATCACTCCCTTGTTTGAAAGTGATGATCATTTCCTCAGGTGACATGGTAAAAGGAATAGTAACAGACATAAAGGCAACTTTAAATAAGCACTAATTTTTTTGTGTTTTTTATAAAGAGGAGCAAACAAGACAAAATAAAATAAACTAAGCAAAACAAAAACAAAGTAAAGAGATTGGAAGTGAGAGACTCCCCTTGCAGAAATCCTCTTCCTCCCTAGCAACGGCGCCAGAAAACTTGTGATGGCTAACGTTTGTTGGTAAACCCCAAGAGAAAGGTTGTGAAGAGTGCAGCGACAAGTTAACCCTCAGAAATAAACCAAGGGTAAAACGACCAGTAGGATAAAGAAATAACTTCCAAACGTTGATGCAGCTAATGTTGGCAGGACGCACTACCGGTTCAGCAGCAACGTGGAATCTACACAACAAAATCAAATTACTTTGCCCCAACGAAGCAGTGAGGTTGTCAATCTCACCGGTTTTGCTCAAACAAAGGATTAGACATATAGTCTGGAAAATAGTATTTGTTTGAAGTAGATGAAACAGAACAATGATGGCAGTAGGAAATCAGTAATTCAGTAGTAAAACAGCGGTTGAGTGGTTTTATATCAGTATAAAGAAATGGACCGGGGTCCTCAATTCACTAGAGGCGTCTCTCCAAAATAGATAGTTAACATGCCGGGTAAAAAAATTACATCTAGGCAATTGACAGATATAAAGGGTGCACCGTAGTTGATACGTCATAAACGTATCCATAATTTCTGATGTTCTATGTTGTTTTCATATTATATGCTACATGTTTCTTATACACTTTATGTCATTTTTATGGATTTCCTGGACTAACCTATTGGCATGATGCCACAGAGCCAGTTCTTGTTTTCTATTGTTTATGGTTTCGAAAAAGTTATTCTGGAAATATTCTCGGAATTGGACGAAGCAAAAGCCAAAAGTCTTAGAATTCCCGACACCTCAAGGAAATCCAAAGGAGACCCGGAGGGGCGATGTGGAGCCACCACACCATAGGGTGGCGCGGGTCCCCCTGGCCGCGCCACCAGATGGTGTGGGTCCCTCGGGCGCCTACCGCCATTGCCCTTTCGCCTATAAAGTCCCCCCGATGTATAAACCCTAAATACATCAGCCCCTTCTACGAAAAGTTTCGTAGCTCCTCCGCCACCGCCGACAAGTTTCGGGGGACATAAATCCCTGTTTTGGCACCCTGCCGGGATGGGGAAGTGCCCCCGGAGCCATCTCCATCGACTCCACTGCCATCTTCATCACCGTAGCTGTCTCCCATGATGAGGAGGGAGTAGTTCTCTCCCAGGGCTCAGGGCTCTATCGGTAGATATGTGTTTCATCTCTCTCTCCCATGGTGTGATGTTTATGTGATCATGAGCTTTGTAATCTAGTTGAATAAGTAGATGTTACTCTTCATCTATTATGCTACTCAAGTGGTTTTGTTATGAGATCTTCGTAGACACTTTGATCACGGTGTAAAGGTGACAGTGTGTGCACCGTGTGGTTTAGCATGATATTTATATCTTGTGTTGGATGGCCCTATAAAATTGTAGCGTTTGTTTAGTACTAATTTGGGGCGCTCATAGTGACAGCGTGGGGTGCCTTAGAGAGGGAATACAAACTTGAGGAGTGCTGTTACAGCCCTACGCATGGATTGGTGTTTGGTATCCGACCGGAGAGTGGTTCGGAGTAGCATAGTGAAGAGATGATATTTATGCATTAAATTATGTTATCATTGTTGAGAGTGTCCACTAGTGAAAGTAGAATCCCTAAGCCTTGTTTCTAAGAATTCAAACACCGTTTACAATCAGTTCTACTACATGTTTTCTTGCTGCCATTTTTATTTCAGATTGCTATTATCACTTATAATTATCCATACTACTTGTATTTCACTCTCTCTTTGCCGAACTAGTGCACCTATACAACTGGCAATTGTATTAGGTGTGTTTGGGACACAAGAGACTTCTTGTATCGTAATTGTAGGGTTGCTTGAGAGGGATATCTTTGACCTCTACCTCCATGAGTTCGATAAACCTTGGGTGATCCACTTAAGGAAAACTTGCTGCTGTTCTACAAACCTCTACACTTGAAGGCCCAACACTGTCTACAAAAATAGAAGCCAACCTAGATATTAGTAGTGCATATGCATGACATGATGATTACTATGTGATTCATGCGAGCATTACAACAAGATACATAGATCGTTATCCAACTGCATCTGTGACTAATAATCCACCCTTAGAGTGTCATCCGAGCAAACTTTGGGTATTAAGTTGCAAGCAACAGATAATTGCATTAAGCAAATTGTATAATGTAAACAATAAAATCATCCTTAGACAAAGCATTATTATTTTCTCCCTAATGTCAACAACACACCGCCCACTCGTTACGTTTCTGTCACTCGAGCGTGAGTGAAAGGGAGGCATGAACCCATTATCGAGCACAAATACTCCCTCTTGGATTTACAAGCATCAACTTGGCCAGAGCATCTACTAGTAACAGAGAGCATGCAAGATCATAAATAACATACACATGAAAACAACATGATAGATTGATAATCATTGGACATAGCATTCAATATTCATCATATCCCAACAAACACAACATGTAGCATTACAATAAGATGATCTTGATCATGTTAGGAAGCTCACAAGATCTAAACATGAGGCATAAGGTGGAGGGAACAACCATCTAGCTACTGATATGGACCTGTAGTCTAGGTATGAACTACTCACGCATCACTCCGGAGGAAGGCATGGTGATGAAGAGCCCTCCGGTGATGATTCCCCCTCCCGGCAAGGTGTCGGGGAGAGCTCCAGAACCCTCCTGGACTAGGGTTGACGATGATGGCGGCTGCGGATGTGTTTTGGTGGAAAAGGCTCGTATCTTTAGGGTTAACCCTCCGAGATGTATAAATAGTCAAGAGGACAACATCGGTGGGCAGACAGGGGTCCCACACCACCCCTGGGAGCTGCCAGAGGGGGCGCCGCCTCATGGTGTGGGGCCCTGAGGCCCCCCTCCGGGTCTCCTCCGGACTCCATGTACATGACAACTTCTAAGACTTCTAGGTTTTGTTTCGTCCAATTCCGAGAATATTTCCAGAACAACTTTTCTGAAACTAAAAATAACAGAAAACAAGAAATGGCTCTGTGGTATCTTGTTAATAGGTTAGTCCCAGAAAATACATAAAAATGACATAAAGTGTATAAGAAACATGTATCATAAGGCAAGAAAACAACATGGAACATAAAAAATTATGGATACGTTTGAGACGTATCACCTATGTTATAGTATTCTTCATAATTATCAAAGACTGGGGGCATAATATCATCATTAGAAAAAGAATAGTTATCTTCCAAAGTGTGTTCATTTGTAAACATATCATCATTTTTACTAGAAGGATATGTATCAAGCATATAATCATCAGTAGAAAAAGGATTTTCAAACACATCATCCACAAGCTTAGGGCTTTCTATATCATCATTGGAAGGAACATGAATGATACTAATAGTGCAACAATTATTATATTTATTTTCAGAATGGGTACCAAAGATATTTTCAATATCAAAAGTAGTGTGTTTGTCCCAATCATGATCACTTTCATAAATAACAGGCATAGAAAAATCATCGAGTTCAGACTCATCAACAAAAACAACAATAGGAGCAACATGCTTAGGGGGAGATACTGTTACCTCTCTCCTTTTACTCATCATCATCTTCTTCTTCTTCTTCTTCCTCCTCTTCTTCACCTCTTTAGGAGGGAGAGGCTTGAAAGGAAGCTTCTCCACATACCCCGGTTTATTGTCAGAAACAATAGAAAGAACTTTGGAGGATTCCTCCTCTTCATTAATAAGAACAAAACACATATTAGTTCTGTCATATTTTGGTAAAGTTCCATCTTTTATAATATTTTGTATGTAAGTTTTTGCGTGTCAATTATTAACACAATAAAGATGACAACCATGCAGGACGCTATTCATATCAAAAGCACTCATATCTACCAACGAAGTTTTTCTTGATAACTCTTCACATCCCAAAAATAATGCAAGTTCATCATGCTGATTAGGAGTGATTATGTCATCACAATACAAACTTGCAGTACTCATTGGATTCGAAAGGCTATTATTACGGCCTGAGCATTGAAAATTGAAATGACCCACTTCATAGCAAAGTTCACAAATAAAAGTATAGAAGGCACAAACTTTTTCACCAAGATCACTTAAAGCCCTGTGCCACATTCTAGTTTTTTTCATTCTTGTGATGGATACAGTATTCTTGTTCGATTTGATTCTTTTAACAAGGTCTAAGTACTCCACAAAAATTAACATGCTTATAAGAAATAGTACTTTCAGAAGTTTGAGCGTGTTCATTACAATCATTAATAACAATTTCATTTTTCATGCAAGTGTCTTTAAAAGGTTCATGATATATGTCCCAATTTTCTTTAGGAACATTAATATGAGAAGCAAAGAATCTATACCAACCAACAATCATTTGAGGATCAAGACCATATTTAGCACTAAGCTCTTGAAAATCAACAGTTTCAGCGAAATACTTACTGCAATCATACTCATAGTTTATACCTGATCCTTTACATTTGTCATTATTCAAATATTCATTATTGTTTTGAATTGTTTCAAGAAGATCTCATTTATCTTCAACCTTCTTACTTGAAAAATAACCCTATGAACATGCATCTAGATAATCCCTGTAATGTCTTGAAAGTCTTGCATACAAATTAGTAGCAATTATTTCCCCAGGAAGCTCATGGTTAGGACATTCGAGTATTGATGTTTTCACTCTTCCCCAAGCTTGGGAAATGCTTTCTCCATCACAAGGCCAAAAATTGTAAATGTAATTCCTATCTAAATACAGTTCATGAGGAGGATACAATTTAGAGTAAAAGAGAGATTCAAGCTCCTTCCACTCTAAATGATGAGGATCATCTAGTAGCTCATACCACTCCCTTACTTTGTCCTTAAGTGACAAAGAGAATAGCCTCCTCTTAACTTGGTCCGTTAAAATACCTGCACACTTGAACAACTCTCATAATTCATGTATAAAGAGTAAATGATCACTAGGATGGACAGTTCCATCTCCAAAATAGTAGTTATTCATGACACGTTCAACAATTTTCATAGGTATTTTAAAAGGAATACTTTCAGTAGGACGATTTAAAATATCACAAACATCATTAGATTTATCACATATGGGAGATACAGTATCATCAGAGCAAATTTTCTCCTCTAAAGCTGGGAAACTAAAAATATTGTTTTCATAAAAACTAGCTTCCCCAATCTTTAACTTCTCCCTAGCATTAGAAATAATGGTATTCAAAGAATTAATGCTAATAACATTTCTATCACTATTACGCAAACAAAATTCCATAGGTTTTTAATTTTCTCTTCAAAAGCATCATGTCCGAATTCAAAATAAAGATTATAAACTTCTCTCATATTTTTGTTGTTTTCCATTAAGCCTAAAGATAAAAACAAGGAACAAGTAAAAATAAGCCTAACTAGTCAAAATAAAGTCAAGAAACAAAAAGATATAATTGCAGAATATAAAGGAAATAACTTCGAGCACTCACAAAAGATGCGGGTACCTTTTACCTTACCTCCCCAGCAACAGCGCCAGAAAAGAGCTTGATGCCTACGCACGCTTCTATTCTTGCAGACAGTGTTGGGCCTCCAAGTGTAGAGGTTTGTAGAATAGTAACAAGTTTCCCTTAAGTGGATCACCCAAGGTTTATCGAACACAGGGAGGTAGAGGTCAAAGGTATCACTCTCAAGCAACCCTACAATTACGATATAAGAAGTCTCTTGTATCCCCAACACACCTAATACAATTGTCATTTGTATAGGTGCACTAGTTCGGTGAAGAGATAGTGAAATACAAGTAATATGGATGATTATAAGTGATAATAGCAATCTGAAATAAAAATGGCAGCAAACAAACATGTAGCAGAACTGGTTGTAAATGGTGTTTCAATGCTTAGAAACAAGGCCTAGGGACCATGCTTTCACTAGTGGACACTCTAACAATAATAACATAATTGAATGCATAAATATCATCTCTTCACTATGCTACTTCGAACCACTCTCCGGTAGGACAACAAATATCAATCATTGCGTAGGGCTATAAAAGCACTCCTTAGAGTTCACATTTCCCCATCTAGGTAACCACCACGCTATCACCATGAGACCTAGATGGTTCCAGACAAACACCACAATTTATAGGGTTATCCAACACAAATATATAAATCATTCACACAGTGCACACCTGTCACCTTTACGGAGATCTCATAATAAAACCACTTGAGTAGCATAATAGAGGAAGAGTAACATCTACTTATTCAACTAGATTACAAAGCCCACGATCACATAAAGATCACACCATGGGAGAGAGATGAAACACATAGCTACCGGTAGAGCTCTCAGCCCCGAGGGAGAACTACTCCCTCCTTATCACGAGAGACAACAACGGCGATGAAGATGGCGGTGGAGTCGATGGAGTTGGCTCCGGGGGCACTTCCACATCCCGGCAGGGTGCCAGAATAGAGATTTCTGTCCCCTAAAACTTGTTGGCGATGGCGGCGGAGCCACATAACTTTTCGTGGATGGAGGCTAAATATTTTAGGGTTTATGCCTCGGGGGGAATAAATAGGCGAAAGGGCGATGTCGGTGGGCGCCCGAGGGGCCCACACCACTTGGTGGCACGGCGAATGTCGAGACATCGTAGTAGGTTTCATAGACGGGGGTGCCATGAGGCCTACGGGTAAAGATGTGAGGGGGGCGTGGTAGTATGACAACCAGGGACACAAAAGTTTACCCAGGTTCGGTACGTCGCAATTAGGCGGCATTCCTACTCCTGCAATCTCACTAAATCAGGGTTGAAGCCTGAAGTATACAAAGTACAATGTGAGTTGGGTTGCTAACACGACGAGGATCAGCTTCTCGGCTTGTTGGCTTCTAGACTATTGTTCCCTTTGTTCTTCTCTCCCGTCCGGCTTTATATAATAGCCGGGTTAGGTCTTACAGAAAAGGAAACCTAGAAGACTACGGTAAGTTCTAACTTGGAAAAGCAGGAATCCGCCTTCTACTCCAAGCCGTACCACATGGGCCGTGGTCCGGGTCCTTCTAGAATCCGGCTTCCGCGCGTCAGCTTACTGGGCCGCCTAATGGACCGTAATCCATTACCATTCAGGCCACCCTGGTAATCCGACACTTTAGGACACTATCTGATATACCCCTAATTGGTATATATCCGACAGAAGTACCCAAGAAGGATTGAGACTTCAATTCGCCATCTTTCATCAATTTTGCAATCTTTCCAAGAAATGTCAGCTCTTCATCTCGATTCTTCTTTTCCTTCAAATCATGCCTTAACGCGAAACTCTGATTTCGGGAAATCCGGCTTTTTCTTCCACGAACCTTCATGGAGAAGGAACTTCCTACGTTAGTGATGAAACCATGCTGACGTTAGGGATGTTTGGGTTTCGAGTGCGAAACCCTAAAACGTATCTCTGACAGATTCTCGCGGGAAACGAGGAGATAGCAATAATCATTCGCCGCCTTGTTTCCCGAATTTCCCGGGGAGTGACACGCGTTGAAAATCCAACGGTCTAAAGAGCCGTTAGCGAGCATCACAAAGGGTTTCCGGCTATAAATAGCCTCCTTCGTGCCCTCCGGCGAACCTTCCGTTCTCCCCTCACCTTCAAGCTTCCAAGCGCCATAGCCCCCGAGCCACAGTTCCAGCGAGAGCAGAGCAGAGCCCGTGCTCATCTTAGCACCGTTCCCGGAGTTTCTCATCGGGAGCTCGAAGTCCTCACTGCACCGCCAGTTCATGGACTCACCACGCGCCTTCGAGGAGCACTCCGTCGCTGCCGACATTGACGAAATCATCAACACGATGGACCCTCAGCTCGATTCGCCGAGCCACGCCATTGCTAGCGCACCGGAGAACATTTCCGGCGGCCAGGCCCGCGAGGATCTACATCTCGCGGCCGAAAATCTGGCCACCTCTTCCTCTGCGCCACCTCCACCGCTCGTCCCCGAAACGGCGGAAGAGAAAATTCTCCTCGTCGGGGAGGAAATCGCCGCCGTGGCCGCCGACGCCGGAGCCGAGGACGAGGGAGAGACTTCCGGCAATTTGAGCCGGTGCAACATCACCCCCTCCCTTCTTCCGACAATGGAGAAGGAGGGGTTGATCATGAAGGGTAAATGGCGGCATGAGGAAGAAGAGTCCGAGCCTTCGCCCAAAGCCGGGGAATGAGTCCTTCTTACCTCGCACATTTCTAGAGGTATGGGAATCCCGCCTTCCAGCTTCTTCCTCGAAATCCTTAGCCACTATAACATCCAGCCTCGCAACCTGCCACCAAATTCCATTCTTTATCTAGTCGGGTTCCAGGCCCTCTTCGAAGGGTATCTAGGATTAGCACCTAGGCTAGACTTTTGGCAGTATTGCTTTGGGATTAAGCGAAATCCCTCAGAGGGCGCTCTCCCAACTTGCGGAACCATATCTTTTACCCTGCGTAGATTCAGGGAAGATTGGTTCCCCAAGATAAAAACGTCGGAATCCGTCAAGTTTTGGACGGGTTCCTTTTTCTACCACAAAGACATCCCGTTTCCTGGATAGGAAACGGGGGTTCCACCTTTCGTCAATGCTGCCGCCATTCCCCAGGAAAACTGGGCAGAAGACGCAGTACAAACCCTGCCAGATGACTTGATGAAAATCAAACGGCACATCACAAAACTTGTCGCCTCCAACCCTCCTCTCACCGGAACCGACACTGTATTGTGTTGGTTCGGAAGACGTATCCAACCCCTGGCATATCGAACTCGGCTCCTGTGCGAATACAAAGGCCCAGAAGATACCATGAGGGGAACTGATAAGGCATTCTCGAAGAGGGACTTCAAGAAGCGGGTCAATCATTTGGTCGCTACACGTGACCAATATGAAGAAACCCGAGAGATGTATCATGAAGGAAACCCGGTCCCAAAGGTAATACTTTCCTCTTTTTGGGCAATTTCTCAGATTTCTATCATTCTCAGTTTTCCTAGCTTAGTCGGATATTTTTCTTTTCCCCCAGTTTGATGACTTTATTGAAGAAGACCTTGCAACTGACGCCGAACTTGACGAACTGCATGCCAAGTTTTATGGTGGTCGGAAGCGCAAGAGGTCATCAGCCACTGAAGGGGTGGTGGAACTTGACGGAGTTCCCGTCGCTACGTCCAGGTAATCTTTTGGGTTTATGTTTCACTGCTTTTGGTCACTGGAAATGTTTTACTTTCTCGGATTTATATTTTCTCGGAATTTCTTTCTTTTTCTTTCAGCCTTGCTCCTGCTTCTATGAAGCCTAAAAAGCTGAAGAGACATAGAGCAGCTGGTGGCAAGGGGGTTCAACCTTCCCCTGCTGCAGCTCCTGCTACCCCAACTGGCACAAGCGGAAGGATTCGGTCTGCAAAAGAACAAGAGTATCCATTGCCGACCAGCCATCCCTTTGCATCCGAGACGGATGTAAGGGAAAGGGCGGTGCCGGAAATGGGTGGACCTTCTCGTACAAACGAGGAGGAACCCCTTCCAACTCTTGACAAAGATTTTAAGGTAAATGAAGAACCGTTTGACGAACACAGATACATTCGTCCGTCAGCTGCCAAATTCTTCACTCCAGCCCCTTTGATCCGTCCTTGGCCGCAAGGCGGACTTATTTTAAGGAATAACTTCGTGTTTTCACCTCGGCAGGTCATCCAGGACGGCCTTTGCCATGTTGGGATTCTTTTTGCCGATTATGCAAAAGAATTCAATGAATACTTGGCCGACCTGACCAAGATGAGCCAGGTAATATCTCTAGACCCCAAGCAATAAGTCAAATGTATACTTTTTTCTTAATGCTTTTTCCATTGTTATGCTTCTTGTTAACTTAAGCATTTTTTTTTGTTTCTTTCCCATGTTTCAGCAAACTGCTGAGAACAGCAAGTCGGAAGTTTTCGACAAGCTTACCATTAAGAACAAGGAGGTGAAAACCCTTCTTTCGATTCTTGAGGGCAAGGAGGCAGAACTGGCATCCACTCAGCAACAGTTGAAGGATTCACCGGGTAAAATATTTCTCTGCTTTCAATTGTGAATTTTTTCTAAGTAGTTTTCCGAGTTTTAACTCTTCCTTTACTTGCTTTTCAGCTTCTTTGGCGAAAGCCAAACAAATTGCTGAAGATGCCGGCAATGCCGAAAACCTTCGTCGCGAAAACCTGGATCTTCACAAGCTTAATGTGAAGCTGCAGCAGGACCTGGAGGCCAGCCAACTAGCCGTTGGCATTGCCGAATCTAAGGCCTCCAGCCAGGCCGAGAAGGATAAGGCCAGCATCCGAGTCCTGGAGAACGCCTTGAACCAGCGCCTAGAAGAAGGCACTGAGATGGAGAAGATTCTCGGTAAGTTGTTTGTCATTTACCGGATTTTCCATGTTTCATCTCCTTCTGTTTTATCTAACATTTGTGTGTTTTACTGAAACAGGAGATAGCCCCCAGCTTACTCGGATTGAAAAAATCCGAGCTTTCAGGAAGGTATTCACCGCAATCAAGGCTGCGGGGATGTTGCTGGTCAACAAATGCCTTCCTTCCAGGACTGGGGAATTCTCGGAAGTTGAAAAACTTTCGGAAGCCATCGTGGAGGTGGCGGAGTCCAGGGAGTCCACCCTTCGCTCCGCGACACATGGTGGTGCGCGCATGGCTCTAGGGCTCATGCACATGCACTACCCAACTGCCAAATCTTGGCGCGTAGCATCCGACATCCCTCAAGGATACCCAGAGGCGCAGAGGGCCAACATCTTTGATGAAATCAAAGGTCACGCCACCAAGATTGCCACCATGGTGAACGTCTCCACCTTCTACCCGGAGGAAGCTATTCCGGAAACTCCCGAGGAATCCAGCAGCAAAGAAGAGTCGGTTGCCTGAAGGAAGTTTCCTGATCCTGGGAGAAAATAGGAAATAGAAGCATTACTGATCTTACAATGTAAACTTATTGTAATGCTTTCTATTCTTTTGTATAAACAAGTACTCCGCCTTTGCAGTAATATTATTAAATCTTTTGCAAGTTTTTCGGGTTTTTATTCCTTTATCTTCTAAGTTCTCTGGTTTATATGCTTTAACTGTCCTTAGTGTTTGAAATGGCTCGATAGTATTTTAATCTTCATGCCAAGTGACTGGGTATAACCTATCAGTCGAAACTCGGAAACATGGATTATACTAAAGGCATTTGTACTTACTAGCTCCAGTGACCCAACATAAAAACAATCAGATAATACTTAGAGAACAGTAAGGAATTTTTTTGAATGAAACTCAGGCACGCAGGCACAATCTGGGTTTCCTTAAGCCATTTTAGGCTGAAAATCATTCAGTTTTTTAACACCGAGCACGCGGGCACAATTCGGGTTAACATTGAGTATTTTGAAAGATCATTGGGAAATAGATAAGACTGAATTATGCTTTATACTATAATAGACATGTAAAAAACATAGATGTATGAACTCTGACAACTTTATTTCATGATCTCAAAGATGTTTACATAGAAATTGAACTAAGTGTAGAACGGACGTAACTGCTGGATGCTCCAGGGTCTTTTGGTCTCCCCTAGTTCGTCATCTATCTTTCTCTTTCTTTTGCGATTCGGTCTTTTGGGATCATCTTCCGTGTCCCGAATATCTACAAGATAGTATGATCCATTTTTCATAGCTTTGCTTATGACAAATGGTCCTTCCTAAACTGGAGCTAACTTGTGCTTTCTTTCTTGCACCAATCTTAGCACTAAGTCACCTTCTTTAAAAGAACGATGCCTGATTTTCCGACTATGGTAACGTCGTAATCCTTGCTGATAAATGGCAGATCTTTGAAGCACAAGTTCTCGTTCTTCTTCTAGGAGATCGACGACATCCTGTCGTGTACTTTCGAAGTCCGAGTCATCGAAAGCTTGCACTCTTGGGCTATCATGGAGCATGTCCATTGGAAGCATTGCTTATGCGCCATAAACTAAGAAAAACGGCATTTGCCCTGTTGATCTATTTGGCATCGTTCGAATACTCCAAAGCACGGAAGGTAACTCTTCCACCCATGCTCCAGCTGCTCTATGAAGAGGAGATTCGAGTCTTGGGCGTATTCCTTGCAGGATTGAGCTATTCATTCTTTCAACCTGCCCATTGGATTGTGGGTGAGCCACAGACGCAAGGTCTAGGCGTATTCCCGTTTGTCGGCAATATTTTGCCAACTCTCCAATAGAGAAATTTGTCTCGTTGTCTGTGATTATACTGTGTGGAACGCCGTATCTCATGACTACGTCAATGATGAAATTTCTGGCAGTTACACCGTCAAGCTTTTTGATGGGTTTTGCCTCCACCCACTTGGTATACTTATCTACTGCAACGAGTAGATGTGTGAGTCCACCTCTTGCAGTTTTGAATGGTCCCATCATATCTAGCCCCCTGACCGCAAATGGCCATGTGATAGGGATAGTTTTTAGTGCTTGGGCTGGCATATTCGTCTGCTTGGCGTAATACTGACATCCGGCACATGTGTTCACTATGTGTTCGGCATCTGTCTTGGCTGTTAGCCAGAAAAACCCTGCACGGAATGCTTTCTTAACTATGCTTTTTGATTGAGCATGATGTCCGCAATCCCCTGCGTGGATTTCTTGCAGTATTTCTCGACCTTCTTCTGGCGAAATACATCGCTGAAAGATTCCGGTAGTGCTGCGTTTATACAGGCAACCATTGATTACCGTGTATCCTTTGCATCGACGTTTTATTTGCCTTTGCAAGACCTCATCTGCTCCATCCGGGTACTTCTGATCTACTAAGAAGTTTAAATATGGAATTGTCCAATCCGGGTTAACGAGCAGGACTTCAATTGACTCGGACACAAGAGGATAATCAACATCTCCACCTTTTATCGATGGTTTATGCAAATGTTGGCCAAACACACCTGGTGGTAGGGTTTTCACTCTTTCCGAGCCCATGCGGGCTAATGCATCCGCGTTCCAATTTTCCTCCCTTTTGACGTGAAGTACTTCAAATCCTAGGAAGCAAATAGCAAACTCATCCACCGTTCTCCGATATTCGGCCATGATGGGACTTTTGGCGTGCCATGTTTGGTTGAGCTGATGTTGTACCAAATCTGAGTCACCACAGCATAATATGCGCTTGACGCCTATTTCTTTTGCAATTTGCAAGCCATGAAGCAAAGCTTCGTATTCTGCCACGTTATTGCTGGCGTTGAAGTGTATTTGCAATACATACTCCATAATATCTCCCTTTGGGGATTTTAGCACTACACCTGCTCCGACGCCTTCCTTCATCTTGGATCTGTCAAAGTGCATAACCCAGTATTCCGACTCCGGCATTGGTGTGTTTTCCATTGCTTCTGTCCAATCAGCGACGAAATCTGCCAACACCTGGGATTTTATTGCCGTCCTGGGTTGGTACTTAATGTCGAACGCAGCCAGCTCGATGCCCCATTTGGCTACTCGGCCTGTTGCGTCTGCATTGTTAATTATATCCCCTAGTGGTGCTTTACATACCACTGTTATGGAATGTCCTTGGAAATAATGGCGGAGTTTTCGAGATGCGAAAAATACGCCATATGCCAGCTTTTGATAGTGTGGGTACCTTTGTTTGGACTCGGAAAAAAACTTCGCTTATATAATATACCGGATGTTGATCTGGTATGCTTTGCTCTTGTTTCCTTCTTTCCATAACTATCACAGCACTAATAACCCTGTTTGTTGCTGTGAGATACAGTAACATGGGTTCTTCGTCTTTTGGCGATGCCAAAATCGGAGCTTTCATCAAGGTTTCCTTTAACTGGGTCAATGCTTTGTCTGCCTCTTCTGTCCGCTCAAATTTGTCGGATGTCTTCAACAATTTGTATAATGGCAGAGCTTTGTCTCCTAGCCGGCTTATAAACCTGCTGACAGCAGCTGCAGAACCTGTCAATCTTTGTACATCTTTTAAGCATGTAGGCTTTGTGATGTTTAGGATTGCCTTGATCTTTTCCGGGTTTACTTCTATTCCTCTGTGAGAAACGATGAAACCCAGAAGTCTTCCTGAGGGAACCCCGAATACGCACTTTAATGGATTCAACTTCATTTTGTAAGTGCGCAAATTTCGAAGGTTTCTCGCAAATCTTCAAGGAGTGTATCCTTTTCCTTGGAAACGACGACAATGTCATCCACGTAAACGTGAACATTTTTGCCAATCTGACTATGCAAACATCGTTGCATGCAACGCTGGTAGGTTGCACCTGCGTTCTTCAGGCCAAAAGGCATGGTTATGTAATAGTATGTTCCATATGGGGTTATGAAGGAGGTTTTGATTTGGTCTTCTTCCTTCATACATATTTGATGGTACCCAGAATAAGCATCCAAAAAGCATAAAAGCTCAGAGCCAGCAGTGGCATCTATTATTTGATCGATTCGCGGTAATGCAAACCTATCTTTTGGACACAATTTGTTCATGCCGGTGTAATCTATACACATCCTAAGAACAGTGCTATCTTTCTTCGGGACTAATACTGGGTTTGCGGACCATTCAGTATGTATAACTTCCCGGATAAAGTCAGCTGCTAATAGCCGGATAATTTATTTGCCAATAGCCTTCCGTCTTCTTCCGTCAAATCGACGGAGACCTTGTTTGATGGGTTTAGATCCTGTAATCACCTTGAGTTGATGCTCAGCAAGTTCCCTGGGTACACCCGGCATGTTTGCAAGACACCAGGCAAAAATATCCCAGTTCTCACGGAGGAACTCGATGAGCGTGCTTTCCTATTTGTCGGTCATCCCTATCCCTACTACGACAAATTTTGTCGGATCTTTCGGGTCTAGGATAACCTGCCTTGTATTCTCGGAAGCTTTGAAACTATTTGTGGGCTTTTGGCTTTCTTCACCTGCCGGCATTTCTGTCAGCGATACTTCATTTGCCAGCTCTTTCAATTCCTCCTTTGCAATCACTTTTTCTGCGCAAAGAGCGTTTCTTTTTTCCAACTCGTTTGCCAACTTGAAGTCTCCTGATATGGTTATCACTCCTCCTTTTGGCCCTGGCATCTTCAGCTTGTTATAGATATAACATGATCTTGCCATAAATTTGGCGAAAGCTGGACGTCCGAGAATTGCGTGGTATACACTCTCGAACGGCACAACCTCGAAAGAGATTTTTTCTTGCCGGAAGTGCTCTTTTTCTCCAAAGGTTACATCTAGGGAAATTTCTCCTAGGGATTGTGCTTGTCTGCCAGGAACGATGCCGTGGAAACGTATGTTGCTATGATTGAGCTGGGTCTCGGAGATTCGCAGATGCTTCAGTGTATCTAGGTACATTATGTTAGTGCTGGATCCTCCATCCATCATCACTCTTTTTAGCCTAGTGTTTTGAACAATAGGACTTACAATTAGAGCTTGTGTGCCGGGTTCTGGGATATTTCCGGGATGATCAGACTGATCCCAGGTAATTGGTGTTTTCGAGTACTTCAAGAACTTGGGGGTTGGTGGAACAACCGTGTTTATTTCTCGAAGTGTCCTCTTTGCCACCTTTGCTGAGGGAGTTGCGAGGAAAGTTAAATTGCATTCTCCATCAACTCTCGGGAACTTTGGTTCGCCTTTCCGCTGCTGCTCCTGGATTTTTTCGTCAGTGTCCGATTCACTGTCTTCTTTTTCAGCTTCTGGCTTTTGCTTGGAGAATTTCCTCTTGGAATTCTTCCCCTTGTTCCCGGATCCTGCACTGCCTTTCATATGCTTATTGAGCCGGCATTGTGCGTTCGTATGGGTGGGTTTCCCAAATTGCGAATGGTGGACACAGTTCTCCGACTTAATCTTTTCCCACTCTTCCTTTGTGTAGGAGATAGGTTCTGCGTTTCTTCCTTTCCATTTGCCTCCATTATCCTTTCCAAAGGCTAGGTTAACTTCTTTGGGCTTTGGCTGTGTTTCTGGTGTAGCTTTTTTGTCAGAACGAGGCATCTTTTTGGCCTGAGCCAAAGCGTCGATATTTCCACCTCTCGCTCTGATGTCATCTTTTTCCGCTGCATACTCGTTTGCGGTTGTAAGCATAGATCCGAGATATTTGTGCTGTTTTGAACCAACCATGAACGGTACGAGGACGAGTTTGAAGCCATTGACGAAAGCATGCATTGCTTGTACGTCACTTACTCCAGAGCAGCCGTTCTTCATTGCAGTCCATCTTGAGATGAAGTCCACATATGGCTCATCTTCAAACTGGGTGCAACGGTTGAGCTGGTTGATGTTGTTGGGGCGTTTGTAAGTTCCCTGAAAATGCTGAGTAAATACTCTAGCCATATCATCCCAGCTATCTACGGTTCTTGACGGAAGCCCGTTAATCCAATCTCTGGCTCCGTCCAGTAACATTAGGGGGAGGAACTTTACTGCCTCTAAATTTTTCCCTTTGTTGATCTGGACGGCTGTATAATAGTCTGAGAGCCAGGTATCCGGGTTTGTACGACCGATATATTTTTGATATGTTGGACCAACTTTGGCGAAGCCAGAATATAGAGTTATCCTTCGGATCCTGTCGGTGAAACACTTAGGTCCAAAGTATAGATCATCTCTTTCCGCTCTATCAGCGTGTACGGAATATCTACCGGCTGAATGGACAGAAGGGGATCTGCTCCTTTCTTTTCCATTGTTGCGCGAGTGCACTCTTCCGGGATTATCCCTGTTTCCTCCGTTATCATGTCCTTTGGAATAAGGTGGAGTTCTACTCCTTGGTCTTTCCTTATTCCTATGAGGGGTACGGGATCTCTCACGCCTGTGAGGAATATCGTGTCTTCCGGCTTTTTCAGCAGGGCGTCTCGGGGCGGCATTGCTTTTCCGTCCTTCCGGTTTTGTTCTTCCCGATCACGAGGGTTAATTCCACCTTTCGGCGGATGGGATCCTGTTCTGGACGCTGCATCCTTGTTGTCGGGAATTTTCTTGTCCTTTTTCGGATCTCCTTTCTTCTCTTTGGAATTGCCTGAATCTCCAGGTTCTCCAGGTCCAGGTGCTCTAGCGGCGCATGTGGCTGTTTTGCATAGGGCTGAGTCGTCATGCAACTTCCCTGATCTCGCCTGCCCTCGCTGCTGTTGTTGCAATGCTTTTCCTAAGAAATCATACACCCCTTGGAGTTTTTCATCATTGGAGTACAGATCGTCGTTGAGGATGGCGAACGCGGCTTCCGCGTTTTCTGCTGCGGTTTTGTATATAGGTTCGCCCCTGGCATTGATGTCGTTTACTTGCTTTTGCCAGGCGGGGTTTTGGACCCGATCCTTTGGCTGCAGTACTTCCGGTCTTACGATTCCGGGTAACCTTGTAGGTTTTATGCCGGATCTATTCTATCTCTCGTACTCCTCAATTTCTTCCTGCTTCAACTTAATGTCAGCCTGGGTTTGTAGGAGACTTTCCCGAGTTCTGAATAGATGTTGTTGTTGCCTTTGAAGAGCTTGTCTCCTGGCTTCTAGCACTTCAGGGGGTTCGTGGGGTCCCACTGGTGTTTGAAGTAGATCTTGTTCGTCCTGTTCTGACATTGGTGGAACAGAGATTTCCTTCGTTTTCTTCTCCGTAGATTTGACTCCGCTTCCTCCTCCTGCTTCCGGGTTTTCGTTGGTGGCATCCACCAGTTTTTTCTTCCGGAGTTTGTACTGGAGTTTCTTGGTAGCCTTGTTTCTTTTCTTGGAAGAGGGAGGTTTTTTACCAGGTTCATCTTCTGTCAATTCCTTGACATCAGGGTAAATTGGACTGGTTTCACCGTCCTCTCTTTCCTCATCTGGCGGAGGTGTTTGAGGATCTTCCTGACTTTCGGCATCCGAGTTATTAGTCGGTTTTGCCATAAGCACTTCATGGAATCCCTCTTGGAAAGATTTGACCTTTCTTTCGAAAGCGTCTTCATCTTCGTCTTCGGAATCGAGCTGGTCCGATCCGGGTTCCGATTCTAATCTCGCCTCAATGGCGGCTAACACAGAATCAGCTTCCGAGTTCATCGTCAGATTGACGGATGTCGGATCTTCCACCTCTATTGTGGGATTATTTTCTTCTGCCTTTTCCACGGGATTGTTTTCATCCGTGTTTTCAGCGATCTCGGTTTGCACCATACCAATAAAGTGCGATCTCATTGCAGGCATCTCCGAGGAGGCGGCGATTTGAGCAGGATATTGGCGATCTGAGCAAAATCCGGCATCATAGTTTTCTTCAACTGGGTATAGGGCGGGTGGGATAAATCTACTTCCACCACAGAATCCCATTGCCTCTGCAGTTAATCCGATAAAGATATTTGCAGATCCAATCGGTAAAACGCAGGCACTTACCAGATGATTCCGTGCTGGCATGTACGATCCGTTGTCGAGGAAGCGCCCGACGTCGTTGTCGAATTCCAGGCTTCCGACAGTTATGGTACTGCCAATTCCGCCGAGTATCCCCGATCGAAACATAACGCCTGACGTCGCTGGCCCCACGGTGGGCGCCAACTGTCGAGACATCGTAGTAGGGTTCATAGACGGGGGTGCCATGAGGCCTACGGGTAAAGACGTGAGGGGGACGTGGTAGTATGACAACCAGGGACACAAAAGTTTACCCAGGTTCGGTACGTCGCAATTAGGCGGCGTTCCTACTCCTGCAATCTCACTAAATCAGGGCTGAAGCCTGAAGTATACAAAGTACAATGTGAGTTGGATTGCTAACACGACGAGGATCAGCTTCTCGGCGAGTTGGCTTCTAGCTTATTGTTCCTTTTCTTCTTCTCTCCCGTCCGGCTTTATATAGATAGCCGGGTTAGGGCTTACAGAAAGGAAACCTAGAAGACTACGGTAAGTTCTAACTTGGAAAGCAAGAATCCGCCTTCTACTCCAAGCCGCACCACATGGGCCGTGGTCCGGGTTCTTCTAGAATCCGGCTTCTGTGCGTCAGCTTACTGGGCCGCCTAATGGACCGTAATCCATTACCATTCAGGCCACCCTGGTAATCCGGCACTTTAGGACACTATCTGATATACCCCTAATTGGTATATATCCGACAACAAAGGGGAACTCGCTCCCCCCTATGGTGTGGCCACCCTGTGGCCCCCCTTCGGTACTCCTTTGGACTCCGTTGACGTGCCGGGAATTCTAAGACTCTAGGATTTTGTTTCGTCCAATTCCGAGAATATTTCTAGAACAACTTTTCTAAAACCAAAAACAACAGAAAACAAAACTGGCTCTATGGCATCTTGTCAATAGGTTAGTCCCAGAAAATCCATAAAAATGACATAAAGTGTATAGGAAACATATATCATATGGCATAAAAATAACATGGAACATCAGAAATTATAGATACGTTTGAGACGTATCAGCATGTTCTTGTACCTTGCGGTTGCAATCTTTTCCTACAACCAACGTACCTATGTCAAACATTTTCATATGTAGCATCGGTTACAACAAGAGTTAGGAAGAACACTCACCCAATCGTCCTCATTTGTACCACTTGGAGGTGCATTGTAAACTTTCTCCAAACATCCACTCAACCGGCTAACCACCGACTTGATCACATCCCAACGACCTTGGAGTTATCTATAGGTGCGTGGTGTCCTATCGACATTCATCGGCATCATCCGGAAGAACTTGTCTTCTATCCTTTGGAAATACCTCTTCTCAGTTTGGTCGGTGTCGTGGACGACATCGAGGGACACACACTTTGTCAACACCTCATCCTCCAATTGGGTGTAGCTCTTTGACCTCTTGCTACACTTTGTCGATTGCGATGCTTCGAACACCTGATAACCCACAACTATAGGGAATTGCGATAGTCTTCAAGGGTAAGTATAACCCAATTTATTGATTCGACGCAAGGGGAGCCAAAGAATACCTATAATTCTTAGCAGTTGAGTTGTCGATTTAGCCACACCTGAGAAGCACTTAACAAAAGATATTAGAAACAAAAGTTGGATTCTCTTCCTCCTCAATACACCTAATACAATTTTCAGTTGTATAGGTGCACTAGTTCAACGAAGAGATGATAAAATATGGGTAATATGGATGGGAAAACAAGGTTTTGTAAATCTGTAATAAAAATGGCAGCAAGTAAACAAGTAGAAAAACTGAAAGAAAACGATATGGCAATGGTGGAAAACAAGGCCTAGGGATCATACTTTCCCTAGTGGCAACTCTCAACAACATTAACATAATTAAACATATGATACTTCCTCTAACAACATGCATTAAAGACATAGCTTGGAAATCGTTCCTCGTGAATCAAATAGGATAAGAATCGCGTAGGACTACACAAGCACACCTTAAAGTTCACGTTCCCATCAATTAACACCCCAATCCTGTCACTTTGAGCATCCAAATATAGTACTAATAAACACCACAACCTATCTCTTGAAGTATATCTTCTTAATCAATCCACAACACCTGCACTATCACCTTGGTACTATAGAGATTATACTAAACACAAGCATCAAGAAACCTCATGATTCCAATTCAATCCAACAAATTAAGAACACGATCTTGATAAGTATCCCTCTAATCCATAGTCCATAGAGTCACACACGACACCCACACTGTCACCGTGGCACCATGGGACAAAGATGACTCTGGAGAATTATGCTAGATAAAACCAATTGAGCACATCGTATCCATTACATAATGAAGGATAAATATCATAGATTCAACAATGATAACATAGCATACGATCACAATCAAGATCACATCATGAGAGCGAGAGAGAACCACATAGGTACTAGCATGAGCCCTCAACCTCGAGGAGGGACTACTCTCACATCATCGTGGGAGACAACAACGTCGATGAAGATGGCTCGGTGGCACTTCCCTGTCCTGACAGGGTGCCAACACAGAGAGTTCTGTCCCCGGAATTAGGGTTTTGGATAGCGGCGAAGCTTGGATGCGTTTCTAAAGAAATCCTCCGGTATACTCCCGAATTAGGCCAAGAGTGAATTTATAAGCGAATAGGCGACGAGAGGCGGTGTCCAGGGTCCCCAGGTGGGCCCTAGGAGCGGGTAGGGGGTGGCCGCGCCTAGGGGGCCCTGGTGGCCCCCTGTCTCCCCTCCGGGTCTCCTTTTGACTTCTGTAGTCTTCCGGTGAACAAAAAATTCCCGTAAATTTTCAGCCGATTCCGAGCACTTTTATTTTTAGACCTTTTCTACAATTCACGGACAAAACAGACAGAAACTGACACTAGACATCTTGTTAATAGGTTAGTCGAATAAATGATAGAAAACATAGAGAAAACATGTAAAACGTAAGCATTAAGCAGAAAAAATTATAGATAGGTTTGCAACGTATCAATACCTCCCCCTCAATCTCCTCCACCTCGTCCTCTTCCTCACCGCCACCATGTACCTTGTCGTCCAAGTCGTTATATCCATAAGAGCCGAGCGGCGCTTCTTCAATGTTCACCGTGTTCTCGTCGAGTAGCGTCACATATTCAGATTGCATGGCATGGAGACCCGAGCTACAAATAGAGCCACTGAATTCTTAACTGATTCCAATGGCGAAAATTTAAACAGCCTATAAAAAAGGATCGGACGTATCTCGCGGGCATTCCGCCGAACACCGGTCGGGCGCCAGTGGTGGTGGTGGTCGGAGAAATCGTGGCGGCCCTGTTGGATGGTGGCGCACGCCTGCGTTTCACCGCCTCCACCTTCGTCTTCTTCACCTACGGCACCGCCTCGGTATCAACGAATCCTATTTTCTGATTATGTATGCCGCGACATTACAATTTGGAGCTTTGATCCGACCATGTAGAGCACTCATAGAGGTCCGGATTCACGTCAGTAATCTACCACACACATGCTAGAATTCAGTAGAGTCCCCACTCGCCACCCGCGATGTCTTGGTTGAGAGGCCCCACCTACCCATCTTCCCACAGTTTCACTGTACCATCCCCAATTCGACACTTCTTGTGTTGATGTAGATTGATGGCGCCGGTGGCAATTGTGTGAGCGCTTCCTTTGGCGACGGCTCCGGACATGGCGCCAGGAGTGGGAGCGCCGCCCTGGACGATGACATTGCCCAACCGTTTGTGGGGAACGACGCTGGAGGATGCCTCCGACACGGGCGCAACATGGCCAATGCGCAGATCCCGCGGTGTGTTTGGTTAACCTTACCTCGACGGTGAAGAGCGTCAGGTCGGAGGTGTCCATGGCATCGCTACAGGCCCTCGGTGAGGTCGGCCGGAGAAGGGGAGTGAAAATCAGCGGCGGCGAGGAAGTGGGAAAGCTGGAACTGCCGCGTTGAAATGTCCCTCCCGCCAAATCTCACTAGGGATAGAGGGTGTCGTCGGGTCGGCCGCTCAAACCTGGTTTTTGCTGGTTGCGGGAGGAAATCTGCCGCACCCCTCAAAATATTTTTGAGGCTGGTGTCTTTTGGCGAAGTCTGGTTGGTCGGGTTTTCGATCAGAAACTGAAAACTGGCTGTTATTATGTAGTTCAACACGGAATGCGATGCCTCGTAGAGATGCTCTTATGCACTAATGGAAAATACCAAAAGACTTAGGGTTTAACTTCTTTTGAGGATAAGTCTAGATTTTTCACCCGAATCATACCTTTTCATAAATTGAGAGCTTAAGTTTTTTATGTTCACCTTGCTGAGCACTCAAGGTTCTATCATCCTCTCGTTCTTAATTACGTCGAGGGAGGTTTCCTATATCTAAATCGATAAAGATAGATGCGAAAGTTTTACATGCAATAGCAAAAACAACGATAAAGTTAAATAAGATCAAACCAACAGGATACAACATAAGTGAATTTAGATCACCCAAAAGTAACATTTCTAAGTGGGCCCAAGTACTAAGTGAGCTTAAGTTTGACATTTCTAAGTGGGCCCAAGTACTAAGTGAGCTTAAGTTTGGAATTTTGGATTATATATCCACTTTACATGGCAGCCGTTTTTCTTTAGGGACATGGAATGCGCAACTTCACCCAGAAAAAAAAAACTGTTCGACGCACGGAGAGTGACCGTGCCGTCGCTGACACGGTCAGTATGTTACGTGCTCGCGTGGAATCCACGATCGACGGAACCGTACGCCGGTAGGTGGAACCGTAATAAATTTCTCCCGCGGCGGCCGTGGATGTCAGCCAGGGCAACCGCGTGCTCCGGCTTTCACGTACGCGGTCCTCGCGCATCAACTCAACTCTCGTGTAGTCGTCCTGCTGCCGCTCTGCGTCGTGCGACCTGCGGCCAGCAGCCCCGAGCAGAAAGCAAACGCGAGCCATGCATCCACGTTGAATCGGTGCGCTGCCGGCCGTCGGGCGACGACGTGGCGGTACGTACGTACTGGCTGTCACGCACTCATCAGCCGGCCGGACTTTGGAAACCACCGGCGTCCCGGGGCCCGGCCCTTCGGTTCCGTCCGTAGCATCGGACCGCGTCCAACGCTCGCGTGTACCTTACCCCTTGGTGGTTGTGGGGGGTCCGAGCCGAGCCATCAATTCCTGCCCGGACGGCCGACTGGCCTGGCCGGCACCGACGACGTACGCGTCGCCCGCCGGATCGCCGTGGCGTTTTCCGTCCGCGCTTCACGCCGGGCTCGTGTCGTACACGTGCGCCTCGTGCATCCGTTCAAACTGGTCGCTAGTTCCGCCACGGTCACGGTCACGCGAGCAGCGTGAGGAAGACGATCAACCATGCACGTTCCGCTGGCCGGCCGCTCGCTCGCTCGCTCTGGTGACGTGCAGGAGCCTCACGCGACCTACGTTGCGTCTCGCCCGGGCCAGCAGCCGTTCGCCCCTTTTCCGGCCGGAGGAGCCGCAGCGATTTCCGGCTGGGTGGTTAACCGGCTGGTACGCACGCACGCCGTGATCAACGACCCGACCCGACATGGAGTGGTGCTCGCTCCGGTAAGTAGGTAGGGTACGAAAGGGAGCGGGCTAGCTAGCCGTCCTGCGGCGCACGGCATCCGGCCAGCTCGATCTCCTCCTAACCCGGCGGGTGGGCCGGTGGTGGAGAGCAGACGTCGATGGTCACGGGAAACGTACTCACGTACTACCATCTTGCGCAGTACGACCGAACGCAGAGCGTGGAGCTAGCCGCGGTGCAGGAATTCATCGGTGTACGTTTCCCTGCTCGATAGGCCACCGTCTGTAAACTGGCGAGGCTTCTGTCACGGCGACGCAAAATTCTCAGAGACTCGCAAAGTTCCAGCTCCCTTTTCGTGGCCTGCGACTCGTAGACGTGGGGCTCATTTTTGCCAGGGTCCTTGTAAAAAATCTTAGCAAGGGTACCGGCCCAAGTCCGCACAGCCGCGCATACATGTGTGTCCAACATTTGACCCAAACCCAACAGGTTGAATTTACACACAGAATTTACTTGAAACTAACTTTTATACACCATGATAGTACATGATTTTACTCCATACGAACCTCCTAGCCAGATGAACGTGTAAGTATCTAACTCGAATTGCTATCAACCTCTCACAGTATTGGTGGAAATCGATCTCAGATCAGGAAAATCACAGATATCATGCTCGATCCTCCCACCGCCCCCGAGCATGTCCGTACCAGGCAACAGCCTGTCCATCCGTTCGTTCCAGCCTATCTCTACCAGGTGCGAGTCCAATCTACTTATACAACCAGAACTAGACGCTTACAGGGCCTTAGCGGACCCACTCCCGGCCTGCAAGCCAATTAGGTGTCTTGATGGTCCTCTTGGGCCGGCTCGTCGTCACCTCTTGCGCGTCAGTGTCCTCTGCTTCATTCCCTGTCGAAGGTGGCAGAGTAGCCACCGTCCCCTGGGAGTCGTGGTCGTTGACAATCTCCCCCCCTTGGAAACCTGCTTGTCCCCAAGCAGGGGCTTGTGGAAATCTTTGCTTCAGAGCTTCTAAATCTTCCCAAGTAGCAGCTTCTTGAGTACCTCCACTCCACTGAACGAGTCCTTGGGCAACAGTAGCAAAACCATGTTGCCGAGCACGCTGCTGCAGCACACGCACAGGGTACTGGAAAACATCATTAGCAGATGGTAACTGAGTCATTACCTGCTGAGTAGGGCGCAAGCACTGCTTCAACTGAGAAACATGGAAGACTGGGTGAATTTTGCTAGACTCTGGTAACTTAAGCTTGTAAGCCACAGCTCCAACGCGTGCCAGAATGGGGTACGGCCCAAAATATTTGAAGGCCAACTTGTGATTCGGTCTGCGAGCAACAGAAGTCTGAATATAAGGTTGCAGCTTCAAAAATACCTCGTCACCTACTTGGAAAACACGCTCAATTCGCCCTTTGTCAGCTTGATGTTTCATTCTCTGCTGCATACGGAGCAAATGCTGACGAACTGAATCAATGACCAGTGTGCGTTCATTCAACCAAGCTTGGATATCTCCTGAAGCAATCTGATCAGTGGCAGTAATACCAAAGTAACGAGGATGGCGTCCATAGATGACTTCAAACGGAGATTTACCCAAGGAAGAATGCCAATTGGTATTGTACCATAGTTCACATAGAGACAACCATTTGGACCACTGATGGGGGTGAGCACTGATAAAGCAACGAAGATAACACTCAATCGACTGATTCACGCGTTCTGTTTGCCCGTCGGTTTCCGGGTGGTTTGCAGTGCTCATGCGTAGTTGTGTCCCTGTAGCACGGAAAACAGCTTGCCAAAACTTGCTAGTGAAAGCTGGATCCCTATCAGATACCAAGGACAGTGGCATTCCATGCAGCCGATAAATATTGTCAATGAATAAGTCAACGACCTTACTGGCTGTGTAAGGGTGGCGCAAGGGTATGAAATGGGCATACTTGGATAGCTTATCGACGATGACCAGTATACAGTCAAATTGACGAGAAGGAGGCAGTCCAGAGATGAAATCCATAGTGGCTACTTCCCAAGGTCCAGAAGGAATAGGCAAGGGCTGCAACAAACCTGGGGGTAAGGTGCGCTCTGGTTTAGCTTGCTGGCATATCTGACAAGTCTGCACAAATTGCTTCACTTCTGTTTTCATGTGTGGCCATTTAAACAGAGACACCAAGCGCCTGTAAGTCACAGGAAAACCAGAATGTCCACCAACGGAACTGTCATGAAACGCGGCAATAATTTGCTGCCGGAGCACTGCATCTGCACCAATCCAGATTCTATTCTCATAGCGCAACAATCCACCACGCCACGTGAATTTAGCTTCAGCCAAGGGATCAATGGCCAGGCGTTGAATCAGTTGCTGGACATATGCATCATTAGCATAGCTAGCTTCCACGCGCTCCAGCCAGACATGTGTGACTGTGGGTATGGCCAGCACTTGTGATGCACAAGCTGGCCTCCGGGACAAGGAATCTGCTGCTCCATTCAACACCCCCTTCTTGTAAGTGATCCTATACTGAAGCCCCATCATCTTAGTAAGTGCTTTGCGTTGCCAATCGGTGTGAAGTCGCTGATCAGCTAGGTGAGTCAAACTTTTGTGGTCTGTCTTAATTATGAATTCCTGCATTTGAAGGTAAGGTCGCCACTGCTGAACCGCCAAGAGGATAGCTAGATATTCTTTTTCATACACAGAGAGCTTCTGATTACGAGGCCCTAATGCCTTACTGACGTAGGCTAATGGGTGACCTTGCTGAGATAACACTGCTCCAATTCCTACGTCGCAAGCGTCGGTTTCGATGACAAAGGGCAGGTTATAATCTGGCAACGCCAAAACAGGCGCAGTAATCAATGCATTCTTCAAGGTTTGGAAGGCCAACTCTGTATCTGGGGTCCAGATGAAAATGGTTCCCTTTTTGAGCAATGCAGTGAGTGGCCTGCTGATGATAGCGTAGTGACGGATAAACTTCCTATAATACTCCGACAGTCCCAGAAAACCTCTCAATTCCTTGAGATTCCCAGGCTTAGGCCAATTTCGAACAGCATCTATTTTCTCTTCATCTGTAGAAACTCCAGCTGCAGAGATAACATGGCCCAGGTAAGCTATCCTTTCTTGGGCAAAAGCACACTTTGACAACTTCACCTGCCATTTGTCTCGCTTGAGAATCTCTAACACTGCCCGAACATGCTCCAAATGTGTTTCATAGGTAGTACTGTAAATCAAAATGTCGTCGAAGAACACAAGAGCGAACTTGCGCAGGACTGGAGCTAACGACGCATTCATAGCATGCTGGAACGTAGCCGGTGCCCCCGTCAGACCAAAGGACATAACTCGAAACTCGTAGTGTCCGTTGTGAGTTTGGAAAGCGGTCTTGTATTCTTCTCCTGGCGCCAAGCGAATTTGATGGTACCCAGCACGGAGGTCTAACTTAGAAAACCACTTCGCTCCAGCAAGTTCATCCAAGAGTTCATCGATAACAGGTAGAGGATACTTTCCTTTTACTGTCAAAGCATTCAGCTGGCGGTAGTCAATAACCAATCGCCAAGTTTTGTCAGACTTGCGCACCAAGATCACCGGGGAAGCGAAAGGACTATTGCTATGAGTAATAACTCCTTGCCTCAACAATTCCTGTATCTGTTTCTCAATTTCAGATTTAAGTTCAGGTGCCACACGATAAGGTCTCATGGAAACTGGCCGTGCGCCTGGTATCAGGGGAATCTGGTGGTCATACTGCCGTCTTGGCGGTAACCCTGTTGGTGAATCAAAAACATCTGAGAATGCATCAAGCAAGGCTTGCACATCAGGTCTGACTGCTGGTTGTTGGTTGTTATCCTTGTCATCAGGCAACACATGAATTTCAAACAGGCCAGAAGCATTTTCGTCCTCTTGTAAACCATGCAGAACCACGAATTCTCCATTTTTGTGCAGTGCCAGCCAATGTTCAGACCAGTGAGTGAGCATTGGACTGTGTTTAGCTAACCAGTCGTGACCAATGATGCCATCATAGGTTTCCAGTGCCAATACTCTGAACTCATCAGTAAACTGAATGCCTTGAGCTTCCCATTGTAATTCTGGAAAAAAATTCGTGCAAGAAAGGAATTCTCCACCTGCAACCCGTACCTGCACTGTGGATGGAAGGGTCTTGCTGCCCAAAAACTTGTCCTCCCACTTCTTATCTAGGAAACAAATGGAGCTCCCTGAGTCAACCAAGAATAACAGCGTTTGGCCTTGGACAGTAACCTATAACTTCATGGAACGCTGAGCTGATGCTTGAGGCTCAATGGCGGCCACAGATATCATGTGTGAATGATGCTCTGTTTCTGGTTCACTGGAAATCTCATCCTTCTCCTCGCTGGTCAGTGACTGAATGCAGTCAATCATTTCCTGGACGACATGTAACTGGATTGTCCCCTTACACTGATGATCTCTTCCCCATTTCTCTCCACAGGTGAAGCACAATCCCCGAGATCGCCTGTACATTTTGAGGCTTGACCATCTGTCCTCACCGCTGCTTCTGTGTGGTTCACTAGCACGTTTCTCTTCCACTGTTTTTGATATCCATTTCTGAGGGGGTGGAGGTAGCTGTGCTGGTGGTTGTGGAAGAGGTAGAGCCTGCGCTCGACGTGATGCAGGTGCAACACCATGATGCCCATTCAGGGGAGTACTCCCATCTCCCAGTTCCTCATACAACAATGCCAGAGTGTAGGCTGTGTCCAAATCCCGGGGTTGCTGTATCGCGACCAGTACCCGAACTGCCGGCTTCAGACCATCAATGAACCGAGTAAGGTAATGGAGGGTGTCAGGTTTGGCCTCGTATGCGGATATCTGATCTATCAACTCGGAATAGCGCTGCACATAATCGTCGGCAGTGCCCCCTTGCGTGATATGGAATAACCTGCGCAAAAGAATCTGATGCTGGTTCCTGTTGAATCTGGCCAAGACAACAGCTGTGAATTCACTCCAATTTGCTTGCGGTTGCTGCTGTAAGAAAGCCTCCAACCAAGTAGCTGCAGCACCGATAAACTGAGAAGAAGCATAAGGAATCTTCTGTTCTTCCTAGATGCTCCACCTCAGGAAGTACTCGTCGCTCCTCCGCTTCCACAGTTTCGGATTAGAACCATCGAATTGAGGCAGTTCAACACGGGGTGCAGACAAGGATGCATCAGAACTGAATGTGCTCGCACTGAACTGACAAGGAGAAACGGTATCGTGGTAGTGCGTACCTCCTCCCGGAGGAGGCGTGTGCAGCGCACTGGCCTTCCCCCGGTGTTGCGTCTCCTCGCGGTGCCCGTTAGGGCAGGCAGCCACTAGCCCCAACGGCCAATTCGTCGCCGTCGATGTGCTTCCCGCCGGAATTGTCGGAGCAGCCCGCGAGACACGATCCACGCTCGCCGTCAGCTACGAGATCTCTGCGCTGAGAGAACTCCGCAAGGTCGACACCTCCTCGCCCAATTGCGCTTGCACGGACTCCAAATTGGAGTTGACCTTCTTGAACTGCTTCTCCGTGTCCGTGACGAAGATGCGTACCGCGTCGAGGATCTTCTTCTCATGTGCCAGGAAGTTGGCCTCGTACTTCTCCTGATTCTCGGCCTTCAGTATCTCGTAGATGGATCGGGCCTCCGGCGAGAGTTCCTCCATGATCTCTGCTCGCCGTCGCAACGCGAAGCGTGTGCGGTGATGATGAGCAGGCACCTCCAGATCGGATCGGCTCTGATACCAAGTGTAAGTATCTAACTCGAATTGCTATCAACCTCTCACAGTATTGGTGGAAATCGATCTCAGATCAGGAAAATCACTGATATCATGCTCGATCCTCCCACCGCCCCCGAGCATGTCCGTACCAGGCAACAGCCTGTCCATCCGTTCGTTCCAGCCTATCTCTACCAGGTGCGAGTCCAATCTACTTATACAACCAGAACTAGACGCTTACAGGGCCTTAGCGGTCCCACTCCCGGCCTGCAAGCCAATTAGGTGTCTTGATGGTCCTCTTGGGCCGGCTCGTCGTCACCTCTTGCGCGTCAGTGTCCTCTGCTTCATTCCCTGTCGAAGGTGGCAGAGTAGCCACCGTCCCCTGGGAGTCGTGGTCGTTGACAGAACGTTTGCGTGAACATTTCGTTTGACCTACGAGAAAATCTTATTTGAGAAAGACTTATTTGGGCCGGCCCAACAAAGCGCGCGACGGGTTGGCATTGTCCCATATTTGAGGGACTTCCTATGGGTCGCTTGCAGCGAGGCGGAAGCCAATGCCTCGCCCACGCTCGAGAAAAGCAAGAAAAAGCCGCCACCAGGGAAGACTACAGCTCACATGTTGGACGCCAAATTTTTCATCCTCTTTTCTTTTTCTTTTTTTCTTTATATATGTGCTTACCCTTTATACTTTATTTCTATAAGTGTTTTTAGAAATAAATTTCTCAAAATTTTAAATATGAAAAGTGTACATGGTAGATAAATGTTCACATTTTAAAATCTTAACTATTTTCAAAAATATTTTTATAAATCAAAACATATTTTAAAAAATAAAAGGATTTTGAAAATGAACAAGTTTTTTTTTTGAAATTGAACAATTTTTATAATAAATCTTATTTTTTGAAAATTATGAACAAATTTTCAAATTAACTTTTTTTCATTTGAACAAATAGTGAACCAATATTTTCGATGCACCAAAAAAATTGATTAACAAAAAACATAGTGAAACAAAAAATTTGGTGAACAAAAAATAATAAAAAACGAATATTTTCAAATAAAGGAAAATAAAACTTAAAATATAAAATAAAACAGAAAAAGAAAGAATAAGACGAAAAGAAGACACACACAAAAAGGAAAAAAAATTGAAAACAGAGAAAGAGACAATAAAAAGATTAAAACCGAAACTTGTACAATGAAGGCGAAGTAGCCTGGTGGCTATGCCCCTGTTTTCGCTATGGCTAGATCACAGGTTCAAATCCTGGTTCCCCTTATTTTGGTATCATTTTCTCTTAAAGGAACGAAAAATGGGCCGGCCCGCTTAGCGACGGAAACACGGGCGAGTGTTTGTTCGGGACCGGCCCAACAAAGTGCGCGATGGGTGGGTGTTGTCCCATATTTGACGCTACTAGATCCCTAAAAAATACAAATTGACGCTACAGAAGTCGAGGTAGCGATCCCGTCAAAACAATCCCTAAAAAAAAGATCCCGTCAAAACAAAGAACCGGGTTAGAGGTTTGAGGAGTGCCGTCTTCGATTCCGCACAATATACTTCAGTTGTCGTGGTGGTATCATGACAGATGTCATAGGATGGCTAAAGTTGGACCGATGGACGCTGTTGGTATCCGGGGAGGGATAACGCGCTAAGAAACGCACAGGAAAGACACAAAACACACATTCGGTTTACCCAGGTTCGGAACCCTCGTGAGGAGGTAAAGTCTCGACTCCTGCTTGTCTGTTGTCGCACCCGGACATTTGAAAAGGTTATTTGAAATAGCATGGAAAACATATTTTATTTGCATTTTTTGGATTAAGAATGAAATAGTTATGGATTTTAGAAATTTGCCTTTGAATTATTTGAATTCAAATTTGAATCGCATTTTGAAATTTCAAAACAGGAAACAAAAGATACCAAAAGGTAGACAATTTAATTTAGACTAGTGTGCATATTTTATTTTCATTTTTTAGAGTTATAAAATAAAAGTTATAAGCAATTTAAATCTAGGGACCATTCTGCAATTTTTAAGGGGTTGGTTTTAAAACAGAAACTGTTTAAATCATTTGTTACCGCACTGGAGTGTACACCAGACACTGCCAGGGGGGGCCCAGATCTCGTTGTGCTTGCGTGGCCACTGTGTGGCTGACAGGGGGCCCTCCCTGTCAGCGCTGCGGCGAAAAAAGTTTGGGGATTTATCCCGCGAGCCAGGGGCTCGAACCCTGGACCTCGCTCTCACGCGCACTGACTGCTACCGCTGCGCTGCTTTCGTTTGTTGTCAGTTAACAGAAACGCGCGGAGGATATACTTCAGTCTCGAGTTAACTGAAACTCGCTGACGCGCGCACACGTCTGAATCGCTGGCAGAAAACGCTGCCGGCGGCGAGCGGTGGCCGTGCCCGAACTGGTGGATGCGTGCGTGTGCAGATGGGATGCGAGCGAGTGCTGCGAGCAAATAACAGAGAGGAAGAGGAGGTGGACGGGAGGTGATCACCGGGAGTTGGTCGCTGACGAGCTCGACGGCGAGGCGACAGAGACGGCGTGGACGAGGACGGCGGCGCGTCGGTGGTTGGTCTCCGGGCTCCCTTCGGTGTCCAAACTGTAGAGGGTGAAGTGGTGGCTCGGTTCCAGAGCTTAGCGAGGGGAATTGGTGGCTACGGCGGTGGTATCCATCGGAGATTCAGAGGGCTTCTCGCCGGCGAGAATTCAGAGAGGGGAGAGAGCAACGGCAGAGAGCAAACGACGGCGGATCTCGAGGGGAGAGAGGAAACCTAGGCTAGGGTTAGGTGCCAGGGGGTCGAGGTGGTCTTATAGGGGCCACGACGCTCTCCTGGCCGTCGGGCGCGCCGTACGGCGACGTGGCACGGCGGAGATGCGTGTCGTACACGAGGATGACGACGGGTTCGTCTAATCGAACCGGTACGCAGGGGTTTTAGCGGTCTGGGCTGCGCGCGCGGGGGATAGAAGTGATAGGTGGGTTGGGCCAGGTAGGTTAGGTGCTGCGCGCGCGCGGCTGGTTGCTTCTTTTATTTTTTTTTGCTTTCTGTTTTTTTTTGTAGCAATTAGAAAATGGAAGCATTTGATAGGGTTTTTGGTTTTAAAAATTTAGAGAAAAATCATGGGGGATTGTTAGCTCAATATCTATCAGTTGGCGATTTAGGTTTTTGAAAATTCAAATTTTTACTTGCTGTTTGGAAATAAACCAAATTTGGATGATTTTGCATATTTAAAATGATTATTAAAACCAACACTTTGATAGAGTGACCCAAATGATTTAATTGGAAGCATAGAGTAAAAAAATGATTTGGTTATTATTTTTATAATTTCAAATTGGGTTCTGTTTGAATGGTTTGGTTTGAATTTGAGTAATTTGTTAATTAATGAATTAATATTGAAAACAAGGTTTTTATTAGGGTGACCCCTATTATTAAGTGGATCAAAACATTAGAATGGTTTGGTATTTTTATAATTTCCAAATTAGGAGCTGTAGATGATTTGCTTTGAGTTTGAAATGATTTGGAATTAATTGATTGAATTAATTGTTTGATTAAAACCAACAATTTAATAAGTGATCATTATGGAATTATTTGGAAACAACTGAGGTTTTGATTTGCATTTCTTTATTTGAAAAACGTTGTAACATGTCAAGTATGAAATAAACATTTGAAATTGTTTGAGTTTCATTATGAAAACAATTAAGAACAGATGTAAAACAAATAGTAAACAATGCAAACAAATAATTAAACATGATGACATGATGCAATACTTTAATTAAACAGGAAAACAAACATTCTAAGGGATATTTTCATACTTGGGATGTTACAAAACGCCCCCCTTGAAGGAATCGCGCCCCGAGATTCCTTACTGAGAAGAGAAAAGGTCCGGATACTTCTTTCGAAGATCCTCTTCGGTCTCCCATGTTGCCTCTTTATCGGAATGATGAGACCACTGCACTTTCAAGAACTTGGTGCTCTTGTTGCGAGTCTTACGCTCGGCCTCATCGAGAATACGAACAGGGTGCTCCTCATAAGATAGATCATCTTGCAGTTCAATGGAATCATGATCAACTGCACGATCTGGATCTTTGAAACACTTCTTGAGCTGTGACACGTGGAACACATCGTGCACCTTGGATAGTTTTTCTGGAAGTTCAAGACGATAGGCATTTTCCGCACGTCTTGAGAGAATATTGAAAGGACCAATGTATCTTGGTGCCAGCTTTCCTTTCACACCAAAACGATGAGTGCCTCTGAGGGGAGTTACACGGAGATATGCCTTATCACCAGGTGCATAGATCATATCCCTGTGCTTGCTATCATAATAGCTCTTCTGACAAGACTGAGCAATCTTGAGATTGTCACGAATGATACGAACTTTCTCCTCGGCTTCCTTAACAATGTCAGGGCCTAAGAGTGAACGTTCACCAGCTCCAGACCAATTGATTGGACTCCTGCATCTGCGACCATACAGTGCCTCAAATGGTGCCATGCCTAGGCTTGCCTGGTAGCTGTTGTTGTAAGAGAATTCAGCATATGGAAGGCAATCCTCCCATTTCATGCCAAAGGAGAGACCACATGCTCTGAGCATATCCTCGAGAATCTGATTGACTCTCTCGACTTGCCCCTCAGACTGAGGGTGATAAGCTGTGCTGAACAGAAGTTTGGTGCCCAATGCCTCTTGGAAACTCTTCCAGAAATGAGAAGTGAATATGCTTCCACGGTCTGAGCTTATTTCCAATGGAACACCATGAAGAGGAACGATCCTTGCTGTGTAGAGCTCTGCTAACTGGCTAGCTGAGATAGTTTCCTTGACAGCAAAGAAGTGAGCTACTTTAGTGAGACGATCAATAACAACGAAGATTGCATCGTTGCCCTTCTTGGACTTTGGAAACCCAGTAACGAAGTCCATTTCAATCATGTCCCACTTCCACTCAGGAATTTTCAGAGGTTGGAGAAGACCGGCTATTTTCTGATGGACTGCCTTAACACGTTGACAAACGTCGCATTCAGAAACGTATTGAGCAATTTCACGTTTCATGCCAGGCCACCAATACAGAGTCTTGAGATCCTAGTACATCTTTGTACTTCCAGGGTGAATGGAGAGAGGAGTTTCATGAGCCTCCTTGAGAATGACATCTTTGAGACTTTGAATCTGAGGAACTGCAATGCGTCCTTCGAAGAACACAGTTCCCTTGTCATCAATTGAGAAGGACTTGAATTTATCATTGCCTTCCTTGATGTGCTCTACAATCTTCTTGATTTCAGTATCACGAAGTTGTTCAGAACGAATCTTGTCCTCAAGAGTTGGACTGGCTGTCAAGCTAGCAAGGTAACCTTGAGGAACAAGACCAAGGTTCAGCTTCTGGAATTCTTCATGAAGTGGAGGTTGGCTTTCCCTGATCATGAGATTATTGCAATAGGATTTGCGACTGAGAGCATCGGCCATAACATTAGCCTTGCCTGGAGTGTAAGAAATGGTGAGATCAAAGTCTTTAATCTTTTCAATCCATCTCCTTTGCCTGAGGTTTAGATCTGGTTGAGTGAAGATGTATTTCAGACTCTTATGATCGGAAAAGATTTCAGTTTTGTTACCCAACAAGTATTGTCTCCATTTCTTGAGGGCAAACACAACTGCTGCAAGTTCTAGGTCATGAGTGGGATAATTTTGCTCATGTGGGTTCAACTGACGTGAAGCATAAGCCACAACTTGACGTTCTTGCATAAGAACTGCACCTAGACCTTGGAGAGATGCATCGCAGAATATCTGGAAAGGTTTGGTAGTATCTGGGCCAACCAGAACTGGGGTGGAAGTGAGTTTAGTCTTCAGGAGATTGAAACTTTCATCACATTGTGGAGTCCAAACGAACTTCTTGTCCTTCTTTGTGAGATCAGTGAGAGGTTTGGCAATCTTGGAAAAGTTTTGGACGAAACGACGGCAATAGCTAGCCAAGCCAAGAAAACTTCTGACTTGCTTCACCGTCTTAGGAGGTTTCCAATCAACAATTGCCTTAACCTTTTCAGGATCAATGGCTATGCCTTTGGCAGAGATGATATGACCAAGATATGCAACTTCTGGAATCCAGAACTCACATTTGGAGAATTTGGCATATAGACGATGCTCGCGAAGTTTCATGAGAGTGAGACGAAGGTGTTCTCCATGCTCTTCCTCGGATTTTGAGTAGACTAGAATGTCATCGAGATATACCACAACGAACTTGTCGAGGTACTCATGGAAGACAGAATTCATGAGTCTTGAGAACGTTGCCGGTGCATTGGTGAGACCAAAGGACATGACGGTGTATTCATATAGACCGTACCAAGTGGTGAAAGCTGTCTTAGGAATATCTTCCTTTCTGATCTTTATCTGATGGTAACCCATCCTCAAGTCCAACTTTGAGAATATTGAGGCTCCAGCAAGTTGATCAAAAAGATCATCGATACGAGGAATTGGATACTTGTTCTTGATGGTTTTCTCGTTGAGAGGACGATAGTCAACCACGAGTCTTTTTGTTTGATCCTTCTTGGCAACAAACAGAGTTGGGCAACCCCAAGCGGAGGAACTAGGCTGAATGTAACCTTTCTCCATGTACATATCGATTTGCTCCTTCAACAATTTCAGTTCAGGAGGAGCTATCTTATATGGATGCTTAGAGATTGGAGCAGTACCTGGCTCAACCTCGATCACAAACTCAACTGCTCTGTCCGGAGGCATCCCTGGAAACTCTTCTGGAAAGACGTCAGGGAATTCACAAACCACCGGAACATTTTCAATTGCAGGAAGGGGTTTAGCATCGAGGTTGAACAGCTGAACAGAACTTGATCCATATGGAGAATAGACTATCTGGCCAGAAGGGTGAGAGAGAGTTATTGACTTTTGAGCACAGTCAATTTTAGCTTCGTGGGTCTTCAACCAATCCATGCCCAGAATGACATCAATGTCAGAATTTCCCAGCAACATGAGTGAAGCAAGGAATATGCGACCTCCAATTAGGATTTGATTGTCCATGCTTATCTTGGAAGTCAACATTTGCGGTCCCGGAGAGTGAACAGTCATTTGATTGCTTAGCGGAACCAGAACTAGGTTGTATGCTTTTGCAAAAATCTTTGACACAAAAGAATGCGATGCTCCGGTATCAAACAACACTTTAGCTGGAATAGAGTTTACGGGTAATATACCGAGAACGACGTCAGCAGCTTCCTCAGCTTTGTCGGCCTTGATATGATTCACCCTCGCGGTCCTCCCGACAGGCCTGTTGTTGGAGTTGAAGGCTTTAGCCGGGGGAGCACGAACCATTGCCTGGTTGGTGTTGGGGCGAGGAGGTGGAGGTAGCTGCCTCTGAGTGCACTTATCAGCGTAGTGTCCAGTCTTCTTGCATTTGTAGCAAGTGATGACACGAGGAGGACCTGGCCTTGGCTGCCCCATTGGAACCCTCTGACTCTGCATCTGAGCTGGGTTGGGTGGGCGGGGAGCAGAGCCTAGAGAAGCTTGGGCATATGGAGCCCGAGTGACAGCAGCATTTGGCACCCAGATGCGGCGCTTCTGCGGAGGGGTGGTCATGTTGGAGGAGGAACCACCCTCACGCGAGTGCTTACGGGACTCCTCGAACGCCTTGCGCCCATTTTCCTCATTGAGCGCGGTGTTCACGAGCTCCACGAAGTCCTTGCACTTGATGTTGGTGAGAGCGTACTTCAGTTCCGGGTTAAAACCTCGGCGGAACCTTGCCATCTTCTTGGCTTCAGTGGACACCTCATCACCAGCGTATCGAGCGAGACGATTGAACTCGTTCTGGTAGCCAATGACGTCCAGCTTGCTCTGCTTGAGAGAGCAAAATTCCTCACGCATCCTTTCCATGAGACCATCTGGGATGTGGTGCTTCAGGAAGGCATCCTTGAAACATCCCCAGGTGATAGGATAGCCAACTCTCATGGTCTGGTAGTTCTCCCACCAGGTAGCTGCCTGACCCTTCAATAGGTAGGTGGCATACTTGACTTTATCCTCCTCAACAACGTGAGCAATGTCCAGAGCCCTGGTCATCTCCCTGATCCAGTCATCAGCATCCAGAGGCTCACGTGTTGCCACGAAAGCTCTCGGACCCATACTGAGGAACTCCTTGATGCTGACTCGCGGAGCATTCTGGTTGTTGTGCTGGTTAGCCTGGATCTGGGCCATCTGAGCCACGACCTGAGTCATCTGAGTCAACAGCTCCGTGAGCGGAGGTGGTTCAGGCGGGTTGCTCCTTGTTGGCGGCATCCTGAATAGACATGCATTTTAGCACAACAACAGAAAAGGATAGACTTGGTAACCGAAAGATAGATTATTAAGACGCATGAATAGATAACCAACAGGTACATCATCACATGTTCCAATACATCAGAATATCCAACACACCAATACATGGTTCGAAAGACAAAGGATAACTAAACATAGCTAGGAATGGATACATCTGTACTCCCATGCTCATCACGCAGGACGGCGGTGAGTAGTACGACGTGAGATACGGTGAGGAGGAATCCCACGGAAGTAGGTAGAACGACGATCCACGTAGATCGGGACTGCTCTGAGAGCAACTCTCGGTGTGGTGAAGTAGAAAGCGTCGTCTCCCTGTGCTCCAAAGCGTGGAATCCCAGTGTAACCAGCTCCGAGGTTGAGGAGTGGACCTCTGATCGGCTCGTAACCTACAGCATCTGGCAGACTACGTCCAACTGTCTGATGGAAACGTGCAAAGCGCTCATCCCCAACAAAGTCTGTGGTGTACGTAGCCAGACGAGTCAAAGCAAGGTAGAGCTGCTCCCTGACTGAGGCCAACTCCTGAGAAAGTGTGGTGGCAACAGCGTCACTGTGCCTCACAAACTGAGCGGTGGTGTGCAGCCTGGTGTTATCATGCTCGTAGACATCCAGGTTGTCGTAGAGGGTGAAGTGAGCTCCCGCTGAAGTGATGTAACCACGGGGGATGTGGCGATAGATAGAATCGTCAAACCCCCAGTAGTCAGCACGGAGGACGGTGAGACTCACGTAAGCTGCCTGCTGCACGGCCATATCCACTGTGGAACCTACTGCCTCGTAGCGGTGGACAACGCCCATGCCATCATCTGACAGAATGTAGACGATAGCCTGGTAGTAGGTCTGGTCAAACTCTCGCTGCTGCTCGTAGAGCTGGTACTCTGGTGCGCAATGGAACCCCAGATAAGTGACCATGTCTCTCAGCATCTCCGGATAACCGGCGGTGCTCTCGCAACGAGTCATCCGAACCACCTGCGGGTAGAACCTGAGATCCATCTGCAGATGATCGGGGAAGTTTGATTAGACGCCGGTAGAGAACTGATGTGGAAAGCAACAACAAGGTTCAACGGACGATAAGGATGTTGAAAAGAACAGGATATTGAAGCAACATCGGGAAACACGAGACCAAAAACTCCTGAGGTACTACGGAGAACCCAAAACACGTGAAATCCTAACTTGAAAGTTTAGGTGAGAACAGAAAACAACGTTGCACTTCCTTACCAGAAAAGGGTGGGTGGGTGGGGAAAGAAGAAAAATGGCAGAATTCCTACTCTCACGTTTCATTTTTTCCTATATAGCTACAAAATAGTTTCTAGACTCAACTGCGACCAGTAAAAAGGGATCCTACAGGCAGACAGGCTCTGATACCATTTGTCGCACCCGGACTTCTAAAGGATACTCGCCGTTCCGTTGAACAGTAGTAGATTGGATTACGGGGCTTACCGGCACCCGCGCCCTCTTACGAGTAGGCCAACACACGTATGTGTGACAACCAACCCCTATCTGTTCAGCGTCGACGTAAACTATCCCATAGAAATCAGGACACTACCACTGACGTACTTCATACCATACACACATGGTACGTCAACGGTTTGAAACAGAATGATAGCACAACATATCTCTAAGACACAAAAGATTGAAATAAGTTGCAAATGGCCCTCACTAGGGCAGAGATAGCAAATACAATCATCCAGAGGACACATGTCCCAACATAACATCATTACATCTCAGCGGAAGCATTCAAAGGGTATGAGTACAGACAAATCCAAATAGGCTTAAGAAGCCGGGAACTGAAATAAAGACGGAGCCCATCCACGATGTCTCGGATCCTGCCCGGGTCCGCTAACTACTCGTCAGCAGCCTCGTCAAACTCCACGTAGTAGCCGTCACCTGGATCCTCGTAAGCGTAGTCTGCGGAAACCACAGCCCCAAAGGGGTCAGTACATAGACGTACTGGCAAGCAAGACTCACAGTTCGCCAAAGTGTAACCCGTCAACACCAAGTACAGATGCCTTGGGTTCAACGGAAAGAAGGGGCTATAAAAGATGCTGCAACTGGCTGCACTAACCAACTACAGAGATTCTACCACTTCCGGCTAACAGAAAGGAGATAAGATCGAGTATTGTAACCAACTGAAAGATAACATCAAACAAACCCATCCTGGATCTCGCCCCTTATCCCAAGAAGAAATCCGAGGATAACTCACACAGTTGGATTAAAGATGAATCAAGTTATTGTGTCAATCAGCCTATTACTAGTCAAGTTGTTAATCATTGGGTGTGAGATTGTGAATCATTAGGTTTAAGTTGTCCTGAGTACTTGTTAGCCAGTACTTTCACCGAGTTAACCATAACCGCGGAAAACACGGCTTCTCGAGAAGATTTATCCCTGCAGGGTTGCACCAATTTGGCCGTACACGTATGAATAACCCGCCAGATGGGATGCCTCCCACCAAGCGGGGCACTCAACACAACTCAACTCTTCTTCGCATCAAGCCCAAAGCACCTTGGGCGCACGGCTAATCAAGCCCCGAAGAAAAGGGACCCTCATAGCACTCTTAAACCGTGTCCCCCTATATGCCGACTACAAAAGTTCCACCCTGTGTTGGGCTCGCAAAAACATGCATGCGGCAAATGGAAAACACGAACTAAATGAGATGATTTGGACGAGATGCGAATCGAATCAAATTGAGGGGGGCGCCCATACTCGCTTCCCACATGCGGGTAGTGCACTCATCATGGATCAGTAGACAAGACCCTTTTCCTATTAGGGTCGACACTAGCAGGCCTCAAAACCACACAGGGCCTCCTGCCGGTGCCTTATCATCAAATTATTATTAAGTAATAACATTAGCATGATTGATTGATTAAACATCGAGCCCCCAGAACATAATAAAATATAGTAACTGAAAGTAACGGGTAACAGACTCGAGCAAAACAACCTGAGCATGCTAGTAAGACACTGGCTCAAACAGTAGGGTTGTAGGAGTGGTGGTGTGGCAATATCAGGGTTAAGGGATTCATGTGATAGGTTCGTAACAGAAACAACTATCACTAAGGCTAGCAGAAATAGACAACGGAAAGTATCGGTAACCAGGATTGAAAGGAACACAGTGGTTCATGTGAGTGATAACTTGCCTGCAAACTCAGCAGCCGGGTACTGAGCTAGATCCTCAGAAGGGGTGTCGTAAAGATCGTCGGTATCAACGTCGTCGTCTATCCGAGAAGAAGCAAACAAACAAGGCAGAAATATAAACAATCAATATCATGGCATAGTGCACAATCATGGGATGATGCATGTCAAGTTAATGGTTGCATCAAAATAAACTAGCTAACATGATAACACAATTTAAATGGACCCATATGCAATTTTTGAGTTGCATATGAAAAGGTCCATGAATTAAGTGGAAACAAATGATCTACAATTTATTACCATGTGAAAGTTTGCTTAGCATGATGCATGCATGATGATAACAACAAAATAACAACAATGGATGCAAGTGGTAAAAGGATTTAACAAGTTTGGAAATCATTTATTAAGTTTGCAAATGTTTGGTTACTTAAACATGTCACACAAACCATTGTTGTTTTCATCAAGTTAAAGTGTACAAAACAATTAACAAAATTTATATTTGAAAAGAATACAAAATTTTAGTTGGATTACATGTTTCAATTATTGAAATAGGAATTAGGATGAATTTATTATGACTTAAACAATATTAAACAAGTTTAAATGAATTTAAAACAAGTGTGAATTTTATTTGAATTTTTATTTATTCAAGACATAAATTCAAATTCACATTTGAAAAGTTCACACTTTGATGGTTTGAAAACATATTTTGCATGTTCAAAAATATTTTATATTGAGCAAGTTATGATTTTATCAAATTTAAATGAATTAAACAAGGTTTAAATTATTTAGGCAATTTAAATTATTCAAACCATGAAACAAAATTTATATTTGAAAAGGTTATTTGAAATAGCATGGAAAACATATTTTATTTGCATTTTTTGGATTAAGAATGAAATAGTTATGGATTTTAGAAATTTGCCTTTGAATTATTTGAATTCAAATTTGAATTGCATTTTGAAATTTCAAAACAGGAAACAAAAGATACCAAAAGGTAGACAATTTAATTTAGACTAGTGTGCATATTTTATTTTCATTTTTTAGAGTTATAAAATAAAAGTTATAAGCAATTTAAATCTAGGGACCATTCTGCAATTTTTAAGGGGTTGGTTTTAAAACAGAAACTGTTTAAATCATTTGTTACCGCACTGGAGTGTACACCAGACACTGCCAGGGGGGGCCCAGATCTCGTTGTGCTTGCGTGGCCACTGTGTGGCTGACAGGGGGCCCTCCCTGTCAGCGCTGCGGCGAAAAAAGTTTGGGGATTTATCCCGCGAGCCAGGGGCTCGAACCCTGGACCTCGCTCTCACGCGCACTGACTGCTACCGCTGCGCTGCTTTCGTTTGTTGTCAGTTAACAGAAACGCGCGGAGGATATACTTCAGTCTCGAGTTAACTGAAACTCGCTGACGCGCGCACACGTCTGAATTGATGGCAGAAAACGCTGCCGGCGGCGAGCGGTGGCCGTGCTCGAACTGGTGGATGCGTGCGTGTGCAGATGGGATGCGAGCGAGTGCTGCGAGCAAATAACAGAGAGGAAGAGGAGGTGGACGGGAGGTGATCACCGGGAGTTGGTCGCTGACGAGCTCGACGGCGAGGCGACAGAGACGGCGTGGACGAGGACGGCGGCGCGTCGGTGGTTGGTCTCCGGGCTCCCTTCGGTGTCCAAACTGTAGAGGGTGAAGTGGTGGCTCGGTTCCAAAGCTTAGCGAGGGGAATTGGTGGCTACGGCGGTGGTATCCATCGGAGATTCAGAGGGCTTCTCGCCGGCGAGAATTCAGAGAGGGGAGAGAGCAACGGCAGAGAGCAAACGACGACGGATCTCGAGGGGAGAGAGGAAACCTAGGCTAGGGTTAGGTGCCAGGGGGTCGAGGTGGTCTTATAGGGGCCACGGAGCTCTCCTAGCCGTCGGGCGCGCCGTACGGTGACGTGGCACGGCGGAGATGCGTGCCGTACACGAGGATGACGATGGGTTCGTCTAATCGAACCGGTACGCAGGGGTTTTAGCGGGCTGGGCTGCGCGCGCGGGGGATAGAAGTGATAGGTGGGTTGGGCCAGGTAGGTTAGGTGCTGCGCGCGCGCGGCTGGTTGCTTCTTTTATTTTTTTTGCTTTCTGTTTTTTTTTTTGTAGCAATTAGAAAATGGAAGCATTTGATAGGGTTTTTGGTTTTAAAAATTTAGAGAAAAATCATGGGGGATTGTTAGCTCAATATCTATCAGTTGGCAATTTAGGTTTTTGAAAATTCAAATTTTTACTTGCTATTTGGAAATAAACCAAATTTAGATGATTTTGCATATTTAAAATGATTATTAAAACCAACACTTTGATAGAGTGACCCAAATGATTTAATTGGAAGCATATAGTAAAAAAATGATTTGGTTATTATTTTTATAATTTCAAATTGGGTTCTGTTTGAATGGTTTGGTTTGAATTTGAGTAATTTGTTAATTAATGAATTAATATTGAAAACAAGGTTTTTATTAGGGTGACCCCTATTATTAAGTGGATCAAAACATTAGAATGGTTTGGTATTTTTATAATTTCCAAATTAGGAGCTGTAGATGATTTGCTTTGAGTTTGAAATGATTTGGAATTAATTGATTGAATTAATTGTTTGATTAAAACCAACAATTTAATAAGTGATCATTATGGAATTATTTGGAAACAACTGAGGTTTTGATTTGCATTTCTTTATTTGAAAAAGGTTGTAACATGTCAAGTATGAAATAAACATTTGAAATTGTTTGAGTTTCATTATGAAAACAATTAAGAACAGATGTAAAACAAATAGTAAACAATGCAAACAAATAATTAAACATGACGACATGATGCAATACTTTAATTAAACAGGAAAACAAACATTCTAAGGGATATTTTCATACTTGGGATGTTACATCTGTCTGTATAAGAGTGAGTATCGGGGTTACAGGGTTGCTCCTTGAGCTGTCCTCCCTAGAGGAAGAAGAAGAAGTTCTCTCCTCTTAGCTATCTCTCTAGGATAGTCTCGTATTATTCTCTGGAATAGTCGTCTTGTGTCGTCCCTCGCACAGGAGGGCCTGGGCACCTTATATACTGGTGCCCAACAACACAAGTACATGGTAGGTGCGAAGAACACTGTGGCGTAGCACACGCCGCCCAACACGGGACCAAAAGTCCAATGTGCGTCATCACACTGCTCCCTCTGTCGTTGTTGCCGTAGACACGACATTCCCTTGCCCATACCTGGCTAATGCTCCCATGATGGCTCCATGTCAGCGGTACGGGATTGTCTAGTAACTTGAACCTGCACGTCTGTACACTCCGTGATGTCTAGGATACGCCTGCACCATTGACCTATGTCCGAGATCTGTGGTACTTCTCCTATTCCGGTTTCTCCAAGAGTAACTCGGATAACACGGGCGAGTCTCCCCTGCAAAACATTGCACAACAAAGTATGTTCCAATGTACTAAGTGTATGTCGGTCAAGGTATGCCGGTACAGCCCTATGTCGGTCAACTATAACCTGATCCACTCTTTGGACACCACTTTATACCTTCCATGACCCTATTCGGGGGTAGCCCCCGACATTAGTCCCCGAAACTGGCATGGCCTAGCAAACTCGCAAGATGGGCTGCGACAGCTTCCCAAATAACAACCATGTGTTGACCAACCGACATGCCTCATGTCGGTCCAACCTTTTGTTTCGGAATCGATCTTTGATCAAAACCAAAGCAATGCCCAGCACCCGACATATTCTATGTCGAATCATCACTTGTGCCGGATCTCACACTTAGCGAGTTCTCATTCTTGATACCAACTTGTTTGTTTCGAGATACGGGTGACCTTCTCGTTTTCTCCACCAAGTGGCTAGGACACGCAGTAGAGAATAGCTTGCTCCCCCCCGTTCTGCGCACGTGATATTCGTAACATCCTAGTGTTTGGGAAGTTATAAGGATCGATCTAAATATAATATGTGCATTTGCAAACCATGCATCTAAAAATACGGGAAATTTTGGCGCGAAAGTTTAAATTAAGTAAAGTGACCAATGTTTCACTTGACATGATGAATTAGGTATAGATCATCTGGTCAAGAGTACCTTTAGAGTGATCTTTATAACATAGTATCTCTACAAACCAAATCATTTGTTAAGACAAACCATAATTGGTTATGACCAAGCACAAACTCTCAACAGCCTTAACCACAAGTCTATAAGTGACTTGGGATAATTCACTAGGTATCTAGAACTCAAAGAGGGGTGAGAATCCAAACCACATAACTAATGATCATATTTTCACAAATGAGGAATGCACAACTAAAGCATCTCATCAACAGAGATGTTATCTCCTATAAAACAACAAATCTCTAAGTTATCAATTCATGTACCCAACATCTTTCTAAATTATTTAATAACTACTAAGTGAACCTTCACAAGTGTATAACAAAAGTTCAATAGAACACAAATGGTACAAGCAAGTATTAACTCAAACCCCACAAGGGGAAATGACATACTAATTGTTATTAACATATTTATAGAATATGTACATATCTCATCAACTATAACTAAGTAGTAAAAGAAGAAATAAATCTTCTTAAAACTATTGTTGAACCTTGATCACATATGATCTTCCCAAACCTCTAAGTCAGCCTTATGCATGACAAAGATTACAAAAGAAGAATATAAAGTAAAATCATGACACTGAGAAAACAACTAGCAACTCTGACTTAAATCATTAAACTCCAATAACCTTCATATGCCATATGAAATCTCAACATTAAGGGATCATAGGATCAACTTATTATCTTAAGTCCTCATTCCACAAACACTCCACATTTCTATTCAAAACAAAATATTCAACAACTAAAGTATCTCTAGATACAACTAATGAATAACAACAAGTTATAACCTCTATTAGAGGAATTGAATTCAAAGCTAAGTAAAACCAATCATATATGAAAATAGTACATATCTTACGGGAAAAAATGAGAAGTATATTGAAGGAGAATAAAATCTTGAACCAACTCTTAATCTAGATATTGTTACCTTGTCGAGACCATTTTATCTTATTATTTCCCAACCTTCTCGAAGTCATTCTGCAAGAGAAGCAACCCACAAGAAAGGAGGAACTCCGACGAGAAGACCTGCAGAAGGATTCTTTAGAGTGTTCTAGAAGTGTTATTCCAATCTATCATAAGAGTATTTGGAAACTCTTGTATCCCAATATGATCTTATTAATCCTCAAGAAATAGTGTGATATTCCAATGTTAGTGTTTTATAGAAGTAGTTTGGTAACAAGCTTCGAGACCTTGTTAACAAATCACTTTTGTATACTCAAACAACTGAGTGTCATACACAAACAAACAGAAGGTGAGATAACCTTGTACATCTCAGCCAATTGTATATGATTAGCAATTAGGAGGCAAGTCTAGCTCACTTGTTAACATATTCTTCTTATATGCATATGGCAACTTGATATCATAAAATAAACTTACATACTTTTATACTCATCTAAGTAAAATATTTGCTGGAGTAATTGGATGTCTTCACCACAAGGGTGATACTGTTGAAGTTGGAATGCAAGAGATGATCTTATTTACAAGTGACAAAGGCAATCTGAAGACAAGTGGCAACTAGAGACAAGTACATCAGGAAACAGAAGTCAACAAGGAGAAACACTGCCTCAGTAAGGGAGCATAAGAAATTATCCAGTGAAACATTAGGTAATGTTAGAGAACTTAGAATCTCTATTCCTTGTCAAGCTCATTAGAGATGAGAAACATATAATAAATCTCTTAAATGGAAATAAGTATCCAGTAAAAAATAATAACAAGCCATTGCATCCAAATGTCTTGTGATATGTTGAGGTAGGTGGAATGTCGTGGTGGTGTCACGGCAGATGCCATAGGATGGCTAAAGATGTGGGGACGAAGGACGCTGGAGGTGCTCGGGGAGGGATCACGCGACGTGTAGACGCGTGAGGTGAAGATCAAACACTGCAAACAACACGGTCTACCCAGGTTCAGGGCCCTCGTGAGGAGGTAAAACCCCTACTCCTGCCTTTCTCTCTGTATTCTGGTGTCTCACCGAGTAGCCACAGTACAAATGTTCTTGCTACCGAGTAGCCACCCTTCTCTCTCCGGGTAGGATTAGGTCAAGAATCTCTACGTGTGGAGCATTCGTCTCTAGCATGTGATCGTCCCTCACGCAGGAGGCGGCTGGGCACCTTATATACCCGGTGCCCTGCCGGATACAGCCAAATACAGACAAGTGTCGACATTGTGTGCACATCGTCCTTGTTCCGAGTTCCCGCTGACAGCTTTGGCTTCTAAGCTTGTCCTGATGCAGAAAGTCGTTGGGCAAAACCAAGTAACCAGTCTGTTATCACTGTGCGAACACAGAGTAGGTCCCCCCTATCCTGCGACGCCCTGCTGCCACACTGTCGCTGTCAGGCACGCCGTCCCCAGATGAACAGTGCTGTGAACAGTGCCAAGTACGGTCCCGGGATATGCGGGATCCTGTGTCAGAACGGCTCCTTTGACTTCTGGCCCGAGTAGGTTCCCGCCAGTTTTACTCGGGCCAACTCTTCTACTCGAACAGATATATCTTGCTTGATATCTCCTTCTGGTCATCTTTTCGTAAGACCGAGTAGCAGTCGACCGGGTAGCAAGTACCGGGTAGGCGGCTACTCGACCAAACTTCTCTTCTGACTGTTGCCTTTATCACTTGCCTTTACCCTACTCGGGGGTAACCCCCCGACAGCAGTCCCCGAAGCTGGTAGAGCCCTGCGAACTCGTTCACTGGGCCCTGCCAGCTTAAAAACCAAGCTTGGCAACCTTGCTCATGAACCTCAATATGCCGAGTAAAACCTCCGAGTAGCACTTCGAAGAGTACCTTGAGTTTCCTTTCTTCCGAATAGAGATAGCCTCCTTCTCTGTAACCGAGTAAAAAGACTTAGGGAATTTCTTCAATCGAAGCTCTGCAGTGCAGAGCACAATCCGGCTGTCCGTGCTGCAACTGGACACGTGTCACGCATCCAAGACCGCGACGCCTCGCTGCCCAGACCCTGACAGGCCACGCGCCCAGTTTTCACGGAGCGGGCCCACGACCTCGTAATGTCCCATCACGCGCAGTAATTAGCCACGATCTCGTCGTGGGATCAATTGCGGCCGTTACGCGCGCGCTCCGCGCTGTGTGCGTTTCTAACCGGCCACAGATCCCACGCCGCACGATTTATTGCCACGATCGATCCCACTACTCCAATTCGTAACGGTTACCCGTGGTGCGGTATAAATACCCCCACGGTAACTTCCTCTTCTTCTTCCTCTGCACTTTCCTCTTCTGCCTCTCTGTTTCTCCGCCGCCGCGCAACTCTTTGCGCCGCCGCGGATTCCACCATTCCACCAATCTCTTCCAAACATTCACCACTTCCTACTCGCAACCATGGCTCGTGGCGACAGTGCTCGCGTCGGCTGGGCTGGCTCCGATGTCACCGTCGATGACTGCTCGTGGCTTGTGAACACCCGGAGGGTTCCTCCTGGTGTTCAGTGCCGACCGTCCGATGGCGAGATCGTTCCAGCCCCGCGGGAGGGCGAACACGTCGTCTTCCTCGCGCACTTCGCGCGAGGATTCGGCCTCCCTGCTTCTGATTTCCTCCGTTCTCTTCTCGACCACTACGGTCTTCAGATGCATCATCTTCCACCCAACGCGGTCGTCTTCCTCTCCTACCACGCCGTGGTGTGCGAGGCCTTCCTCGGCATTCTCCCCACGATGGAGACGTGGTCGAAGTATTTCTTCTTCCGCCAACAGAGCCAAGGCAAGAAGGACGGGGCGGCCGCCAGCAGCCGGACAACCGATACCGGCAGCGCCATGATGGTGCAGCGGACGGGAACCAACCACCCTCGCATCAAGGGCTTGGATTCTGTCCGCAAGTGGCAGAAATCCTTCCTGTACATGAAGAACATGCCCGCCACGAAGGATGCCAAGATCGAGGACCGCATCAATCTGCCCCCTTGGAGCAGTCGAGCTCCTACCGGGCAGAACTGGAAGAGCAAGCCATCCAACAACAGGAATCTGACTCAGATGGAGGAAAGGCTCGCCTATCTGATCGGAGAAGGGCTGAAGAGCGACGATCCAGTCGCCTGCTGGATCCGCAACCGAGTGCTGCCTCTACAACGACGCTCTCACCCCATGTGCTACATGGGCGGCCCTCGCGACTGTACTCGGACGACTACGTTCGAGCTCAGCAACACGGATGTCGCCGCGCACGCAAGGTCCATCCTGACCACGGGCCTCCGAGACAATTGGCAGTATGGCTTCATCCCATACAGCCGTACAAAGCCGATTGAACGGGTATGTACTTCTTACTCTGCTTCCAATACATGCAATCCGAGTAGATAGCTTCCTCTCCTTGCTGCGACTAGCATTCGCATTCTGCGCCGAGTAGGGCGCTTAGCGGAACTGCTCAGGCTTAGTATGCTTGCTGTTTGCACGCCTTGTCGGGTAGCACACTTAGGAGAAACACTTAGGCTTAATGTGCTTGATGTTTGCACGCCTTGCCGAGTAGGACACTTAGGTGAAACACTTAGGCTTAATGTGCTTGATGTTTGCACGCCTTGCCGAGTAGGACACTTAGCCGAACCGTTTAGGCTTGTTGTGCTTGGTGTTTGCACGCCTAGTCGGATAGAATGTCTTCACGCTACTCGACTCACTCTGTGATGTTTCTCTATTCTTCAGGTCCTTGACCGCCAGCTTGCTGAGAGCTGTGAACGCTTCGAGGGCAACTGGTCAGATGACCGAGAAGAAGATGACGTGGTTTCCTTCGAGACCGCGGACAAGATCAATCCTCCTGAGGCCGCCCAGACGAGTAGGCACCGTGTTGATGCATCCGTCCGCGACTGGACCGAGGACGAAGATGAAGGTAATTGAACTCATCCTGTCTGGTCGCAAGCTGCGCAAACTAACTGCTTCCTGCTTCTGAATCGCCCTTCTTCCTTTCTATTTCACAGGTGATGCCGATGCTGAGGACGGAGGCGAGGATGAGGACGACGATGAAGGTGAGGACGAGGACGATGCAGCCCTGGTCGTCCCACCTCTTTCAGTTGCCGCTCCTGTCACCCGCAAGCGGGCAGGCAGTGGCGCCCAAGAACCCCCCTCCAAGAAGAACAAAACCGAGAAGCCTGTTACCGAGAAGACGACCAAGAAGGTCGTGAAGAGGAAACGACCACCGATCCCTAGCCGCAAGGGGTAAGTTCCTTCTCGATCATACGCTTTGGTTCACTTTGTTCTTCCCGGTTGATTCCCAATCCTTTTGCTTTGCCATTTCCTCTGCCCTCTTCTTATTTCTGAACACGATTTTTCTCTTCAGAGCCCCCTTGGACGCGGATGCCGCTCGTGCGCCCACGAAGACCAAGAAGAAAGCCGCCATTGACGTTGATAAGCTCATCAACCTCGACGACGACGACAACGACACCGCCAATGCGCAAGCAGAGGACTCCGACGAGGCTCCGTACAGGGATACCGACGCCCACGACGTTGAGCAGGAGCAGCAGTCCCGCGCCGAGCAGGAGGCGCAGGATGCTGCTCGCCAGGAGTTGCCACCTTCCCCTCCAGCCACCAGGGCTGAAGAACACCATGATCCAGACCACGAGATGCATGACGACGCCTCCCTTGAGCGGCAGGAAGAAGAAGAAGAGCAGCCAGCGACAGGGGCTGCTGATCAAGAAGATCCCGCGGCCCAGCCGCGGGTAGAAGAACCGAATGCCTCACAGCCAGACCCCGCCGCCGAGCAGCGGGTAGAAGTAGTTGACGAGGCTGAGCAATACCCTCTAAGCGACGCGCAACCAGGCGCCGCGCAGGGTAGCGCTCAGCCAGACGCCGCGCCGAGTAGCGCACCACTGGCGCTGCCCACTGCACCAGACTCCTCCTTGGTGCAGAAAACCAAGACTGCAACTGGCTCTCCGGCCAAACCGGTTATGAGGAACAGCGCCCAGGAAGCCGCAGAGAAGAAGGCCGCCGAGGAGAAGGCCAAGAAAGCCACCGAGAAGAAGAAAACCGAGAAGCCAGTCACCGAGAAGCCAACAGCCAAGAAGGAAATCTCTAAGAAGCGGGCTGCCGAGATGCCGCCGCCAACATCAACTGTCCAGTCCAGTCAACTGGCTATCCGCGAGCCTGACGCGGCTGCTGTCGCCGCTGCTGCATCCACCGTCTCAGATCAGCCCTGCTACCCTCCTTACATGGTGAAGGTTAGCCAGCAGCACCAGGTCGGCTTCACCACCAAGGAACAGAAACTAGCTATTCAGAAAGGGAAGAAGGCCGTGGCAGTGGACTCCAGACCCCCAGCTCCAAATCAAGACAAATCCCTCTCCATTTCTTCACGTGGGGTTCAGGACCAGGCAGTAACGTCCCAGGGCCTTGAGCAAGTACTGGATCTGGTCGGCTTCATCGATGCCAAGTGGGACAGCAAGGTTCTTGGCAATATGAACTGGAACGGCACGGATTTGGGCGAGATAGACCATATGCGTGTCGACTGGAACAAGGTAGACCTGGGTTACAAACCCATGACTGTCTCATCCAGCTCTGCTACGCTTGCCGCCAAGATGTTTGTCCACCGCAAGAACGCCGAAGACCTTGAGCAATCCTACGCGGTAAGCTCCTACTCATCCTCTCCGAGTTGCATCTTCACTTCTCTTCTACTCGTCTTCTTTTCCTTATCCATCACCCAGTCCCCGAGATTCTGGCCGAGTAGGCGGATACTCTCTCGAGTAGCCGCCTTCTCGGGTTGAATCTCTACTACCTTGCATGATTCTTTTTTCTTTTGCTTCTCAGAATAGCGTACTGAAGCGGACCGACTTGCATCGTCGGCTACTCTGGAACCATGCTGTTGCCAGGAGGCGCATTGCCGCCCTGGAAAAAGAGAAGATAGCCGCCGAGGAAGCCGACAAGGAAGTGATGAATAGCACCCTGAGGCTGTCTGAAGTTGAAGGTACGCTTTTAGCTACGCGGTTCTTGCGTTTGGTGTTTACGCCCGCTTCTGCTTTTTGCGCTAACCAATTTTACTCTGCAGGGAAGTTGAAAGCCCTGTCCGACGAGCACGAGAACTGCCGTGCCTTCGTCGAGAATGGCCAGGCCACCATCAAGAGATTGGAAGGTACGTTGCCGTCTTCTCGGCTTGTCTCTGTGTTTCTTTCTTCGCTACTCTGCTGACCGCGCTTTGCTTTTCTCAGAAGATCATAAAAAATTGTCGAGGAACATCAAGACTGTCTCAAGCCTGCTGAGGTGAAGAAGCAACTGTCTAGCCAGGCTGTCGAGCTGATAAAAGAGCATACTGCCGAGGTGGAAACTCTCCAGACCCAGCTGCAGACTGCGCTCAAAGACGCCCTAGACTTAGCAGCCGAGAAGGATGAGCTGCTTGCCGAGAAGCAGAGGAACGAAGCGACTGCCAAGGCCAGGGAGAGGACCCTCGAACAGGAGTGCGAGGTGCTGAAAAAGAGCAATGCTGGCCTCTTCACTCAGCTAGAGGAGCTCCGTTTGATTGAGGAGAAGCATCTAGCCAACGAGGAAACTTGGAAGAATCTGCTGCAAGGGCTGCGCTACGACTTGAACAGTAAGTGCTCCCTTTTCTCTGCTTCTCTGCTACTTGGCTGCACCTTTCTTCTCTGCTTCTCGTTTCTGATCTTCTCTCATAGCTTTTGCAGAGGTTTTTCCTGATATCGTGTCTTCTTGCGCGCGTGCCCTGGCCAAGGCCCAAACGGCACGCGCTGAGAAGGGCGAGCCTATGGACACCCGAGCAGAAATTGAAGAGAGCATCCTGGTCATGCAAGGGCAATTCCAGCGCCTAGCCGGCGTGGGCACCGATCTGGTGCGCGTTGGCTTCCAGCTCCACGAACTCTTCTGGCCCCAGGACGACGCGCCAACGACCATCCGCGGGCTTGCCCTGAAGCTGCGCGGCGTGAAGGCCGAACTGAAGAAGTGGCGCGCCTCGGGAGCTCGGGCGGGTGCAGACATGATGCTGCTCTTCATCACCACTTGGTACGAAAACCTCAATATGCAGATTATCCGCGAGATGCGCCAGGAGTCCAGGTGGGAGAAGAATCCCGACTGCGTGGCCATCCGCAAGCTGGTTGCGCACGAGGTTGCGCAATATGCTGACACGGCGACCTTCATCGACGGCCTCACTGAGCCCGACACCGAGATGGAGGAGGACGAAGATGAGGAGACGGACTCAGAGGATTTGGACTTGAGCTACTTCGACTCTCCTGGTGGCAAGGCCGGGAAGGGGAAAGCTGCGGTTATTGCGGGTAGCGACGAGGAGGAGGAGGGCGAGAAGATGTCCATCGACACCGCCGCGCTCGAGTTCGGCACCTCGTCAGGAGCTGCCCTCGACGACACCGTCAACCTTCGCGCCCAAACCACCGGCTCCACTTCCGCGACAACGCCTGTCTCAGTGGCCACGGCCACTTCAGACCAGGTAGCCACCGAGCCCGACGCCGAGGACGAAGCAGCGAAGCTTGTTGATGCCAACGCAGAGGCGGACGCGACCAATGCCAGCGCCGAGGGCGAAGCCACGAAGACTGTCGACGCCAGCCCGAAAGCGGACACAACCAATGCCACTACTGAAGATGAAACAACCAAGGCCAGCACCGGGAACACCACGTCGACACATCTTTGCTCACGAATGAAAACGACGGAGTAGAGCTACATTCCAAGGGCGCTTGGTTTCCTCTCCAGCTTTATCTGCCCTGTTCGCCTGTGGTGGGCGCGCATCTACAAGATAGTATGCATCGTTGTGCAGCGCTTTGCTCACAATGAAGGGCCCTTCCCATGGAGGAGACAACTTGTGCATCCCGGCTGTGCGCTGCACAAGCCTAAGGACCATGTCTCCTTCTCGGAAAACCCTTGGGTTCACCTTTCGGCTATGATAACGCCGCAGGTTTTGCTGGTAGATAGCCGAACGTGACAGAGTCAGCTCTCTTGCTTCTTCAAGCAGGTCAACGTCGTCTTCTCGAGCTTCTCTCGCCTCCACCTCAGTGTAGAGGGTTACTCGGGGGGAGTCATGCTCTAGGTCTATTGGCAACACGGCCTCAGCCCCGTATACCAAGAAGAATGGTGTGTAGCCGGTTGACCGGTTAGGGGTAGTCCGTAGACTCCACAACACCGCTGGCAACTCGTCTAGCCAACACCCAGGTGTTTTCAGCAGTGGCTCAATCAGCCTTGGCTTTATGCCTGCCAGTACCATGCCGTTTGCTCTTTCCACTTGTCCATTGGAGGCTGGATGCGCAACAGACGCAACATCTAGTCGGATGTGCTTATCTCTGCAGAACCGCACCATTGCTCCCTCTGCGAAGTTTGTGCCGTTGTCGGTGATGATGCTGTGCGGGTAGCCATATCTCAGGATCACATCCTTCAAGAATTTCACAGCTGTGGCCCCATCGCACTTCCGAATAGGCTTCACTTCAATCCACTTGGTGAATTTGTCCACCATGACCAAGATGTGAGTCATGTTGCCTCTAGCCGCCTGGAAGGGTCCGACCATGTCCAAACACCAAACAGCAAATGGCCAAGTGATAGGAATGGTTTTCAACTCGGAAGCAGGCATGTGAATCTTGCTTGCAAACATCTGGCAGCCATTGCACTTCCTCACGATGTCCTCAGCTTGCTGCAGAGCTGTGAGCCAGTAGAAGCCATGCCGAAAAGCTTTCTTGACCAATGCCCGAGAAGAGGCGTGGTGCCCGCATTCTCCTTGGTGTATCTCTACCAGAATCTCTTTCCCCTCTTCTGGTTCTACGCAGCGTTGCAGCACGCCGGTGGCACTCCTCTTGTGCAGCACATCTCGGAATATAGTGTAGCCCTTGGATCTTCTCTGAATCTGTCTTGCGGCCACCTCATCTTCTGGCAGAGTACCGTCCCTTAGAAAGGATAATATGGGCATGGCCCAACTCGGTGTCTCCCGTGTGGGAAACACTGGTTCGTCCACTTCCATCGGGACAGGTACCTCTGGTTGCTCTTTAGGGTTGGGAGCACTTCTCTGGAGCCCTGATCGATTGGCAAGGACTTCCTCAATGAATGCGACAGTCCCCGGGTTAAGGACAGCAGTCCCCGAGTAAAGAGTGGCAGTCCCCGAGTAAGGAGTGGCAGTCCCCGAGTAGGGAATGGCAGTCCCCGAGTAGTGAATGGCAGTCCCCGAGTCGGGAGTGGCAGTCCCCGAGTAGGGAATGGCAGTCCCCGAGTAGGGAATGACAGTCCCCGAGTCGGGAGTGGCAGTCCCCGAGTAAGGAGTGGCAGTCCCCGAGTAGAGGACGACAGTCCCCGAGTCAGAAGCAGCAGTCCCCGGGTTTCCTGTGGCATTCTCCCAGTCAATCTCCATGGGATCAGATTCCTCATTTGGCAGAGAAGGAACAAATATGGACTCCGAGTTGGGAGAGGGCTTGATGGACGGCTTCCTCAAGTGCTCCAAGGCAACCCCCGCCGAGATGGATTGCCGAGAAGATCCCAACTTGGACAGCTCATCTGCCGCTTCGTTCTCTGCTCGGTGAATGTGCTGGAACTCGCAGCCTTCGAGGAATCCAGTCATGGACTGTACCAGGAATCGATAGGATGCCATGTTGGCATCTAGAGCATCCCAAGTGCCAGAGACTTGCTGCACCACCAGATCTGAATCGCCATAGCATATAATGCGCTGCACGCCAACCTCCTTGGCTACCCGCAAGCCATGCACCACTGCCTCGTACTCTGCTACGTTGTTGGACGCCTTGAAATGAATCTGCAGCACATACCTGAGTTGGTCTCGCTTGGGTGACGTAAGCACTACGCCAGCACCAAGGCCTTCCTTCACCTTCGAGCCATCAAAGTGCATCTTCCAGTAATTAGAAACTGGAGCACGAGGTTCATACTGCACCTCGGCCCAATCCACCAGGAATTCCGCCATAATCTGAGACTTGATAGCTTCTCTTCTCGCATACGCGGGCGCATACGCGGCCAGCTCGATTGCCCACTTGGCTACTCTGCCACTCGCCTCCTTGTTGCCCATGATATCCGAGATGGGAGCAGAGCTCACAACCGTGATAGGATGCTCTTGGAAGTAATGCTTTAGCTTCTTGGCGCCCAGGTACACGCCGTAGGTCATCTTCTGGTAGTGCGGGTAGTTTTGCTTGGAGCTGGACAGCACTTCGCTGAGATAGTACACTGGGCGCTGCACACTCTTGCCTTCTTCTTCTCGTTCCACCACAATCACCACACTGACTACTCTTGGTCGCAGCAATGTACAGCAGCATTGGCTCCTTGGGTAGCGGACTAGCCAAGATGGGAGCGCTAGCCAGCATTGCTTTCAGCTCGTTGAATGCCACATCCGCTTGCGGAGTCCAGACAAACTTGTCACTTTTCTTCATCAGCTGGTACAGAGGCAGGGCCTTCTCGCCCATTCGGCCCAGAAAACGGCTCAGAGATGCCAAGCAACCAGTGAACTTCTGTACATCCTTCAGGGATCTCGGCAAAGACATGCTCTCAATAGCTTTTATCTTTGAAGGATTGGCTTCAATGCCCCGACTAGACACCAGGAAGCCGAGTAGCTTGCCAGCCGGGACACCAAAGGTGCATTTACTCGGATTCAGCTTCATTTTGTACTTGCGTAGGTTAGCAAAGGTTTCCTCCAGGTCGGCAAGCAGAGTATGTGTTTTATTCGTTTTGATGACAATGTCATCTACGTACACCTGCACATTCTTGCCGAGCTGGTCGTGCAAGCATTTCTGCATGCATCTCTGATAGGTTGCACCCGCATTCCTCAAGCCAAAACACATAACACGATAGCAATAAGCCCCGTACGGAGTAATGAAAGCAGTCTTTATTTGATCAGCAGGATTGAGTGCAATCTGGTGGAAACCAGAGTAGGCATCTATGAAAGACAGCAGTTCACAACCAGCAGTGGAATCGATCACCTGATCGATGCGAGGTAGCGGGAAGGGATCCTTGGGGCATGCCTTGTTCAGGTCGGTGTAGTCGACACGCATGCGCCATGCAGTGGCAGCCTTGGGATCCTCCTTCTTCTTCTCGACCATTACCGGGTTGGCTAGCCAATCCGGATGCAGCACCTCCATGATGAAATTGCTTATCAGCAGTTTGGTGATCTGGTCGCCAATGGCTTTCCTTCTCTCATCTCCGAAGCGGCGCATAGCCTGCTTCACTGGCTTGGCGTCAGGACAGACATGTAATGAGTGCTCAACCAACTCCCTCGGGACTCCTGGTAGATCTTCATTAGACCAGGCGAATACATCCCGATTCTCACGGAGGAAGTGGATGAGCTCGCTTTCCTATTTCTCCGCCAACCCGGAGCCAATGATAGCTACGCGGTCGGGGAACTCGGGGTCGACCTGTACCTTCTTGGTTTCCTGAGATGCCTGGAACGCGGTCCCGTGTTGGGTACTCGGCACGCCTTGCGCGCCAGCTTGCGCGGATTGCGCCATGGCCACCACCTCATACATCTTCTTCTTCTCGGCAGCAATCACCATCGACTCCGCCAACTGGGAACCAGCAGAGGCACACTCCATGGACTTCTAGTAATCACCAGAGATAGTAATTATGCCATTGGGAACAGGGATCTTCATCTTCAGATATGCAACATGAGTAGAGGCCATGAACTTGCTCAGAGCGGGCCTGCCGAGTAGAGCATGGTAAGGGCTCTGATGATCAACCACTTCGAACTGCAGGCGCTCTGTGCGGCAGTTCTCCCTGGTGCCGAATAGCACATCTATCCACACTCGGCCAATCGGGTTGCACGAGATCCCGGGCACAATGCCATGGAAAGTGGTCTTGCTGGGCAGCAGCATGTTCTCGGCCAGGCCAAGCTTCTCGAGTGTGTCTTTGTACACGATGTTGATGCTGCTGCCGTTGTCGATTAGCACCTTGCTGAACCTCACATTCTTCTCGGGACCCAGGAAGGTAGGATCCAACACCAAGGCGTAGCTACCCGGGTTGGGCATCACCTTGGGATGATCTACTCGAGACCACCTGATCTCTTGGTCACACCAGTACATGTAGTGAGGGACAGCAGGAATCACTGCATTGACCTCCATAGCACGCCTGTGCTGTGATTGCTTGTCGACTGGCTCAGAGGTGAAGATCATGTAGCTCTCATGGTGCTCTTGGTACTGGTTGGAGCCTCCGCCCCCATTGTTGCCGTTGTTGTTGTTGCCCTGGTAGTTGTTGTTGCCTCTGTTGTTGTTGCGGTTGTAGTTGTTGTTGTTGTTGCGGTAGCTCTCATTGTTGAAGTGTCGGTTGGCTCCTAAAGCCACTTGGTTCACATTTTCTCTTCTCGGGAACACTGGCGGCCGAGCTGCAGGTGCGCGAGTAGGCTGCACATTGGCATTGGCCGCTGGCAGAGGAGGAGGAGGAGGCAAGCCATCATTCTTGATCACATCCCACCACTCGCACTGCCGAGTAGTGTGGTTAGCATGCCTTGAGGGGTGATGAGTGTGAAAACTGCATGGGCCATCCTTCATGTCGTCAAAGACGAACTTCCTCGGCTGCTCGGAGTTGCCGCTACCCGACTGAGGAGTACGGAATGGTTTCTTGTTGCCTTGGCCCTGGTTCTGGTTCTGCCCGTAGGCTCCAGCAGGTTTCTGCCTTTGGCTACCCCCAGCTCCAACAGCCACTGCATTCACCTCTTCAGGATCATACCGAGTATCTATTCGGTCACCCCTGCGCTTGTTGCGGAACTCGTTGCGCTTGCTGTTGCTGAAGTTTCTTCTCGGCTCAGAGGAGTCCATCAGGGGCTGAGTAGGATCACCGAGTGCGTACTGATCCGCAATCTTGATGGTCTCCGCCAGAGTGTTTGGCATCTCCCTCTGCAACCTCTGCCACAACATGCTGCCATGTCTGCATCCCTGCGCAAACCAAGTGATGGCCTGGGCTTCATTCACACCTTCACAGGTGTTCCTCAATGTGCTCCACCGAGTAAGGTACTCGCGGTCCGTCTCATCTTCTCGCTGCCTGCAAGCGGATAGCTGCTGTGGCCTATTCGGCCTCTTGTATGTGCTCGTGAAGTTGCTGATGAAGGCGTCCGAGAAATCCAGCCAGCAGTTGATGCTGTTCTTGGGCAAGTTGTTGAGCCAAGTGCGAGCTGGACCCTCTAGCATCTGCGGGACATAGCGCACCGCCCATCTCCTGTTGCCGTTCGCGATATGAACCGCGGTGACATAGTCATTGAGCCAATCTTCCGGCTTGGTGCTGCCGTTGTAGCTCTTGGTGCCCCTTGCGAGCTGGAAGTTCTTCACGGACGGCTCGTTCATGATGCGCGGGCCAAAGCACTCGGGGCCAGGAGGACCCGTGTTCTCCAGCCGGGCTGACAAGTTGATCCTGTCCAGCTGATGCCTCGCATCTCCAGGCGCCAACACGCGCTCGCCAACACGGTCCAGAATGTCATAGCCAGCCATATCCATGGCCGAGTAGCCGTCATCATATCTGTCCACCTGCACAGCTGCAGGCTGCTCCACCGGGTTGGCGACTAGCGCCACTGCGCGCGGCTGGTGCCTCTGCCGAGTAGGCTGAGCAGCGGGACGCTGAGAAGGACCTGGGCGCGCTCCACCTCGGGCCTGGCTTTGAGCTTGATGGGCTTGGGAGCCTGCTCTTGCAGCGTTGTGTTCCTGCCCGGGCTGCTGCGGCACAGCAAGCTGTCTCGCAGTAGCAGCCGGGTCATACACCTGCATTTGCCTATCTCTGGCGGAACGTCCGCTGCGGCTCTTCTCGCGGCTGGGGTGCGGAGACGAGGCCTGATCATTAGATCTAGCCGCGTGCGAGTGCACCACCTGCGAAGCTCCAGCACCCGGGTTGGCTTTTCGGAACTCCTCATTCTGCCTAGCGGCCTCCAACACCAACTCATTGAGCCTTTCCTGCTGCCTAACGCGCGCGTCGCCGTCAAGACGAGGCAACTCGGCGGCAACGGCCTCTGCAGCTCTAAGTGTCTTGGCGGGGGTGCTATATCTAGGCCTGGTGGAAGTGTTTGCGGTGGCGGACTGAGCGGGAACCTCTACAACTGTCGCCATCTCGGCACCAAGGTTGCGCCGCGTGGCGCCTACTCTGCTAGCTCTCCTAGTGACTGGCGTGAAGCCGTGAGCCTTGTTGTACTCAAGCTGATCTAAGCTAAGCTCTAGCCTGATCTTGTCCAACTCCGCCTGCTCGGCGAGCAGCTCCTGGCGTTGCCGCTCGAGCTGCTCCTTCATGCTCAGGAGCTCGAGGTCGGTGGGAGGCGACATGCCATTCCGCCCAGCCGACGCGGGAATAGTCGGAGTGGTGGAGGGAGGGAGGTTGCAGTCCTTCTCGTAAGGCCTGTGGGTCCTGCCACCAGCGCTCGAGGCAGCAAGATCCTCGACGACAACCGCGGCGCCAGCAGCGGCTGCGCCGGTGTTTGCCGCCAAGCCAGTCACCATCACCTCAGCGCGGTCCGCAGAGCGGCGAGCAGGCCTTCCGCGAGCAGTGATCACAGCAGGAGGATCCTCCGCGTCGTGCACCAGCTCCGGGTAGTCGCGGTCGATGACGGTGGCGACGTAGACGAGGTGCGCGCCGAAGGAGATCACCGTGCCGCCCTCCGGCATGGCCTTGCCGCCGAAGTCGCCTGCGTTGTCGGTGACGAAATCGAAGGAGCCGAATCTGTGGACAAGGCCACAGACTACGCGCTCCGCTGAAGAAGATCCCGTCCGAACAGAAACTCCAGCCAGCGCCGCTGGTTGCCCCACGGTGGGCGCCAACTGTCGTGGTGGTGTCACGGCAGATGCCATAGGATGGCTAAAGATGTGGGGACGAAGGACGCTGGAGGTGCTCGGGGAGGGATCACGCGACGTGTAGACGCGTGAGGTGAAGATCAAACACTGCAAACAACACGGTCTACCCAGGTTCAGGGCCCTCGTGAGGAGGTAAAACCCCTACTCCTGCCTTTCTCTCTGTATTCTGGTGTCTCACCGAGTAGCCACAGTACAAATGTTCTTGCTACCGAGTAGCCACCCTTCTCTCTCCGGGTAGGATTAGGTCAAGAATCTCTACGTGTGGAGCATTCGTCTCTAGCATGTGATCGTCCCTCGCGCAGGAGGCGGCTGGGCACCTTATATACCCGGTGCCCTGCCGGATACAGCCAAATACAAACAAGTGTCGACATTGTGTGCACATCGTCCTTCTTCCGAGTTCCCGCTGACAGCTTTGGCTTCTAAGCTTGTCCTGATGCAGAAAGTCGTTGGGCAAAACCAAGTAACCAGTCTGTTATCACTGTGCGAACACAGAGTAGGTCCCCCTATCCTGCGACGCCCTGCTGCCACACTGTCGCTGTCAGGCACGCCGTCCCCAGATGAACAGTGCTGTGAACAGTGCCAAGTACGGACCCGGGATATGCGGGATCCTGTGTCAGAACGGCTCCTTTGACTTCTGGCCCGAGTAGGTTCCCGCCAGTTTTACTCGGGCCAACTCTTCTACTCGAACAGATATATCTTGCTTGATATCTCCTTCTGGTCATCTTTTCGTAAGACCGAGTAGCAGTCGACCGGGTAGCAAGTACCAGGTAGGCGGCTACTCGACCAAACTTCTCTTCTGACTGTTGCCTTTATCACTTGCCTTTACCCTACTCGGGGGTAACCCCCCGACATGGAAACAAGCTTAACTACCTTGTTTTCCAGATCCTTCTCATCCATAAGAAAAATGGATAATAACAAGAATTCATCCATACACCAACATGTAAATGATTACATGTTCTAAAAACAACAGTGGATAATATCCATACTTGTAAACAAGCTTGAAAAACAAACATATAATCTCTTTATATTGGGTATCAATGTGAGCTTAAGCCACTCATGTTTTACACCTGATCAAGTACTTATATATCAAAACATGGCTTACACACACTATAAGGAAATGTCCACCAGACTTGATAAGAAACTCAAATATGGAAATAACAAAGCGACACCAAGGAAAACAAATCCATTTATTACCCAACAACATTTGGTATGTCACGGAATAAATTCCCTATTGGGTGATTTCAATTACAATGCATAGAAACACTACTAAGTAGTTTTACTAATTGTTTCCTACAAAACTTGTATCAACATTATTCAATTTTGAAACACACCACTTTGTTAATCATATGATTGTTGTGTGTGCTCATGTTAATTATGCCTAAAAGAATTTTGAGTCCATGTGAAATCAAATTGAAAGAAAACAACAAAACCACTTAATTTAGCACCCTAAGTTTAATATTTAAATCTTCTTCAATTTCACCAAAACAAAACATGGTGACGTGTAAAATTTTATAAGGAATTCAAATATGATTTTTAATAAATTTTTTGTTTACAAGAAGGCCCTGGAAACAATGTTTTATTATCAGTTTACATAAACAGAAGGACACATCTGTAATTACGCGAACTTTCAGGGGATATTAATAAAATTGTTATTTTCTTTTCTTCAACCTCCAGCCAGAAAGCGTAGGAGGGACGTGGTCGTGTTGATCCGTCGTTGCCACCTCCTGCTCACCGTCTTTGTGCGTAGATAAAGCCTGAGGGGAAACGTATGCATCGGGCATTCCTCTCCTCTTGCTCTCTGTCTCTCTCCGCAACACACAGGAGTAGAAACCCTAACCTCTCGGGTCGTCGCCGATCGCCGTCGTTTCCGGCCACTCCGTGAAGAACAGAGGACATCACCAGAACCGCCATCCTATTTCCTCTCTCCTAGTCGAATATGGCGTTCTGGGAAGTCCTGGAGCCGGTGTATTTCACCATCGTTTCCTCTGCGGTCGCCGTGGAATGGATCCTCGCCGTCGATTCCGGTCACCATTACCTTCCCCGGCCTCGTCATCGTGTTCCGGGTGGGCTTGTCCACCTCGGAGTGCTTTCCGTTTAGAGGTTGGTCAACTAAATCGTGATGCCACCATAAGCCACCACAGATGGTCGCCGCCAACCTCTTGGTACAAATTTCGCCACCCACAGACTCCTCTCGAACTCGTCTAGCTAATAGCAAGACTCAATCGCATCAATTCGGGCTAAATTACAGAGTTTGCATGATTTCTCCCGAGATGACATCACCCTGACGCCAGCATGACGTCAGGAGGAATTTTATTTTAATTTTTATTTATTTTTTAAAATTAAAATTAATATGACAGGTGGGCCCCACGTGTCAATTTAAAATAGGAAGAAAAATAATTAAAATTAATAATTCAATAACTTTTAAAATACTTATCAGAAAAATGTAAAATATATATATACCTGTTTAGAAAAATAAAATCTATCTATTTATCAAATTTTTATAAAATTTAAAATTAAATATTTATTGAATTAAATTAAATCATTTAAAAATTAATAAAATAATAAATAATTCAAAAAATCAGAAAAATACAAGTTATATGCCAAATTGCTCAAAATGACAAATGCAACTCATCTATGATAATTTCAAAGTCAACTGAAAAAGTTTTCATGTGTGCAATATTTTGCTTGGTAATTTAATTCATTCAAAATTGGAAAATGACTAACTTATTCAAATCTTTTGACAAAACTTCAAGTGATATACCAAATTAAAGAGTAAAACATTTCCAACTCAAATATGCCAAAAACCAAACATATTTTTTTAACTTGAGAACCCTATTTTTAAAAGTATAATGGAATGCATTAATATTCCAATCTAACCTTAAGTAACCAACATCAACTGTTTTCAATTAACATCAAACTCCTAAAAGTTTTATAGTTCATAACCTCATCACCAACCATAATGTATCACAATTAGGTAGAGTTGATTGTATTTTTTACTCACCTTCAGTTAAATTCTTTGGTCTTAGCCCTACACTTTTCAAAAACGAAAACAACATGTGTTGTTATTTCCTTAAAATTGTTTGCAATATGATATTGCCTTGTGTTATAACCATGTGATAAATACGTATAATTTAAGCATGATAAAAATTTCTTGTTAAATAAAAGTTAAGCACACATTAGTCTAAAAGAAGTAACAACCTCATCATCACAAGTAATGAAACAACTCTACGTCACCTAAAACCTGTGTGATAAAGTTATCAGATCAAACGTAGCTTACACTTGTAAGCTGGGGTATTTTCAGGGTATTTTTTGATGCATCTCATTACTATGCATGTATCATCTTGCCAGTGTTTTTAGTAGCCCTTACCGGGACTACTTTGCTATCTTTCAGATCTCGGAATTTCTCTACGCAACCCTCGAACCCCGAAGACATTAATTAATGTTATTGTCTCTATCTTAGGAAAGTTCATCACTTCCTCATATCCTTTGCAGTATTTCCTAACGAACTATTTACAAAAACCCTATCGTATTACCACATATTCTCAAAAGAATGCATGATCCTATTTTTTATAATAATATGACTATTTGAATGACTATCCGAGTGTTAGTGTACTCTTTGGTGGGCGGATGGGACCATGGTAAGATTAATAGGTCAAAGAAAGGTTCCATCTGCATGGGGAAGTTTTACCTAGGAATTAACAAAAAATGACGTTAGGATTCTTGCGCTGTAAATACCACGTTAACCATGGGTCTTGTATGGGGCGAGTAAGCCAGCTGTGATCTTTTCCCGTTCACATGTCAACTGGCTGCCAGAGACGTACACTGTAGGTCTTGCGAGACTAAATTCACATGGTTGGTATCCCTTAATTCCCACGGACTCTAGGGCCTATGATGGTCTGCCCGGGGTGCCTAGGTATCCATCGTGAGGGGTGGAATCATAGGTTAAACCTACGTGGCGGAAATGGGTGGGCATGTGTTATGCGAAGAAGCATGGTTTGGTTTGGATCAACAACCGGGCCCCACACCTATGTGGGTGTGGACAGGAAATCGAGCCTGGTTGTGCAACATGGTATTGATCGCCTATGGGTAAAGTAACGCACCTCTGCAGAGTGTAAAAGGATGTGGCATGTTACCCCTATTCCGGAAAGGAGTTGTGAACGCCGCAGGAAAGGCAACTCCATGAAGTTCTAGCCCTGTGAAGACTTGGCGGACATAGTTTTCAATATAAAAGCAACCTCTTGAAGAAATATTTAGAAAAACCTTGCATTTGCTTATGACTCATTCGAGTCTAGTTAGTGCATCAAACTACACAATATGTATCATGAAATTTTTGAGTCACGCTCGTTACTCATTCGTTCCTGTTTGACCTCCTGCTTAGAGTTGAAGCCCTTAAGGAAGTCTTCATCGGGAAGCCATCATTACCTCATGAAGCTAGGTGGAGTCATATCTTACTTAGCCAATGAAGCATCATCATCAACAACACTGTTGGAGGAGAAGCTATCAAGGTGTAGGTGGAGTCCATTCCTAGACTTAGATTCTCTCAAGCCATAGATTAGGACTGACATCAACCATAGTGGATTAGGTTCCGAGCTAGAGTTCTTCTCCAGCTTGGAGCTTCGATTTGATTCTTATGATGTTTCATTTGCATGAGATCTTCTTTGATTCATCAAAGAGACTCTCGAGATTTTGTAATGAAAGTTTGTATCCTATAGCTTTGCTTGGACCTGCTATGTTTCTGTTGTACCACCCTGAGTGATGTAATATTCACGGATAAGTCCTTCTATGAGTATTATGCCAACGACTTGCACACTACACATGCAGTGGTGTGCTGGGTCACCGCAATAGTGTTGTCACTGTGCACACGCCACACACGTCCATGGGCCCCACTTGCTGTCAAGTCACTTCAGCCACTCGAGTGTGTCCCGCCGTAATCCGCGGGATTAACTGCTCCACTACGTTGCAGTTACCCTGTGCGGTTGCTCTTCTGCGTGGGGTCGTGGGGCAATTAAACTGTTGCGGTTACGCATGATTGTGCGCAGTTAATCCACGCCGATACACCTTCCTGAGGTATAAATAGCATATCGGGAGCGCGACACACCGCACTTCTCCCCGCACGCACCCGCTATTCCCCTTCACCGCGCGCAGAGCACGGAGCTCCACGCCTCCGCACCGTACTTCACGCTGTAGCGCCGTGCTAGTAACCGGAGACCGGACACCGCCATTTCTGCCTGCACCGCGCCACGCCGTAGCGTCGTGGAACGCATCACCGCCACCGCTCCGCTCACCGCAACAGCGCCGCGCGCCACCGCGGAACCGCCTTCGTCTTCGTCACTGGAGCCCTCATCGACACCGCCGTTCACCTCCGCGCCCGGTTTCGCTGTCGCCACCGCCACCTGTGCTGCTTCACATCTCTTCACCGCCACCGGAGCACCGCAACTCCGGCGTTCTCCTTCGCGCATCTATTTGCCGCCGAGACGGATCTTCCAGAACCGTCGTGCCTCTCCTTCACCCCCATGGTCTCCCATGAGCTCTTCGCCGTGGAACACGAAGATGAGGTGTTCGAAGAATCCACCCGCGCCGCCTGGAAGGGCTCGCAGGTCACCGCATCCGAGATCCAGTGGTTGTTCGACACACGCCGGATCCCGGAAGGGGTTGAATGTCGGCTTCCAGGAGAGCAGACCGTCCCCAAGCCAAGAACTGGTGAGTATGTCGTTTTCCTTGCTCACTTCGAGTGGGGATTCAGTTTACCTCTTAGTGATTTCATGCACCGATTCTTCGATAGATTCGGCCTCTAGCCACACCATCTCCTGGCAAACGCCATTACCACTCTTTCTTATTTTATCTCTTTATCCGAGGGTTACCAAGGTCTCTAGCCCACAATCAACAAGTGGTGCAAATACCTCCTATTCTGGAAACAGGTTATCCCGGACACGGAGAACCCGGGAGCTCCCAAACAGATGACCCAGTGTGGCGCCGCCACGGTCATTCCCCGACGCAATTCTATCTTCCCCAGGATTGGGAGCCTAGAATATTCCCGTAAATGGCTCCGCTCTTTCTTCTACGTGAAGAACACCGCCAAGACCGACTTGATCCGGTTCCCGACATACAACATGAGCCCTCTAGTGGCAATGCAAAACTGGAAGCACAACCACCGGGATACGATTCCTGAGATCAACTTGGCCCATCATTCCCGAGATCAACTTGGCCCATCAGACCATGATGCATGTAAAATGCATACATGAACTTTGCATGTTATTACTTGTTTTCCTACATATTAGCAACTAATATTCATGTTTATAATGATTTGGGGGATTTTCTGAACAATCCCCCTTCTTTTGGTTCTAACCCTGTTTTTCCAGAAAACGTACTTTTTAGTGTTTCAGACTTTCCGGGAGCTTCGGGACTCGAAAAAGGACAAGGCCAAAGAGCACGGTTCAGAATTTTCGAGACGAAGACCATGGGCCAAAGTAGAGGGCCAAAAGGCCAACCAGGTGGAAAAGAGGACCCTCCACGCGGCCAGATTCCTTGGCCGCGTGTGGGGCCCCCTTTTTGCCCCCGTGGCTCCGATGCCGTCGATCTTTCTTCTCCCGAGTGTCTCGTGACCTAAAAAATACTTTATAAAGGGTCCCCTGACCTTTTCGAGAAGGAGGCGGCGCCGAGAGACGAAACCACGAAACAGAGAGACAGAAGGCTGCCGCCGGAGAAGATCGGAGGGGGGAAACGCCGCCGGGATCACCCCCGGAGGGCTCCACCCCCTCTGGCGTGTTCATCATCAACATCTACAGCAAGATCATCTCCATCTCTCCACTGTAATCTCTTGGCAAACACGATGTATGATGCAATACTATATTCCCTTGATGTATTGTGTCTCCCCGTCTATGTTTGAGTAGTGAATTGTTCTTGGCAATGGTGAAATAGTTCGTTGATTGGTTGCATACAAGTTTGTTATCTTCTATGATTGTCTTTATGTACAATATATGAGTGCACGCATATGTTGGGGAATGCATGTAAGGTGATCACCGGTAGCATAATGGAGTGGTGGTGACTTGGGAGTGACAGTAACCTGAGACCGAGACACAAAGTTAAGTTATTGGGGGATATATATAGGGGACCTTAGAATGTAAGGATATGGTGGGACTTTATGTCTTAATCAATCTTGTGCAGTCATTTACTTGGCCACATGATCCATCATAAGGGGTTGTAGATCATTTACTTGACTATACCTATTCATGGCTCCTTCCTAGAAGAAACAACTAAGACTAAAACATGTGCTTCACTAATTGTGACAACCACACGAACGAAACACCTATTGCTAGAACACTTGCTCCCTTGAGATACTTGAGATATTTGCTGCTTGCTACTTGTGAAACTTGCTTAGAAACTTGCTTTAGAAACTTGCTCTAGGATTACTTGCATTTTAAACTTGCTTCACTAGTTACTAGACAAACCACACTCCACGTCACTTGCTTTTAATTAGTTAGTTCCTTTTAGTCAAACTTATTGTTTTGCATAAACAGCCATATAAGAGGGTTATAGGGCTTCAGAGAATAGATAGCTTACCTTCAGCTCCTCGTGGGTTCGACACTCAAATACTTATCGAAAGGTAATACAATTGATCTCCTGCACTTGGGAGTCATCAAGCACTTTTCTGGCGCCGTTGCCGGGAAGCGTTGTGCTAAGCTTTTATTCTTGTTTGCATTGCATACTAACATATAAACCTAAAACACAAAAAAAAATTTATAAAATGGAAAACAACCAAACAATTTTAGAACTGTATAATATCTACCTTGAATTAGGACATGAAGTGTTTGAGGAGAAATTGAAAAATTATTTGCACAACAATCATATTTGTGGTAGTACTAATTCTTTGAACACCTTTATTGCTAAGGAAAAACTTGAGATTGGGGAAGTTTGTCTTGATGAATATGATATTTTTAGTCCCCCTACTATTGAGGATAAAAATGATATACTTGCTGATTCTATGGAAAGTTTTAAGCTTGGGGAAGTTGGTTTTGATGAGCATGATATTTCTAGTTCCCCAAGCTTGGAGGAGAAAATTCACTTTGATGATACTATGCCTCCTATATATGATGATTGCAATGAAAATTATGAATGTTTAACTCCCACTATCACTAATGAGGATTTTACTTATGTGGAGAGTAGTGATTCTTTTATGCATGTGGCTCATGATAAGAATGTTTTATGTGATATTCATATTGTTGAATCTATTAATGATGCTACTGAAAATTATTATGAGAGAGGGAAACATGGTTACACATATTTCAACAATATTAAGTTTCCCCTCTTTATGCTAAAAGTATTGAAGTTGCACTTGATATACCTTTCTATGCTTGCTATTATGTGCTTCTTTTATTTGTTTCATTACAAAATGCCAATGCATAGGAAAGGGGTTAGACTTAAAAATAAATTGTTTAATATTTTTTTGGTGTGTTCCTTATGCTTTAATTTCCTATTCGGTTTGAGGATACATTTATGTCTTTTCAACATGTAAAATACCTTTACCTACTGTTATCTATCATTTAGTTTAAGATTTTCCTTTTATAAATTTTTTTGGAAAGTAAATGAGAAGGATGAGTAATGGAGAAGTTGGGGTCGACCTTGAACATGTGTTGTTCATGCCAATGAAACCATTGCAAAGTCTCTATCATTAAAACTTTTTCCAAAGCTAAAAACAATAAAAATATTAGTTCACTACTGTAACATCACATTTATGTCTTATTTCTCATCATAAATGGCAAGAATAATCTTATATGAGAGATAGGATTAAACAATAGTAATTAGTTGTCCAGAAAACAGATTCCTGAACTTCACTGCGAAAAATGTTTAAAATCACAGAAGTGGAATTTTGACCTGGTAATTTACGACAGCAATACTTAGTTATCACTACATATTTCATTAGTTTTAAGTTTTCTGATTTGATCAACTTAAGTGCCTCTAAAAATTCACTCTTTACGGGCTGTTCAGTTTTTGGCAGATTATGTCTTTATTTTGCATTGCTCTCATTACTTGTGTTTTGTGTGGTTCTTTTGATCAAGGAGCAATGCACAACTGTAGTAAAAGTAGTTAATATTTAGAATCAACTCATTATGTGTCTTTGCTATACCTATGTGGATTTTATTTATGGAGGCACTAACCCCTCTAATCAAGTTTTATGTTGAGATTTGTGTAAGAAGAATTTTTCAGGAGGAAGAGTTGAGTGAGATGAACAAAGATCAAGAGGGACAACCAATCAAGCTTGGGGATGTACCCATGGGCTCACCCTACATGTATCAAATAAGTACAAGAATCCAAGCTTGGGGATGCCGAGCCACCTCACTCCAACCATCATGATGTTAAGTAAGAAAAGCCTAGCTATACGGCTATCAATAAAGCGCTTTACGGGAGGCAACCCGGTTGTTCTTAGTTGGTTTTTCCTAGTGTCCTTTTTCTGTAACAAGAGACTTAGTCTTTAGTTTAGTTTCTGGAGTTTTCAATAAAGTATCAAGTTTCACCCATTTGGATTTAAAAGTTGTTATCCTAGTTCTTGGAATTTCTGTTTCAGCACAATTCTGCTCACCGTACGATTTTTCATTTTTTTATCTGTAAGTCGGATTGAGCTAATTTTTTAGTCTGTTCTGCAACTTTTCATACTCTGTAAGCTCAAAAATTGGATTATTTTTTTGATGAGTCTAGCTTAGGGAAAACGTTCGTTTTTCTGCTATTGCTTTTCTGGACAGATTTTGCCTTCTTTTGTTGGATGCACTCTTTGGGTTTCAGACTTGAATTTTCTTGATCTTTTCGAGCTAGAGAGTGAACATACAACATTATGAACCTTATTGTATATCTTCTGGAGCATTTGTTTTGGAATTTTGCGCAGCATGCATACGTTTTGTTTGTCCTTGCTAATCTCACCCCACAGAAAAAGAATGGGAGAAACATGTTTTGTAAAGTTTTTTTTACAGGGAATAGAGGAGCTGCGCCAAGAAAGATCCAAGAGTGGTGAAAACCACAAGCTTGGGGATGTGGTGAACACCCCCCAGACCAACACTCTTTTGGTTAGCACACGTCTACTTTCTGTTTTTCTAAGCAAAGCATTTATCGCAGAAACTTGCAGCGTCTAGTTTTGTTTTTTTAGTTTATTTGTGAGACCACCACCACAATTATCTTTATGAGAATCAGCTACTAGAATAATGGGTTGAATTAAGTTGGATGCTGTTATATTTATTGGGAAAGGGATGCTTTAGTTGATTATAAAAGCTACTTATAGTTGCATGATTTATATGCTGTTTTAGGTGTAGAAATTTACAATAGTGTTGTCATGAGCTATCTCTTATTCATGTTTTTAATGTTAATTGTTAGTTTACTTAGTTTGTCGTAGTTCTATGGACACTAATGCATGCATAGTAGCTGGTCAACTATCTCCCTCTTGCTAGCCAAAAAGGTAAAAATTCCAACAAGTATAAACTTGTTTCCAACACCCTTTAGCCAAGTATTTCCAGTGAGTCCACCATATCTACCTATTAGCTTCAGAGCTATTCCGAGTATGTTCACCATGTTATAGTGTTATTTATGTTCTAAATTAATATATTCACTTTATTAATTGTCATGAGCTGAATTTGGGATAGGACTCTCACGAACTTTTGAATGCACACCTTTCTTTTCATTGCACTTAATAAACATGACCCAATAACGGGAGCTAAAAGTTTTGTGTTTGACAAGTGTTTGGTTGGGAGCTAGCTATAAACCTGTATCACTGGAAAGCTTTCAACATTGCACAAAAATTTACATTTGGTTGATATCATGTACTTTTGTTTTTGGACTCCTGCCATGCCGAAATGAAATAGAGGAATAGTAAGTTTTAATGAGTAAGTATATTTATGACTAGAGAAACGCATTGGGCCGTGTGGTGACCCAGCACACCTGCATGTGTAGTGCGCAAGTCGGTGACATAATACTCACAGAAGGACTTATCCGTGAATATTACATCTCTCAGAGTGGTACAACAGAAACACAGCGGGACCAGGCAAAACTATAGGATACAAACTTCATTACAAAATCTTGAGAATCTCCTTGATGAATCAAGAAGATCTCCTGCAAATGAAACATAAAAAAGAAGCAATTCGAAGCTCCAAGCTGGAGAAGAACTCTAGCTCAGAACTAAACCACTACGGCTAATGTCAGCCCTAATCTATGGCTTGCGACTGCTAAGTCCAAGAATGGACTCTACCTACACCTTGATATCTTGTCCTCCACCAGTGTTGTTGATGATGATACTTTATCGACTAAGTAGTAAATCATTCCACGTAGCTCCTTTAGGCAGTGATTGCTTCTCGATGACGACTTCAATAGGGCTTCAACTCTAAGCAGGGGTCAAACGGGATAGAATGAGTAACGAGCGTTACTCAGCAAGTTCATGATATATAGTGGGTGGTTGGTGCACTAACTACAGCTTTAGACTTGAAAGAGTCATAAGCTAATGCAAGGTTTTGTAAAACTTTCTTCAAGAGGTTGCTTTTAATTCTGAAAACTATGCCCGCCAGACCATCACAGGACTAGAACTTCATGGAGTTGCCTTTCCTGTAGCGTTCGCAGTTCCTTCCCGGAACAGGGGGTAACATGCCACATCCTTTTACACTCTGCAGAGGTGCGTTACTTTACCCATGGACGACCAAGACCATGTTGCACAACCAGGCTCGAGATCCTGTCCACTCCCACTCAGGTGTGGGGCCCGGTAGTTGGTCCAAGCCAAACCGTGCTTCTCCGCACAACGCATGCCCACCCATTTCTGCCAGCAGGTTGAACACCTGATTCCACCCCTCACGATGGAGATCTACGCGCCCCTGGCAGACACTCATAGACCCCAGAGCCCGTGGGACGTAAGGGCTCCCACCCATGTGCATGTAGTCTCGCAAGACCTACAACGTACGTCTCTGGCAGTCCGTTGACATGCGAACGAGAAAAGTATCACGGTTGACTTACTCCCCCCATAGAAGACCCATGGTTAACGCGAATTTACGGCGCACCGAGTTCTGACAGCATTTGTGATTAGTTCCTAGGTAATACGTTCCCGTGCAGATGGAACCTTCCTTTGACCTATTCATCTTACCATGGTTCCATCCGCCCACCAAACAGAACACTACCACTCGGATAGTCATTCAATTAGTCATATTATTATAAAAATAGGATCATGCATTCTTTTGAGAGTAGGTGATAATACGATAGGGTTTTTGCAATTAGTTTGTTATGAAGTACTGCAAAGGATATGAGCAAGTGATGAACTTGCCTGAGATTGAAGTAACAATAATAATCCAGGTCTTCAGGGTTCGAGGGTCGCGTAGAGAAATCCAAACATCTGAAAGATAGCAAAGTAGTCCTGGTAAGGACTACAGAAAACACTGCCAAGATGATACATGCATAGTAATGAAATGCATCGTGAAATACCCTAGAAAACACCCCAGCATACAAGTGTATGCCACGTTTGATATGATAACTTAATCACACAGGTTTCAGGTGAGTTGTTTCGTTACTTGTGGTGATGTTGTTATTACTTGTTTTAGAGTTACATGGGTTTCACTTTTACTTGGCAAACAATTGTTATTATGTTTAAGTGGAAGTGTTTATTACTTGATTAGATAACAAAACAATAATACATGGAAAATAATTATTGAATAGATAACAGACACATTTTATTTTATGTTCAGAAGTGTAGAGCTAATGTCATCAAGTTTATTTGAAAATAAGGAACTAATACAGCTAATTCTATCATCACCATACTTTCTAATAACTTGTGATGATAGGTTTAGTAGTTTTGAAAACGTGAGGTTTTATTAATAACGAAAATAATGACGTGGTAGTCATCTCTAGTTTTCAATAGGCATTTATAGACTTTCAGTATACTTATAAAAGCAAGTTTATAAGTTAAGTAAAATGTTTTACAATTGACATATTTGAGTTGGAAATGTGGTTCTCTTTAATTTGGTATATCAATTGATGTTTTCTGAAAATATTTGAATAAGTTATTATTTTGATAATTTTAAATGAATTAAATGACTAGGCAAAATATTGTACACATTAAAACTTGGTCAAATGACTTTGTAAACATCATAGATGAGTTGTATATGTCATTTGGAGCATTTTGGTATATAACTTGTATTTTTCTGATTTTATGAATTATTTATTTTTTTTCTTAATTTTAAATGATTTAATTTATTTCAGAAAATGTTTAATTTTAAACTTTAACAAACATTTTTGGAAACATGATAAACATTTATATTATATTTTTCTAAATATTTCCATATTTATTTCATGCTTTTCTGATAAGTATTTTAATAGTTATTGATTTATCAAGTTTTAGTTATTTCTGCCCTATTTAAATTGACAGATGGGGTCCACCAGTCAGTTTCCTTTTTTATTCGAAAATAAATAAATAAAAACAAAAGGAAAAGTGGCTATGATGTCATGATGACTTCATGCTTGCGTCAGAATGGAGAAATCTCTCCCTCTGAGGTTCAATCCATTGATCTACTCAAAATTAGCGCGAGGGATTTGTACTGCTAGCTAGCCACGATCCCTGGGAACCTATTGGAGGCGGCGGACTGACCAAATGGTCGTCGGTGACCTGCCGGCGTGCAGTTTCGCGGTGAATGGCGGCGGCGCACGACGGGATGAAGAACCCGTGGATTAAAACCCAAATAGAGGGCACCCAAAGATGCAGTAGCTCACCCGAGCGTGTGTAGGTGCTCGGTGAAGGACGAGGTGGTCGCTGTCGACGGTGAGCTTCCACGGCGGCCGGAGACCGAGCGAAAGGGAATGGAGAAATTCTCCATCCACCAATCCTCCCGGCTTTTGAGCTTCGTCATGGAGGTAGAGAGGAGCTCGGCGCACCTGGTGATGCTCTCGGTTCCTCTCCAGGTGGCCAGAATCGTCGGCGATGGCCGACGGCCGTTCGACTAGGGTTAGGGTTCTGCTCGTTTTCTTGCAGAGAGAGAGTAACGAATATGAGAGGGAGAGAGTGAGTAGAGAGGGATGTAGACGCCTCTCGGGGTGGTCTTATCCCCACAGAACGACGGCGGCAGGAGGTGGCAGCGGTGGCGAGGACAGCACGACCTTCTCCTCTGCCTTCTGGCAGAGGAAGAAGAAAGGAAAAGAACTCGCGAAATTTCGATACCCCCCTGGTTTTTCTGAAATTTACAGCTTGGTCCTTCTGTCTTTAAAACTGAGAATAAAACACTGTTTTCAGGGCTTATTTGTAAACATAAAAACTTAATTAAAAATATATTTGAATTCCTTATCACATTTCTCAACTCACCAAATTTTGTTTTGGTGAATTTGAAGAATCTATGTATTTTTTATTTAGGATGCTAGATTAAGTGATTTTCCTGTTTTCACTCTATTTAATTTATTAAATGTCTTAAATTTTCTTTTAGGCATGAATATTACATTCTCACAACACACATATGGTTCCCATGTGGTGTGTTATAAGTGAACCATATTGTATACAATCCCGTATAGAAAATAATTTAGTAAAACTATTTGGTACTAGTTCTATGCACTGTTATGAAAATCATTTAACATGGAATTTTATTCCATGACACACCAAATGATTTTAATGGGTGAAGGAACTTGTTTTCTTTTTTTAATACTATGTTATTTTGATAGTTACAACTCTTAGCAATTTTGGTTGGCATCTTACTTAGGTGTGTGTAAGAAAGGTTGCTCTTTTTAGTACTTGATTAAATGGAAAACATGTGTGGATGTGGAATCTTATTTACTTGTTTTTTTTACATAGGTTCGAATTGTGGATAATACCTAATATTGTTTTAAAACATATAACCATTTACATGGTTATATGTAGATGAGTTTTTGTTATCATCTATTAGTCTTGCTTGTGAAAAGGATTTGGAAAACAAGGTTTTAAGCTTGTTTTCATCTACCTTCTCATATCAAGACATGTGGATGTAATGACTTGTTATTTTTCCATACTTGATAATTGTTTCCATTAAAAATATTATTATGAGTTCATCATCTCTTATGAGCTTGACATAGGTTATTGGTTATCTATTATATCCTAATGATTTACTGGATAAATTCTTATGCTCCCTTACTGAGGCAGTGTTGCTTCCTGTGCTCTTCTGTTGCTTGAGGTTCTTCTCTCTGATTGCCACTAGCCTTCTGCTTTTACCTTGTGCCAATTGCAAGTAATATCATCTCTTGGATTCAATCTTCAACTAGCTCACCCTTGTGGTGGGAACAAACAGTTATTCCAAGCAAAGATTTTATTTAGATGATTATATAATGGTTTCTTGTTTCCTTAGTGTTACTCTTTCTATTAGTCGATGATAAAAGGAGTGTAGGTGTAGTTTATAACATCAGTTAGCCTTAAGCATATAAGAAGAATCTGTTGACAAGTTTGCAAGGCTTGTCCCCAAATTTACTTTTCATATACAAGAGATTGAGATGTACTAGGTTATTCAACCTTTTGTTTATTGGTGTATTTTATAACATCAATTTTCCCTATGCATATAAGAAGAATTTGTTGACAAGTTTGCAAGGCTTGCCCTCAAATTACTTTTCATATACAAATGGTTGATAAATACAAGGTTATCAAACCTTATGTTTATTTGTATATGACACTCAATTGTTAGAGCCTACAAAAGTGATTTGGTAACAAGGTTGCAAACTTGTTACCAAACTACTTGTATATAACACCAACATTAGAATACCACATTGTTTCTAGATAGTTTAATAAGGATTGATCTTGGTGTATGATTTTTCAAATTCTCTAGGATAGATTGAGTTAGCACTTCTAAGACAACCTAAAGAATCCTTCTGTAGATCTTCTTGTGGTAGTTCCTCCTTTCTTGTGGTTTGCTTCTTTTGCAGAATGATTCAGAGAAGATTGTGAAAACAAGATAATCTAGACAAAGTAGAAAGATCTTGATTTAAGAGTTAGTTCATGATTTCATTATCCTTCCATATACTTCTGATCTTATTTCCCAAAACATATGTAATTGTCTCATACATGATTAGTTTTACTAGCTTTCACTTCAATTCCTATAATGGAGGTTATGACTTGTTATTATCCATTAGATGTATCCCAATATACTTTAGTTGTTGATTTGTTGAATTTGAATAGGAGTGTGGAATGCTAATGAAATGATAACTTAAGATAGTAAGTTGATCAGATGGTTCCTTGATGTGTTGAGCTTTCATATGCTCACTTGCTTAAGGTGATTAAAACAATATACCTGTGAAAGTGATTGAGCTTAAAGACTTTGATCATGGTGGTTAATTGATTACTCAGGGTGCCATGCTGTGATTTTATATTCTAGATTTGTATTTCTAATGCATGCATAAAGGTTTTGGATATCATATGTAATGATCAAGGTTTAACAGTAGTTTAGGAAGATTTATTTCTTCTTTAAGATACTACTTTTATAGTTGATGAGATATGTACATATTCGATAAATATGTTAATACAATTATTATGTCATTTCCCACTTGTGGGTTGGTGTTAATCACTAGTATATATCACTAGTGTTCTATTGATGCTTTGTTATGTACTTGTGATGGTTCACCTGATAATTATGAGATGGTTTATAGAGATGTTGTGGAAATGATTTGATAACTTAGGAAGTGGTTGTTTTATAGAAGATCAAATCTCTGTTGACGAGATGGTTCATTTGTGCATTACTCATTGGTGAAAGTATGATTATCAGTTGTGTGATTTGGGTACTCACCCCTTCTTGGGTTGTAGATATCTAGTGAATCATCCCCAAGTCACTTAGAGACTTGTGGTTAAAGTTGTTGAGAGTTTGTGTTTGATCACAACCAATTATGGTTTGTGTAACCAGATGATTTGATTTCTTAAGATACCTATTATAAAGATCATCCCAGATATACTCTTGGCTAGATGAACTAGACCTATTTCATCATGTCAAGTGAAACTTTGGTCACTTTGCTTTGTTTAAACTTTCGCGCCAAAATTTCCCGTACTTTTAGATGCATGCTTTGCAAATGAACATATTAAATTTAGATCCTTATAACTTCCCAAACACTGGGATGTTACAGGCCGCTAACCCAAGCCATGCTTGATCATGGTGGAAATTTGCTTACAGCTAGAGTGGACTCTACAAACACATCCTACAATAAAATAAGAAGCTATGCATATAGTGAATGAAATAAAAAAGGATGATGAGTCTACTCCGTTTGTTCATCTTGTCATTGTGACATGGGTTGGTTTCCATGTCATGGGACAAGAGGTACCTCTTTGCGGTTCTCTATGATGTCATTAATACTTATTATGATTGTACAAAGCTTATTAGGAATCTTAAGTTGAGTAATCATGGAGTAGGTTTTCACACTCACGGGGCATGAGGCATTCAACAACACCTTGTCAATCACATTACTTAAACATTCAAAATTTAAGATGCTAGTGATAAAGGGGCAATGTGAGTCTTAGACCAATGGATGCCACATTTCAATTAGTAATTTTAGTTGAACAATTTAGAGGCTAAATAAGACTTGATCATGTTTTACCTCTACTCAATTTTCTCCAAAGTGTCCACCATATTTTCTATTTTCCATTATGCTATTCTTTGACCAATATAGGATTTTATTTTTCATTTTGTGTATGCATTTGGTCCATAGTGCTTTTATTTCATTATACACTTTGTGAACTTTCATGAAGCATCTTTGCTTGCATATTTGATATTTCTTATAACATGAATTGTATGTTGCTACTCATCTACATTATGAATCATTTGATTATATGTAGCATGAATAATCTTCTTTGATATTCCATGATTGTTTTAAAATGCAAAGTCCATGTTAGTTTTATCACCTTCATACTCGAGGACGAGTATGAGTTAAGCTTGGGGATGTTGATGCATGTAAAATGCATACATGAACTTTGCATGTTATTACTTGTTTTTCCTACATATTAGCAACTTATATTCATGTTTTATAATGATTTGGGGGATATTCTGAACAATCCCCCTTCTTTTTGTTCTAACCCTGTTTTTCCAGAAAACGTACTTTTTAGTGTTTCAGACTTTCCGGGAGCTTCGGGACTCCAAAAAGGGCAAGGCCAAAGAGCACGGTTCAGAATTTTCAAGACGAAGACCATGGGCCAAAGTAGAGGGCCAAAAGGCCAACCAGGTGGAAAAGAGGACCCTCCATGCGGCCAGATTCCTTGGCCGCGTGTGGGGCCCCCTTTTTGCCCCCGTGGCTCCGATGCCGTCGATCTTTCTTCTCCCGAGTGTCTCGTGACCTAAAAACGACTATATAAAGGGTCCCCTGGCCTTTTCGAGAAGGAGGCGGCGCCGAGAGACGAAACCACAAAACAGAGAGACAGAAGGCTGCCGCCGGAGAAGATCGGAGGGGGAAACGCCGCCGGGATCACCCCCGGAGGGCTCCACCCCCCTCCGGCGTGTTCATCATCAACATCTACAGCAAGATCAGCTCCATCTCTCCATTGTAATCTCTTGGCAAACACGATGTATGATGCAATACTATATTCCCTTGATGTATTGTGTCTCCCCGTCTATGTTTGAGTAGTGTATTGTTCTTGGCAATGGTGAAATAGTTCGTTGATTGGTTGCATACAAGTTTGTTATCTTCTATGATTGTCTTTATGTACAATATATGAGTGCACGCATATGTTGGGGAATGCATGTAAGGTGATCACCGGTAGCATAATGGAGTGGTGGTGACTTGGGAGTGACGGTAACCTGAGACCGAGCCACAAAGTTAAGTTATTGGGGGATATATATAGGGGACCTTAGAACGTAAGGCTATGGTGGGACTTTATGTCTTAATCAATCTTGTGCAGTCATTTACTTGGCCACATGATCCATCATAAGGGGTTGTAGATCATTTACTTGACTATACCTATTCATGGCTCCTTCCTAGAAGAAACAACTAAGACTAAAACATGTGCTTCACTAATTGTGACAACCACACGAACGAAACACCTATTGCTAGAACACTTGCTCCCTTGAGATACTTGAGATATTTGCTGCTTGCTACTTGTGAAACTTGCTTAGAAACTTGCTTTAGAAACTTGCTCTAGGATTACTTGCATTTTAAACTTGCTTCACTAGTTACTAGACAAACCACACTCCACGTCACTTACTTTTAATTAGTTAGTTCCTTTTGGTCAAACTTATTGCTTTGCATAAACAGTCATATAAGAGGGTTATAGGGCTTTAGAGAATAGATAGCTTACCTTCAGCTCCTCGTGGGTTTGACACTCAAATACTTATCGAAAGGTAATACAATTGATCTCCTGCACTTGGGAGTCATCAGACCCTCATCGCTCTCAAGGAACATGGGCTCACAATGGATGATCTCCTGGCGACATTCGTCAGTCACCGAATCTCCCCTCTTTAGCACCGGGTTCACAAGATCTGCTACATGAGCGGACCCCGGGACCCGACTCGGACCTCGACGGTTGTGCTCACCAAGGCCCAAGTTCGGAAACGCGTCAAGGCCTTGGCCCGGACCCAATTGATGGATGACTGGGAATGGGGCCTTGAGCCCTATCAATGAACACCCCAACTTGTCACTTTGAGCATCCAAAGATAATACTAATAAACACCACAAGCTATCTCTTGAATAATATCTTTCTAATTAATCTACAACACCCGCACTGTCACCTTGGCACTATAGATATTATACTAAACACAACGATCAAGAAATCTCACGATTCCAATTCAATCCAACAAAAATAAGAACAAGTTCATGATAAGTATCCCTCTAATTCAAGGTCTATAGAGTCACATACGCACTGTCACCGTGGCACCGTGGAACAAAGGTGACTCCCGAGAATTATACTAGATAAAACCAATTGAGTACATCAGACCCATTACATAATAAAGGGGAAACATGATAAATTCAACAATGATAACATAGCACACAATCACAATCAAGATTACATCATGAGAGAGAGAGAGATAACCACATAGCTACTAGCACGATTGTCGTGAGATTATCACGGCAGACGTTACCGGGGGTAACTTATCTTGGGGCAAGACGACACAGGTGTTTGGGAGAGGGTTTAGCTCAGAGGAAAACATGATGATAAACGATCTGGTAGCCGGCAAGCAAGTCGCCGAGTCTCCGATCTCAAGATATTAACTCAACTCTCGTGTTACACTGGATGCTCGATACCAAGCGATATTGTTAAGGCTCTTAGATCTCTTTGTCTTGTACACAGGGATTATCCTGGTTCGACCTCTCCATGGGAGATAATAGCTTACTTCCAGCTGGGATCTTATTAGCAATCGATCTAGAGGCTCGGACTGCAATGTCGCCGAGACCTGGAATTTGGCTCGTGCTGACTCTCGCCGAGACCTGGAATTTGGCCGACTCTCGCCGAGACCTGGAATTTGGCCGACTCTCGCCGAGACCTGGAATTTGGCTCGTGCTGACTCTCGCCGAAACCTGGAATTTGGCTCGTGCTGACTCTCGCCGAGACCTGGAATTTGGCCGACTCTCGCCGAGACCTGGAATTTGGCCGTGCTGACTCTCGCCGAGACCTGAAATTTGGCTCGTGCTGACTCTCGCCGAGACCTGGAATTTGGCCGACTCTCGCCGAGACCTGGAATTTGGCCGTGCTGACTCTCGCCGAGACCTGGAATTTGGCTCGTGCTGACTCTCGCCGAGACCTGGAATTTAGGGTTTCTACCCGAAATCTCTCTCTCTCTATGACCTAGGAGCCTGCTTATATGGGCGGCTGGTCTCCTGGTCGTACAAGGTAAAAACTGGGTCATACCATATTAAGAGTCCTAATCTAGGTCCCCTGCGTGACCTCCAAGTCTTGAGTCTCCAACTTGTACAAGGTTTCCGGGTCTTCCAGAATCTTGCTTCTATAGCATCTTCCAAAGCTGAGTTACCCCCAGACCAGGCTTTGCCTCCTGGCCGGGTCTCGCTTCTGGCTGGTCATATTTTCTTCGTCCTTAGGGGTACCAGGTTATCTTTCCCCCAACAGTAGCCCCCAAGTTTAAGCTGGATTCGAGCTGGTCTTGTTCTCCTTCATAATCTTGATTTTAGGCGTCATGTTTCAGGTAAAGCAGCAAGCTCGATCATCCAGGTTAAACTCCCGAAATAAGACAAATAATATATAAAAGGATAAAACCCGGTTTTTCTTCCTGGGTTCATACGCCTCCAGGTTTATCTCAATAACATCCCATAAATCATGTTTCTTCCTGGGTTCTTATGCCTCCAGGTTACCGAGGTGGGTCCTCTCAATATGTCGATGGTTTAGATGACTCTTTTGCAAACCTTTAACTGTAAGCCGGCTTTCGCATGGATTATCACTGCTGAACTCACTCTGAAAAACAGCGTCAGTTAAGTCCCCATGGGCATCATAACTGTTTGAGATTACAGGAGAGCAAACAGGCCATATAAGTGCGAGTCACATCGAGCTTAAGCAAGATAGGTAAGGATTATACTGGCGGCATAAAAGCCAGGTCTTAGGATTGCAGCTACAAACTATTCAAGTAAGAGCCCCCAAGACCCGGATCAATGTTTATAAAGTAAAGGCTTAATTGTGCAACATTACCACATTGATCCACATACTGTTGCCAAGAACTCTTTGGGCAACACTAACCGAAGTTGTGAAGCACTCTTGGACTAAGCTTATACTAATAGGATATTTCTCAATATTGCGAAGCACTCTCGGGCCAAGCTAATATAAATTTTTGCGAAGCGCTCCGGGCCATGCTAACCGAAGTTGCGCAGCACTCTTGGGCTAAGCTAATATTAATAGAATATTTTACAATATTGCGAAGCACTCTCGGGCCAAGCTAATATAAATTTTTGCGAAGCGCTCCGGGCCATGCTAACCGAAGTTGCACAACACTCTTGGGCTAAGCTAATATAAATTTTTGCGAAGCGCTCCGGGCCATGCTAACCGAAGTTGCGCAGCACTCTTGGGCTAAGCTGATATAAATTTTTGCGAAGCGCTCCGGGCCATGCTAACCGAAGTTGCGAAGCACTCTTGGGCTAAGCTGATATAAATTTTTGCGAAGCGCTCCGGGCCATGCTAACCGAAGTTGCGAAGCACTCTTGGGCTAAGCTGATATAAACTTTTGCGAAGCGCTCCGGGCCATGCTAACCGAAGTTGCGCAGCACTCTTGGGCTAAGCTGATATAAATTTTTGCGAAGCGCTCCGGGCCATGCTAACCGAAGTTGCGCAGCACTCTTGGGCTAAGCTGATATAAATTTTTGCGAAGCGCTCCGGGCCATGCTAACCGAAGTTGCGCAACACTCTTGGGCTAAGCTGATATAGAATCATACTCAAAATCATCGGGGATTGAACCGGACGTACGTACCATGCCGATGAGGATGTTGACCCGGCCGATTGTGATGACAGATCTGGATTCGAGCAGATCCGACTCTGGCCCCCAGCCAAAATCGTCCACCATCTTCTCTCCTTCGGGGTTGATGTAGATCTCGCCGATGATGAGGTTCTTCATGTTCTCCCGAGCTTCTCCCGTGATGTAAACACCCTTGGACGTGGGCCCCACGGTGGGCGCCAACTGTCGTGGGATTATCACGGCAGACGTTACCGGGGGTAACTTATCTTGGGGCAAGACGACACAGGTGTTTGGGAGAGGGTTTAGCTCAGAGGAAAACATGATGATAAACGATCTGGTAGCCGGCAAGCAAGTCGCTGAGTCTCCGATCTCAAGATATTAACTCAACTCTCGTGTTACACTGGATGCTCGATACCAAGCGATATTGTTAAGGCTCTTAGATCTCTTTGTCTTGTACACAGGGATTATCCTGGTTCGACCTCTCCATGGGAGATAATAGCTTACTTCCAGCTGGGATCTTATTAGCAATTGATCTAGAGGCTCGGACTGCAATGTCGCCGAGACCTGGAATTTGGCTCGTGCTGACTCTCGCCGAGACCTGGAATTTGGCCGACTCTCGCCGAGACCTGGAATTTTGCCGACTCTCGCCGAGACCTGGAATTTGGCTCGTGCTGACTCTCGCCGAAACCTGGAATTTGGCTCGTGCTGACTCTCGCCGAGACCTGGAATTTGGCCGACTCTCGCCGAGACCTGGAATTTGGCCGTGCTGACTCTCGCCGAGACCTGGAATTTGGCTCGTGCTGACTCTCGCCGAGACCTAGAATTTGGCCGACTCTCGCCGAGACCTGGAATTTGGCCGTGCTGACTCTCGCCGAGACCTGGAATTTGGCTCGTGCTGACTCTCGCCGAGACCTGGAATTTAGGGTTTCTACCCGAAATCTCTCTCTCTCTATGACCTAGGAGCCTGCTTATATGGGCGGCTGGTCTCCTGGTCGTACAAGGTAAAAACTGGGTCATACCATATTAAGAGTCCTAATCTAGGTCCCCTGCGTGACCTCCAAGTCTTGAGTCTCCAACTTGTACAAGGTTTCCGGGTCTTCCAGAATCTTCCTTCTATAGCATCTTCCAAAGCTGAGTTGCCCCCAGACCAGGCTTTGCCTCCTGGCCGGGTCTCGCTTCTGGCTGGTCATATTTTCTTCGTCCTTAGGGGTACCAGGTTATCTTTCCCCCAACAACGATCCCTCAACCCCACAGAGGGACTACTCCCGCATCATCGTGGGAGGAAGCAACATCGATGAATAGGCCTCCGGTGACGATTACCCCTTCTGAGAGGGTGCCGAAGCAGGGGTGCAGAAGCCCTAAATTATACTTTTGAGGTGACGATGCCTCTCTGTATGTTTTTGTGGAAAATAACCCAGTCCCTGGTCGTTTTAGGGTTAAAGGGAATTTATAAGCGAAGGTGGGACGTGAGGCGGTGCTCGGGGCACCCAGGGGCCCACTGGGCGTGACCAAGGAAGAGGCCATGCCTGGTGCCCACTTGGTGGCCCCCTTGCTCCCCCCGTCTCTTCTTTGGGCTCTGTCTTTTTTCCAGGGAAAAAATGATCTCCGTGGATTTTCAGCCCTTTCCGAGAATATTTCCTTAAGAACTTTTCTGAAATAGGAAAACAACAGAAAACAACAACTGGCTTGGGGAATCTTGTTAATAGGTTTGCAACGTATCGTTAGCCGGGTCCCGAGGGACGTACGTGAGTAGGACTCGACTACGAGTCAGTTCTAACCTTTCCTAATTTCTTGAGCAAGTCCTTCCTTGCGTCTGCTTCAGACTGGGCTCCATGGCAGGCCTAAGTACAGTTGCCCATAGGCCCTCTTAAGGTGCCCCCGGTGGGCCGCACCCGATAGGCTAATTGTGGGAGGTCTTTCGGGTACCCCCATGTCACCCAGTCTCTGCACCAAATCAATATCCTAATGACACTACGGATGTACAGCCGTAAAAAATAAAAAGAAACTAGAAAAAAGTCCCACTATAGAGTTCCAGTCATTGGAGCAGCAACACAACCACCACCAAGACAACATCCGATGTCCAGTTTCTCCAAAAGCAACACCTACAAGAAAGAAATAGTGCACAAGCGTCATCGTTTCCTGATCGAACATCTTGAGTTTTCACCCTGAAGATAGTCTCCACTTTCAAAACAATGCCTTCAACAAGACCATTGTCAGGCACAACCCATTAAGGTTAGACTTTGGATTTTCACACTGAAAGGTAAGACTTTCAACTTAACCTATGCTGATGCCGCCCACTTCCATACCGATGCCACAATTCCTAAAACTACAAGCCAATTCCTCATCGACGCAAAGACTCCAGTCACCATTCTTAGTCCTCCAATCTCAGTTTCCATGGCATTCCCCGCCTCTAACTTCACCATGGATTTGCCCATAGTGGCAACAAAAGCAGAGCTTCGCGCCACTCCTTGCGTTGCGACCGAATCTCACCTGAATCTCCAGGCATTAACGCCCGTGGGAGATTGCAGACAAAGCCTTCAAAAACCTGACACTCTGGCCAGATCAAAGAGGACAATCGTGAGACAGTTCTTTGTCTTGGCGCAACAGGAACCCTAGGAACGCCGCCTTTATCCGAGCATGCCAGCAGGCCCCCACGCCGTTGGACATCTTCCGACAAACAGATCGAGCGGACCATGCACACGTGAGCGCGACATGAGGAAGACCGCAACGCACCCTAGGCATGCGCAATAGCGCCATCGTCGTAGGCTCCGCGCTGTCGCCTCCAGCCATCACCGCATGATCGCCCCTCCCAGCCCCATCCACACCAACCTGTAGCGCGACGCAGACACCGCGCATGGCGGAGCGCCGCCGTCTCGCTGTCATACCTCCACCTATGCCGCCAAGGAGCCGACCCCCCTCCCCCCCACAGAAAGGGAATCTGGCATGCTACACTAGCATCGCCCGCCGTCTTTGACAGCCATGGCGTGGCCGCCACCGCCGGCGCCGACAACATCCGGTGGGGAAAGATTGGACGTCGGTCTTCTTGATTGGATCGGGGGTCCTCCGGAGTCACCCTCGTGCAGGACGACTCGGGAGTCAATGTTTTAGGGATGGACAGAGAGAGGACGCCAAGAACTTTATGGATATGTGCTTGGCTTGGCGGGGGTGGCCGGAGATGGGATATCTGTTGACGACAGCGACGACGGCGGTGGAGAGTTACGTACGCACGTCTCTCGGAGAACCCTGCAAAAGGGAGATGGATATGGCATACCATCTCATCTGCGGTTGCCGGTTCTCTATTCGCATTTGAGGGATGGTAGTGGGTGGCTTCAGGCTTGGGAGATTGGAATTTCAACCTTTGGAACACTTTTGCCTCGGTTAAGTAGCGGTGGACGAACGTCACAATTTCTCAGGATGCCTATATGAGATCCACTGCCTCGGTAATCACGTTTAACTTTTGGGAATTACGAAAAGAACACAAGTTTTTTCAGGAAACATCCTCACTATGCCAACGGTCAATTTTGCTAAGATAAAAAACGAGGCAATCCTTTGCAGTATCGCCAGAAAAAATCATTGCGGAGACATTCATGCTGCAAGAGTACTTTCTAGCTTTTATTCGGCCCTTTTTTATGCTTGTTTGTAATGCATCTAATCCTCTAGCTTAATTAACAAATGTAAGCAAATGCTTTTGACCTTTTTTAATCTTGTAAATGCAGACTAATGAGCAAATGAGCATCTGCGTGGATTCGAGCTTAATCTCGGAGCACCATATTTTTTTTTGTACAAACTGTGGCACCGAGGTGCCAATCTTTATTAGCTCAAAGACATTGTACATAAGTGATTACATAGCCTTGAAGCATCAGTGTGTGCACAACCGAGACCACAAGGCACATATTCCTGCCATGAGCTATGTTCCTGCAGGAACTGATGAGCTCTGATCCATTCGATCGGAGAGCTTGCTGAGCACAATCGTGAGCGACACAGTTGAATTCCCTGGAAACATGATGGGTAGAGCAGGACAAATCATTTGTGTGAAACTTAAACTCCACGATGTGTTTCCTGATGCTCCAGGGTACGAAGTGATGCGTAGGCGAGAGAGATTGGATAACTCTAACAAGGGTCAAATTGTCGGAGAAGATCTGCACCGGAGAGATACGAAGAGCTGAGATGATTCTTGCCGCCAAAGACATACTCTCCGCCTCAGAACATAGAGCTGAATCAACCTCAGGGGCTTGGGCCTGCAGAAAGATATCTGATACTACTTGGTCCTGCTTCCAGCAAAGGAAAATCCCAACGCCAGCAGTTGAGCCATTCCTGTTCTGCAGATGTTTCCAAGCTGCATCCAAAAAAATATAAGAGTTGCTCATGATCCGAGGAGGATGCAGCGCCTTGTACACCTGATGGTGGTCTTGATCAGAATGGCACTGGATGCTGTAATCCGCAAGCATCGCTTTCATTGCCATTCCCACCTGAAAGGGGGTACCTAACTTCCTGGAAAACACAGCATCATTTATGAATTTCCAAAGGCACCAACGAAAAGTCATCAAATTTGTTAAATTGACAGAGGGATGATTCAAAGAAAGAAAGGCTTTAATCATGAGGCCTAAAGATGCCACATTATCAGTTAAAATGTCAGCCCCGATGAACCAAGGAGATAAAAACCATGCAGCATGGGCAAAATGACAAGTGAAGAACATGTGCCTGTCATCCTCCACCTGATCACACCTACAACAACGTCCTTCAATATGCATGGACCTCCTAGCTAATCTTGAACCTGCAGGAAGAGATTTACGAAGGAGCCTCCAAGAAAAGGTCTTAACCCTGGGAATCATGTCCTTAGCTTTCCACACTTGCTGAAGTAACTAAAGAGTGACATCATCTAGGTCTGATGCGAGTGTTGGAGCTAAACCCTGCAAATTCCTGAGAGCAATCAAATACGCAGATTTAGAGGAGCACTTACCATTTAAAGCTAGTTTCGAACAGAGGATATCCTCATCATTGATTGAAGAACTGGAGTATCCAATATGATTTGTGTTGTCGGATTAGAAAACAGAGAGGTAACCAACTGCACATTCCAATTTTTTGTACCGGGACACCATAGTTGACTAACTACAGCATGATAAGTGAAGGGAGTCATAAATATGCGTCCAAGCTCGACACCAAGGCGTACTCCAAATGGAACATTACCTGCAGATAGCTGATAAAAGGAGTTTGTTTGTAGCATAGGCAGTACCTTGAGAATGGAGTCCCAAAAGGCAGACTTGGGCACATTGGGTTTGGGCCTCCAAATGGAAGAGTCTGAGAAATATATTGATTTAAGCACTAGATATATATGACTTCCTGGCTGATGCGCGATTCTCCAAGCAGCAGCAAGAATTAAACTTTGATTGACTGCTCTAAGATTTCTAATACCCAACCCTCCTTCTTTTTTCGGGGTAGCAATGTTGTTCCAAGCCATAAAACAGATCGGCTTCTTGGGTTGATCAGTAGTGATTCCCTGCCACCAAAACGTTCTAATAATACATGTTATCTTTGCAATGAATTTCTTGGAGAAGATAATGTTAGACATATAATAAACAGGTATGGAAGCAAAAACAGAGTTGATTAATTCCAACCTCGCTGCATGGGAGAGAGAGTTAGCTTTATAAGTGTTGAGCTTGTTCTTAAATTTCTGAAGGATGAAATTATATGCCTCTGATCTGTTTTTTGCTGGTAGAATAAGAGGATGACCAAGATGAACAAAAGCAGCATCTGCTTTACTGAAGATAATTCCCGATTTATTCCAGTTTGGAAGCTGGTCAGATGCTTGACAGAAAGAGTCAAGAATGAGCTTGATTTTGGCAGCTTCAGCCAAAGTAGCATGTCCACAAATGAGAAGGTCGTCTGCAAATAATAAAGAATGAATAGGAGGGCAGAGTGGACCTAACCTGATGCTAGTGAGCTGTTGATCCTGCAAAGCTTCCTGCAACGCAATAGACAATTCATTTATAGCAAGGACAAAAAAGGTGGAGAGAGAGGGCAGCCTTGTCTTATGCCTCTGGAAGCGACAAAAGAACCAGTGGGTTGACCATTGAGGACCACAACAAAGGAAGGGGAGGAGATACATGCCCGGACAAGATTTATAAAATGATCATGAAGCCCTTTACGTGCAAGAGAAGCCAGGATGAAGTTCCACTCCAGCCTATCAAAGGCCTTTGCAAGATCAATCTTAAGCAAAAAGGCTTGATGATTCCAAGAAGAAAGATGAAAGGAGTGAGTGATCTCTTGCGCAATGATGATATTATCACTAATTCTACGACCCTTGATGAAAGCTTGTTGAGAGGGAAGAATGTAGTCTGGGAGGAGAGGCTGGAGTCTATTAGCAATGCATTTTGAGATGAGCTTGTAAATAACATTACATAGACTAATAGGGCGATAATCAGCAGGGACCAGAGGAACAAGCTTTTTAGGAATGAGAGCAATGTGGGTGTCATTCAGATGGGCTGGAAGAGAAGCAGTTTGAAAGAAGTTTTTGACAAGGGTGACAACATCCTCTGCTATCCACTCCCATGTAGCAAGATAAAACTCGACATTAAAACCATCTGGCCCAGGGGAAGCATTCCTTTTCATGTCCTTGAGTGTAGCCAGAAGCTCTTCTTTGTTCGGGATGGAGTAAGTTGGATCATCCGTAGGCATAGACCTATCATCATTCAAAGAGGAAGAGGAGCCCAATCCTGAAGAATTGAAAATGTTCCTAAAATAACCGATAAAAGTAGCAGCAATCTTATCGGGCATATGTTGAAGCACATCTTGCTCATCCTTGACTGACATAATAGTGTTCCGCTTCCTTCTCTTTGCTACTGCTCTGTGGAAGAAGTTTGTGTTCTTGTCTCCATCCTTTATCCAATGCTTTTTAGCTCTTTGCTTGTAGAAATCATTTAAGTTTGAAGTCAAAATTTCACACCTGGCCACAAGATTTGCTTCCTGATTGAGATCTCGGAGATGAAGAGGCTGGCATTGTATGTCATTTATCTTCTGTTGGACTTCCCGCAATTCCTCGACAATGGGTTTTTTCTTCCTACACCAAACTCTAAGACTAGAAGCAAGTTGAGCAGTTCTGTTTATGAACCATTTTATTTCTAGAAGCAGTCCAGCAAGATTTTGCATATTCAGAAAAATCTTCTTCTTTTAACCACCGGTTTTCAAATTTGAAAGATTTTTTTGTTTTTTGAAGCTTACCTTCCGTAGAGCACAGAACTGGAGCATGATCACTAAAACAATAAAACAATGTAGAAGAGGAAGATTATAGATATTAGTAACCGGGAAAGCAACGCACTAATCATGATTTGCAAGACAACGATCGAGCCTCTAAAAAAGAGGCTTAGAAGAAAACCGTCTGTTAGTCCAAGTGTAGGCAGGACCACCGAAACCAAGATCAAAGAAACCACAGGATTTAATCTGATCACGGAAAGCATACAAACGAGAACGATTAATAACAGGGGAGCTCTTATCAGAGTCATATAATGATAGGAACACCATATGACGCAAGTATTACCATGTAGTACGGGGAAATGGCAAAGTCAGAGCGGCACTCTTTCTACTTGAGGATGATGAAAGGTCGTGGATCATGTCAGGCCAAGCCGCTCGCCGAATCGGACAATCGGTTGCTCCATTATTGATGACGGAAATAGGATCTCTGACCTCGGGGGACACTAGCGGACGACACTATCCACATTGTCTCGACACCGAAGATAGCGTATAAAAAGGCTATGCCATTTTTAGTTAGTTTATCATGTGGAAGAGCCACACCATCTGAGACGAAAATGCTGCGTAGAATATTGTCCGGTGGCGCTCCGTCCGCAATCGGCGGCACTATGCTCGCCGGGCAAACCGAGCCAAAACCTCAGGCGGCCCAACCGAACCATCCCAGCGCCGGTGATCGGCGGTTGATCCCCCATGACTCATGTTGTCGTCAGTTTGTGGCCGGGCAAAAATGATGGATGCGTCACCATGCCACAGGTCCACTGGCACGCCGGCCCCATGTCAGCCTCATCCAGGCGTGAGCGTGACGCCGTCGCCGGTCCAGAGCCATGCCACCCGGCCACCACACGGGCACACATGTCCTCCTGCATGCGCGTCACCTGTCGCGGCCTCATACGCCGCAGCCGTCGCTTCGTCCCGCTCCACGGCTCAGATCCCTCCGCCGCCCAATATAAATCCCACCGTCCGGCACGCGCGCCAGCGAGCTCTACCCCGCCACAACGGAAAGGAAAAAAAATGGAAGCGGAGCTGGAGGCGGCGACCCGGCGCTTCCGCCTCTGGTTCCGCGGGCTGCGTTCCCTGCGCCGGGACCTCCGGGCGGCGCGCTGGTCCGACGACCCGGCGCAGCTGAGCAAGCTGGTGGACGGCTTCGTGTCGCACTTCTCCAGCTACTGCGCCGCCCGCACCGAGCTGGACCCCGTGTGGACGCTATCGGCGCCCTGGGCGACCCCCGTGGAGCGCGGCGCGGCCTACTGGCTCGCCGGATGGCGCCCCACCACGCTGGTCCACATCCTCTACACCGAGTCCAGCCGCCGCTTCGAGGCGCAGCTCCCGGACCTGCTCCTGGGCGTGCGGTCGGGGAACCTGGGCGACCTCAGCGCCGCGCAGCTGTCCCAGATCGACGAGCTCCAGCGCCGCACCGTCGCCGAGGAGGACGAGCTGTCGCGGGAGATGGGCGCGGTGCAGGAGGGCAACGTCGCGGTCGGGGATAACGGCGAGCTGGACGTGGACGGGCTCGTCGGCCGCGTTGGCGCCGTGCTGGCCGGGGCGGACGCGCTGCGGCTGAGCACCATGAAGCGCGCCGTGGAGATCCTCGAGCCGGCGCAGGCGGCCGAGCTGCTCGTCGCCGCCGCCGACATGGAGATCGGGTTCCGGGAGTTCGGGCTCAAGCACGCCGGCGGCGGCTAGAGTGGCGGAACGCGTACGTCCAGCTCACGCCTGACAGGCCTAGCCCGGTTTTTTTCCCAAGTGTAGTTGGTTTGACCGGGACAGAAGGACCTCCCACTCTTGTAATCTTGTTGCCGTGACGACTGTCTTGCCAGACGGTCGCGCGGTGAGTGTTTCGTCGTAGCCGGGCCGTGTCAGGTGTGGTGCTGTCGTCGTGAGAACGAAATAAAATGCAGCGAAATGCATGTTGAGAAGTCGGCCTTTGGCTTTGCTTCTCTTTTTTTTAGGAGCAAGAGGTGCTTCCGAGCTAAAGCCACAGTATCATAATCCTTTCCTCTTTTTTCTTTGCGACTATAAAATCCTTTTCTCCTTAAACCGTGATGATATCATGATTGGCATGATTACGGAAGTTCTTTTTTTTTTCTCTTAAAAGAGGGGTCGGCCCTCCTGTTTCATACGAGTACTATAATAGAACCGATTTATTCTTTTTTTTTATTTACTAGTTGAATGCCCGTGCGTTGCCACGGGTCTTTCCTGTCGAATATGTAAACAAATGCCTAAACGAAGGAGCATGTAGCCTGGTTATTCAAGATGCAATCATGCTTTTGATCCTTTCTTGTAATCATTCGCGATTGTGCTTTGTAATTCAAGATGCAATCATGCTTTTGATCCTTTCTTATAATCATTCGCGATTGTGCTTTGTAGCCACCCCACTCTGACAACACCACTCTGACAACACCACCACTAAGGTTTTATAGTTACTCTTTATGACTTTATTCAACGTGTCAGTCATCATTGTGCACGGGTGTTTTCTAACTTCAGAGAATATCTATAGATCTAGAATTTCAGAGATATTGTACGGTTGCAGCAATCTTCGTCCCACTTTTAACACTATTAATCATGATGGTTTTTATTCCCGTATTTTTTATAGCATTTATTTTGCAAAGTTCATTATCCATAAAGAAAGCTCTTTTTAACTCTCATTTCCTTAATTTAAGGATAGCATGTGATCCGAGAGTATAACTTGTAATAGACCCCGTAACCCAGGGAACAACAAACAGATGTATTGACACATGACCAAAAAAATACACTTTATAATGTCGTTACAAAGTGTCTCTCTCCTTATTCTTCGACAACAACAAATAAAATGTACAGAAATAAAGGTGTATAGAAAGGAAAATCAAACTAAAATAAAGACCTTATTTACATTGTCGCGTGGTGATTTGCGTTGTACAAATTTAACTACAGCAAAAAGGGAAAACCCCAAAGTTATGTTCACTTCCCTAAACCATGTCCTTACACTTTGCCCAAACCATGACCGCGAGTTAAACTCTGTGAGCATAAACATATGATGTCAAAGGTGAACATTACATACAGATTATACAAGAGGTATTGCTGATGCTATCCTAGAAGCAAGGGAGTTAGCTCTCCCTTCTGTGCATTGTGTATGGCCTGGCCATAATAAAAGCAAATGATTATTCACTCAAGGGAAAAAAAAATCTGCCTTCTTATTACAAACAAAATGGAGAAAGAACCACTTCAAGATGTTAGAATTCACTGCCATTTGCAATCCCAACTTATTACGATAAAACGGGTTTTATATAGATTTCAGAAATGTATTATCAACTGTAATATAACTATGTGTAAGGAAAACAAAGACTCCATACTACTAACATATAGGTTAAAGGGTTGAAAGAACCCGTTAGAATGAAGATTCGTGTGGTTGACAATATAAGGACCACATTAAGTAGAATACGAAATTAAATGAATATGCATAAAGCTGGGAAACTCAATGAATCACTTCAACAGGAAAGATAAATGCTTGAATTAACATTTGGGAACCCAATAACTAAGTAGGTAGGTTAAGGTGATTCATGCAGCGCACCATCTTCCTTTTCCCCGGAACAAGCATCAACGTCGGTGCCGCGACCTTTGATGGAAGTGCTAGTGCTGTACCCTCTGGAGCCTTGCGCACTGAAGTCAATGACCCCACGGTCTTGGCCGGAGAGAGTAACGAAAGCAATCCGACTCCGACTCGCGGTGGCAGCGGCTTGGGCAAAGAGGAGTGGCGGTGGCGGACCCATGAATCAAATGAATTGTGTAGTTATAGATAATGAGTATAAGCATACCAAAATCTGAGTTGTACAAGCACACGACCCAAATAGAAAGGTAAAAATAATTGCAAGGAGTACAAAGTACATTTTTCGTTACTCCAACTCATCATGGCTTTTGTTGATTGTCAGCATGCCCCCTCCCTCTCCCACCCTTTCTCTTATTTTTTTCTCTACCAGAAAGTACTATAAAAACAAAATGTATACCTACAAAGTTCATAACAAATGGAATTGTCTTATTTAACCTTATTGCATCTTTTTCATATGAGAATAACACTCAACAGTAATCTAAAACAAAGAAACGACGTCCATGTGCCAATTGGTGAGAATTACACCACGTCTTCTCTTTTTTTTGGAACGGGAATGAATGCCTATAAATCATTTTCAAATAGAGTTTTACAATCATCTACAAGACTCACACACACACACACGATGTTCGTCACTCTGCCTAACAATTCCACGGTGTCTAGCCAATGAGACTCATGAGCTACACCACTGCAGCCCATGTCAATTTACTAAAAGAAACACACTGACACTACCAAACATTGCACAACCCTTTTAATCTGAGCAGCAAAATCTGAGCAGCAATCATACAGTAAATTAAACTCCAAAAAAGAGATTCAACATAGCTAGAAAGAAAGTTTATTGATCTCTCTACAATACCTTTCCCGCAACTATAGATGATATCATATAGTGACCTCTTTAAACCACACCTTTCATGTTCTATATGATTCTTCTGCGACCTTCTAGCGTATTATCAATATCCATGCATTGTTAATTAGTATACTTTTCATTGAAAAACTTGTGCGGCCAGCAGAATATGGCAGAATTCATTTGTCATGATATTTCAAGTTCTCTTATATTGCAACATAAAATCTTCTAGCAGGGTAGTCTTTTCCCAAAATAAAATGAAAAATATGCACAATAAGGAGGTGGCTCGCACCATGAAAATAGGCATATGTTTTTATACTCTTATTTTCAAAGATCTCTGCACCTCCCACGAAAAACAAGAAACTATTTCTGCAGAATATGGTAAACGCATTTGTATCTAAGTACTGGTTTTCTCCTGGTTTATGATTGCAGTACCCACAAAATAATAGCTATCATGCTCATGAGCTACCTCTATATGGATGGATTAACAAAAAAAAATTATAGAGCAATTTAAGAACATTAATCACTTACCAAAAACCATGTGTTCCAGCGCAACCAATAAGTGATAATCATCCTTTTGTGAAGTAGAGACCTCAGTGGTCAAGTACTAAAATTAATCTCAAGTACTATGTAAAAATCTATTCTCACGTTAAGGATCCTGAAATTGGTTTATAGACAAAAATAGTGAAAAAAAGACGTACATCTATTTAGAAAAAGCTGAAAGCACAACCAGGATATAATCCATTTTAGAAAAACAACAGAACATTATTGAACGAACATATATGCTTTGCACGAGGTGCAAATTCTGATAATCTAACAAACATGCAGTCCTAAGCTAGACCGTGTCATTCCATACATGTGTTTACCATGCTAAGTCAAAGCAACCAAGCCATCTAGTTCATTGCTTAAAATGTACCTGTACAAGCTGATAACCTGGACAGGCAATAAAGTATCCAGTCAGAACTAATGTTGGGTTTTCAAAGAGAGCTAGAAGGGTTGCATTAGCATTTGTAAATGATGTAAGTGATTCTTCAGTACCACCAAACTCTGCAAGTATCGATAGCAAGCTTTAACAAGAAACTTCACTACTAACAAATTGGTGTTCAATATAAACAGACAAGGTCAGGTAACAGAGTTAGAAAGCTTGATGTAAGAGCTTACATCTTGTAACGTCGTTAGGCTTTGTTGAGGTACTTGAGAAAGCGGTGACTTTTATTTTTAATGGAAATAACCATCCAACGAATAGAGCATAGTGAACTCGTTTTTTATGTAGGGCACAGTGAACTCGTTTTTATGCCCTGAAGCTACAATTCCAGCACTGTATCCTGCATAAAAAATAATGGCTTGTCAATGAAGGTAATAAGAAGAAAAATCCGAAGTAGCATGTCTTTTAAGTAACATTTACTAACCTGAAAACTTTACATACCAGCAGGGACAAGTTAACTTGTCTTTCCCATATAACCAGGAGGGATCACAACATGGTGTTTCATCAGTGCATTCTCCAATATGGCTTCAAGGCAGTAAGACAATATCAATATGCAACTTAGGAAACATGGTGTTTCATGAGTGTATTCTCAAATACTTATCTATTTTATCAAGTAAAATTTCAATATGTTCTAACATTTACAGTTCGGATTTCACAGATAAAAGACTGTAAAACGAGAGTGCAAACTGAATTTTGAAACATGTATTTACTGAAAACGGACATGCCAGAAACAAAGGCCGGACATTCAGAAGCCGATATAACAAAAATAAAGTGCTCCAGTAGCTAAGGGATCGATTCATATATGGCAAACCTGCAAGTGAAGATACGCTTGGCGAGGGTGTCCTTGGGCATAGGCGAGCAGCCACTCGTCCCCTTCGCAACAACAGCCTATCAGGTTCACCAGTCGTCGGTGCCGCAACTTCCCCATGCAGATGGCCACCTCATTGCAAATCAAACATAGGAGCTGGAAGCGGCCGTTGCGGCCACCCGCGTGGGATGCCGCCGGTGAAGTTTTTCTCCTATATCTGCAAGACCTGGACGCGAGGCAGACCTCCACCGCCTAAATGTATATCTGAAGAACGAATTGAACATTCCTACAATATCATCACAGAAACAGCATGTAAGTTGCACTCAATACATACAGACGATCGGCATCGATTATTCTCTTTTGTGCAACACTACTCATTATAACACTCAGTATTGTTGAGATCGACAACAAAGTAACTATGCAGTTGCATCTAAATGCAAATTAGTACTAACCAAATGTGAAGAAACGTCAATAAACCAAGAACAGAAACAATTAGTAGTAACCAACAATGGTGGTCACCCCTGCACACTTACACGGGAATACTTCCAGTAGAGGATGGCATCGTTGACACACTGGATGGGCCTCTGCGCCCTGACCTTCTGTGGTCACGAAGAACGGCAGTGAGGTGGAGGACAACGGCGACGCTCTCCGTCGACGGGGAAGAAGGGGAGGTGGAGGCCGCGCTGGTCGACGCTGACTGTCGGAAGTCCGATGCGAGCGCGGGGAGCGCACGAGAGCCAGTTCCGCGGCGGTGAGAGGCGGCGGCTGGAGTTATGCAGTGGTAGGCCACGAAGAACGGCACACGAGGTAGAGGAAAACGGCGGCATGGCGCTCAAGCGAGGCGGGCGTAGGCGATGGCAGAAGTGGTGTAGCGAGATCTGATCCAAGGACGCATTGGGGAGACAGCGTGCTAGGTCTGGTCAGTTGGTGGCGCTGTCGGCGCTACGATTACTTGGGCCCATATGTCGGCGCTGAATTTGAGAGGGCGAGAGGTTGTACGACGGGCGTTTGACGATGGACGACGTATCGCTCCACGAGGCGAAGACGGAACCAATCCAATCTTTTAAGTAGTAGAGATATATGCTACTCCTCCCCTCCCCCATTCTACAATACTTGAGCTCTATTTATCTAACGATTGAGTTCTATTTATCTAACTATAGATGTATTTATATGTTTTAGTCAGTGGCGGAGCCAACAGGGTGGAAGGGTGGGGCATGCCCCACCCTAAAATTTGTCCCAACCCATATACTCCCTCCGTTCAACAATAGATGACTTGCATTTGTCTATATATGGATGTATCTAAAACTAAAACATGTCTAGATACATCCATATATAGAAAAAGGGAAGTCATCTATTGTTGAACGGAGGGAGTATAAGCTATACAAATTAGAGATAAAAAGAAAAAAGGCCCATCCCAATATAAGCCTGCCCACCCTAAGAAAGTGGGCTAGATTTATAAATATATCCATATTTAGAAAAATAATAGTCAGGTAATTTTGAACATAGGGATTTAGAACATAGGGATGTGGTACTCATCAGAAATGCATGTTGAGAAGTCGGCCTTCGCTTTGCTTTAGGAGCCGAGGTGTATCCGATCTAAAGCATGCTTAAGGTCATTTTACTAGACGTGTCATCAACCACTTCAATGGGCTGTACTTTTGTTGGTTCATGAAGATCTGTCCAATGGGTTGTCTTATTCTACCTTGAAGCTTGTGCAAGGTTTGTTGGTTCATGAATATACAATCTCACTCTTTCAGCTTATTTATTTTATGTCACACCATCAAAAATACTATGTGAAACATCTATCTTACAAGTATTGGAGATGCCCTCCGCATGCATTTAATGTCTGTCCATGCTGCCCCTCTTTGGCATGATTGAGGAAGTTATTTTTTCCTTAAAAGAGAGGGGTTGAACCCTCCTATCTCATATTCCCTCCGTCTCAAATTAAGTGTCATGATTTTTTTTCTTCAAAAAAACGACGTATCTATACACTAAAATAAATCTATATACATCCATATTTTGACAAATCTATAACAACTAATTTGGGACGAAGAGAGTATAATAGAATCGATACACTAAAATGGATCTATATACATTTGTATTTTGACAAATTTATAAAAACTAATGTGGGACAAAGGGAGTATAATAGAATCAATTTATTCTTTTTTACAAGCTACTCGAGTAAGAAAGAGCAAATTAAGGGGGGAAGACGGAAAAAATAGTTTATAATGTTGATTTTCCATCCCCACTAACGACGGTAGCATGGTGCCCCATGTATGGTTCTGATAATTAATGACAATCACTATTGACTAATGGTTGAAATGGGTTATACTTGTAGAGTTTGTGCATAGGTAATACATGATGTCCATGAGTTGAATTCAAGATGACCAAGTGATGACCAAGGAGCTATTCATGTGAATATCGGTTGTTTGGTCATAAGAGAGCTGAGCTTATTGAATGTATGTCTTGCAGAAGAATATTGTGTGAACATTCATATTTACCTTCAAGACATCATTATAATCGAGATGAGAAAAGATACAAATTTGATCAAGGATAAGTGCTAAGAGATGATTAATGTAGATCAACTCACAAAGCTAGAAGACCTACCATATGAGTTCATGGTGTGGTAAGTAATTGTGCAATTAGTTTTGTGAACAAACCCATGATATGTGTGTGTGTGTGTGGTATATCTATGTGAGGTTAGGTATCTTTCTATGGGCTTGCATCAAAAGAAAGATTTCATATAACCCATGGTGGATGACATCAAATGGTGATCGTCGTCAAAGTTTAGAAGTGCAATTCCAACATGAGCATATCAAAGAGATCACATGCTTATATCTTGCCACCCTTTTGGATATAATGGCAAAGTAAAGATGGACTTAAAAGAACCTCTCCCAAAATGGCGCATGAGGAGCAATCTATGTGTCCTCATCGAGCAAAGCGAAATCAAGAAAGATGTTCCATCTTGTGGAGGTCAAGATCTTCATCACCTAGCTCAAGTGGAATTCTCAAGTAAAAGTTATGATCTTGATAGGTTTTCTATTTTATCGGTCTCATACCATTAGTTGGGAGACCGACTTATAGGATAGATAACCGTACTATCAAAAGGGGCTCTCATATTAACAACTTAATCGCATCATTAGGAGACATCTCAAATCTTTGCATAATTGTAATCATATTTCATGGTTCTTATTTGTGTTTTCTCCATGTGTGGTTTTAGAGTTTGTCATGTTCTTCAAGATAAGCTCAAGTTCATAAAAAACGGGTTTCACATTAAAAACTTATTGTCTTTTATAGATAGTTCAAAACTTCCGTCATTTAGTCTCATTCTCCCTTTTTCAACTATTATTTTTCTTTGCATAATCTTATAGTGCTCGTTCTTGCGATTTAACGAGCCTAAGATCATCGAAAACGGAGTAGAGAGGCAAAATATATCACACTTTTAGTGAAGGTGCTTTTTTGGAAACAGGAAGGCCGGCCTGGCCGGGCTCCAATACGTCATAAACGTATCCTTCATTTCTGATGTTCCATGTTGTTTTCATGCTATTTCCTACATGTTTTCTATACACTTTATGTCATTTTTATCGATTTCCGGGACTAACCTATTGACAAGATGCCACAAAGTCATTTTCCTGTTTTCTCCTGTTTTTAGTCTGAGAAAAGTTGTTTTTGGAAATATTCTCGGAATTGGAAAATTCGAAGCCCGTAAGTCTTAGAAATCTCGAAGGTTCCACGGAGTACCGAAGAGGTACGGAGAGGGGACACAACGGGGCCACACCATAGGGAGGCGCGCCCCCTGGCCACGCCTGGGGTGGTGTGGGCCCCTCGGGCGCGCATCGCCATTAGTACATGCTTAAGAATTTTATTAGTACACAAACCGCTTTTAATAAATCTGTTGAGAATTTTTTTTTGGCAAAATTGATGTTCTTGCTTCTAAAGTTGATAGCCTTGCTGTTAATGTTGATTATCTGAAACTAAAGGTTATGCCTCATGATGTTAAATAAAGCAAAACTTTTAATGCCATCCAAATTCGTATTGATGATAATGTTAGGATGTTAGCTGAATTACATGCTAGATGGGAAAGAGAAGATGAAATAGCTAGAAAGAATAATATAGCTAATGTTTGCACCATTACCACCACTAGTAAATCTGAAGCCTCTCATGCTAGTAAACCTTCTAGTATCAATGGTAAAGTAATTGGTGTTCACAATACTCCCACTTCTGCTATTAAAAATGCAAAATTGACTGAAACTGCTAAAAATGCTCCTGATATTAGTGCTGAAATTTTTATAAACATGAGAGACAGTGGTCTCATTACCTTTGATAAAAATGATCTTAACTTTGATGATTGCAACACAACTGAAGTGATTAAGTTCTTACAAAATCTTTCTAGTTGTGCTAATGCTAGTGCTATGAATTTGGCTTTCACAAAACATATTACAAATGCTCTCATGCAAATTAGAGAGGATGAACTAAGATGTGAAGCCTCTATCCTTAGGAAGTTAGCTGATGGATGGTAAAATATCATTAAAATGAAAGTAAATGATGTTGATTGCAATGCTCTATATGATCTTGGTTCTAGTATCTCTGGTATGCCTAAGAAACTTTATGATATGCTTGATTTACCACCATTGGAACCCTGTTATTTGGATGTTTGTCTTATTGGTAATGTTAGGCATTAAATTTTGGGGAGAGTTGATGATGTTCTTATCATGGTTAATAATAATCTTTTCCCCGTTGATTTTTTTGTCTTGAATATTTAATGCAATTCTTCTTATCCAATTGTTTTGGGAAGACCTTTTCTTAGAACTGTTGGTGTTGTTATTGATATGAAAGAGGGGAATATTAAATTTCAATTCCCACACAAGAAAGGTATAGAACGATTTCCTAGAAAGAGAATTAAGTTGACTTTTGACTCTATTATTCGAACACATTACAATTTGGATGCTTTTTCATTTGAAAATACTTGAATCCACTTTTCTGGGCCTAGCTAAAAGGCGTTAAAGAAAAGCACTTCTTGGGAGATAACCCACGGTTTTATTTTTTACTTTGTTTTTCTATGTTTTCTTCGAGTCAAGGGATTGTATACTTCCGTAGCAAATCCTTTGTAACTTTATTTTCATGTATTAGTTGTGCCACGTAAAGTTTATGACGAAAGTTGGAGTTGGTTTTGGATTTCTCCGCGGGAAACAGATTTCTGCTGTCCATCGTAAAAATCCTTATAATTCACAGAAAAACCGAAATGACCTGAAACTTTTTGATCTTATTACTGAGTTAATTCCGAAAATTTCGTTATTTAATTTTTTTTTATTTGAGCAACATAAGTGGCCCCAAAAAATTCGTCATTACAGACAGTTCTGATTTTTGCAGATTCTGACATTTTTATTGCATTTGCTCTTTTACGATGTCAAGTGGATTTCTTTGCTTCACAAAACATCAGTGGCTGTAGCTAATGTTTAAAAGTATCAATTGCACTTGTTCCCATACAGAACCCATGGAATTTTTATTGTTTCACTAACCCTCTAATGCGAATTACTCTTGAGAGTGGTGTAAAGGAAGTTTTCAAGGGTCAAGAGAAGAGGTGATATAATGTGATGAAGAAGAGTGCAAGGTCAAAGCTTGGGTATGCCCCCGTGGTCAATCCCAGCAAATTCTAAGAAGACTCAAGCATCTAAGCTTGGAGATGCCTTGGGCATCCCCTTCTTCATCAACAATTTATCAGGTCACTTCAAGTGAAACTATATTTTTATTCGGTCACATCTTATGAAATTTACTTGGAGCGTCATTTATTTTTCGTTCAGTTTTATTTTGTTTTATTTTGTTTTCCTTGATTAAATAATATCATTGGAACCTAGCATCCTTGTTTGGGAGAGACACACGCTCCACTTTTTTATTTGAATACTCGTTATGCTCGTATTCTTATTTTTTCTTCTAGGTGCTGCAAGATTCCTGCTTAGCTCTTGTTTTCATTGCATCTCTTATTCATAGATGTTAGTTTTATTAGTGTTATGTGATTACTCTCATTTTTTATTTTTATATCATTTAGAGAGTTTTTGTTAAAACATATTTTTGCATGGTGCTTGTTGGGAAAAGAAACTGCTGCATGTGGTAGAATTTATAAACAATGCAAATAGAAGCTTGTATAGACCGTGGCTAAACTTTTTCATATCATGCTAGATGTAATTTTAATTCTAAAGCCTAGTGTTTATTTTTTAGCATGATTTTTCTTAAATAGCTGACAGTGTTTAATGTGTCATTGAAAGAATCATGAGTTGTTCTTGTCTTATTGAAGCATAAATTTGTGGTGTTCTCCTTTGAATGTTTTATTTGGTTGACTTGGCGCATGCTTACACCATGTTATGACTACAAAACCAGTCACTTATAGCCTCTATGATCATTTAGTTCTTTAACTTGTGGTACCACTTATGCCTTGATTAATGATGTTTTTGTCGCTATGCATGATTATGGCAATTACTGCTCTCTTGATTTTTCGCTGCCAGTCTGTTGCTAGCCTCCACCTATACTGAGTATGAGCTCTAATCGTGCAATCCAACTCCCAAAAACCAAATTATGCCGAACGTGTCCACCATACCTACCTACATGTGGTATTTAACTGCCACTCCAAAATAAATTGCTCATGTGTTACCTTTAAAACCTTCAAAATTACTCATGTTTTGTGTTCCTGTTTTAGCTCATGAGGACGTAAATAAAGAATCTTTATCTCACTTGTTGATTGGATTTTCACAACCTGGACTAGTGACTTCATCCTCTTATCCAATTGATAGAAGAGCTGGCAGCGGGGTTCCCAGCCCCAAATTAATACAAACAAATTCTCTTCACTATTTTTGTCCCTGATTTATGAGTCAAAGCATAATTGTGTAAACAAAAGAGAAACAGGGATGACCTTCTACACCAGTTGCGTCCTTAAATGGTAGCCGCTCTTGTGAAGTCTAGTTGTCTTGTGATGTACTGTATTTTCTGTTTACCATTCGTTGACATAAGCATACACATTTCTAAAAAATGTTTTCAATACCTTTGTTTAATAAAATAAAAGCTCTAGCACATGAGTGATCTATGCTTCCCTCTACGAAGGGTCTTTATTTTAGTTTTATGTTTAGTATCCATCTATGATTCGTCATTTAGTCTCATTCTCCCTTGTTCAACTATTATGTTTCCTTGCATAATCTTGTAGTGCTCGTTCTTGCGATCTCATAGAGCCTAAGATCATAAAAAACGGAGTCGAGAGGCAAAAGATATCGCACTTTTAGTGAAGGTGCTTTTTTGGAAATAGGAAGGCCGGCCTGGCCGGGCTCTGATATGTCATAAACGTATCATTAATTTCTGATGTTCCATGTTGTTTTCATGTTATTTCCTACATGTTTTCTATACACTTTATGTCATTTTTATCGATTTCCGGCACTAACCTATTGACAAGATGCCATAGAGCTAGTTCCCTTGTTTCTATTGTTTTTAGTTTGAGAAAAGTTCTTCTGGAAATATTCTCGGAATTGGAAAATTCGAAACTCGGAATTCTTAGAAATCCCAAAGGTTCCACAAAGTCCCGAAGAGGCCCGGAGAGGGGCCACAGGGGGGCCACATCATACGGCGGCGCGCCCCCTGGCCGCGCCTAGGGGTGGTGTGGGCCCCTCGGGCGCCCACCGCCATCGCCCTTTCTCCTATTTATTCCCCCCGGCATATCAACCCTAAAAATATACCACTTTTCCGGAGAAACACCCAAGGCCGCCGTCATCATCATCCCGAGATCGTGAGAGTTCTGGAGCTCTCCCCGGCACCCTGCCATGAGGGAAATTCAACACCGGAGGGTTCTACACCACCATCCCCTCCTCCAAAGTAATGCGTGAGTAGTTCATCCCTAGACTACGGGTCCATAGCAGTAGCTATATGATTGTCTCCTCCACTTTATGCCTCATGTTTAGATCTCGTGAGCCACCTCACATGATCGAGATCATCTTTATGTAATGCTACATGTTGTGTTTGCTTGGATCTGATGAATATTGAATGTTATGTCTTCTGATTATCAATCTATCATGTTATCTTCATGTATATTTTATTTATGATCTTGCATGCTCTCCGTTATTAGTAGATGCTCTGGCCAAGTAGATGCTAGTAACTCCAAGAGGGAGTATTTATGCTCGATAGTGGGTTCATGCCTCCTTTGCATCTGTGCTCGAGTGACAGAAACGTGACGGATGGAGGATGTGTTGTTGCCATTAGGGAGAAAATAACGATGTTTACTTTGTTTACATTACACACTTTTCTTACTGGGATTATCTGTTGCTTGCAACTTAATACCCAATGTTTCTTCGGATGATATTCAGACGGTGGATTATTAGTCATAGATGCAGTTGGATGACGGTTTATGTATCTTGTTGTGATGCCCGCATGAATCACATAGTAATCTTTATGTCTTGCATATGCACTATGGTGCAGCCTTCATTTCTGTCAATTGCCCAGCTGTAATTTGTTCACCACACATGTTATTTATCTTTCATGGAGATACACCACTAGTGAACTGTGGACCCCGGTCCATTTTCTCATACTGATAATACAACCACTGCTTCCACTGTTTTCATACTGTTCTCATACTGTTTTCCACACCATACATTTAACCTCTTTGTGTTCATAAAAATCGGTGAGATTGACAACCTCACTGCTTCGTTGGGGCAAAGTGATTTGATTGTGTTGTGTAGGTTCCACGTTGCTTCTGAACCGGTAGTGCGCCCTGCCATGTCAGCTGCTTCAACCTTTGGAAGTTGCTTTTTCCTCCTACCTTCCTCTTGGGGTCTCCCAACGAACATGTGTTACATGCACATCAGGCTCCAGGCCGGGTAGTTCTGTTAGGTGGCCGGCTTGCACGCAGAAAGGCCAGGAAAGACCAGTTTTTTCCAACGGGAAGTATTTGGGGAAACTATTTAAGGGGTCTTCTTCCCCATTGGTTCCCCACTTCTCAAGAAAGTGTCCACCACCATTGTTGACCTCTTGGAACATGTTTTATATCTATTCCTCCATGATTATTGCATTCAATTAGTGGGAAAAGAGAGATGAGATCTAGATATATTTTTCCACCAATCCATCTCTCCTCTTAGCGAGAGGGATTTTTTAGATCTTGTGGATTCATTTGTTGAGTTCTTCCTTGTCTTCCTCTCTTTCCCCCATAGCATTTATTTCTTTGGTGGGATTTGAGAGTGAAGGATTTGAGCACTTCTTGTGTTCTTTCCATTGCATAGGTTGCATCGGTTTGAGTTCTCTACGAGGATTCGTTTGACTGAAAAGTTGAGAATCTTGTTACTACTGGTTTCTTGGAGTTCCCTTGAGCTGTTCCTCTTGGCTACTTGGAGTGCCCTAGGCGGTTGATCGTAACTTTGGACCTTTGGAATCTTTTGAGGCCTTGTTGCTATTTGGGAGTTGTTGTAGCTCGCGTGATATTGTTGGGAGCCTCCAGTTGAGTTGTGGAGATTTCCCCAACCTTGTACGGGATCGGTGACCGAGATCCCCTAGTGGATCGTGGCACTCGGCATTGGTGGAGGCACGAGAAGAATAAGGCGAGCCATTGGGCGCTTCGAGTCATTGTGACTCCACACCTCTCCAACAGAGATTAGATTCCATTAGAAGTGAACGTTGGGATAAATCATCATCTCCTCGTGTCTAGGTTATTTGTATACCCGATCTCTTTACTTAAGCAATACTTTGTGATAGCCATCGAGCTAGAAGTTACATATCTTGCTATCACTTAGTTGCTTGATTTTTTTAGCATAAGTTGTTGGTGCACGTAGGTGAACCTAGTTTGTTTAGTGTCGGATATATACCACTTAGGGGTATATCAGATGGTGTCCTAAAGTGCCGGATTACCAGGGTGGCCTGAATGGTAATGGATTACGGTCCATTGGGCGTCCCAGTAAGTCGACGCGCAGAAGCCGGATTGTAGAAGAACCCGAACCATGGCCCACGTGGTACGGCTTGGAGTAGAAGGCGGATTCTTGCCTCCCAAGTTAGAACTTACCGTAGTCTTCTAGGATTCCTATTTTGTAAGCCCTAACCCGGCTATTATATAAAGCCGGACGGGATATAAGAAAGAGATACACAAGAAGCTAGAGGCTAACTCGCCGAGAGGTTGATCCTTGACGAGTAGCTAAACCTAACTCACATTGTATTTTGTATACTTCAGGCTTCAGCCCTGATTTAGTGAGATTGCAGGAGTAGGAACGCCGCCTAGTTGCGACGTACCGAACCTGGGTAAAACCTTGGTGTCATTGTTCGTCATACGATCACGTCCCCCCACATCTCTATCGGTAGTCTCATGGCACCCCCGTCTATGAACTCTACTATGATGTCTCGAAACTTGGCGCCCACCGTGGGGCCAGCGACGTCAGGCGTTATGTTTCGATCGGGGATACTCGGCGGAATTGGCAGTACCATAACTGTCGGAAGCCTGGAATTCGACAACGACGTCAGGCGTTTCCTCGACAACGGATCGTACATGCCATCACGGAATCATCTAGTAAGTGCCTGCGTTTTACCGATTGGATCTGCAAACATCTTTATCGGATTAACTGCAGAGGCAATGGTATTCTGTGGTGGAAGAAAATTTATCCCACCCGGCCTATACCCAGTCAAACAAGACTATGACGCCGGATTTTGCTTAGATCGCTGATATCATGCTGAGTCACACTTTATCGGTATGGTGCAATCCGAGATCGCTGAAAACATGGATGAAAACAATCCGTGGAAGAGGCAGAAAACAACAATCCCACAATAGAGGTGGAAGATCCGACATCCGTCAATATGACGACAAACTCGGAAGCTGACTCCGTATTAGCCGCCATTGAGGCGAGATTGGAATTAGAACCCGGATCAGACAATTTCGATTTCGAAGATGAAGACGAGGATGCTTTCGAAAGAAAAGTCAAATCTCTTCAAGAGGGATTCCATGAAGTACCAATGGCAAAACCGGCTGAAAACACGGATGCCGAAAGTCAGGAAAGCCCTAAAACACCTCCGCCAGATGAGGAGAGAGAAGAGGAGGAAACCACTCCAACATACCCCGACGTCAAGGAATTGACAGAGGATGAACTGGTAAAAAACCTCCCTCTTCCAAGAAAAAACACAAAGCTTCCAAGAAACTCCAGTACAAGCTCCGAAAGAAAAAATTGGCTGATCCAGCCAACGAAAACCCGGAAGCAAGAGGAGGAAGTGGAGTTAAGCCTGCGGAGAAGAAAACGAAGGAAATCTCTGTTCCGCCAATGTCAGAACAAGAGGAACATGATCTACTTCAAACACTAGTGGGACCCCACGAACCCCCTGAAGTGCTGGAAGCCAGGAGACAAGCTCTCCAAAGGCAATAGCAACATCTATTTCGAACTCGGGAACATCTCCAAAAAACCCAAGCTGACATTAAGTTAAAGCAGGAAGAAATCGAGGAGTACGAGAGAAGGAATAGATCTGGTATTAAACCTACACGGTTACCCGGAATCGCAAGACCGGAAGTACTGCCGCCAAAGGAACGGTTTCAAAACCCGGTCTGGCAAAAACAAGTAAACGGCACAGATGCCAGGGCGAACCGATATACAAAACCACAGCAGAAAACGCTGAGGCCGCGTTCGCCATCCTCAACAACGACATGTACTCCAATGGCGAAAAAATTCAAGGGGTGCATGCTTTGTTTGGAAAGGCATTGCAACAGCAACAACGAGGGCAAGCAAGATCAGGGAAGTTGCATGACGACTCGGGCCTATGCAAAACAGCTACATGCGCCGCTGGAGCACCTGGACCTGACGAACCTGGAGATTCAAGAAATTCGAAGGAGAAGAAAGCAGATCCAAGAAAGTACAAGATAAAGCCCGATAACAAGGATGCAGCGTCTAGAACCGGATCCCATGTGCCGAAAGATGGAATTAATCCCCGAGATCGGGAAGAACAAAACCGGAAGGACGGAAAAGCAATGCCGCCTCCGAGACGCCCTTCTGAAAAAGCCGGAAGAAACGATATTCCTCACAGGCATGAGAGATCCCGTACACCCCCAATGAATAAGGAAAGACACAGGAGTAGAACTCCAGCTTATCCTAAAGGGCACGATAACGGAGGAAATAGAGACGATCCCGGAAAAGCGCATTCGCGCAACAATGGAAAAGAAAGGAGCAGATCCCCTTCTATCCATTCAGCCGGTAGATACTCCGCACACATTGATAGAGCGGAAAGAGATGACCTATACTTCGGACCTAAGTGTTTCACTGAGAGGATCCGAAGAATAACTCTACATTCTGGCTTCACCAAAGTTGGTCCAACATACCAAAAATATACCGGTAGCACAAATCCGGATACCTGGCTCTCAGACTATTATACAGCCGTCCAGATTAACAATGGGACAAACCTAGAGGCAGTAAAATCCCCCCTTATGTTACTGGATGGAGCCAGAGATTGGATCAACAGGCTTCCGTCAAGAACTGTCGATAGCTGGGATGATATGGCTAGAGTTTTTACTCAGCATTTTCGGGGAACGTACAAACGCTCAAACATAATCAACCAGTTAAACTGCTGCACCCAGTTTGAAGATGAGCCATACGTGGACTTTATCTCAAGGTGGACTGCAATGAAGAACAGCTGCTCTGGAGTAGCTGACGTACAAGCAATGCATGTTTTCGTCAATGGTTTAAAACCCGGACTCGTACCGTTCATGATCGGTTCCAAAAAGAAGAAAGATCGCGGATCTATGCTTACAACCGAAAATGAGCACGCAGTGGCCGAAGACGACATCAGAGCGAGAGGTGGCAATATTGACACTCTGATTCAAGCCAAAAAGACCCCTCGCCCAGAGATAAAAACAACTCCAGAAGCACAGCGAAAACCCAAAGAAGGTAACATGGCCTTTGGAAGAGAAAATGGGAGCAAATGGAAAGGTCGAAGTACAGAACCGATCAACTACACAAAAGAAGAGTGGGAAAGAATCAAGTCAGAAAACTGTGTCCACCATTCGCAATTTGGGAAACCCACCCATACTAACGCACAATGCCGGCTCAACAAGCATATGAAAGGCAGTGCAGGATCCGGAAACAAAGGGAAGAGTTCCAAGAGGAAATTCTCCAAGCAAAAGCCAGAAGATAAAAAAGAAGACAGTGAATCGGACACTGATGAAAAAAATCCAGGAACAACAGCGAAAAGGCGAACCTAAGTTTCCGAGAGTTGACGGAGAATGCAACCTAACTTTCCTGGCAACTCCTTCAGCAAAGGTGGCAAAGAGAACACTTCGAGAAATGAACGCGGTTGTCCCACCAACCCCGAAATTCTTGAAGTACTCAAATACACCAATTACCTAGGATCAGTCTGATCATCCCGGAAACATCCCAGAACCCGGCACACAAGCGCTAGTTGTAAGTCCTATTGTTCAAAATACTAGGATAAAAAGAGTGCTGATGGATGTAGGATCTAGTATCAACATAATGTACCTGGATACAATGAAGCATCTGCGAATCTCCCTGACCCAGCTCAATCATAGCAACATACGTATTCACGGCATCGTTCCTCGCAGGAAAGCACGATCCCTAGGAGAAATTTACCTAGACGTAACCTTTGGAGAGAAAGAACATTTTCAGCAGGAAAAAATATCCTTCGAGGTTGTGCCGTTCGAAAGCGTGTATCACGCAATATTCGGACGTCCAGCTTTCGCCAAGTTCATGGCAAGATCATGTTATATCTATAACAAGCTGAAGATGTCAGGGCCAAAGGGAGGAGTAATCACCATAAAGGGAGACTTCAAACTGGCAAATGAGCTGGAAAAAGAAAAAGCCCTTTGCGCAGAAAAGGTAATAGCAAAGGAAGAACTGAAGGAGCTAGCAAAAGAAGTATCGCCGACAGAAATGCCGGCAGGTAAAGAAAGCTGGAAGCCGACAGACAGCTTCAAAGCTTCCGAGAATACAAGACAGGTTATCCTAGATCCCCAAGATCCGACAAAATTTGTCGTAGTAGGAACTGGGATGACCGACAAATAGGAAAGCGAGCTCATCAAGTTCCTCGGTGAGAACTGGGATATTTTTGCATGGTGTCCAGCGGACATGCCAGGGGTACCCAGGGAACTTGCTGAGCACCAACTCAAGGTGAGTCCAGGATCTAAACCCGTCAAACAAGGTCTCCATCGACTTGACGGAAAAAGACGGAAGGCTATTGGCAAGGAAATTATCCGGCTATTGGCAGCTGATTTTATCCGGAAAGTTATACATACTGAATGGTACGCAAACCCAGTATTAGTCCCGAAGAAAGATAGTACTGTTCTTAGGATGTGTATAGATTACACCGCCTTGAACAAATTGTGTCCAAAAGATAGATTTGCGTTACCGCGACTCGATCAAATAATAGATGCCACTGCTGGCTCTGAGCTTTTATGCTTTTTGGATGCTTATTGTGGGTATCATCAAATACGTATGAAGGAACAAGACCAAATAAAAAGCTCCTTCATAACCCCGTACGGAACGTACTACTACATAACCATGTCTTTTGGCCTGAAGAACGCAAGTGCAACTTACCAGCGTTGCATACAACGATGTTTGCATAGTCAGTTTGGCAAAAATGTTCACGTCTACATGGACGACATTGCCGTCATTTCCAAGGAAAAGGACACGCTCCTTGAAGATTTGCGAGAAACCTTCGAAATTTACGCACTTACAAAATGAAGTTGAATCCGTTGAAGTGCGTATTCGGGGTTCCCTTAGGAAAACTTCTGGGTTTCATCGTTTCTCACAGAGGAATAGAAGTAAACCCGGAAAAGATCAAGGCAATCATAAACATCTCAAGACCTACATGCTTAAAAGATGTATAAAGATTGACGGGTTCTGCAGCTGCCGTCAGCAGGTTTATAAGCCGGCTAGGAGACAAAGCTCTGCCATTATACAAATTGTTGAAGAAATCCGACAAATTTGTGTGGACAGAAGAGGCAGATGCAGCATTAACCCAGTTAAAAGAAAACTTCATGAAAGCTCCGATTTTGGGATCACAAAATACAAAGAACCCATGTTATTGTACCTCACAGCAACAAACAGGGTTATTAGCGCAATGATAGTTGTGGAAATGCGGAAAGACAAGCAAAGCATACCATATCAACATCCGGTGTATTATGTAAGTGAAGTTTTTTCCGAGTCCAAGCAAAGGTACCCACACTATCTGTCGGGGGGTTACCCCCGAGTAGGGTAAAGGCAAGTGGTAAAAGCAACTGTCAGAAGAGAGGTTTGGTCGAGTAGCCGCCTACCCGGTACTTGCTACCCGGTTGACTGCTACTCGGTCTCACCTCAAGATGACCAGAAGGAGATATCAATCAAGTTCTGTCCATTCGAGTAGAAGAGTTGGCCCGAGTAAAATTGGCGGGAACCTACTCGGGCCAGAAAGTCAAAGGAGCCGTTCTGACACAGGATCCCGCGTATCCTGGGTCCGTACTTGGCAGTATTCGAACTACTGTTCATCTGGGACCAGTCTGCCTGACAGTGACAGCATGGAAGCAGACCGTCGCAGGATAAGGGGGCCCTACTCTGTGTTTGGCACAGTGATACCAGTCTGTCCCCTTGTTTTGCCCAACGACTTCCCAGATGCAGCCAAGATTAGGAACCAAAGCTGTCAGCGGGAACCCGGAAGAAGGACGATGTGCACACTATGTCGACACTTGTCTAGGTTTGGACGTATCCGGCTGGGCACCGGGTATATAAGGTGCCCCGCCGCCTCCTGCGTGAGGGGTCCGACGATAGGAACACTTGGTGACCTAATTCTTGACCTAGTTCATCACCTAGAGAGGAGAGTGGCTACTCGGTAGCAAGAACATTGTACTGTGGCTACTCGGTGAGATACCAGAATACATAGAGAAAGGCAGGAGTAGGGGTTTTACCTCCTCACGAGGGCCCTGAACCTGGGTAGATCGTGTTGTTTGCAGTGTTTACTTCGTACCTCACGCGGCTACTCGTCGCGTGATCCCTCCCCGAGCACCTCCAGCGTCCTTCGTCCCCACATCTTTAGCCATCCCATGGCATCTGCCGTGACACCACCACGACAGTTGGCGCCCACCGTGGGGCAACCAGCGGCGCTGGTTGGAGTTTCTATTCGGACGGGATCTTCTTCAGCGGAGCGCGTGGTCTGTGGCCTTGTCCACAGATTCGGCTCCTTCGACTTCTTCACCGACAACGCCGGCGATTTCGGCGGCAGGGCCATGCCGGAGGGCGGCTCGGTGATCTCCTTCGGCTCTCACCTCGTCTACGTTGCCACCGTCGCCAACCGCGAGTACCCTGAGCTGGTGCATGACGCGGAGGATCCTCCCGCGGTGATCGCTGCTCGCGGAAGGCCCGCGTGCCGCTCTGCGAACTACGCTGAGGTGATGGTGACGGGCTTGGCGGCAAACACTAGCGCAGCCGCTACGGGCGCTGCGGCAGTCATCGAGGATCTTGCTGCACCAAGCACTGGTGGCAGGGTTCACAGGCCCTATGAGAAGGAGAGCAACTTGCCGCCTTCCACGTCTACGGTCATTCCTGCGTCGGCTACGCGACCTGGCATGCCAACTCCCACCGACATCGAGCTCCTGGCCATGAGGGAGCAGCTCGAGCGGCAACGCCTGGAGCTACTTGCCGAGCAGGCGGAGTTGGATAAGGTGAGGTTGGAGTTGAGTTTAGATCAGCTCGAGTACAACAAGGCTCACGGCTTCACGCCAGTCGCTAGGAGGGCTAGCAGAGTAGGTGCCACTCGGCGCAATCTTGGTGCCGAGATGGCGACAGTTGTGGAGGCTCCTGCTCAGTCCGCCATCGCAAACACCTCCACCAGGCCCAGATATAGCACACCCGCCAAGACACTCAGAGCTGCAGAGGCTGTAGCTGCCGAGTTGCCTCGCCTAGATGGCGATGCGCGTGTTAGGCAGCAAGAAAGACTCAACGAGTTGGTATTGGAGGCTGCTAGGCAGAACGAGGAGTTCCGGAAGGCCAACCCGGGTGCTGGGGCTTCGCAGGTGGTTCACTCGCACGCGGCTAGATCTAACGATCATGCCTCGTCTCCGCATCCCAGCCGCGAGAAGAGCCGCAGCGGGCGTTCGGGCAGAGATAGGCCTCGTCAGTATGACCCGGCTGCTGCCGCGAGACAGCTTGCTGTGCCGCAGCAGCCCGGGCAGGAACACAACGCTGCAAGAGCAGGCTCTCAAGCCCATCAAGCTCAAAGCCGAGCCCGAGATGAAGCGCGCCCATGTCCTTCTCGGCATCCCGCTACTCCGCCTACTCGGCAGAGGCAGCAGCCGCGCGCAGTGGCACCAGTCGCCAACCCGGTGGAGCAGCCTGCAGCTGTGCAGGTGGACAGGTATGATGATGGCTACTCGGCTATGGAGCTGGCTGGCTATGATGTACATGATCGTGTTGGCGAGCGCATGCTGGCGCCTGGAGATGCGAGGCATCAGTTGGACCGGATCAGCTTGTCGGCGCGGCTGGAGAACACGGGCCCTCCAGGCCCCGAGTGCTTTGGCCCGCGCATCATGAACGAGCCGTCCGTGAAGAACTTCCAGCTCGCAAGGGGCACCAAGAGCTACAATGGCAGCACCAAGCCTGAAGATTGGCTCAATGACTATGTCACCGCGGTCCATATCGCGAATGGCAACAGAAGATGGGCAGTGCGCTATGTTCCGCAAATGCTAGAGGGTCCAGCCCGCACTTGGCTCAACAACTTGCCCAAGAACAACATCAACTGCTGGCTGGACTTCTCGGATGCCTTCATCAGCAACTTCACCAGCACATACAAGAGGCCGAATAGGCCACAGCAGCTATCCGCTTGCAGGCAGCGAGAAGACGAGACAGACCGCGAGTATCTTACTCGGTGGAGTACATTGAGGAACACCTGTGAGGGTGTGAATGAAGCACAGGCCATCACTTGGTTTGCGCAGGGATGCAGGCATGGCAGCATGCTGTGGCAGAGATTGCAGAGGGAGATGCCGAACACTCTGGCGGAGACCATCAAGATTGCGGATCAGTACGCACTTGGTGATCCCACTCAGCCACTGATGGACTCCTCTGAGCCGAGAAGAAACTTCAGCAACAGCAAGCGCAACGAGTTCCGCAACAAGCGCCGAGTAGATACTCGGTATGATCCTGAAGAGGTGAATACAGTGACTGTTGGAGCTGGTGGCAGCCAGAGGCAGAAACCTGCTGGAGCCTACGGGCAGAACCAGAACCAGGGCCAAGGCAACAAGAAGCCATTTCGCACCTCTCAGTCGGGTAGCGGGAACTCCGAGCAGCCGAAGAAGTTTGTCTTTGATGACATGAAGGATGGCCCATGCAGTTTTCACACTCACCACCCCTCGAGGCCCGCTAACCACACTACTCGGCAGTGCGAGTGGTGGGATGTGATCAAGAGTGATGGCTTGCCTCCTCCTCCTCCTCTGCCAGCGGCCAACGCCAATGTGCAGCCTACTCGCGCACCCGCAGCTCGGCCGCCTACCCGAGAAGAGAGAATGTGAACCAGGTGGCTTTAGGAGCCAACCGCAACTTCAACAATGAGGGCTACCGCAACAACAACAACAACTACAACCGCAACAACAACAACAGAGGCAACAATAACTACCAGGGCAACAACAACAACAACGGCAACAATGGGGGCGGAGGCTCCAATCAGTACCAAGAGCACCATGAGAGTTACATGATTTTCACTTCTGAGCCAGTCGACAAGCAATCACAGCACATGCGTGCCATGGAGGTCAATGCAGTGATTCCTGCTGTCCCTCACTACATGTATTGGTGTGACCAGGAGATCAGGTGGTCCCGAGCAGATCATCCCAAGGTGATGCCCAACCCGGGTAGCTATGCCTTGGTGCTGGATCCTACTTTCCTGGGTCCCGAGAAGAATGTGAGGTTCAGCAAGGTGCTAATCGACAACAGCAGCAGCATCAACATTGTGTACAAAGACACACTCGAGAAGCTTGGCCTGGCCGAGAACATGATGCTGCCCAGCAAGACCACTTTCCATGGTATTGTGCCCGGGATCTCGTGCAACCCGATTGGCCGAGTATGGATCGATGTGCTATTCGGCACCAGGGATAACTGCCGCACAGAGCGCCTGCAGTTCGAGGTGGTTGATCATCAGAGTCCTTACCATGCTCTACTCGGCAGGCCCGCTCTGAGCAAATTCATGGCCTCTTCCCATGTTGCATATTTGAAGATGAAGATCCCTGGTCCCAATGGCATAATTACTATCTCTGGTGATTACAAGAAGTCCATGGAGTGTGCCTCTGCTAGCTCCCAGTTGGCGGAGTCGATGGTGATTGCTGCCGAGAAGAAGAAGATGTATGAGGTGGTAGCTATGGCGCAATCCGCGCAAGCTGGCGCGCAAGGTGTGCCGAGTACCCAGCACGGCACTGCTTTTCAGGCTGCCAAGGAGACAAAGAAGGTCCAGGTCGACCCCGAGTTCCCCGACCGCATAGCCATCATTGGCTCCGGGTTGGCGGAGAAATAGGAAAGCGAGCTCATCCACTTCCTCCGTGAGAATCGGGATGTATTCGCATGGTCCAATGAAGATCTACCAGGAGTCCCGAGGGAGTTGGTTGAGCACTCATTACATGTGCGTCCTGACGCCAAGCCAGTGAAGCAGGCTATGCGCCGCTTCGGAGATGAGAGAAGGAAGGCCATTGGTGACCAGATCACCAAGTTACTAATAAGCAATTTCATCATGGAGGTGTTGCATCCGGATTGGCTAGCCAACCCGGTCATGGTCGAGAAGAAGAAGGAGGATCCCAAGGCTGCCACAGCATGGCGCATGTGTGTCGACTACACCGACTTGAACAAGGCATGCCCCAAGGATCCTTTCCCGCTACCTCGCATCGATCAGGTGATCGATTCCACAGCTGGTTGTGAACTGTTGTCTTTCATAGATGCCTACTCTGGTTTTCACCAGATTGCACTCAACCCTGCTGATCAAATAAAGACTGCTTTCATTACCCCGTACGGGGCTTATTGCTATCGTGTCATGTGTTTTGGCTTGAGGAATGCGGGTGCAACCTATCAGAGATGCATGCAGAAATGCTTGCACGACCAGCTCGGCAAGAATGTGCAGGTGTACATAGATGACATTGTCATCAAAACGAATAAAACACATACTCTGCTTGCCGACCTGGAGGAAACCTTTGCTAACCTACGCAAGTACAAAATGAAGCTGAATCCGAGTAAATGCACCTTTGGTGTCCCGGCTGGCAAGCTACTCGGCTTCCTAGTGTCTAGTCGGGGCATTGAGGCCAATCCTTCAAAGATAAAAGCTATTGAGAGCATGTCTTTGCCGAGATCCTTGAAGGATGTGCAGAAATTCACTGGTTGCTTGGCATCTCTGAGCCGTTTTCTGGGCCGAATGGGCGAGAAGGCCCTGCCTCTGTACCAACTGATGAAGAAAAGTGACAAGTTTGTCTGGACTCCGCAAGCGGATGTGGCATTCAATGAGCTGAAAGCAATGCTGGCTAGCGCTCCCATCTTGGCTAGTCCGCTACCCAAGGAGCCTATGCTGCTGTACATTGCTGCGACTAACCGAGTAGTCAGTGTGGTGATTGTGGTGGAACGAGAGGAAGAAGGCAAGAGTGTGCAGCGCCCAGTGTACTATCTCAGTGAAGTGCTGTCCAGTTCCAAGCAAAACTATCCACACTACCACAAGATGACCTATGGCGTGTACCTAGGCGCCAGGAAGCTGAAGCATTATTTCCAAGAGCATCCTATCACGGTTGTGAGCTCTGCTCCCATCTCGGACATCATGGGCAACAAGCAGGCGAGTGGCAGAGTAGCCAAGTGGGCAATCGAGCTGGTCGCGTATGCACCCGCGTATGCGAGAAGAGAAGCCATCAAGTCTCAGATTCTGGCGGAATTCCTGGTAGACTGGGCCGAGGTGCAGTATGAGCCTCCTACCCCAGTTTCTAACTACTGGAAGATGCACTTTGATGGCTCAAAGGTGAAGGAAGGCCTTGGTGCTGGCGTGGTGCTTACATCACCTAAGCGAGATCAGCTCAAGTATGTGTTGCAGATTCACTTCAAGGCGTCCAACAATGTAGCAGAGTACGAGGCAGTGGTGCATGGTTTGCGAGTAGCAAAGGAGGTTGGCGTGCAGCGCATTATATGCTATGGTGATTCAGATCTGGTGGTGCAGCAAGTCTCGGGTACATGGGATGCTCTAGATGCCAACATGGCATCATATCGCTTCCTGGTGCAGTCTATGACTGGGTTCTTCGAAGGTTGTGAGTTCCAGCACATTCACCAAGCAGAGAACGAAGCAGCAGATGAGTTATCCAAGTTGGGATCTTCTCGGCAATCCATCCCGGCGGGAATCGCCTTGGAGCATTTGAGGAAGCCATCCATCAAGCCTTCTCCCAACTCGGAGTCCATATTTGTTCCTTCTCTGCCAAGTGAGGAATCTGATCCCATGGAGATTGACTGGGAGAATGCTACAGGAAACCCGGGGACTGCCGTCCTCTACTCGGGGACTGCCATTCCCTACTCGGGGACTGCCACTCCTTACTTGGGGACTGCCATTCCTTACCCGGGGACTGCCATCCCTTACCCGGGGACTGCCACTCCTTACTCGGGGACTGCTGTCCTTAACCCGGGGACTGTCGCATTCATTGAGGAAGTACTTGCTAATCGGTCTGGTCTTCAGAGAAGTGCTCCCATCCCTAAAGAGCAACCAGAGGCACCCGTCCCAATGGAAGTGGACGACCCAGTGTTTCCCTCACGGGAGACACCGAGTTGGGCTATGCCCATATTATCCTTTCTAAGGGACGACACTCTACCAGAAGATGAGGTGGCTGCAAGACAGGTTCAGAGAAGATCCAAGGGCTACACTATAGTCCGAGATGTGCTGCACAAGAGAAGTACCACTGGCGTGCTGCAACGTTGTGTGGACCCAGCAGAAGGAGAAGAGATCCTGGTAGAGATACACCAAGGAGAATGCGGACACCATGCCTCTTCTCGGGCGTTGGTCCAGAAAGCTTTCCGGCATGGCTTCTACTGGCTTACAGCACTGCAGCAGGCTGAAGACATCGTGAGGAAGTGCAATGGCTGCCAGATGTTCGCAAGTAAGATCCACATGCCTGCTTCCGAGTTGAAAACAATTCCTATCACCTGGCCATTTGCTGTTTGGTGTTTGGACATGGTTGGGCCTTTCCAGCCGGCTAGAGGCAACATGACTCACATCTTGGTCATGGTGGACAAGTTCACCAAGTGGATTGAAGTGAAACCTATTCGTAGGTGTGATGGGGCCACAGCTGTGAAATTCGTGAAGGATGTGATCCTGAGATATGGCTACCCGCACAGCATTATCACCGTCAACGGCACAAACTTTGCTGAGGGAGCAATGGTGCGGTTCTGCAGAGATAAGCATATCCGACTAGACGTTGCGTCAGTCGCGCATCCCGCTTCCAATGGGCAAGTTGAAAGAGCAAATGGAATGGTACTGGCAGGCATAAAGCCAAGGCTGATGGAGCCACTGCTGAAAACACCTGGGTGTTGGTTAGACGAGTTGCCAGCGGTGTTGTGGAGTCTAAGGACTACCCCTAACCGGTCAACCGGCTACACGCCATTCTTCTTGGTATACGGGGCTGAGGCCGTGTTGCCAATAGACTTAGAGCATGACTCCCCCCGAGTAACCCTCTACACTGAGGTGGAGGCGAGAGAAGCTCGAGAAGACGACGTTGACCTGCTTGAAGAAGCAAGAGAGCTGACTCTGTCACGTTCGGCTATCTACCAGCAAAACCTGCGGCGTTATCATAGCCGAAAGGTGAACCCAAGGGTTTTCCGAGAAGGAGACATGGTCCTTAGGCTTGTGCAGCGCACAACAGGGATGCACAAGTTGTCTCCTCCATGGGAAGGACCTTTCATTGTGAGCAAAGCGCTGCACAACGATGCTTACTATCTTGTAGATGTGCGCCCACCACAGGCGAACAGGGCAGATAAATCCGGAGAGGAAACCAAGCGCCCTTGGAATGTAGCTCTACTCCGTTGTTTTCATTCGTGAGCAAAGATGTGTATGTACCCTCTTATCCGAGTTGAAATCCTACTCTGCAATCTAAAATTGATCTCGGGGACTGCCCTCGTCCAAAATTGCTCTAAGTGTTTTTACTCGGCTTTATCTTTTGCCCATTCGGTTGCTCTACTTCAAAATTCAAAGGTACATTGAGTACTGTGTTTAAACCTATATGCCAACTCTTCGACTTTGCTGCTGTCCGAAACCCGGCTTCATGGCAAGCAAGAGAACAAGCAAAAGGTCCATGAGCACAAGAAAAATTACTAAGGAAAGGAAGAGTGCAGGAACCGAGTAGGGTGTTTTCATCACTGTTCTGTGACTTGTCTTCTCGGCTAGGTGGTGGGCTGCGTTACTATGATTGTTTCTAAGCGGCTAAGTATTTGCAGCTCTACTCTTTAACTCTTGTGACTCGAATACCAAAAAAGCAACAAGTTGCGGGTAGAGCTGAGACGAAAAAGGAGAGTGAATAAGAAATGCAACTCGGGGACTCGCATGATAACGCAGCTCGGCGTCCAGCCCAGGCTGAACAAATTGATTAAGTTGAAAGTAACAAAGTGGGAATAAAATTGAGTAGCAACGGAATAAAATAGTCTGATACATTTGCTCCCGGCATCCCGGGGATCTGATAAGTGTTTGAGTAAGAAATTTGCAGGATGAAATCAAATTCAGGTTGACGGGGCGTTCTCGGTGCTCGCATTGGTTGCATCGCCTTCCTCAGTGGCCTTGGTGGCATCCGCCTCTGCGCTGGCGTCGACAGTCCTCGCTTGCTCGGCGTCAGGCTCGGTGGCGACCTGCTCGGAAGTTGCAGTAGCCACCGAGATGGGCGTTGTCGCGGAAGCAGAGCCGGTCTCGGGGGCGTGGGGGCGCACCGTGTCATCGAGGGTGGCTCCTGAGGAGGTGCCGAACTCGAGGGCAGCGGTGTCGATCTCCTCGGCTTCTTCATCGCTACTCGCGACGACCGCGGCCTTCCCCTTGCCCTGGGGAGAATCGAAGAAGCCCAACTCGGGATCTGTTTCTTCATCCTCCTCCTCGTCCTCCTCCATCTCGGTGTCGGGCTCAGGGAGGCCATCGATGAAGGTGGCCGTATCCGCGCACTCCCCAACCTCATACGCAATCAGTTTGCGCGTGGTCACGCAGCTGGGATCCATCTCCCACTTGGAATTGGCGCGCTTCCCGCGGATGACCTGCATGTTCAGATTCTCGTACCAGGAGGCGACGCAGAGCAGCATCAGATCAACGCCTGCCCGAGCTCCCGAGGCGCGCCACTTCTTCAATTCGGCCTTCACATTGCGCAGCTTCAGAGCAAGGCCACCAATGGTTGTCGGCGCGGGATCTTCAGGCCAGAATAGCTTGTGGAGCTCGAAGCCGACACGCACCAGGTCGGTGCCCACGCCGGCTAGGCGTTCGAAATGCCCTCGCATCACCAGCAGGCTGTCCTCGATCTCGGCTCTCGTGTCCGCAGCCTCGCCCTTCTCAACACGAGCTGCTTGGGCCTTGGCCAAGGCAGGGGCGCAAGCGGACACGATGTCAGGAAAGATTTCTACAAGAAGCAAGCGACAAGTTCAGTAACAGAATCAAAGAAGAGGTTTGACCGAGAAGAAGAGATGCAGAAAGGAAAGAACTTACTATTCAGCTCGTGGCGCAGCTGCTGCAGCTGGATCTTCCATGTTTCTTCATTGGACACGTGCTTCTCCTCGAGCAAGCGGAGCCCATCCAGCTGAGAAAAGAGCCCAGCATTGGCTTTTTTCAGCACCTCGCACTCCTGCTCGAGGGTTTTCATCTTGGCATTGAAGGTTGTCTCGGCTTTTGCCTTCTCGGCGATGGCTCTGTCCCTCTCGTCACCAAGCTTGACAGCATCCTGGAGTGCCTTCTGCAGCTGGAGTTGCAGCGTCTCCATCTCGGTAGTGTGTGCACTCTGCAGAGCTGCAGATTGGCTTACTAGTCGCACCTCCACTTCAGCAGGTTTGAGGCAATCTTGATGCTCTAAAACAAACTTCTTATGATCTTCTGAAAAGAGCAAAGCACGGTTAGCAGAGAAGCGAAAGGAAGAAACAGATACAAGGGCGAACCGAGTAGACAGTGGTTTACCTTCAAGCTTCTTGATGGTGGCCTCGCCATTCTCGACAAAGGCACGGCAGTTCGAATGCTCGTCAACCAGGGCCTTCAGTTTCCCTGCAGAGTAGAAATGGTTAACGCAAAAAGCAATAGCGGGCGTAAACAAAAAACGCAAGAACCGCGCAAGCGAGAAGCGTACCTTCCACCTCGGACAGCCTCATGGTACTGTTCATAACTTCCTTGTCGGCTTCCTCGGCGCTCACCTTCTCCTTCTCAAGGGCGGCAATACGCCTCTTGGCAATGGCGTGGTTCCAGAGAAGTTGGCGGTGCAAGTTGGTCCGCTTCAGTACACTATTTTGAGAAGCAAAAGAAACAAGTGTCAGGCAAAGTATTTGAGATTCCACCCGAGAAGGCGGCTACTCGGAAGAGTGTCTGCCTACTCGGCCAGAATCTCGGGGACTGGGTAATGGATAAGGAAAAGAGGAAGAGAAGAAAAGAAGTGAAGATGCAACTCGGAAAAGATAAGTTGAGGCTTACCGCGTAAGACTGCTCGAGATCTTCTGCGTTCTTGCGGTGCACGAACATCTTGGCAGCCAGAGTAGCAGAAGTGGTCGAGACGGTCATGGGTTTGCAACCCAAGTCCACCTTGTTCCAGTCCTGGCGCATGTGGTCGATGTCGCCCAAATCGATGCCATTCCAGTTGGGGTTGCCGAGAATCTTGCTATCCCATTTGGCGTCGATGAAGCCAATGAGGTCGAGTACTTGCTCGAGGCTCTGGGATGTTACCGCCTGATCTTGAGCTCCCCGAGAAGCGATGGAGACGGATCTGTCTTGGTTTGGGGCCGGGGGCCTGGAGTCCACCGCCACGGCTTTCCTTCCCTTCTGAATAGCAATAGTCCGGTCTGTGGGGGAGAAGCCGATCTGATGCTGTTGGCTGACCTTCACCATGTAATCCGGGTAGACGGGCTGATCAGCTATGGTAGCGGCGGCAGGAACCGCACTGGGGTTGCGGATAACCAGCTGCCTGGATTGGCCAGCTGGTGCCGGCGGCAGCTTGTCGGCAGCTCTCTTCTTTGCTTTCTCCTTCTGAGCAGTCGGCTTTTCGGAAATTGGCTTCTCGGTTTTCCCTTCCTCGGCTGCCTTCTTCTCGACTGCCTCCTTCAGAGCATCTAGGGCTTGTTTCCTAGTTACTCGCCCGGCAGGAGGGCTGGCTGCGTCCTTGGTCTGTGGTACCAAGGAGGAATCTGGCGGTGCAGAGCCTTGATCAATGGGTGGCACCACGGACCCACCACTTTGTGCAGCATCTGGCTGCGCGCTACTCTGTGCAGCGCCTGGTTGCGCACTGCTCAGGGGATACTCCTCAGTCATGGCTGTATCTTCTGCCCGCTGCTCGGCAGCGGGATCCTCTTGTCCGGCAGCGTCTGTGGCTGGCTGCTCAGGTTCGGCTTCTTGCCGCTCGATGGTGGCGTCGTGGTGCATCTCTGCATCTTGATCTTGGTTCCCCTCGGCGGTGTCGGCCGGAGGGGAAGGTGGCCTCTCTTGATGAGCAGTGCCCTGCGCCTCCTGTTCGGCGCGGGATTGCTGCTCTCTGTCAGTGACTTGGGCGTGAGTACCCTTTGTTGATGCATTGGCGGCATTGTTCTCGTCGCCATCGAGGTCGATTAACTTGTCGACATCGATGGCAGTCTTCTTCTGAGTCTCGCTGGATGCAAGAGCGGCATCCGCGTTCAAGGGGGCTCTGAAAAGGAAATTGGAATCAAAGATAAGAAAAGGGCAGAGGAAAACAAGAGAAAACAGTGAAGGAAAAGGATTGGGAGTCAACCGAGAAGAACAAAGCAAAGTGAAACATGCAACCGAGAAGAAACTTACGCAGTGGTGGAGGGAATTGTTCGCCTTGTTCTCTTCACGACCGCCTTCTTGGTCGCCTTCTCGGTCGCCTTCTTCTTCTTGGCGGGAGGCTCTAGCGCGCCGCTGCCAGTCCGCTTGCGGGTAGCGGGTGCGGCAACTGAGAGAGGATTGGCCTCAAGGGCTCTCTCGCCTTCATCCTCATCATCATCCTCAGCATCTGCAACATCCGTGAAGTAAAGAGGAAGAAAAACACTTCAGAAATAGCAGGCAACAGGCTAGTGTTTCCCGCAGAGTGGAAAGCGCGAGTTCAGTTACCTTCCAACTCGTCCTCGGACCAGTCGCGGAGAGACGTTTCGGCAGGCTGCTTCTCGGTCGAGGGGGAGTGAGGAAGATTGATCTGATCCACGGTCTCGAGGGAGGCCTGGTCATCTTCTTCTCGGTCATCTGACCAATTAGCCTCAAAGCACGCAAAGCTTTCAGCTAGCTGGCGGTCAAGGATCTGGAGAAAGAGAGAAACATGGCAAGTTAGCCGAGTAGCGAGGAAGCATTCTACTCGGATGGGCGTGCAAACACAAAGCACACTAAGCCTAGGGAAATTCGCTAAGTATCCTACTCGGCAAGGCGTGCAAACAACAAGCATATTGAGCCTAAGTATTTCTCCTAAGTATTCTACTCGACAAGGCGTGCAAACATCAAGCATACTAAGCCTAGGCAGTTCGATAGAATAATCTACTCGGTGCAGAAGGCAATTGCTAGTCGCAGCCAAGAGAGAAGATTTTCTAGTCGGATGGCATATGTTGAGAGCGGAATAAGGAGAACGTACCCGGGGGATTGGCTTCGTGCGACTGAAAGGGGTGAAGCCGTACTCCCAGTCGTCGGGGAGGCTCGTGGTCAGAATAGACCTTGCGTGATCGGCGACCTCCGCGTCGCTGAGCTCGAGTGTGGTCGTGCGGGTGCAGTCGCGAGGGCCTCCCAGATAGCACATTGGGTGGACGCGCCGCTGCAGCGGCAGCACGCGATTCTTGATCCAGCAAGCGACGGGATCGTCGCTCCTGAGCCCTTGGCCGATGAGGTAGGCGAGTTGCTCCTCCATCTGCATCGCGTTGCGGTCGTTGGAGGGCTTCGTCTTCCAATTCTGCCCGGTTGGAGCTCGGTTGCTCCACGCGGGCAGATTGATGCGATCCGCTATCGGTCCCCCTTCCGTGGCGGGGATGTTCTTGACGTAGAGAAAGGATTTCTGCCACATACGGACGGAATCCAACCCTTTGATGCGAGGATGGTTGGTTCCCGCCCGCTGCAGCATCATGGCACTGCCGGTGTCGGTTACCCGACTGCTACCGGCCGCGCCGTCCTTTTTCCCCTTACTCTGCTGACGGAGGTGAAAGTATTTCAGCCAAGTCTCCACCGTGGGGCGGACGCCTAGAAAGGCCTCGCACACCACGGTGTGATAGGCTAGGAAGACAATGGCGTTTGGTGGGAGGTGGTGCATCTGGACACCGAAGTGATCCAGGAAGGAGCGCAGGAAGTCCGATGCCGGCAAGCCGAATCCTCGCGCGAAGTGCGCGAGGAAAACGACATGCTCGCCCTCCCGCGGGGCCGGAACGAGCTCGCCGTCGGACGGACGGCACTGAACACCGGGAGGAACCCTCCGGGTGTTCACGAGCCAGGCGCAGTCATCGACGGTGACGTGCGAACCAGCCCAGCCGGCGCGAGCAGCCATGGCAAGGGGTGAGCGGATGGTGGAGAGTTGGAAAGATTGGGTGGAGGAAACGATTCCGCAGCGGCGCAAGGAGTTGCGCGGCGGCGGAGAGCTCTACGGCGAAAAGGAAACAGGGCAGAGAAAAGGGAAAGTACGGAGGAGGAAGAAGGGGAAGTTATCGGTGGGGGTATTTATACCCTCGCCTCAGGCTACCGTTACCATCGGGGTAGTGGGATCAATCGTGGCCATGATTCCCGTGTGGTGGGGCCTGTGGCCGGATAGAAACGCACGCAAGCGCGGAACGCGCGCGTAACGGCCACAGTTGATCCCACTACCAGATCGTGGCCAATTACTGCGCTTGATGGGACATGACGAGCCTGTGGGCCCGCTCCGTGAAAACTGGGCGCGTGGCACGTCGTGTCCTGGGCAACGAGACGTCGGGGTCGCGGATGCTTGGCACGTGTCCAGTTGCGACACGGAAGGCTGGATTATGCTCTGCGCTGCAGAGACGCTAGAGGAGAAATTCTCTAAGTCTTTTTACTCGGTTACAGAGTAGAAAGCAGGTGCTATTCGGAAGACAGGAAACTCAGGGTACTTTCTAGAGTACTACTCGGAGGTCTTTTACTCGGCATCTTGAGGTTCAAGGGCTATGTTGCAAAGATTGGTTTTAAGCTGGCAGAGCCTAGTGAACGAGTTCACAAGACTCAACCAGCTTCGGGGACTGCTGTCGGGGGGTTACCCCCGAGTAGGGTAAAGGCAAGTGGTAATAGCAACTGTCAGAAGAGAGGTTTGGTCGAGTAGCCGCCTACCCGGTACTTGCTACCCGGTTGACTGCTACTCGGTCTCACCTCAAGATGACCAGAAGGAGATATCAATCAAGTTCTGTCTATTCGAGTAGAAGAGTTGGCCCGAGTAAAATTGGCGGGAACCTACTCGGGCCAGAAAGTCAAAGGAGCCGTTCTGACACAGGATCCCGCGTATCCTGGGTCCGTACTTGGCAGTATTCGAACTACTGTTCATCTGGGACCGGCCTGCCTGACAGTGACAGCATGGAAGCAGGCTGTCGCAGGATAAGGGGGCCCTACTCTGTGTTTGGCACAGTGATACCAGTCTGTCCCCTTGTTTTGCCCAACGACTTTCCAGATGCAGGCAAGATTAGGAACCAAAGCTGTCAGCGGGAATCCGGAAGAAGGACGATGTGCACACTATGTCGACACTTGTCTAGGTTTGGACGTATCCGGCTGGGCACCGGGTATATAAGGTGCCCCGCCGCCTCCTGCGTGAGGGGTCCGACGATAGGAACACTTGGTGACCTAATTCTTGACCTAGTTCATAGCCTAGAGAGGAGAGTGGCTACTCGGTAGCAAGAACATTGTACTGTGGCTACTCGGTGAGATACCAGAATACATAGAGAAAGGCAGGAGTAGGGGTTTTACCTCCTCACGAGGGTCCTGAACCTGGGTAGATCGTGTTGTTTGCAGTGTTTACTTCGTACCTCACGCGGCTACTCGTCGCGTGATCCCTCCCCGAGCACCTCCAGCGTCCTTCGTCCCCACATCTTTAGCCATCCCATGGCATCTGCCGTGACACCACCACGACACTATCAAAAACTGGCATATGGCGTGTTTTCGCATCTCGAAAACTCCATCATTATTTCCAAGGACATTCCATAACAGTGGTGTGCAAAGCACCACTAGGGGATATAATCAACAATACGGACGCAACATGCCGAGTAGCCAAATGGGGCATCGAGTTGGCTGCGTTCGACATTAAGTACCAACCCCGAACGGCAATAAAATCCCAGGTGTTGGCAGATTTCGTCGCTGATTGGACAAAAGCAATGGAAAACACACCAATGCCGGAGTCGGAATACTGCGTTATGCACTTTGATGGATCCAAGATGAAGGAAGACGCTGGAGCTGGTGTAGTCCTAAAATCCCCAAAGGGAGACACAATGGATTATGTATTACAAATACACTTCAACGCCAGCAATAATGTGGCAGAATACGAAACTATCCTTCATGGCTTGCACATTGCAAAAGAAATAGTTGTCAAGCGCATCTTATGCTATGATGACTCAGATTTGGTACAACATCAGTTCAACCAAACATGGGACGCTAAAAGCCCCATCATGGCCGAATATCGGAGAACAATGGACGATTTTGCAATTTGCTTCCTGGGATCTGAAGTACTTCACGTCAAAAGGGAAGAAACTGGAACGCAGACGCATTGAAAAAAATAGCACGCTATTTCGGCGCTAATAGCACGATATAGCATATCTTGAGTGTCCACGCTAAATTTTAACACTTTTGCTCGCTATTGCTCTATTCATTAAATAGCATGCTAAAACGGCGTAACATTATAGCGCGCTATTATTCTTTTCACGCTATTGGGCCAAATGCCCGAGTTTTCCATCTTAGGAAAAAGAAAAGGTTGCTTCATGTTTTTCATGGCGATAAAAAAAATTGTGAGGATGAAATCGCTAGGTTTATAATTCCGAATAAGTAATTTATACTGTGTTATTTCCCCGTGTGATGTTGATGTTGGGTTCTAACAACCTAGAGAACAACTTTTTGTGATTATAAATATATTGTTATGACATTTTTATACTACATCATTTATTCTTGTTGAAATCCTTCATATTTTGAGATATATTTGATAATTATTTTAAAACGCTATTTTGATATAGCACGCTATTATCACGATATATCTTCCATAGCATCTGGAGGAGGCTGACGTTATTTCTCGTAGCACGCTATTTTTTTTTTACCTTGATTAGCCAGCATGGGCTCGGAAAGAGTGAAAACCCTACCACCAGGTGTGTTTGTCCAGCATTTGCACAAACCATCCATAAAAGGTGGAGATGTCGACTATCCTCTCGTTTCCGAGTCAATCGAAGTCCTGCTCGTTAACCCGGATTGGACAATTCCATATCTAAACTTCTTAGTAGATCAGAAGTACCCGGATGGAGCAGACGAGGTCTTGCAAAGACAAATAAAACGTCGATGCAAAGGATACACGATAATCAATGGTTGCCTGTATAAACGCAGTACTACCGGAATTTTTCCGCGATGCATTTCGCCAGAAGAAGGACGATAAATTCTGCAAGAAATCCATGCTGGAGATTGCGGAAATCATGCTCAATCAAAAAAGCATAGTTAAAAAAGCATTCCGTGCAGGGTTTTTCTGGCTAACAGCCAAGACAGATGCCGAACACATAGTTAATACATGTGCCGGATGTCAGTATTACGCCAAGCAGACGAATATGCCAGCCCAAGCACTCAAAACTATCCCTATTACATGGCCGTTTACGGTCTGGGGGCTAGATATGATGGGACCATTCAAAACTGCAAGAGGTGGACTTACACATCTACTCGTTGCATTTGATAAGTATACCAAGTGGGTGGAGGCAAAACCCATCAAAAAGCTTGACGGTGTAACTGCCAGAAATTTCATCACTGACGTAGTCATGAGATAAGGCGTTCCACACAGCATAATAACTGACAATGGGACAAATTTCTCTATTCGAGAGTTGGCAAAATATTGCCGACAAACGGGAATACGCCTAGATCTCGCATCTGTGGCACACCCGCAATCCAATGGACATGTTGAAAGAATGAACAACTCGATCCTGCAAGGAATACGCGCAAGACTCGAATCTCCTCTTCACAGAGCAGCTAGAGCATGGGTGGAAAAGTTACGCTCTGTGCTTTGGAGCATTCGAACAACGCCAAACAGGTCAATAGGGCAAACCCTGTTTTTCCTAGTTTCCGGCGCGGAAGCAGTCCTTCCAACGGACATGATCCATGATAGACCAAGAGTGCAGGGTTTCGATGACTCGGATGCCGAAAGCGCACGACAGGATACCGTCGATCTCCTAGAAGAAGAACGAGAACTTGTGCTTCAAAGATCTGCCATTTATCAGCAAAGTTTACAACGTTACCATAGTCGGAAAACCAGGCATCGTTCTTTTAAAGGAGGTGACTTAGTGCTAAGATTGGTACAACAAAGAAAGCACAAATTGGCCCCAGTTTGGGAAGGACCATTTGTCATCAGCAAGGCTATGAAAAATGGATCATACTATCTTGTAGATATTCGAGACACGGAAGATGATCCCGAAAAGCCGAATCGCAAAAGAAAGAGAAAGATAGACGACGAACTAGGGGAGACTAAAAGACCCTAGAGCATCCAGCATTTACGTCCCTTCTATACTTAGTTCAGTTTCTATGTAAACATCTTTGAGATCATGAAATAAAGTTGTCGGAATTCATACATCTATGTTTTTTACATGTTTATTATAGTATAAAGCATAATTCCGTCTTATTTATTTCCCAATGATCTTTCAAAATACTCAATGTTAACCCGAATTGTGCCTGCGTGCTCGGTGTTAAAAAACTGAATGATTTTCAGACTAAAATGGCTTAAGGAAACCCAGATTGTGCCTGCGTGCCTAAGTTTCATTCAAAAAATTCCTTACTGTTCTCTAAGTATTATCTGATTGTTTTTATCTGGTCGCTGGAGCTAGTAAGTAAAATGCCTTTAGTATAATCCATGTTTCCGAGTTTCGACTTATTGGTTATACCCAGTCACTTGGCATGAAGATTAAAATACCATCGAACCATTTCAAACACTAAGGACAGTTAAAGCATATAAACCAGAGAACTTAGAAGATAAAGGAATAAAAACGTGGAAAAATTGCAAAAGACTTACTAATATTGCTGTAAAAGCGGAGTACTTGTTCATACAAAAGAATAGAAAGCATTACAATAAGTTTACATTGTAAGATCAGTAATGCTTCTATTTCCTATCTTTCTACCCAGGACCAGGAAAAATCCTTCAGGCATCCGAGTCGTCTTCGCTGCTGGATTCCTCGGGAGTTTCTGGAATGGCTTCTTCCGGGTAGAAAATGGAGACGTTCACCATGGTGGCAATCTTGGTGGCGTGACCTTTGATGTATTCAAAGATGCTGGCTCGCTGCGCCTCCGTGTATCCTTGCGGAATGCCGGATGCCACGCGTCAAGATTTGACAGTTGGGTAGTGCATGCGCATGAGCCCTAGAGCCATGCGCGCACAACCATGTGTCGCGGAGCGCAAGGTGGACTCCCGGGACTCCGCCACCTCCACGATGGCTCCCGAAAGTTTTTCAACTTCCGAGAACTCCCCAATCTTGGTGGGAAGGCATTTGTTGACAAGCAACATCCCCACAGCCTTGATTGCGGTGAACACCTTCCCAAAAGCTCGGATTTTATCAATCCGAGTAAGCTGGGGGTCATCTCCTGTTTTCAGTAAAAACACCAAAGTGTTAGAGAAAAACAGAGAAAGATTGCAAACATGGAAAATCCGGTAAAAGGTAAAGTACTTACCGAGAATTTTGTCCATCTCGGTTCCCTCCTACAAGCGCTGGTTGAAGGCATTCTCCAAATCTCGGATAGTAGCCTTGTCCTTAGCTGCTTGGTTGGAGGCATTGGACTCGGCAATGCCAACGGCCAGCTGGCTGGCCTCCAGGTCCTGCTGTAGCTTCACATTATGCTTGTGAAGATCCAGGTATTCCCGGCGCAGGTTTTCGGCATTGCTGGCATCTTCAGGAATTTGTTTGGCTTTCGCCAAAGAAGCTGAAAAGCAAGTAAAAACGACGAGTTAGATAACTCGGAAAAATACTTAGAAAAAATTATACAACTGGAAGTAGAGAAATTTCTTACCTGCTGTTTCCTTCAGCTGATGCTGAGTGGATGCCAGTTCTGCCTCCTTAACACCAAGAATAGAGAGAAGGGCTTTCACCTCCTTATTCTTGATGGTAAGTTTGTTGAAAACTTCCAGGTTTATGTTTTCAGCGGTTTGCTGAAACACGGAAAAGAGACAAAAAATGCTTAAGTTAAAAACAAGCATAAAAGTGAAAAAAGCATGCATTTGACTTATTGGTTGGGGGCTAGAGATATTACCTGGCTCATCCGCTGTAAACCTGACAAATTTTCGTTGAATTCTTTTGCATACTCTGCAAAAAGAATCCCAACGTGGTGAAGGCCGTCCTGGATGACCTGCCGAGGTGAAAATACAAAGTTATTCCTTACAATTAGCCCGCCTTGCGGCCAAGGACGGATCAGAGGAAGACGCGGCCAGGTTATCGGCCGCGAGATGTAGATCCTCGTAGGCCTGGCCGCCGGAAGTTTTCTCCAGCATGTCGACGGTGGCGCGGCTCGGCGAGTCGACCAACGGATCCATCGTATTGATGATGTCGTCGATGTCCGCGGCGACGAAGTTCTCCTGAGACGCGCGTGGTGAGTCCATTCTTTGGCGGCAAGACGAGGCCCTCGAGCTCCCAACGAGAAGTCCGGGAATGGTGCTTGCGCGAGCACGGGCTCTGCTCTGTTCTCACTGGGACAGTGACTCGGGGGCTATGGCGCTTGAGCTGGAAGGTGTGAAGAGAGCGGAAGGACTGCCGGAGGGGACGAAGAGGGCTATTTATAGCCGGAAATCCTTTACGATACACGCTAACGCCTCTTTAGACCATTGGATTTTCAACGCGTGTCACTCGCCGGAAAATCCGGAAAATGAATCGGCAGGTGATTATTGCTATCTCCTCGTTTCCCGTGAGAATCTGTCAGAGATACGTTTCAGGGTTTCACACTCGAAACCCAAACGTCCCTGACGTCAGCATGATTTTATCGCTGACGTAGGAAGTTCCTTCTCCACGAATGTTCGTGGAAGATTAAAAGCCAGATTTCCCAAAATCCGAGTTTCGCCTTATAGCATGATTTGAAGGAAAAGAAGAATCAAGACGAAGAGCCGATATTTCTCAGAAAGAATGCAAATTCGACGAAAGACGGCGAATTGAAGTCTTAATCCTTCTTGGGGGCTACTGTCGGATATATACCAATTAGGCGTATATCAGATGGTGTCCTAAAGTGCCGGATTACCAGGGTGGCCTGAATGGTAATGGATTACGGTCCATTGGGCGGCCCAGTAAGCTGGCGCGCAGAAGCCGGATTCTAGAAGAACCCGAACCACGGCCCACGTGTTACGGCTTGGAGTAGAAGGCGGATTCTTGACTTCCAAGTTAGAACTTACCGCAGTCTTCTAGGTCTCCTATTTTGTAAGCCCTAACCCGGCTATTATATAAAGCCGTACGAGAGATAAGAAAGAGATAGACAAGAAGCTAGAGGCTAACTCGCCGAGAGGTTGATCCTTGACGAGTAGCTAAACCTAACTCACATTGTACTTTGTATACTTCACACTTCAGCCCTGATTTAGTGAGATTGCAGGAGTAGGAACGCCGCCTAGTTGCGACGTACCGAACCTGGGTAAAACCTTGGTGTCATCGTTCGTCATACGATCACGTCCCCCCCACATATCTATCGGTAGTCTCATGGCACCCCCGTCTATGGACTCTACTACGATGTCTTGATAAATTAAATGCTAGTTTTGTTCCGCACCTATTCAATCTTAACCGTAATTATTTTTAAACGCCTATTCACCCCCCTCTAGTTCACATTTGTGCCCTTTTAGCATGTCCCTCCGGCTCCACACACACTCATAGTGTTAAAAACTAATAATGTTGACATGTCTTTGAATGTTTGAACAGACTCAAACCTAAGCGCATCTCCACGGGTCTCCAAAAAATCTAAGCGCGTCTTCACGGACCTCCAAAAAATGGAATTGCATATCTCTATGGACCGAGATCGTCTCGAACACAAAGAGATATTAGAACCCACCTAGTTTTTTTAGGCTTTCACCAGGCATTAGATTCCCCACCTAAATATTTACTCAAAAGGGAAGAGTTGTGTTGCAAGTTTATACTAGATAAATGGGCGTGCCACGGGCCGGCCGTCATTTTTTTAATCGGCTTTCCAAAACCTATAAGACAAAATAGTGAGACTATCAATAATATTAAAAACAATGGTGGAAGTTGTTTGGTCAATTTTCCTGAAGACCTTGGCGTTCCTAGCATCCCAGATCTTCCATAGGATCATTAGGGAAATCAAATTCCAAATAGAAGCGGTGAACAGGTTGGGGTGTGATGACCCACAAGTATAGGGGATCGCAACAGTCTTCGAGGGAAGTAAAACACAAATTTATTGATTCAACACAAGGGGAGACAAAGAATATTTATAAGACTTAACAGATGAGTTGTCAGTTTAGCTGCACCTGAAAGTAGACTTGCTTGCAACAATTTATCAGTGGTAACAATTTTATAACAGCAACAGTTTTAAAATAATAGCAGGAGTAAAATAGTAATAGTAGTAGCAATCATGGAAAACAGCAGGAATAAAATACCGTAGGCATAGGGAATGGATGAACGGGCATTGCATGGATAAGATAGTTCACGTAATAATAATAACGTGGGCATTGCAGATAGATAATAATAATGCATCCAAATACTAGGCAAACAATAGGCATGTGTCCAATTTAGTCGTACGTGCTCACAATGAGAAACTTGCACAACATCTTCTGACCTACCAGCCCGTTGCAGTGGGGCCTCGAGGAAAACTATCGGTAATTAAGGTGCTCCTTTTAATAAAGCATTGGAGCAAAGCATTAACACTTCATGAACACATGTGATCCTCACATCGCAGCCATCACCTCCGGTTGTCCCAATTATTGTCACTTCGGCGCCTCAGGTTCTGGACAATAATATGTGTAAAATCTTGCAGATATGATCGAGAAACATAATTATACTCATGAAACAATAACATGTTTAGATCCGAGATCATGACACTCGGGCCGTAGTGTCGTGGGATAATCACGGCAGATGTTACCGGGGGTAACTGATCTAGGGGCAAGTCGACACAGGTATTTGGGAGAGGATTTAGCTCGAAGGAAGGCATGGCGAAAAGCAATCTAAGAGCCGGAAAACAACTCGCCGGATCTCGATATGATTATACTGGATACTCGATAATAGGTGTTACAGTTATGACTTGAATCTCTGGCAAACTAAACCTAGGGGCCGGTTTATAAAGCACCCGTACACCCCTAACTTGCCTTTCAAGGCACATCCTGAGTCCTACTCGAACTCCACATATAAAGCCTAACTTTCCTTATCGCAACCCACAAGCCGGGTTACGAATCTCACAAGCCTTTGAGCCTTCTAGTAACCTTTTTACCCCTATCCGGGTATTGATCAGCTCACCTCGGGCCGGATTATACCTTGAAGTGGGCCTACCGGGTTACTATCCCCCCATCAGTAGTCCCCAGGATAGCGCGGGCTTCACAGATCCATTCTTGAAGTGCTCGCTATTCCTTAAAAAGACATGAAACACCCAAGCTTACGTGAACCGGGTCAAGTTACTTTAACATATGACTAGACATAGCTCCGCAGCGGTCATTCGACAGTTCGATCCTTCCTCGAATGCCCAACGAACATTTTCAAATTTGAACCCTAAGATATTAAGGCCCTACTCTTGATAAGGATCCCGGATATCTCGGGACAAATCGCGTTCCAAACACCCGCAACACCAAATCTGTGCGGATAATTATTGCTCCGTAACCTCCGGCTTTCCAGCCGCGGGCGAGCTCACCACCTTCCTTATAAATATCAGCCGATGGTAACCCTAAGTCATTCATCAATTGTCTCCATGCCTAGTCCCCAAGTTCCGAGTAATTTACTAGGTAACTTGCTTGGAACTTTGCATAATGTTTCTGGCTGATCCCTCTTCATGCTTCTTTACAGGATTATGTTTCACAGTTGGAGAAGAAGCTGGCCAAGTCCACCAAGCGTATTGGAAAAGAAACGGCCCTTCGTGAAGCTGCTGAGACTGAGGCTCGCAGGTGCCAAAAGATGACGAAAAAGTACAGGAAGAGAGCTCACAGGGCTAAGGAAAAACTTACAACTCTTTCTGCTCAAATTGCTGATGTTCACCGTACCGCGACTGGTAAGATTTTTGAATTTCACCTTTTTATGACTCGGATTGCTTTGATTTGAACACTTGCACTTGCTTGCCTACTATCTTTACTCCTTTTGCCTTTCTTAGCAGGCCCACGTGATGCTGCTCCCGAAGAAGATGATGCTGCCAAGCTTAAAACCATCAAGAATACTCTTCGCCAACTTTGCGGCGGAATTAGCTGGATACTTGATGAGCTGCGACTGCCGGATGTCAAGCCAGATAATATGAAGAGATTACTGGAATTCTGCTCCACGATCCCCGAGTGGATTTGGCATTGGAAACGATCCTCCTGCCGAGTTGGGGTAACCCGGGGGCTCGCACTGGCTAAAGCATACGCCCCCAAGCTACAACTTGCCAAACTTATGAGTGGATTTCCAGAGTTCAACTTGGATGGGTCCAAGTTTTTGCCAAAGGACTTCAAGGCTATTCAGAAAGAAGTCCGCCATCCGGCTAGCGTTATTGCTGACAGCTTAGAGATTGATGAGATTCTCCCTGCTTATGATACTAATGACAAGGTTGTCAAGGCGAACCGCCCCCAGCCGTTCGATATGCTTACCCGTTGGAAGGAGCAGGCGATCAAGATGAAGGAAGAAGCCGCCAAGAAGGCCGAGGCCGATTCTGCTCCTGCAACTTCTGCTGCACAACCCGGGACTGCTACCGACCCGAGTGGCGCCGCAACTACTGGTGGCGACAAGGGCAAGGCCAAGATGGATCCTGCAGCTTGAAGTAATGCCTATCATTTCACACACGTCAGCCGGCAAAGCATCGTTAAAACAGTCTTTACTATTCGTTTAAGCAGAGCGCCTGTGCTCTTTTGATACTTTATGGTTTTTGTAACACTTTTATTTAAACTCCCAATGCACTTTGCGCCCCCTTTGGGCTTTTGATGAATGTGTCTTTGCATTTACTTATTCTTGATATCCACTTGCTTTATTCTCGATACCTTATACTTTTCCTTATACTTTCCTTAGCAAGACCCGTCCTCCGGGTGTCGTTGGCGTCTAGGGACCAGTTTTAGACCTGAATCCCTAAGCTCCTGAGACCCGGATGCGTGGCTTGTTTTAATTTTATCGGCTGGATGATGCTGTTTCTTCCTTAGAGCTCATAAGTCCCCAGTCCGGGTTTCTGCGTCTAGGGCACATGATTGTTTTCTTTCAAGGAAACAAATCGCCTGTCGCTGAATGCCCAAGACTTCAGGACAGCTTCTTATGAGGTTTGAAGTTATGCTTGATAATCGTTGAGTTTCCGGCTATCGGCCTTATACTCTGCATAACTTGTGGTTTAGATGACCCTTTCGACTATCTTGTACTATAAGCCGGCTTTCGCGTGGATACCATGTTGTTACATCAATACGAAAACGGGGTCAAGCAAGTCCCGTTTGGGTCTCATGACCGACATTTAATCGTAAGCGAACGAATCATGCCACTTCGTTGCGAGTCACATCGAGCTTAAGTAAGAATAGCCGAGAAATTTGGACTTCTTTGTCCGGTTATAAGATTGTAGCCGCACTCGTTTTTTCGAGTGACGGCCCCTATAACTCATTGGCATCAAGGCCGGGTCTTTTTTGAGTTTACAGCTGTGCTTGTATGAGCAACCAGCCCTCAAGACCTGAATATTCACATTGCATAAATAAAACTTGCTTCTTTTCTTGATAATCCCTTTTTATTTGATATGAAAAAATTGGGCCAGCAAGCCGCCTCATTAAAAACCCATCCAGTCCCCAAGGGTGCCCTGGATAGGAAAAGAGTGCGTCTGAAACCTGCTGCCTGTTACATCATTTTCTGCTAAGTATAGTATGGACGTAGCTGAGCCACGTTCCATGGTCTATCTCTTTCTTGCATAGGTGCAGTAGTATGAGCAGTGTCGTTGACTGTGGCCGATTCTTCTCTTGCATCTATCAAGTAATATGACCCATTATGTAGACTCCGGCTTATGATGAAAGGTCCTTCCCATGGCGGCGATAGCTTGTGTTTTCCCTCGTTTGTTTGAACCAAGCGCAGGACCAAGTCTCCCTCCTGGAAGACCCGGCTTTTTACCCGCCGGCTATGATATCTTCGCAAATCCTGCTGATATATGGCTGACCTTTCTAAGGCTTGCTCCCTTTGTTCTTCTAACATGTCCACGGCGTCTTGCCGGTTCTTCTCGTTCTCCACTTCGACGTAGGCTGTCACTCTTGGTGAATCATGAATGATGTCGCTTGGTAATACTGCTTCTGCGCCGTAAACCATGAAAAAAGGCGTCATCTGGGTGGACCGGTTAGGTGTAGTATTGATACCCCAGACCACGGAAGGGAGTTCTTCAACCCACGCTCCAGCGGCCCTGATACAAGGGACCCTTAGCCGCGGTTTCAATCCTCGAAGTAGCTCTTGGTTCGCCCTCTCCACTTGCCCGTTGGCTTGCGGATGTGCCACTGATGCCACATCAAGCCTGATTCCATTGTTGCCACAAAATTTTTCCATCTCTCCAAGGGACATGTTGGTTCCGTTGTCAGTGATTATACTGTGGGGATATCCAAACCGATATATGATTCTTTTCAGGAATTTGACTGCTGTGGCCGCTTCACAATTGGTAACCGGCATAACCTCCACCCACTTGGTAAACTTATCGACAGCCACTAAAAGATGTGTCTTCTTGCATGGTGACATATGGAAAGGGCCAACCATGTCCATACCCCAAACAGCGAATGGCCAGGTTAGTGGTATTGTCCGTAACTCCATAGCCGGCACATGAGTTTGGCGAGCGTACCTTTGACATCCATCGCATCTTGCCACTATCCGCTCCGCGTCTGTTAAGGCCGTGAGCCAGAAGAACCCATGCCGATAGGCCTTAGCCACAAGGGATCTTGTGGACGCATGATGCCCACAATCACCTTCGTGGATCTCCTTAAGGATTTGTCGGCCTTCTTCCGGTGTCACGCAGCGCAGAAAGACTCCTGTCGCGCTTCTCTTGTACAGCTCCCCATTGATAATAGTATATCCTTTTGCCCGCCTCAAGATTTGTCTTGCTAATACTTCCTGTTCTGGCAATTCGCCCCGTGATAAATAGGCCAGATATGGCTCTGTCCACTCGGGAACAGTACGTATTGTAGCCACAAACTCCTCATCCGGGTCTCGATTTGCTAGTTCTTCCTCAGACTCGGATTTAACTGACGGTCGCCATAGCTCATCCAGGAAAACATTAGGTGGAACCGGCTCTCTACGCGAGCCGAGTCTGGCGAGTGCATCCGCTGCCTCATTTTTTCTTCTGTCTACGTGCTCCACTTCATACCCGGAGAAACACCCGGCAACCCTATCAACCTCTCTGCGATACGCTGCCATAGTGGCGTCCCTCCTATCCCAGGTTCCTGATACCTGCTGCACCACAAGATCCGAATCCCCAAAGCATCGTATCCTTCTGATGTTCATCTCCTTGGCTATCTTCAAGCCGTGCAGTAGGGCCTCATACTCGGCCACGTTATTTGAACAATCGAAGTGAATCTGTAGCACGTAACTTAGTTTGTCCCCCTTTGGCGACGTCAGCACCACTCCAGCTCCTGACCCTTCGTACTGCTTTGATCCATCGAAGTGCATGGTCCATGACTCGGAATTTGGGACTATAGTAGCCATTCCAGTGTGTGTCCAGTCGTTAACAAAATCGACCAAAGCCTGTGACTTGATTGCTGATCTGGGCTCGTAGCTGATATGATAATCTCCCATCTCTATTGCCCATTTGGCTATTCTTCCCGTTGCATCCGAGTTTCTGATGATATCCGACATTGGTATTGAACTAACCACTGTTATGGGATGTTCTTGGAAATATGGCTTCAACTTCCGGCTGGCCATAAAGACCCCAAACACCAACTTTTGCCAATGTGGATAACGCTGCTTTGCTTCCGATAACACCTCGCTGACATAATAAACCGGCCTTTGGACCGGGTATCCCTTCTCATCCTCCTTGCGTTCTACGACAACTACTGCGCTGACGGCCCGGGGACCGGCGGCCACGTATAATAACATAGGTTCTTTAGGACCCGGGGCTGCTAGTACTGGTGCTTCCGACAATTGCTTTTTTAGCGCTTCAAACGCCTCATCTGCCTCCTGATCCCACACGAACTTATCTGACTTCCGCAAAAGCCGATACAAGGGTATTGCCTTTTCTCCAAGCCTGGATATGAACCGGCTCAAGGCTGCTACGCAGCCCGTAAGCTTTTGAACATGCTTCAAATTTTCCGGTTTCTTCAAACTTTGGATGGCCTTGATTTTGTCCGGGTTTGCCTCGATTCCTCTCTCGGAGACTATAAAGCCGAGTAACTTCCCAGCCGGGACTCCAAATACGCACTTCGTTGGGTTAAGCTTCATCTGGTACCTTCTCAAGTTTTTAAATGTCTCCTTCAAATCATCAATGAACGTTTCTGCCTTCCGGGTCTTAATAACCACGTCATCCACATACGCGTGCACGTTGCGCCCAATTTGGTCCTCGAAGCACTTCTGAATGCATCGTTGGTAAGTTGCGCCCGCATTTTTCAATCCAAACGTCATGGTTTTGTAGCAGAAGGCCCCAAAAGGGGTTATGAATGACGTTTTCTCCCAATCCTCCCTTTTGAGTTTAATCTGGTGGTACCCCGAATATGCGTCCAGGAAACACAGCAAGTCGCTTCCGGCTACCGCGTCTATGATTTGGTCTATCCTTGGTAGTGCGAACGGATCCTTTGGGCAATGCTTGTTGAGGCTCGTGAAATCGATACACATCCTCCATTCATTTGTCTTTTTCATCACAAGAACCGGGTTTGCTAACCAGTCGGGGTGAAATACTTCCATGATAAAGCCTGCGGTTAATAGTCGCGCGATTTCCTCACCTATAGCTCTTCTCCTTTCCTCATTCATCTTTCTCATACCTTGCTTCACAGGCCTGGCCTTGGGATCCACGTGCAAACTGTGCTCTGCCAACTCAGTGGGAATACCCGGCATGTCGCTGGGTGTCCAAGCAAACACATCCGCATTTGAACGGATGAATTCCACCAGAGCCTTTTCTTGCGCATCATCTAGATTGGACCCTATAGTGAACTGCTTGGTGGGATCTCCCTCCACAAAATCTACTTTCTTGGTATCTTGAGCTGCCTTGAACTTTACTCTTTCGTCTTCAGCATCTGGCCTTCTCAACGCTGTACCATCATCCGGATCCACCTGCGACCGGTAATACTGAAGCTCTTCCTTCCTGCAGGCTTGTTCGGCCATTACTGAATCTCCCTCATCGCACTCGGCTGCTATATCCCGGTCTCCATGGATAGTGATGGTCTGCTTGGGGCCCGGAATCTTTAATTGCAGATACACGTAGCACGGCCTAGCCATGAACTTAGCATAAGCCGGCCTTCCGAACAGAGCGTGGTAGGGGCTGTGCAGCTTGACTACCTCGAACGTGAGCCACTCCACCCGATAGTTATCTACCGATTCTCCAAAGGCTACTTCCAACGCAATTTTCCCTTCGGGGCGTGCCGAACGACCCGGCACGATTCCATGGAACACCGTCGAACTTTTTTGTAGCTGGGACTCCTTGAGGTTCATGCGCAAGAAGGTTTCCCAATATAGGATGTTGATACTACTCCCTCCATCCATCAAGACTTTCTTCAGCTCGTAACCATTGACCTGGGGTGCCACCACTAATGCCAAGGTTCCGGGGTGCTTTATTCCTTCCGGGTGATCCCTTCTGCTCCATGTTACCTCTTGCTCCGCCCATCTCAAGGATCCCGAAGTGGCCGAGGAGGCTGGATCCACTGTTTGCTTCAACGCCCCTTTGTCCCTGCTGGAAGTCCCTGTAACATGCACATGATATTGTCCTTTCAAATTGAGCGTACGTACCATGCCGATGAAGATTTTGATTTGGCCGATTGACACCATGGATCCGGATTCGAAGTGATCCGGCTCCAACTCCCACCCGGAATTGTCCACTATCTGCTCTCCTTCGTCATTGGAGTAGATCTCGCCGACGACAAAGTTCTCCATACTCTTCCGAGCTTCTCCCGTGATGTAAACACCTTTGGACGCAGGCCCCACGGTGGGCGCCAACTGTCGTGGGATAATCACGGCAGATGTTACCGGGGGTAACTGATCTAGGGGCAAGTCGACACAGGTATTTGGGAGAGGATTTAGCTCGAAGGAAGGCATGGCGAAAAGCAATCTAAGAGCCGGAAAACAACTCGCCGGATCTCGATATGATTATACTGGATACTCGATAATAGGTGTTACAGTTATGACTTGAATCTCTGGCAAACTAAACCTAGGGGCCGGTTTATAAAGCACCCGTACACCCCTAACTTGCCTTTCAAGGCACATCCTGAGTCCTACTCGAACTCCACATATAAAGCCTAACTTTCCTTATCGCAACCCACAAGCCGGGTTACGAATCTCACAAGCCTTTGAGCCTTCTAGTAACCTTTTTACCCCTATCCGGGTATTGATCAGCTCACCTCGGGCCGGATTATACCTTGAAGTGGGCCTACCGGGTTACTATCCCCCCATCACGTAGTGAGAAGCATTAAGCATAAGAAGTTGCAATAACGATATATAGCATTAACAACAGATACTAGGCACTATGCCCTAACAATTTGGAATTATTACATGATCGATCTCATCCAATCCTGATGCAGCACACCCCATTCCACCAAGTGGACCAATGACAAGATCACGAGCCAAGACAATCCATGTCAAGGTGAACTTACTCGTCTCTCTTCATGCTTTCGATGACTTGGTGAATGGTGCGCTACCTCATGGAAATGTCCTTTGTGTGCTCAGGTTTGACCCTACCATGGACCCCCAAGACGATGCCTATGATGCCCAAGAACATTCTCAAGAAGTTGCCCAAGAAGTCATGGAAGATGTCCAAGAAGAAGCCCTCAAATAAGAAGGAGAGAAGAAGGAGGCACCGGCGTGCAGGAAACCCGGCCAGGCCGGCCTCCAGGCCGGCGACCTAACAGACGCGGACGGCCTCCCTGGGCCCAGGCCGGCTACCCAACGAGCCGCCTAGCCTGATGCCCGGCCTAGGCCGGCCTCCACACAGACCCGCCCGGCCTCCAGGCCGGCTTCCCTGCCAGCTCGCAAAAGTGGGTGAAAACCCCCAATTTCACCCCACCTACCCCCTAGGCTATATAAGGAGACCCCCATGGTCAGATCTAGGTTAGATATGAAATTAGAACTTTGAGCTTTGATCTTGTATCCCTCTTGTGAGGCTACTCCTATGGTTGTACCTAGGACCATATCAAGGCTACTCCTATGATTTGTATCTAAGATCGTATCAAGATTCATCCAATTACCTATCCTTTTCCCTTGGGATTCAGCTAGGAATTGTCCAATCTTCCTCAACTAATCCTTGAGGTTCTATTGGCGTGGTGGACCGGCCACGGGTGTGAAGCGGTTTCCGATAAGGTGAGTTCAGTTGGATCGATCGTCCCGTAGGCATCCCTCGGGGTTTAGTTGACGGGAGATTTGGGGTTCTTTGGTTCTTACTAGTTATCCTCCTTCGATTCCCATGTTTCTTCCTTGATTCTTTCCCCTCGATCCCCTTCGTGTTCTTCATGTTCATCGTGTCCAGCATCCGTTCTTCGTGTTCTTGGTCAATTCATGAAAGATCGGTCCAACTAGGAGGTAACCCCTCCCTATCATCTGGTATTAAAGCTCTTGTGAAAGACACGTTGATACGTCATAAACGTATCCCTAATTTCTGATGCTCCATGATCATATTATGCCAATTGCTACATGTTTTCTCCCTTATTTATAGCATTTTCATACGTTTTCCGGGACTAACCTATTAACAAGATGCCAAGTGCCAGTTCCTTGTTTTTGTGCTATTTGGTTTCAGAAAAGTTGTTCTGGAAACATTCTCGGAACTGGACCCCATAAAGCCCGAAGTGCCTATTTTCCCCGGAAGCATCCAAAACACCGAAGAGGAGTCCAAGACGGACAACAGGGGGCCACACCATAGGGTGGCGCGGGTCCCACCTTGCCGCGCCAGCTATGGGTGTGGCCCCCCTGGCCTCCACCGCCTCTGCCCTTTCGCCTATTTATTCCCCCCCGGATGGAAAACCCTAGGCACCTGATAAAAAATCCCGAAAAAGTTCCACAGACGCCGTCGTCGTCAACCCTAGATCACGAGGGTTCTGGAGCTGTTTTCCGACACCCTCCCAGAGAGGATATCATCACCGAAGGCTTCTACATCACCATGCCTGCCTCTGGAGTGATGCGTGAGTAGTTCATCCCTGGACTACGGGTCCATAGCAGTAGCTAGATGGTTGTCTCCTCCTCATATGCCTCCATGTTTAGATCTCGTGAGATGCCTATCATGATCGAGATTGATCTTATGTAATTCTATATGCTGTGTTTGCTGGGATCCGATGAATATTGACCTTATTCCAAGTTAATTATACTCTTTATTGCATATGTTATTTGTGATCTTGCATGCTTTCCGTTGCTAGTGATTGCTCTGGCCAAGTAGTTGCTAGTGACTCCAAGAGGGAGTATTTATGCTAGATAGTGGGTTCATGCCTCCTTTTCGTCTGTGCTCGAGTGACAAAAATGTGACGGGGAAGGATGTGCTTTTTCCACTAGGGAGAAAACAGCGGTGAGAGTACCCGCGTGTATAATCATTGCTTACATTACACACATTGCTTAATGCGATTATCTATTGCTTGCAACTTAATACCCAAGGGGGTTCGGATGATAACCTGAGGGTGGAGTATTAATCATAGATGCATATGGATTCCGGTCTATGTATTTTGTTGTAATGCCCACACTAAATATCATAGTAGTCATCATGTTATAATGTGCACTACGGTGCAACCTTTATTTGTCAATTGCCCAGCCATAATTTGTTCACCCAACATGTTATTTTTATGGAGATACACCACTAGTGAATCTATGAACCCCGGTCGATTTTCCACACTTCTAAACAAACCACAACAATTTCCTGCTCTCTTTACTTACTGCAAGCATACACTGTTTTTCCACACTATACGTCTAATCTTTGTTTTCAGCAAGACCGGTGAGATTGACAACCTCACTGTACCATTGGGGCAAAGTATTTTCGTTGCGTTGTGTGCAGGTTCCACGTTGTTGCTGACACCGATGAAGCGCCAGCACCACCATCAGTGCCATCAACCTTCCGAAGGTCCTGTTTCTCCTACTGGATTGATACCCCTGGTTCTTAACTAAGGGGGAAATTCCAACCGCCGTGCTCATCACACCCTCCTCTTGGGGTGCCCAACGCAAGCATCAAGGATGTTTTCTGGTGCCGTTGCCGGGGAGAAGGAAGTCTTCTGGCAAGGGGAGTCTCTCACTCTCAACCTCTTTATTTTGTTTATTGTCTTGTTTTTATTTTTGTCCGGTTTTTCTTCTCTATATGAAAAACACAAAAAAATAGTTTATTTTTATAACTGTTATTTATTTGCTTGCTATTATTCTTCGAAAATGAGTTTGTCTGAGAATACTAAGTTGTGTGACTTCACTAGCACAAACAACAGTGGTTTTATTTGCCCACCTATTGCTCCACCTGCTCCTAGTGTTGCTTTCTATGAGATTAAACCTGCTTTATTAAATCTTGTGATGAAAGAGCAATTTTCTGGTATTTAGTATTGATGATGCTACTGCCCACCTTAATAATTTTGTTGAACTATGTGAGATGCAAAAATATAAATATGTGGATGGAGATATTATTAAGCTGAAATTATTTCCTTTCTCTTTGGGAGGAAGAGCTAAAGAATGGTTGCTATTTTTGCCTAGAAACAGTATTGATTCATGGACTAAGTGTAAAGATGCTTTCATTGGAAAATATAATCCTCCTGCTAAGATTATATCCCTGAGAAGTGACATAATGAATTTTAAACAATTTTATAATGAACATGTTGCTAAAGCTTGGGAAAGAATGAAAACTGTGGTGACGAATTGTCCCACTCATGGACTGACTACATGGATGATTATACAAACTTTTTATGCAGGGCTGAATTTCTCCTCAAGGAACCTATTGGATTCAGCTGTTGGAGGTACCTTTATGTCCATCCCTTTGGGCAATGCAACAAAGCTTCTTGATGATATGATGATAAATTATTCAGAGTGGCACACTAGGAGAGCTCCACAAGGTAAGAAGGTAAATTCTGTTGAGGAAACCTCCTCTTTGAGTGAAAGGCTTGATGCTATTATGTCTATGCTTGTTAATGGTAAAGCTCAAGTTGACCTAAATAATGTTCCTTTATCCTCTTTGGTTGCTCAAGAAGAGCACGTTGATATAAATTTTATTAGAAATAATAATTTTAACAACAATGCTTATAGAAATAATTTTGGTGGAAACAATTATAAGCCCTATCCTCCTAATAATGGTTATGTTAATTCTTATGCAACTCCTATAATAACAATAAAAGCTCTACCTCTGATCATGAAAACATGCTTAGATAATTTATTAGCACACAAACTGCTTTTAATAAATCTGTTGAGGAAAAGCTTGGTAAAATAGATGTTCTTGCCTCTAAAGTAGATATCCTAGATATTGATGTTGATTTTCTAAAACTAAAGGTTTTGCCACAAGATGTTAAACAAAGTAAAACTTTGAATTCCATCCAAGTTCAAATTCATAATAATGTTAGGTTGATGGCTGAATTACGTGCTAGGTGGGAAAGAGAAGATGAATTGGCTAGAAAGAATAATATTGCTAGAGTTTGTACTATCACAACCACTAGTAAAACTGAAGCTCCAAGTGCTAGTAAACCTCCTACTATCAATGGTAAGTTAGTTGGTGTTAACAAAGTCTCCACCCATTCGGTGAAATGTGCTAAACTGTCTCAAATTGCTGAAATTGCTTCTCATAAAAGTGCTAAATTTTATAGAGATGTGGGAGATAATGGTTCCATTACTTTTGATGATAATTTTGATTTTGATGATTGAAATATCTCTGAATTTATTATGTTTCTACAAAAGCTTGCTAGAAGTCCCAATGCTAGTGCCATGAATATGGCATTTACTAAACATATTACCAATGCTCTCATGAAAGTTAGAGAAGAAAAGATGAACTTGAAACATCTATCCCTAGGAAATTAGATGATGGTTCGGAGCCCATCATTAAGATAAAAGTAAATGATTTTTATTGCAATTCTTTGTGTGATCTTGGTGCAATTACCTCTGTTAAGCCTCAAAAGCTTTACGATATGCTTGATCTACCACCGTTGGAACACTATTATTTGGATGTTCATCTTGCTGATAATGCTAAGAAGAAACCTTTTCGTAGAATTGATGATGTTCTTATTATGGTTAAGAATAAACTTGTCTCTGTTGATTTTTTTGTTATGAACATTTAATGCAATGCTTCTTGTCCTATTGTTTTGGGAAGACCTTTTCTTAGAACTGTTGGTGCTGTTATTGATATGAAAGAGGGGAGTATTAAATATCAATTCCCCCTCAAGAAAGGTATGGAACATTTTCCTAGAAATAGGATGAAGCTAACTTTTGACTCTATTATTAGAGCAAGTTATGATGTTGATGCTTCTTCACTTGAAAATACTTGAGTTGATCTTTTATGCCTAGCTGAAAGGCGTTAAAGAAAAGCGCTACCGGGAGACAACCCGTTTTATTTCTCTGTTTTGTTTTGTTTTCTTTGGTGTTCTTTTCACCTGGGTGTTTTATATTTCCTTAGCAACCCCGCTGTATCTTTTATTTTGTGTTTTTGTTGAGCCAAATAAATCCTCTAGTGGAAAATTGACACTATATTTCGGATTTCTGCGCAGGAAACAGATTTCTACTGTCCACTATTAATTACGTATAAAATCACAGAAATTCCAAAATGACATGAGTTTTTTTTTCTTAATCCTGGGATATATACGCAACTTTTCTTAGTTGAACACTTTTTTATTTGAGCAACATAAGAGTTTCAAAAAAATCGATCTCTGCCTGCTGTTCTATTTTGACAGATTTCTGCCAATTATTGCATTTGCATCTTAATCTCTTTATTTTGGTGTTCTTTTGATAAAAAGAGTTTTAGAAGAATTTGTGACATTAGCTAATGTGTTTTTGAGTGCTAGTCTTGTGTTGAAACTGAACCGTGTGAGTTTATTATGTCGATTGCACTAACGTTGCTAATGAAGATTGTGAAAATTTTGGTGTGCAGGAAGTTTTCAAGGGTCAAGAGAAGAGGATGATATGATGTGATCAAGAAGAGTGAAAAGACTAAGCTTGGGGATGCCCCGGTGGTACATCCCAGCAAATTCCAAGAAGACTCCACATCCCCTTCTTCATCAACAAATTATCAGGTCACTTCTACTGAAACTATATTTTTATTCGGTCACACCTTATGTGCTTTACTTGGAGCGTCTTTTATTTTTGTTTTCAGTTTGTTTTAAGTTTCATAATAGGCTTGGTTGGAACCTAGCATTCTTTTATTTTGAGAGTGACACTCTCCGCTTTTCATGAGAATACGTTGTATTCTTAGTCTCTGTCTGGCTGCTGCATTTATTTAGCTCCTGTTTTGCATGCATCTCTTATCAGAGCTGTTAGTTTTAGTAGCATTACGTGAGAACTCTCATGTTTTCTTGCTGTATCATAAATAGTATTTTTTTAAACATATCTTGTATGATGCTTGTTGGGAAAAGAAATTTGTTGCTTGATGTAGAATTTATAACAATGCTAGTAGAAGCTTGTATAGACTCTGGCTAGAACTTTTTCATGCCATGCTAAATGTTATTTTAGTTTTAAATCCTTGTGGTTATTGAGTAGCATGAATAGCCTTAAATATCTTAGATCGTTTAATATGTCTTGAAAGATTCATGAGTTGTTCTTGTCATAGTAAAGCATCAATATATGGTATTCTCTTTCGAATGTTTTATTTGGTTGACTTGGCGCATGCTCACACCATGTTTATGACTACAAACCAGTAACGAATAGCCTCCATGACCACTTAGTTTTTGAACTTGTCATACCATTTATGCTTTAATTAATGATGCTTATGTCGCTATGCATGATTATGCCTCTTACGCTCTCTTGATTTGTCGCTCCCAGTCTTCTGCTAGCATCCACCTGTACTGAGTATGGAATTCTACTCGTGCATCCAAAATCCTTAAACCAAAGTTTTCCCATTATGTACACCATACCTACCTACATGTGGTATTTAACTGCCACTCCAAGTAAATTGCTCATGTGTTACCTTTAAAACCTACAAAATCATTCCTGTTTTGTGTTCTTGTTTTTTCTCACGAGGACGTCCATAGAGAATCTTTATCTCACTTGTTGATTGGATTTCACACTCTGGACTAGTGGCTTCATCCGCTTATCCAAATGATAGAAGAGCTGGCAGAGGGGTACCCAGCCCCAAATTAATACAAACAAATTCTCTTCACTATTTTGCCCCTGATTTATCAGTCAAACCATAATTGTGTAAACAAAAGAGAAAAAAGGTATGACCTTCTACACCAGTTGCGTCCTTCACCATGGGAGCCGCTCTTGTGAATCCAGTTGGCTTGTGACATACTGTATTGTCTGTTTACCATTCGTTGACATTAGCATACACCTCTCCTAAAAAAATAGACATTCCTCCACAATGTCAAACTTTTATGACCTTTGTTTAATAAAATAAAATGCTCTAGCACATGAGTGATCCATGCTTCGCTTTGCGAAGGGCCTTTCTTTTAAATTTATGTTGAGTCTCTATCTTCTAACTTTTTGCACAGTTGAGAGAGCATTTTTGCCATTCTGAGTTCTATGTGCATTTGTACCATAAACATCAATAATTACTTCATGATGTGATAATATTTGTTTTTAAATTATTTGTTATAGTCTTCCTCTTCAACTTTGAAAGAGTCCTAGCATTTATGTTTTGTCCCAGTCTTAAGGACTAGCGAAATACCAATTTGTCATGCTTTCTCTACACCTGAAAAAAAAACGTTTATCTTTCTTTGCATTATTATCCATGATCCTTTATTTAAGAAACTCTTCATGATGCAAAGTGATTTCTATGATGTATTATTAAAGTTTTATTATCATGTTTATGTTGGAAGTTTTATGATCTCAGCGTACATATGCTTTTACATTTTAATGATCAAGTTTATGATAGTAGCATGTCACCTAGGAAATTATTGTTTTATCGTTTACCTACTCGAGGACGAGTAGGAACTAAGCTTGGGGATGCTTGATACGTCATAATCGTATCCCTAATTTTTGATGCTCCATGATCATATTATGCCAATTGCTACATGTTTTCTCCCTTATTTATAGCATTTTCATACGTTTTCCGGGACTAACCTATTAACAAGATGCCAAGTGCCAGTTCCCTGTTTTCTGCTGTTTTTTGTTTTAGAAAAGTTGCTCTGGAAACATTCTCGGAATTTGACCCCACAAAGCCCGAAGTGCCTATTTTCCCCGGAAGCATCCAGAACACCGAAGAGGAGTCGAAGACGGGCAACAGGGCGCGGGTCCCCCTGGCCGCGCCAGCTATAGGTGTGGGGCCCTCTGGCCTCCACCGCCTCTGCCCTTTCGCCTATTTATTCCCCCGGATGGAAAACCCTAGGCACCTGATCAAAAATCTCGAAAAAGTTCCGCAGCCGCCGTTGTCGTCAACCCTAGATCACGAGGGTTCTGGAGCTGTTTTCCAGCACCCTGCCGGAGAGGAAATCATCACTGCGGGCTTCTACATCACCATGCCTGCCTCATGAGTGATGCGTGAGTAGTTCATCCCTGGACTACGGGTCCATAGCAGTAGCTAGATGGTTGTCTCCTCCTCATATGCCTCCATGTTTGGATCTCGTGAGCTGGCTATCATGATCGAGATTGATCTTATGTAATTCTATATGTTGTGTTTGCTGGGATCCGATGAATATTGACCTTATGCCAAGTTGATTATACTCTTTATTGCATATCTTATTTGTGATCTTGCATGCTTTCCGTTGCTAGTGGTTTCTCTGGCCAAGTAGTTGCTAGTGACTCCAAGAGGGAGTATTTATGCTAGATAGTGGGTTCATGCCTCCTTTTCGCCTGTGCTCGAGTGACAAAAACGTGACGGGGGAGGATGTGTTGTTGCCACTAGGGAGAAAATAGCAGTAAGAGTACCCGCGTGTATAATCATTGCTTACATTACACACATTGTTTAATGCGATTATCTGTTGCTTGCAACTTAATACCTAAGGGCGTTTGGATGATAACCTGAGCATGGATTATTAGTCATAGATGCAGATGGATTTCGGTATATGTATTTTGGTGTAATGCCCGCACTAAATATCATAGTAGTCATGATGTTATAATGTGCACTACGGTGCAACCTTTATTTGTCAATTGCCCAGCTGTAATTTGTTCACCCAACATGTTATTTTTCTGGAGAGACACCACTAGTGAACCTATGAACCCCGGTCCATTTTTTACACTGTTAAACAAACCACAACAATTTCCTGCTCTCTTTACTTACTGCAAGCATACACTGTTTTTCCACACTATACGTCTAATCTTTGTTTTCAGCAAGACCGGTGAGATTAACAAGCTCACTATACCGTTGGGGCAAAGTATTTTGTTTTTGTTGTGTGCAGGTTCCACGTTGTTGCTGACACCGGTGAAGCGCTAGCACCACCGTCAGTGGCATCAACCTTCCGAAGGTCCTATTTCTCCTACTAGATTGATAGCCCTGGTTCTTAACTAAGGGGAAATTCCTACCGCTGTGCTCATCACACCCTCCTCTTGGGGTTCCCAACACAAGCACCACACGTCAAGAGATGTTCTACATGTCTCCGAGCTAAGTCTACTTCCAACCCTCATGGTCTTTACTTTACATTTCCTATACCACACGCACCTTGGAGTGATATTAGTATGGACTTTATGTTAGGACTCCCATGCACTAAAACCAATATGGACTCAATCTTTGTCGTTGTTGATTGTTTCTCTAAGATGGAACATTTCATTCAATGCAATCGAACCGACGATGCTTCACATGTTGCCACATTGTTTTTCAAGGAAATTGTGCGCCTACATGGTGTACCCACTTCAGTTGTGTTGGATCGCGACGTAAAGTTCGCCTCCTACTTTTGGAACACATTGATGGCCAAGCTCAGCGTCAAGCTACTTTTCTCCACCGTCTACCACCCTCAAACGGATGGACAAACCGAAGTCGTGAACCGCACAGTCTCTTCACTCCTTCGAGCATTGATCAAGCCCAACCTCAAGAATTGGGAAGAATGCATTCCTCATGCCGAGTTCGCCGACAATCGAGCACTACACCAAGCTACCAAGAGAAGCCCCTTAGAGATCGTCTACGGATTCAACCCAAACACCGCCCTCGGCATACTACCATTGCCTCTAAGCGAGCAAGTCAACATGGACATTGACAAGCACACCAACTATATCAAGAAGCTACATGACTCCACAAGAGCTACCCTCGAGAAGCATTCCACGCACCAAGCCTACATCATGAACAAGAACAAGAAGACAACGGTGTTCCAAGAAGGTGACCTTGTTTGGCTACACTTGCGCAAGAACCGTTTCTCACAAGAGCGCAACTCCAAGCTCAAGCACAGGGGCGACGAACCTTTCAAGATCACCAAGCGCATCAACAACAACGCCTACAAGCTCGACTTACCGCAATCCAAGTACCTCGTCCACAACTCCTTCAATGTCAAGGACCTCTCTCCCTTCCATGGATACCCAAGTGATGAGGAAGACCGCGAGTCGAGGTCGAATCTTTTTCAGGGGGTGGGGGGAGATGATGCAGCACACCCCATCGCACCAAGTGGACCAATGACAAGATCACGAGCCAAGGCAATACATGACAAGGTGAACTCAGTCCTCTCTCTCTTCTTGCTTTCGGTGACTTGGTGAATGGTGCGCTACCTCATGGAAATGCCCTTTGTGTGCTCAGGTTTGACCTCACCATTGACCCCCAAGACGATGCCCAAGATGCCCAAAAACGTGCTCAAGAAAAGAAGTCATGGAAGATCTCCAAGAAGAAGGAGAGAAGAAGGAGGCACCGGCATGCAGGAAACCCTACCTATAGCCCGGCCAGACTGACCTCCAGGCCGGCGACCTAACAAACGCGGCCGACCTCCAGCCCGGCGACCTAACAAACGCGGCCGGCCTCCAGCTCGGCCTAGGCCGGCCTCCCTGCGCCCAGGCCGGCTACCCAACCGAGCCGCCCGACCTGATGCCTAGCCTAGGCCAGCCTCCCTGCGTCGCCAAGTCGGCCTCCAGGACGGCTTCCCTGCCAGGTCGCAAAAGTGGGTGAAAACCCCCATTTTCACCCCACCTACTCCCTAGGCTATATAAGGAGACACCCATGGTCAGATCTAGGTTAGAGATGAAATTAGAACTTTGATCTTTGCTCTTGTATCCCTCTTGTGAGGCTACTCCTATGGTTGTACCTAGGACTGTATCAAGGCTACTCCTATGATTTGTATCTAGGATCGTATCAAGATTCATCCAATTACCTATCCTTTCCCCTTGGGATTCAGCTAGGATTCCAATCTTCCTCAACTAATCCTTGAGGTTCTATTGGTGTGGTGGACCGGCCACGGGTGTGAAGCGGTTTCCGATAAGGTGAGTTCAGTTGGATCGATCGTCCCGTAGGCGGCCCTCGGGGTTTAGTTGACGGGAGATTTGGGGTTCTTCGGTTCTTACTAGTTATCCTCCTTCGATTCCCGGTGTTTCCCCCTTGATTCTTTTCCCCGATTTCCCCTCGATCCCATTCCTGTTCTTCGTGTTCATCGTGTTTGTAACATCCTAGGATTTTGAAAATTTTGAAAGATTTAAAAACCTCATGCATTCATGATCATCATAGCATAATTGCATTTTGTTTGCACGAGAATTGGTTTTAAATTTGCTAAAGACAAAATTTTAGGTGATACTACCTATTAAACCACATTATGGATTTAAATCTTTTTCTAAAGCAAAGTATTTTATTTTTGGGAAAGGATAGTACCCAAAGGTTCCTTATTTTCTAAGCTTTTCAAAACATATTTTTATGTATTTTCCTGATTTGATTTGGTGGGGTTTTGGTATATTTTTGAATCATTTGTTAAGGAAAAAAAAGAGAAGACAAATTGTAACCCAGCGCACTGGCCCTCTTTCTTCCTCTCTCCTTAGGGCCCAGCCCAACTTCCCTCTGATCCATTTTATCTATCGCGCGCGCGCGCAGAAAGCCCACGAGGCAGTAGCCCAGGAAGCGCACAGCCCGCTCTCTCTTCTCTCTCTGCCAACCAGGCCCCGCGCGTGACTCGTCCTCTACGTCATGATGACATCACCTCTCTGTGCCCAGGACGAACTCAGCGTCCGTGCGCGTCGAGGACATCGCCACCGCCTCTCCCCGTACCCTAGACCCTCCCGCATGACTAGGAGCCTATAAGAACGCTCCCTCGACGTCCGTGACCCCTCTGCAAAACCCTAGCTCCACCCCCGCTCAAGAATCGCCCCGACGAGCTTTAGATCTCCGGCGCCCCACCGTCGTCGCCACGGTGAGCTCCGGCCACCTTACCCCCTCTCTCTGCCCCCTCGATTCCTCTCAATCTCGCGCATCTAACTGACATCATTGTGCACGTTCTCATCAAGCAGTTTGTCTCCGCCGTCCGCGCCCGAGCCCGCCCGTCGCCTGCCTCTATCCGACGAGGGATCAAGCAAGGAGAAGGAAGCGAGGAGAGGCGCCACTTCGCTACCGAGCTCGCGCAATCACCCCGATCCTCCCGGTACGTTTCTTTTAGCTTCTAGGCCTATGGGTTAGCGGCGCTGTGCTCGCTCTCTCGTCTGCCGCCACGCGTCCGCGATTCCGTCGAGTTCTTCGGTGACACCGAAACAGAAGAGGAGCGACGACCGTCGGATATTCATCGGAGGGCGAGGATTGAAGACTAGCGTGAAACGTTTTCTTTAGATCTGGACCGCACCATCCTCTTCAGATCTAACAGCCAACGAGCGCGATCCGTGCCGAAGCGGTACTAACCAATCAGAAGCCCCCGTTCACCTGTCCACGGATCGATCATGTTTTCTCTTAAAACAAAATAAAACAGATTTGATTTAAAACTTCAAAAATTCATATCTTGAGTTCTGTTTATCCAAATTTGATAATTTTGAACTTTTTGAAATCGGCACATTGTGTAGATTAATCTAGGCTATTCAAATTTCAAATTTGAAATGTGCACTCACATGTTATTTGTAGATCTATGTTAATCACTAATTTGGCATAACTTTTAATCTAGAAATCCTTTTTAGGTGAAATCAGTTGCTATGGTTTTGTTTTGATGTCCTCTATCCAGTAGATGCGTTGGAAAAATTATTCATACAACTTTGTAACAGAAACTCTATTAATGTTAATATTTGCCTATAATAAAACCTCAACAATACAAATAATTATAATTTGATAATAAATTTGTATGTTATTAACATCAGAGAACATCATTGTTAGTAATTATTTCTAGTTGTGAACTTGGTGCATTAATTTGATCATTGCATAGCATGCATACATGTTTTTGTATTGTTATTTTCTTTCTATGTTATGTTTGTTATGTATGTTTATGTGTGGCTTGTTTTGCTTGTATTAGATTGTGAAGAGGAGCAAGTCTACTCTTGTTGCTGTTATTCTTTCTGTGATTGTTCATCCTATTGCCAAGGAAAGTGACACACCATCAAATCTCCCATATTTTCACTATGCATTACTAGTGTTTTTGAGTAGTATGCATGATAGGAATTTTACTAAGTTATTATATGCTATGCAAAATCCCAAGTAGTGTGTAGACATACTTTAGACTTGATATTTTGGAGACTTAGTACTTAGTAGATGCTTAGATTTGCTACAAAATTGTTTTACTCAATGTTGTGAAAAAATTCTAAGTATAAATTTCAATGAACCACCTGGGTGGATTTGGTTGTATGGTTGATGAGAGTTGAGTGTCGCCCCGAGGGGTGTTCACTTGTGGATGGCCACCCAGGAACAAAGAGATTACCAAGTCCCTCTAAGTTTAGTAGATTTCCGTGAAGCCCTTTGACATATGGACTCTATCTTGATCAACTAAGTTGTGAGAGTTCAGCCCATGCTTGACATTAAGATGTAGCATAATTATAGGTGGAACGGGTCTTGCTGGTTGGGTTGAATTCTTGCTTCTGAAAGATCTTGTCCCAATTCTCTCCTTTCCATGATGCACTCCGGGTGTATAGGATGTTTGGGATAATTGAAAACAAAGGGTGAAAGTGCACAACCTCTGCAGAGTTAGAAACTATATATGATCATAGCCGTGTTCCCGGTAAAGGACGACTTCGAGCAGCTAGACAAGGATGGACAGAAGAATCTCAACATCGTTTTTGAAGAAGTAAAATTTTTCTAAGGAAATATTAGTTGTGGTGCTCATGGGTGTGTCCCATGGTGCCAATCTTTGAAAGAAAACTCTTTTTCAAAAGTGTTAGGAAAAACTTGCTTTCTGCAAATAGCCTAAACTCCACCAAGCCAGATATGCATGTAGTTTAGACTTGCCATTTTATATCCACCATAGTGTCATTTGCCAGTACATTGTTTATCTGAATCTCTTTCGGGGGCTTCAAATTCCAACGTGCAGGAAATTCTGAGGATGAAGTTTGATTAAGTACTTGGAATCGAGTCTACACCCAACATGTAATGCTTGTGGCGCATGATTGAAGATGGAGGCTCATTTCTACTTTTATTTCTGCTGTTTAGAACTCTGAGTTTTGCTAGTCTTTCAAGACTATGCACTTTGTAATAAAGCTATACTTTGCTATTCTGGATCCTTTGTAATAATTTTGATACTTCTGCAATGATACTTTACATTTTGTTCTGTGGTGCTAGCATTGATCCAGGGACTAGCACTTAACACAGTAGTTCTTACATTATTAAATGTGAGGGCGCTACAGTGTTCCTCTTCCGTTCTTCGTGTTCTTGGTCAATTCGTGAAGATCGGGCCAACTAGGAGCTAATCCCTCCCTATCAATTCCCTACCATCTCTCTCATCCTACATCGATGATTACTCACACATGGATGGGGGAATCATGGATGGTTGATGGAGAAGTGGTGGCGATGACGATGGCGATGATCTCCTTCGAATCCCCCATCCCGGAAGGGTGCCAAAACATGAACTTCTGATCCCCGAATTGGGTTTCGAGACAGCGACAGTGCTCGGGTGTGTTTCTTTGGAATATGACGAACCCCCTCGGTTTTCAGGTTACGAGGCTTAAATAGTTGAAAGTGGGGAGGGACCGAGGGGGTGGCTGAGGTGGCCACTCCACCAGGCGGCGTAGCCAAGAGGCGGCCGCGCCCGCCTATGGTGTGGTCTGCTCTTTGCACATAGAACCACCTATGGTGTGGTTCCGGCTACGGGGGTCTTCGGGTAAAATAAGGACTTCGGGATCTTTTCCGGGCAATTTCCTGAAAGTTGATTTTTCTGCACAAAAACAAGACACCAAGATAATTCTGCTGAAAACAACGTTAGTCCGTGTTAGATGCATCTAAAACTCACAAGTTTATAAGAAAACAATAGCAAAAGTGTTCGGAAAAGGAGATACGTTTTGGACGTATCAGGGCGTCCTTAGATGTGGAACATGGACTTTAAGGTGTGTATGTGTAGCCCTACGCGATCATTATCCTATTTGACAATTAGAAACGATTTCCGAATAACGTCCATCATTCATAGTGTTAGAGAAAATATCTATGTTAATATTGTTGAGAGTTACCACTAGTGAAAGTATGATCCCTAGGCATTGTTTACTATCATTGCTATACCATTTGATCTCAGTTTTGTTACATGTTACCTTGCTGATATTATCATTTCAGATTACACAAATCACTTCTTTCACTCCATATTATACCACTATCGCTGTATTTTTGCCTAATCGGTGCATCTATACAATCACCATTGTACTAGGTGTATTAAGAACGCAAAAGAATCGTCCCGTCAACAACCTATTTCTAGCACCGTTTATAACTAACATATTTGTTAAATGTTTCTCAAGTGTGACTGAATTGACAACTCGGATGCTAAGCCTTATAGGTATTCTTTGCCTCCCCTTGCGTCGAATCAATAAATTTGGTTACACTTACCCTAGAAGACTGGTGCGGTTCCCTACACTTGTGGGTTATCACATGTCTATTCATAGCGAATAGAAAAAAATTCATAAGATAGGCGATATGTATGAATGATTAGACCAATCATGTACACCATAATATGTACACAAACCAGATATAAATTATGTTCTAAGTGTTATGAATATAAACCAAAATTGATCATGTTGATGATCAAGGAGAAGATAACCTTATGAGAAAGGTATACTTCATAATTATGATAAATGCAGAAACAACTAAGTGTACATTATTGCATTAATAAAGGGTTTGTTGAATAATCACATAGTCAAGCAAATTAGTGTAAAAAAATGTGGCATAGTGGGATGAAAGAAATTCCATGATTAAACTTGGAGGATAAATCTAAATTTTAAAACTATGATAGAATATATAACAATAGCGGTAAGATGTGATACACTTTGGAACTATAAATATTAAACGTTTTGATCTAATTTCTTCACAGAATTGGATAGAATACTTTACAAAAGAAACAATAATGTTGTGAAATAACATAATGTAGTTAAACAACCAAACTTTAAAACCGTAGGGATCATCAGCGATCAAAGTGAGAAGTGATTCTCCAAGATATGAAAATACATGGACCTAAAGTTCTAGATCCAATGACAATGTGTACACCATAATCAACACCGCAATGCCATTAGGTGTTGAACTAAGAAACGAGATTATTGTTTCTTGTGCAAGTGGGAGACTGTTGGATGTACGCCCAAGAGACAAAAAAATACATCAGTTTCATTACTAGTTATTATGTTTTTATGTTATAACTACTATGATCACTGAATATGAGATTAATCGGAAAACCCATATGCATGTGTAGAAATACAAACACACCGTTATAACCCTTTGTCATTTCTAACAGACAAACCCGTTAATATTAGATGACCATGTTTTCCTGGTCATGCACATTTGTGATGTCAATATTAATGGGAGTACATTGTTGTTTCAACATTGTGGATGAGTAGACCCAAGTAGTTGAGATAATAGAAGATTAGTTTTGCTAAATAGTATCGTCACACGATGGTTATTTTGTTTGCTTTCTTAGACCATGAGAATATATAATGAAGTTTGCCGTAAAGATCATTTTGGTATAGTCAAGTATCACACCATAAATTGGGTGATCGAAAAGGCTAACACTAGGGGTCTTGAAAGTGTTCTTATCATCGTGATAGTTCAAGACATGGAATTACCCCTCTAGATAATAGAGAGATACATCCAAGATCTGCTTGGTGAAGTAGTATCGGTAAATAAGTCTGTGCAGACAAAGACATGACACTAGTCATGATGATAATACGATACAATAACAAGTAAAAAGAATCATACCGGATATCGAGAACAATGTGACATGGTCTGATCACAGTCTTAACATCCATCTTGTCTCGAGGTACCGCGAAGTAATACGAACTTACTTAACAACCAACCGGTTTAGCAGATTTCTTAATGTAACTTGTAGGAGTCAATATGGACGTCCACGGTCCCGATGTTGATTATTGATTGGGAAATATGTTTTCCAATCATGTCTACTATTGAACCTGTAGGGGTCACACACTTAAGGGGCCAAAGTTTGTTGTTTGCATTGGTTGGTCCGGAGGAAAGTATGGTATCATTCGGGTAATTCTGGTGTGACAGAATTAATATTCAACAATTACAGAGGACATGAGATGTCCCGAGATGTTGGAAATATGTTTCTGACATCAATAAGTAATGGTCGATCTCGTTACGATATCACAGAAACAAGTCCGATGTCAATCGGAGCCGTTTCAGAGAAGCTACTATGAAAGAGAAATATTTTGCACGCTTTACAGAGCAAGTATAGTGGGGCATGGGATATCTGGTAGATGTTATAATATATTTATAACATAGACACCCTATTTGGCACCCTGTGTGCAGAAAACTTATTTTGCACTCACAGTTTATTTTATGTTTCCAAGTCAAAAATTTATGTTACATGTGTAATTATTTACTATCATGTTTGTTCCATAAGAGAATACTTGGCATAAAAATTAAAAACTATGAGTCAAACCAACATAAAAGTCATAAACAACATAAAAATATGTATTTTTTCCATTTTTTATACTGTCACATAAATAAAAGTTTCATGTCATGTATATAGTTTTTTACGTTCTATTCTACATAAGGAATACGACAAGATTTACGTGGCGTAAAAATCATGTACGGTTCAAAAGATATAGGGTGGGTGTAGAATAACTATTCTACACCCTGGGTGTAGAATAACTATTCTACACCCTGGGTGTCAAATAGCGTGACCCATTTATAACATTGCTATATAGAGTCAATGATTTTATCTATAGAGATTATATGGTTCTAGAAGAGGTTCGGCGAAACCCGAGAAGGGGGGAGTGCTAGAGGGGGACATATTTTCTTCTATAGGCGAACCCAATTTGTGGGGGGAAGGGAGGGGGAGGGGGGAAGCCAGGTGGGCCACATGGCATCACAATGCGCACCACCATCCCTGATTGATTTGACTCCAACTAGGAGTCCAATCCGAGTTTCCCTAGGGGATTGGTTCAGCGAGGGCTGCCAAACCGATCTCCCCCTTTGAAAGCCTTTCCCCTTGTCGCACTATATAATCACACCCCTTCACATCATTGAGAGGACATACAATTGAATTTCGCGCTATTCAATATCTTAGAATTAGGGATTCTAATTAGACCCTCTAATTAAATTCGAATCTCTAATTAGAACGAAGGAAACATTAGTTTTAAAATATATTGAAAAAAACAAATAAGAAAGAAAATAAATAGGAGAAAAGTAGAAACAAAAAAGAATGAAAAAAAGAGAGTGAATGCGAAAGCAAAGTAAAAAAAAAAACTTTAAACAACGTAAGGAGTATGGAAAAAGAGGCCGGAGCAAAAAACAAAAACCGCAAAAAGAAAAAAATGTAAAGAGAGAAGGAGAAGAAAAAAACACGTGCGGGCAATGTCTTTTTTTTTTAGCAGATCGTGCGGCCAGTGTCATGCGCGAGGGGAACAGCAAATAAAATCCCCTCCGGCGTCTCTGGTTTGTCTTTGGTTTCGTGCATAGCGAATACGGCGTCTCTGCTCAGGCGATCGCTCTTCTCCCAGGCGGCAGGCGCTGCTTCCGGTTCGATCGCCTCTAGCCGATGCGCCGTCGCCGTTCTGCCCAGCACGTACGTACGTTTCCTGCCACTTGCTCCTAGTTCGCGGGGCTTATTAGGCATCTAGCGACAGTTGCACTTTTTCATGACCTAGGCAGTGCACATCTAGCAACAATTGGACTCCCTTGGATCCATATTTCTTGTCGCTAACTAGATCAGCGACAATAAATATAGGTGGGAGGGAGTATTTTTCTATGAACTACATGGTAGAGCTCATAGGCCATAAATATCAAATTTCTATGTCATGTTAATTACGGGAATTTTCCAAAGGTTAGGGCTGTATTTCAGGTTGGAGGGAGTATTTTTCCGTGAACTACATGGTAGAGCTTATAAGCCTTAAATTTCAAATTTCTATGTCATGTTAGGTAACAGAATTTTCCAAAAGTTAGGCCGCTGTATTTCAGGTTTTGCACCGGGGCCTCCAATTCCTCGAAACGCCCCGCTCCTTCCCTTGATTTGGTCCACCAAGCTTGTTTCTCGCATCGTCGCCGCCGCAATCCTCCTCCGAGGAAGACTGGTGATCCGAGATGCTGCAGGAGAAGCCTGTTCAATACAACCTTCCTGACGGCACCGATGCTTGTTCCGGAGAGTGGACGGGAGAGAAGACGCGCAACCACCTCGGCGCATCTCTTCACAGCGAGGTCTGTGCCAGCTCATCAGACTCTCCTCTTGCCCAGGGGGATCTAGAAGACCCTTTCTTCACGGCGGAGGATCTGGAAGACTTTTTCATCAGCCGTGATGAAGAAATGGAACTCACGAGATTGGGTAAAAAGAAGGCTTTTGTCTGCGTTGATAAAAGCTGCATCCTGGACGACGAGTCACAGCGCAATGTCAACGAGCGTCTCCTGCTCTACCGCCTCAAAGCTCACAACGTTGTTTGTACTTTCTCATCTCTTCTACACAGCACATTGTTCATATGCTGTGTACGTAATACCATGTTTGCTATTCCCTCCGTTACATATTAAGTTGTCACCGATTTAGTATAAACGGAGTGAGTTTTTACTATTATTACTATTCCATGCATGTTTTATTTCCAACGGATGGTGCGCAACATCCATGTCCATGCCAACTTGTAATCCTCCTATTCATATTCGATCTCTACTTTACTTGTAATCCTCCTATTCATATAAGTTTTGTAATAAACGAGCAAATTTATATTTTTCTAAACTCACCAAACTTTGTGTACACGAGCTAACCAGAACCATACAATCGGTTGCCACTAATCTAATCCAAACAATCAAAATCATCCTAATGGTCTAACCAGATTCATAGGATATATTGCCACTAATCTAATCCAACAATCCGAATCATCATATGGTCTGCCGCGCTGTTAAACGGCTTAGATTTAATGTCCAGTCGTCGTCTGCCATCGTTTCTATGGCTATACCCCCCTCCCCACATGATCCACTGATTCTGCTATAGCTAAAATCACGCTAGGCTCCTCTCTTTTCTCGCAAGTAAGTTGGGCGTTAATTGCCTTAGAGCAACTCTAGCAGTTCACGTTTTTCTTCGCTTTTTCGCCTATGGGGCAGCGGATCTTAGCAGAACCACTAAATGAAATCAGAAATAGTAATTCCATTCATTTCGCGGGACAAACACAAACGATTCATCGTCGTTCCTCGCCCATTTTGCAAACAAAAGTAAAATTATACATATAAAGCACCCTACATCTACCTAAGGCTTCATCTTCCTCGCCCGGGTCTTCATCTTCCTCGTCTGCGGCGTGGCCTTCTGTTGGAGGCGGCGGAGCTGGAGAAGGAGATGGAGCTGGCGTCGACCTGCTCGAACTGTGACGCGACAATAACATCCCATTGTCGCTTCTTCCTCTACGCCTCCTCGTCTGCGCGTAGGCCGCTCCACCTGCCTGGCATTGTGCGCGTCGAGGTGACGCTAGTAGCGGCGGCGCCTGATGGTCCCCAGGCGCTGGTGGCGAAGGCTTTTCCGGATCCCCAGCCCGAGGAGATCATCCTCCGTCTCGACGAATTCTAGTTTTTTCGCTGTCATCGGAACTGCTTAGGGCGGGCCAGGAGCGACAACGGTGCTCGGGAGACGTGTTGGGGCCGGTGCATGGTGTGGAGGGGAGCGATTAGATCCGTTGGCGCCGGTGGTGGTGTTCCTGCGGCTCGATCCCGTTCCGGAGGCGGCGACTGGGCCAAATGTGGCGTGGAGTGGAGGCAATCACTCGTCGGAGCTACGATACGTGGCGAGCAATTGTGGAGCCACGATTTAGGGTTCATGGAGCGACTGACTCGAGAACGGCTCGGGGACCTATAGCGAATGGCGGCGGGGGAGGGGGATTTTCGTGCCCTCGAGAGGCATTCTCAGACCGTCCCAACTTTACGGGCTCTACAAGTAATTTTTCAGTTCCGGCCCTTTTACGGGCTCTGGTGGAGGTGCTCTTACGCAACCGAGATCCCACCATCCTCGCGCCCCGCCTAAGGTTGAGAGCGTGGTGGCAAAACTGAACGACCTAGAGAAGCCGTTGACGGCGGTGCCGAAGGTGTTCGAGGAGCTGGCCCATGGGATGGAGGACAAGCGACACCTACCGTCCTTCGCTCCGACGACACCTATGCGCCTGACTGCGTGCTCTAACCTTCCTTGGCATCGCCTCCATCGCGGGAGCGCTCCCAATGGCTATTACCTATCGCGCGCGGGTTTGCTGGCCACCGCAGCAAACAGTCGAGATCTGCTCCGACATGCAATGGGAGCATGACCCCTGCAGCAAACAGTCGAGATCTTACTCCTTGAATAACCTCCCTCCCCGCTACACCTGCACCACCATGTGTCATATTTATAATTTGTACAATCTCACGTATTTATGGTCCAGTTCGTGATCTGTAATTTCCATGGCTGGCATATGCTGCTCCAGGTTACATGTAAAGAGGAATTTGTGTGTTCGCATCCCAGATGCATGCGTATGCAAATCAATTTCTTAGGTGCTCTGCCAATGTGTCTTAGTAGATATCGGAATAAATCAATAGTTGTCTTAGTAGATATCGGAGTAGGCATAATCAAGTTGCAAACGGGCAAAAGGAAATTACAAAGAGATCAAAGAAATTTGGAAAAAATCCAATGAAAATAAACTTGATTATGAGTAGGCATTACACCAACTTGCGAGCACAAACATGACTAATAGTCCACATGTTTTACATTCAAGCATGATTAATCGAGGACAATGACGTCTTCCGCGACGGACTTCGCCGCTTTGAGAGCCGACTAGTTGATGGAATTAGATGTGTCAGAGCCCTCAGGCTCGGGCCCTAGACAGGCTTAGCGCAGATTTCTTCATATAACTTGTAGGAGTCAATATGTACGTCCATGATTTCGATGTTGATTATTGATTGTGAAATATGTTTTTCAATCATGTCTACTAATTATCGAACCTGTAGGGGTCACACACTTAAGACTCAAAGTTTGTTGTTTGCATTGGTTGGTCTAGACGCGATAGAATTAATATTCAACAGATTACGAAGGACATGGGAATTCCCGAGATGTTGAAAAATATGTTTTTGACATCAATAAGTAATGGTCGATATCGTTACTATATCACAGAAACAAGTCTGGTGTCCATCAGAGCCGTTTCGGAGAAGTTACTATGAGAGAGAAATATTTTGCACGCTTACATAGCAAATGCAAAGAGGCATGAGATCTTTGGTAGATGTTGTAATATAGGTATAACATCGTTAGATAGAGTCAATGATTTTATCTATAGGGTCATATGGTTCCAGAAGAGTTTAGGGTAAAAGCCGAGAATGGGGAGTGTTGGAGGAGGGACATATTTCCTCCTATATTCGAACCCATTTTTTTTTGGGGGGGGGGGCTGCGAGATGGGACCCATGGCCTCACAATTCGCACCACCATCCCCTGGGGTTTTCCCTGATTTATTTGATAAATAAATGAGGTGGAAAAGAGAAAAGGAAAGAAGGAAAGCTGGGGAGGGGGGAAGATTTGACTCCAACTAGGAGTCCAATTTGAGTTCCGCTAGGGGATTGGTTTGGCTAGCCCTATGGACCGCCAAACCGATCTCCCCCATTTCAAAAGCCTCCGTTTTGTCACACTATATAATTCCACCAATTCACTCATTAAGAGGACACATAGTCGGATTTTGTGTTATTCTTGCTCTTTTAGAATTAGAGATTCTAATATGAAATCCTCTAATTATAACGAATGAAAAATTAATTTTAAAATATATTGGGGAAAAAAAATATGAAAGAAAAATAAATAGGAGAAAAAAGTAGAAACAAAAAAGAATGAAAAAAGAGTAAAAACGAAAGCAAAGTATACAAAAACAGCATACACCAACATAAGAAATATGGAAAAGGAGGCCGAAGAAGAAAAGAATAACCGCACAAAAGAATATAGTATGTAAAAAAATATGTTCTTTTAGAGAGAAGGAGAAAAACCATGTGCAGACAGTGTCTTATTTTAGTGGATCGTGTGGCCAGTGGCCCAATGTCATACGCGAGGGGAACTTACCGCAACAGAATAAAGCCAAACCCTATTTACAACCGATTGGCGGCGAGTTTTCGTCGCGTCGCATGAATGAGCGAGAATGTTGGGCCGGTCCATTTCAGGCTGCCGGTCCATTTTTTTTTGGTTCAAAAGTTTTTGTTCAAATTTGTTTTCGTTTAATTTTATTTTTTCAAAAGAAAATTTGTGCAAAAAATATTTTGTTCAATTTTCTTTTTGTTAGTCAGGGTTTTTCTGTTTTTTATTCAAAAATATTTTGTTTAAATTTACTTTCGTTCAAACTTTTTTTCTCAGATTTTTTTTACAGAAAAAGGAGGAGAGGCAGGGGAGGGTGTGGGGGAAAGCTTAAGTGGGCCGACCCACTTGTGCCGCCCCGCCTGGTAAATAGAGGCGCAATCCCTATATAGCGCTCATAGCGAGCCGGAGTACGCCCCGCCCGCGTACGAGTATGCAAACGGGCCGGCCCATTTAACGTAGATTATTACACATAAAATAAGAGGCAAAGTGATACGAAGGTGATTCAAACCCCACACATGTTCCGCTGGGAACTGGGACGATGAGGTAACCACTGGGCTACAAGACGGTTCGTGTCTACATAGACCCTTTTAGCTTTTTATTGTTTCGTTTTTCGCATTTTTTTTCTGTTATTACTTTTATTCAAAAATATTCATTTTTTGTTTAGATTATTTTCAAACTTTAAATTGTTTATTTTTTTTCAAATTCGAGTTTTGTCAAATTTTAAATCTGTTCAAATTCGATTTTTTAAAATTTGAAATCTGTTCAAATTCAAATTTTAAATATGTTCAAATTCGAATTTTGTTCAAATTTTAAATTTGTTCAAATTCGAATTTTGTTCAAATTTAAGAATTGGTCAACTAAAAAAACGTTCGGATTTGAATTTTTTTCATATGTAACATTTGTCCATGTTTGAAATTGTTCAAACTTCAAATTTGTTCAGCATTTAAAAAATTATTTTATTTTATGTTATATAAATACTTCTAACAAAGAAATTGAAAAAAAATATAATGGGCCGGCCCAAGGGCTGAGCTGGGGACGCGTAGCGAGCAGCCAGGCGCTGCGCGCGTGGGCGTGCTGTACGCTCGCGCTCGCTACAAGAGCTCGTTAGGGAAACCCAACAGGGGCCCCAGAATAAACGGGCTCAGGCTGGTGCCAGTGCATCACCCGTTATCACGGGCTATAGCCCTGCCACGTCAGATTTTTTCCTCACTATCATCCCACTCTCACGCCAATCTCACGGCACGGTGCCAGTGCACGGGTTATAGTCCCCACTCTCACTTCTCTCTCCTCCACATCACCATTTCACTCATTTTTTTAGACATTCAAATAAATACCAGTGCACGTGGATCAATCAGCGGGCGCCACGTCCTCTCGCCCGGGCGTGCCAGCGCGTCTCCCGGCTCTCGCCCCACCAACGCGGGCGATAGCGCCCGCTATCGGCTCCTCTCGCCGGGCGAGCCTGCCGTCGCCCGCCGCGCCCCTAACGCCCGCCTCTCGCCCGCCTATCGCCTCCACGCGGGCGGTATCGCCCCGCCAAACGCCCACGTTGGCACTGGCCTCAGCGAATAAAACTTTCCCACAAAAAAGAACTAGCCTAGAGCCCACTGTACGCCATCGATTTGTCTTTGTTTTCGTGTATAGCGAATACGGCGATAGTTCTTCTCCCAGGCGGCAGGCGCTGCCTCCGACAGCTCGGCCGGTTCGATCGCATCTAGCCGACGCGGCGTGGCCGTTCTGCCCAGCCCCGTACGTACGTTTCCTGCCACTTCTCCTAGTTCGCGGGGCTGATTAGGCATCTAGCGACAATTGCACTTTTTCATGACCTAGGCAGTGCACATCTAGTAAAAATTGGTACTATCTTCGATTTTCTTGTCGCTAACTAGATCAGCGACAATTAATATAGGTCGGAGGGAATATTTTTCTATGAACTAGTACATGGTAGATCTTATAGGCCGTAAATATCAAATTTCTATGTCATGTTAATTACCGGAATTTTCCAAAAGTTAGGGCTGTATTTCAGGTTGGAGGTAATATTTTTCCGTGAATTACATGGTAGAGCTTGTAAGCCTTAAATTTCAAATTTCTATGTCATGTTAGTTAACAGATTTTTTTTCAAAAGTTAGGCCGCTGTATTTCAGGTTTTGCACCGGGGCCTCCAATTCCTTGAAACACCCCGCTCCTTCCCTTGATTTGCTCCACCAAGCTTGTTCCTCGCATCGTCGCCGCCGCAATCCTCCCCCGAGGAAGACTGGTGATCTGAGATGCTGCACGAGAAGCCTATTCAGTACAACCTTCTTGACGGCACCGATGCTTCTTCCGGAGGGTGGACGGGAGAGGAGACGCACAACCACCTCGGCCCATCTCTTCACAGCGAGGTCCGTGCCAGCTCATCAGACTCTCCTCCTGCCCAGGGGGATCTAGAAGACCCTTTCTTCACGGCGGAGGATGTGGAAGACTTTTTCATCAGCCGTGATGAAGAAATGGAACTCACGAGATTGGGTAAAAAGAAGGCTTTTGTCTGCGTTGATAAAAGCTGCATCCTGGACGACGAGTCACAGCGCAATGTCTACGAGCGTCTCCTGCTCTACCGCCTCAAAGCTCACAAGGTTGTTTGTACTTTCTCATCTCTTCTACGCAGCACATTATTCATATGCTGTGTACGTACTACCATGTTTGCTATTCCCTCCGTTACATATTAAGTTGTCACCGATTTAGTATAAACGGAGTGAGTTTTTACTATTATTACTATTCCATGCATGTTTTATTTCCAACGGATGGTGCGCAACATCCATGTCCATGCCAACTTGTAATCCTCCTATTCATATTCGATCTCTACTTTACTTTTGTGTATACATATATAAGTTTTGTTTATTGTGTGTAGTTGTCAAAGGGGGAACCTGTAGGCGATAAGCTGGACGACGAGACACCGAAAAAGGAGTTGCCTTATTTTGTCGGAAAAGGAACTCAGCGCGTCTTTCAACTTCATCTTGACGTCGACAACTACTATCAGTGTCTTGAGAAAGATGAAGGTGGCTCTGTTGGTTGGTACTTCGACCCTGAATTCTCAAAGCTTAAAGACTTGGCTGACTACCAGAGGCTTGTTCTTAAAAATCATGTAAGTCTGGTTCTGCAGTTGCTATGCTAAAATAGTTTAGGCATCCAAGAATCAAACATTTTACTAGAGTGATATGTCTGTTTGCTTAAATGCTCTGGTTATGCTTGAGCTGGGCCGTCTAAATTAACCTGCTTTATTAGATCTTTCTGTCTCTTTACCTTGCGGTCCTAGTGGGCAACAGGAAATAAATTCTACATTCGAGTTCAAAAGTTTGGCAGGATATAGATATACGATCTAGATCTGGTTACCACGGTTAGCTGCTGGTTCTACTTGAGTTTCTTCTCATTCCAAGTTCAATCGAAGGAAGGCTCAAGTCCTAAATTTGTCACACGTTTACCGGGTTCTTTATGAATTTCTTTGGTTCTTGACCATTTCATCTCGTAAGCCGAATGCTTTCTTATGTCGGTTTCAGACAAGAAGAACGGTCCATTAAGGATCCAAGTAATGATATTTTTGACTAAGTTACTTCAGCATGCTCTGTTGATGTCATGGGTACTATCTCCTTCACATAGCATTCTAAAATATTCTTGATGTAATCCAGTTTACCGACTATATGGTTTTAGCGAAGTATTGATCTGAATGCGATTTATCCAGACTATATGGCCAGATGAATTGTGACAGGAATCAATGCACGGCAGAATTGCAAATTGTTGCTCATTCTGCAACACATTATTTTATAGTTTTGCTTGGTTCAATTCTGCCAGCCCCTGCAAGATTTCAAGCAAGAGATCCAAACATTTTATACTGTGGGTCTTTACTTGAAGTAATATCTGTCATAGAATTCTAGTTTTGTCCGAGTCATTCAAAGTCTATTAAATGTAGTATGTCTTAAATCTTTGTCCAAAACCAGTGTCAAGGAATCGTTTATCAACTTCCTTTTTATCGTAAAAATTAGTAGCATGCCTCGGATTGCGCCTGAAAAATGTCAATAAAAAATCCAATATTTTGTTATTTGGGGAAGTCATATCTCTCATAAAACTTTAGTGTTCTCAGAATCATTCAGAGTCTATTGACTCTGTATGTCTTAATTTTTGTCCAAATCATGTCACGGGAATTATGTATCAACTTTTCCAGTAAAATTAATAGCATATTATGGATTGTTTGAGATAAAATCATGAGAAAGCGACATGATGGTTTTTGTGACACAATACTGAGCTTTTGTAATTGTGTTTTGTAAAAAAGAATATTGTAATAAAAGCCACCGGCTGATGTTTTGCATCCTGGAGACATGATAAATAAAATAAAAAATCTAGACACGTTGTCTTGAGGTACTTGTATTTTAGACTCCAAGTACTTTTCTGTAATGTCTAAGTTATGTTCTTCTCGCCTCTTGTATGTCACACTTGTAACTATTCAATTAGGGACATTGCACTTCCTAAATTAACTTTATGAAAGAGCTTGTTTAACCTTGGTAGCATCAAATCACTTCACTAACTCAGTCCCAGTCTGGTTGTATATTTCTTATATTTCTTTCCCCCTTTGGGATGCAGGAGGATGCAGAATACTTAGATTGGAAGGGTTACCGCTTAAATTTTTCTACCTACAAAATGGATAAAGAGTACGTCATGTTCTTTACTGAAATGTCAAAAAAACTCCAGGTACGTATCGTCAATACTAAGCTACTGAGAGTTTCAAAATATGTTGGTATCTTTATCTTTTTTATACAAAACCATTTTATCTTTTGGGCAGTGGCTAAAAAAGTATATTCAGACTAAAGGATCATTGGAGGTAAGTCTATTCCTAAACTCCAGCGAAAACCATGGAGTAATTGTACATGCTAGTATCCTACGATTTTAACTCTTGCTCTTTAGTGGGTAATGGTGGGAAATAGAGGATGTCAGCAGGCACTGAAGATTGCGTCAAGATACCTGGGCGTGCCTGATGATTTAGTTATTATTGTCTATCAGGTATACCCTATATTCTCTCTTAAATTTACTGTATTCAGCACCGGTTCTTACTGTATCTGTCACCTAAATTATTTTGGTCCAGGAGTACACTTGGAGCTTGCATAATGATTACTTTTTCTATGATGACTGGGATATTATCTTTCTTGAGATTTGGAAGCTTGTCACTAAGAAAAAGGTTGGTATCGTACCTTGGTAATATATGCCACACACAGTCGCCAGTTGTTGTGGTATAATATGCTGGATATGGTCGGTGATATACATTTTTCTTTGCGTTTAACGTTCTTCAGTGTGGGTTCAAGGCTGCTTTGATGCATGTCAAGAAGAAGAAGTATGTCCCTCGACATGATCTGACCATCCAGCGCTCCCTGAGAATGAGAGATAATGGTTTGGAATTAAAAGTAAGGTCTTATTCTGGGCAGATGTTTCTGCCGTTTCCTGATTTTACTAACCCTACATTATCTTGCTAATGCGTTTCATCTGCTTTCTTGTCCAGTTTGATTTTTGCGTGAAAGGCATCCCTCGTGATGTAAGTAATATATCTAGTATGCGACGTATGCACAATTGAACTATGATGCTAAGTAATGACCATTTGTCTCCCATAGGCTGAGGACGGGGTTGCTAAGGAGATGATTAAAAATGTGATTTTGAAGGCGCGCATAATATTTTTTTTCATTCTATTATTCTGCAAATTTCTTATCGTGAACCATCCACTGTTAACCCTTGATTTCATTTTCAGCTTCCTAGGAAGAAGACTTTGCATCAGTATAAGGTGAAGAAGTTGGAGATTGCAGAAAAGATTTGCTTGCATAAGGATTGTGGCCGGCCACCGATGGCAACCTATCGTGACGAAGATCATATCCACTTAGGCTTGGTAACTGAGGCTGGGCAGCCCTCGTCTCTTTACCCAGTTAATTGTCCATAATAGTCTATAAATTTCCAGTGGCTGCACATGTTGGTTTATATAACGGAAAGTTCTTATGTTTTCTTTAAGGATACGTCATGGAAAGACGTATCTGGTTCATAAAAGAAGTGGCAAGATGCTAATTACAACGCGTTCTGGCACAGACGCACAGAGTGCTCATAGACTCATTTTTAAACGGACTACTCGTCAACCGTCCACCTATCCACCTGCCTAAGGCTACCTAAAGAAACCGGCGGCACACCACGAGGCAGCCTATCTCTCAAGGGTCATTTATCGAATTGCCCACAGCGGGTCACTTGTACTCAGTTTTACCCCTAGTGCCGAATCGACCTCAGTTTTGCCCCTAGTCCGTGCGCAACTACTATGGAGAGGCTGGAACGGTAAGTTTGGAGTCGAATCCGTTAGTCGAAGTGGGCCCGGAGGAGTCAGGTTCCGTTTCGCGAAGTGGGACTGCCAGTTCGCCGAAACCGTCCGGAGCTTACAGGTGGGACCGGGCAGTTAGTTGACTAATCTGAATAGTCCACACCCGAGCTTCCCGCCACAACCGTCGTGCGCTGCCGCCCAATTTAGTTGCCCCGCCGTCGTGCGCTGCCGCTCTCGCCGCCGCCACCTCCGCACCAGCCCCTGCTGCGCCACGAGCACCTGCGGCACCACCACCACCTGCTCCGCCGCCACCTTCCTCAGCCAGCGCGCCACCGTCACCTGTGTCGCCACCTGTGTCGCAGCCAGCAGCACGCATTTGCGCCGCCAGCACCACCTGCACCACCTGCACCGCCACGGCCGTTCCGCGTGGCCACCTGCTTCACCGCCAGGGCCGTCCTGCGACGCCGCTGGTGGGGCGCTCGTTCCACCACTCTGCCCGCCACCTGCTCGACGAAATGGATAGGAATGAAATGGAGAGCGGCCGCGCCGTGGGGCCGGAGACACGCCGCGTCCACGATTGGGTTCCCATTGGGTAAGTACTGAGCTTTGAATTATCGATTAGACACGGATGCCATTGATTTGCAGCTGATTGCGTCTCTGTTTTCGTGGGTTAGGATGGAGTTGCGGTTTGCTTTCTTGGTGCACGTTAGAAGAGAGCGCTACATCGTCGATGCAGACAGTAAGAAGAAATACCAAGGAGGTTTCAGTTATTCGGTCCCAATGGATTGTAACTGGAGTTTCAGACAATTTGGGGAGATAGTTTGCAGCCCATATCCTTGGGGTTTGCATGATGAAGTGGAATTTAGATACTTTGATGGGGGAAAAGATTGGATCCAAATTAGTAATGATGAAGACCTCGCTACCATGTTTGCTAAGAATAAGGAGGCAGAGAATTTTAATGTGAAGCTGCAAAATGATGTGGTTGTGCTGGCAGTTGTGGCGGGTTCATCTTTTGTGGCAGGACCATCACGTCGTAGTGCCAAATCCAGCCAGAACAGTTCAAAACCAGCTCGACGTGGTGGCTCGACAAGTGTGGGCACTGGGAAAAGGGTTCATGTCGATGTGGAGGAGGATGCCTGCATGTCTGCCGATGATGAAGAGAGGCTATATCCTGATGTTATTAGGAATTTAAGACAGACACCTCGGGTTGAAATCCAATATCAGTCTGACAGTGACGATGAAGAAGAGGAAGACCGGACACCTGTTGAATGGAACCCTGCGAACCCTCTTATGGCAGAAGGTTGCATTTTTTCTTCCATGGCTGAGTGTAGAAATGCACTTGTGACGTACTGCATGAAGGTAGAACGTGCCTTTGTAGTTGACAAGAGCGATAAAAGGCGCTACACCGTGCACTGTGTGTCTGAAGATTGTCAATGGAGGATGCACGCATCTAAAATGCGTGGCAGCACCAATGTTCAGGTAAAAGTGAACCCTTTTCTCCACACATGCGAAGAATCAACCCTTAGGAAGCAAACAATCAGCAGAGCCAAGTCAAGATGGGTGGCGGATGAAGTAAAAAGATTGGTGGTAGAAAACCATCAAGTGAGTGCAAAGAAATTGCAGAAAAACATGAAAGACAAGTTCAAGATAGATTTACCATACATGAGGGTGTTCACTGGTAAAAACAAAGCATTGGAATCTATCCATGGTAACTGGAATGAAAGTTTTCAGTTGTTGTATGCATTCAAAGCTGAAGTGGAGAGGGCAAGCCCAGGTAGTGTTGTTGAAATTGATCACCACGCCGTGGATTACACATTGAAGAAAGTGACAAGGACCAAGCAATGCTTTAGGAGGGTTTTTGTGTGCTTTGAAGCTTGCAAAATGGGTTTTTTGGTAGGCTGCAGGTCTTATTTGGCTATTGATGCTACTTTTCTCACAGGGAGGTTTAAAGGCTAGCTAGTAGCAGCTTGTGCAGTTGATGCACACAGTTTTGTTTTTCCAGTTGCCTACGGTGTGCTGGAGACAGAGTCCGAGGAGAGCTGGACATGGTTTATGCAGAATCTGCGCCGGGCTATTGGACATCCCAATGGATTGGTAATCCACACAGATGCATGCAAAGGTTTAGAAGTGGCCATGGATAATGTGTTCCCAGGAGTAGAGCACAGGGAATGTATGCGTCAGCTTGCTGCAAATTTTGTGAAGAAATTCAAAGGAAAGTTTTATACCGATCATTTATGGCCTGCATCTTTGACTTGCAGTGTCAGGAAGCACAACTACCACATGAGGCAGTTGTACACAAAAGAGAAAGTGAAGGAATACTTGGAAACACACCACTCGAAGCTATGGTCTAAAAGCCAATTCAGTGAATTGAGCAAAGTTGACTATGTGCACAATAATCTTGCAGAATCTTTCAACTCAACGATCCGAAAACTAAAGGATCTTTATTTGGCTGATTTGCTTGACAGGATAAGGATAGAATACGCCGAGAAATTTCATTTCTGTCTTGAAATAGCTAATGCAAAATTCATGGGCCACATTATTATCCCGAATGTGATGAAGGCGTTGAAGCAGAAAACAGAGGGCTTGAATATGAACATGAGATTTGTCTCGGATACCAAATCAGAGGTATCATTCTTTGATAAAAGTAACAAAGAATGGAGATATCTAGTGGATTTAGAAGCGAAAACTTGCACTTGTAGGCAATGGCAGATAACTGGTTTGCCATGCATTCATGCCTTGTTTTTCATCACTTCTCTCGCAGGTCCAGCAGGGGATATACAGCAGTATGTCCATGATTACTACTCTGTAGCAATGTTCAGAGCCACATATGCACATGCCTTGCCTGCTTTGGAGGGAAAACAGCAGTGGGATAGAGTGGACCCTGGATTCAAACTTTGTGCTCCGTTTCTGAAGAGAGCTGCAGGTAGACCGAGGAAGAGTCGACACCGACGTCGCAGTGAAGGTGGAGGTGGAGCGAGGGTGCGTAAGTGCACAAGGTGTGGTGGGACCGGTCATTTCGTCAAGTATTGTGATAACGCAGTCGATCCAGGGTTTGGAGAGAGTATGCCTGATGAAACTGATGGTCAGCAGCCGGATGCAGCATTTCAAAATGATGATCAACAGCAAAATGATGATCAACAGCCGGATGAAACATTTGAAAATGATGTTCAACAGTCAAGTGATTCAGATGATGCTCCAGAACAAAATGATGATCAAGTACATGATCCAACTGATTATTCATATGATGATCAAGTACATGATGCTCCATTCGATGATCCAGATGCTCCATCTGATGATCCGCTGGATGCTCCAGCTGATGATCCAGCTGATGATTCATATGATGCTCCAGAGGCTCCAGAAGATGCTCCAGATCCTCCAGAAGATGCTCCAGATGCTCCAGCTGATGATCCGCTGGATGCTCCATTGGATGATTCTGCCATGATCTCACAAGTTTCATTGGATGCTCCATTGGATGATTCTGCCATGGACACACAAGTTTCATTGGATGCTCCATTGGATGATTCTTCCATGATGTCACCAGTTACAAGCTTAGATGGCTATGTAAATCCTGCCATGATCTCACCAGTTTTCATTTTTCGTTTTATTTTTTATTTATTTATCATGATCCTTTATGTTTTGTACAGATCTGGTGTAGTTTCAAAGAAGAAAGCCAAGGTACCGACTACCAAGAGGAGAAGACCAGAAGCTGTGAGCAAGATGAGCACAAGGAGCAAAGCGCCACCAAAACAGCCAAGGATCACAAAGAAGCCCCGACGCTATTTGGACTAAGTTGGTGTTGTATTTCTGTTGAATAATGTTGTATTTATGTTGACTGGTGATGTATCTAAGTTAGAACATAGTTGGATGATGTTTGAATAATGTTGGATGATGTTGAACCAAGTCGTTTCAAATTTTTAGGAAATTTCATGAAAAATTCTACCTTGTCAAAATTATCCAAATAAATTTGAGGAGCAACTATATCGCAAATAACAACATGGTGCGTTGGATTCATGTCATTTTGATTTTTTTTGAATTATTTATGCTCATTTGAAACCATCGCTCTATTCTCATGAGAAATGTGCTTCAAATGAGGTGCGAAGCTAGGGTAAACACCCCCGTTTGTAATTTCATGAAAAAATCTACCTTGTCAAAATTATCCAAATAAATTTGAGGAGCAACTATATCGCAAATAACAACATGATGCGTTGGATTCATGTCATTTTGATTTTTTTTTTGAATTATTTATGCTCATTTGAAACCATCTCTCTATTCTCATGAGAAATGTGCTTCAAATGAGGTGTGAAGCTAGGGTAAACACCCCCGTTTGTAATTTCATGAAAGATTCTACCTTGTCAAAATTATCCAAATAAATTTGAGGAGCAACTATATCGCAAATAACAACATGGTGCGTTGGATTCATGTCATTTTGATTTTTTTTGAATTATTTATGCTCATTTGAAACCATCGCTCTATTCTCATGAGAAATGTGCTTCAAATGAGGTGTGAAGCTAGGGTAAACACCCCCATTTGTGCTTCAACAATTTTTGGCATCTCGTCTACATCAGCCAAATTAATTTCCTAGACAACTATTCTACATATATAGTGTAAATCTAAAGTTTCGTTATGTTTTCAATAATTCTTCTATTTTTTTAATATTTTATTTAAATAACATGGTTTAATAGAAAATTCATATGTAAAACAGATAAAAATCATCGCTCTAGTAAATATGAAGTTTCATTATGTTTTGAATAAGGGTATTCTTCTATTTTTTATTTAAATAACAAGGTATAATACTTAACAACAAAGAAATCATATGTAGAACATATAGAAACAATCGATCCCTATGGCCAACGGACCAACCAATCAGAGCGCAGAACGAGCGTCTCGCGGATCGCTGTGGCTACGAGCGCATCCGTCCGATGCACGATTCCTTTTAGAAGGCGTCGATCCAACAGGCCAGGTCGAATCTCTGTGTTTCCTTCTAGAAGCTTTTCGGCTGGTCAAACAAAGGGTTGACCAAGCTTGAAATGAGCATACATAATTAAAAAAAAATCGAAAAAATATATTGCCGACGCACATAGTAGTGTTATGTCATATAGTAACGAGAAAAAATATAAACCTGTCTTATAAAGAATGGAACGAAAAAACCTTGTGTAACATATGATATCTTGAACAGTCTAGTAGAGAGTTCAAGATAATGAGATGGGTTTCAAACCTTTTGAACTCAAATAAGGTCAAAATCTCGCCAAAGCTTCATTTTGGTGTGACTAAGAAAGATCCAAAGTTATTTTTTCATTTTGATGTTTTAAACTTGTTTTATTTACGATTTTCGATTAAAACCATTATTATTCAAAAGAAAATAAATAATACGAATATTCATCCAATAAATTTTTGGGCTTCAGAATTGCATTATATAGGTCTAATACAAGTCTAGAAAAAATATAAATAGGATTTATAAACATTAGAACGAAAGCCATCACTAAAATGAGATTCCTCGAATACAAGACTAGAGATTTCAAAGAATAAGAGGTGGAAACATTGTGAATCTTCCGAAGAGGTGGGTTCTACCTTTTTGTTTTGTGTTCCTATGGGCTATCCTAGCACAACCAAGCAAATAGTTCCACATTGCTACCCCCTTTCGACGTCGTTACCGCGTGTTTCCGTATAAGTCTGGTATTTCTCCAGCGGGTAGGGTTTCACCGGGAGGGGGCTACGGAGCGTCTGGATCCCAACACAAGCTAGGGGGTGCCATACCATGTTAGTATAGGTGTGTTGTGTGCTTTGTATGTCCAAGATTTCTCTCCGGGGTGTGACCCGGCTTCGCCGACATCCACTTCTCTCTCGTAGGCGATTACAGGGTGAAACTCCCGTATCGGACCAAACACCGTGAATCTTCCGAAGAGGTGGGTTCTACATTTTTTTTGTGTTCCTATGGGCTATCCTATCACAACCAAGCAAATAGTTCCACATTGCTACCCCCTTTCGACGCTGTTACCGCGTGTTTCCGTATAAGTCCGGTATTTCTCCAGCGGGGCTAGGGTTTCACCGGGAGGGGGGCTACGGAGCGTCTGGATCCCAACACAAGCTAGGGGGTGCCATACCATGTTAGTATAGGTGTGTTGTGTGCTTTGGATGTCCAAGATTGCTCTCCGGGGTGTGACCCGGCTTCACCGGCATCCACTTCTCTCTCGTAGGCGATTACAGGGTGAAACTCCCGTATCGGACCAAACACCGTGAATCTTCCGAAGAGGTGGGTTCTACCTTTTTGTTTTGTGTTCCTATGGGCTATCCTAGCACAACCAAGCAAATAGTTCCACATTGCTACCCCATTTCGACGCTGTTACCGTGTGTTTCCGTATAAGTCCGGTATTTCTCCAGCGGGGCTAGGGTTTCACCGGGAGGGGGGCTACGGAGCGTCTGGATCCCAACACAAACTAGGGGGTGCCATAACATGTTAGTATAAGTGTGTTGTGTGCTTTGTATGTCCAAGATTGCTCTCCGGGGTGTGACCCGGCTTCACCGGCATCCACTTCTCTCTCGTAGGCGATTACAGGGTGAAACTCCCGTATCGGACCAAACACCGTGAATCTTCCGAAGAGGTGGGTTCTACCTTTTTGTTTTGTGTTCCTATGGGCTATCCTAGCACAACCAAGCAAATAGTTCCACATTGCTACCCCCTTTCGACGTTGTTACCGCGTGTTTCCGTATAAGTCCGGTATTTCTCCAGCGGGGCTAGGGTTTCACCGGGAGGGGGGCTACGGAGCGTCTGGATCCCAACACAAGCTAGGGGGTGCCATACCATGTTAGTATAGGTGTGTTGTGTGCTTTGGATGTCCAAGATTGCTCTCCGGGGTGTGACCCGGCTTCACCGGCATCCACTTCTCTCTCGTAGGCGATTACAGGGTGAAACTCCCGTATCGGATCAAACACCGTGAATCTTCCTAAGAGGTGGGTTCTAACTTTTTGTTTTGTGTTCCTATGGGATATCCTAGCACAATCAAGCAAATAGTTCCACATTGATACCCCCTTTCGACGCTGTTACCGCGTGTTTTCGTATAAGTCCGGTATTTCTCCAGCGGGGCTAGGGTTTCACCGGGAGGGGGGCTACGGAGCGTCTGGATCCCAACACAAGCTAGGGGGTTACCGCACTGTACCAACTATCTCTAAAAATGTCTAGAAATGACATGGCCGAGTAGTGCTGACAGCACCCGTCTAGACTATTGTACATGCACTAAAAACAGAGGGAACCCGATCTCTTACTTTGCCCACCTTATGTTCTCTGACTTTCTCCCATGACACGTGGGTCCGGTGTGTGATGGGCTCCATTTGTCAGTGACCTAAAGTCAGAGGATCGCGTCTCAGCGTCTGCAGGCCGTTGCCGCCGTAGTTTGCATGCATGGACTCTATCTGCACCGTTCCTTACGATCAAACGGTCGAAAATGACGCAGGTGCATGTACGTGGTGTTTTGGCTCAATGTAACTGCATGCAACAACGAACACTGTCTACTGGGGCCCCGTTCACCTGCCCGGTGCATGCACGCCTCGTTTTTTCAGAGTAAACAACGTGGCAGAAGAAGAAAAGATCGAGTGAACGTCGAGTCGCATTTGCAGCAGCCCTGCACGCCTCCTTTCAGAAACACAAGTCGCGTCGCATTTGCAGCGACGCAGCCCTCCACGCCTAGTTTTTTATTAGATACGCATCAATGCATATGCATCGAGGCAGGATTTGGCGTGAGACTTTGGATTTCTTCTCTTCACCTCTTTAATACACGCATGCAACGTCAAATCATTTTGACTCCCTAAGCGCTCTGTCCTACACCTAGGCCTGTTCTACCACCGCTTTGACCATGCATCGACTGTACTTTCTACACTGCATCCTACGTTTCACACAGTTTGCTTCATCTACCTCAATAAATTCGCGTCTCATCGTGTCTTTAAATAGCCCGTTTCTCCTCCTCCATCTTCTCATCACTCTCCAGCCTCTTTGCCTTCTCATCTCCATTCAAGCCCCGAACACCATGTCTTCCTACTCTCTCCCCTCAAGCCCCGAGCACCATGTCTTCCTACTCTCTCCCCTCAAGCCCCGAGTCTGTCTCTGACGAGGACAACCACCCCAAGGCTCGGCCTTGGTACGAGCCCGACTGGACGCCGGAGGAGAAGGGCCTCGTGCCCGTCGAATCTCCCAAACGGGAGCGATCGCTGTCGACCGACGTCCCAGACAGCAACGAGCGTGCCGCCGACGCCGAGAACCTCTCCCCCAAGACGAAGAACCGCCTCCTCAAGAAAGAGGAGCGGCTGGAGAAGAAGGAGCTCGAGAAGGAGGAGAAGAAGGAGGAGGAGAGGGAGGAGAAGGCTCTCCGGGCCCGCATCAAGAGGGCCCGTGAGAACGATGTGGAGAGGTGGCAGGAGGCGAACCGCCGCGCCCGGATCGACGATGAGATCAAGATCAGGGCGGCGGAGTGGAAGAAGTAGGCCAACCGCCGGCGGTTGGCCGGATGGCCAGAAGGGCGCCCTCATGCATGCAGCGGGCGGTTAGGGTTTAGGGATAGGCCCCCCCTTTTTATTAGTAGATGTAATGTCCGACGGGCCCCACTGAATATATGTAAAGTGGGGCCAATGATTATCGATATATATAATATCCACTGTTTAATTATGTTTGCCAATTAAGTTATTTTTAAATTCTATTTGCCCAAATGAAGTCAATGTTTAAATTATATTTGTCCCCCCCGTTTAAATTATATTTGTCCGAATGTTTAAATTATATTTGTCCAAATGTTTAAATTATATTTGTCCAAAATTATAAATTTATTTTTATCCAAATGTTTAAATTATATTTGTCCAATGTTTAAATTATTTTTGTCCACTGTTTGTCCGTGCTAGTATACGTTGGGCCTCATTTAACATTGGGACTGTCTTGGTTTTAGATGGGCCTACCATTTTATCCTGAACTGAACCTGAACTGGACTGAACACTGAACCTGTACATACGAACACTGAAACTGAACTGAACACTGAAAACTGAACTGAACTGAAAACGAACTGAAACAAACCAAATCAGGGCTGAATTCCTGACGCATTTATTCCAAGTCTTAGCCATACTCAAATTGACCATGTCAAGCTAACTACAACACTAACTACATTATTTTTGACTAATGATCTTCAAATACACAATTCCAATAACAATTGCACATAAATAAAAAAATGCAGCCATCATATTGCTCTGCTTCTTTAGACCGACAAGCGTCTCCATCTGTTTTGCCATCTTCTTGAACTCGTCAATCTGCACCCCATTATGCACCGTAGCAGATCCCAATTGCTCCACCGCCGGAAGCAAATTGGGCACCTTTTTTTTGTCCTCATTTTGAATCCTCTTTATGTAGTCCTCAAGCCACTCGAAATGGTCACATGGAAGAAGATCCTGCAAATGCGAAAACCCAAGTCGGATGAAAACCCAAATCGGCTGAAAATTGAGGAAAAAAAACGAAATTGACAGGGGGGAACACAGATCTCACCTCCCCAAGCTGTTCTTTGCTCTCGCATTTCACATATTCACGCCCGCGGTTGCCGTTCTTGTCGCTCGCGGTGACCCGCCGCTGCAGGGACACCGTCCGTGGGCAGGCAGGGCATCTTCCCAGCGGAACTGGCCCGAAGCACGACCATCTAGAGGGCGATTCGGAAGCAGATGTCGACGACATGCCGCCGGAGAAGAAGGGGACGCGCTGCCTGAGAAGCTCGGCTGATTTCCTGCTCACCGCCGCGAGCTCCGCCGCTTTTAAACCGCCAGCCGCAAGACGCAAGCAACGGTCAACAGTTGGGGCCCACAAACCGCGCCAACAGTCAACAGTTGGGCCCACAAGCTGCGCCAACGCTCAACTGATGGGTCCCACAGGCCGCACCAACGGTTCTATGTTGGGTCCCACAGGTCAGGATTCTAACGGGAGGCTGAAAGTAACGTTGGAAGCAGCCAAAGCAGTCCTTGCGCACCGACTAGGGGCAAAACTGAGGTCGATTCGGCGCTAGGGGTAAAACTGAGGTCGTGGTGCCATCTCTCAACCATGCTAAGCACACTCTCCATCGATGGCATGTGCCCTTCGAAGACTACCCTATTCTGATACCTCCATAGACACCAGCACGCCAAGGTGACTGCCATCCATAGGTCCCTCCTCTCGACCCTAGGCGTCGTCTAGGCAGGCAACCACTAAGCTAGAGAGTCATGCTGACTAGGGACCTAATGAGCCAACCTCCATTTGGCAATCAGCACTGCCCACATCTGCCTGGCCAGCCAAGGAGCAAATGATCGATACCTTCGCCGTGTTGATCACAGAATGGGCACGCCGCTGGGTGAGGAAGGCCCCTTCGGCTTAACCTATCTGCAGACCATCATATGTTCCTCAAGGCCAGCCAAACGAAGAATTTGCACTTGTTCCGGGCACGGGATTGCCAGATCTGTGATCCACCTAAACCCTCCCATCCTTCAAACATGGCTCTGTAAGCCGATCTGACAGAGTATACGTTATTAGCCTCCCAGTTTCGACGGAAGACATCATCCACTCCCTCCGTGAGGGTAACTTCGACAACACAACCAGCTAGGATGAAGAGCTCTCTCACCTCTACCTTGCCTAGGTCCAACGGCTAACCCCTCCCTCACCCGTCGAGAGCTGCGGGCATGCTTCGGGATCCTCTTTATCAGGTTGGGTGCAAGATCCTTCACCCTACCCTGTGCCAGTCATCCCTCGCTTCATAAATAAGTCGTGGCGCCATCTCCAAGCACTGAAGTGGTGGCAACATTGAGTAGCTGCAGAACCAGCTTAGGGACCTGGATGTTGAATTCCGTCCACGGCTTTGAGGCGTCTGTCCTCCTAAGCCATAATCAACACGCTCTGAGTGCATGATTCATCAAACGGAGATTGTGGGTGCCAAGGCCCCCCAGCTTCTTGGGCATGCATACCCTCTCCCACGCCACTAGACACTAGCCACCATGGACCTCTTTTCTCCATTTCCACAAGAAGCCTCGAAGGATCTTCTCAATGTCTAAAACCGTCTTAGCTGGCCGATCCAAAGACATCATGCGAAAATTGAGACCGCCACAAGAGTGGTCTTAACCAACTCAAGACTACCTCCTTTGTTTAGTAAGTTTTCCCTGCGACGAAGCAAGTGGCCAGCCACGTTGTCCACAATATACTGGAGCTGGGCTGCCGAGAGTTTCCTGAGGGAGAGGGGCTGACCAAGGTAACGCAACGGGAACGGCATAATAGGCAGGACATTGGAGTTCCTGTGTCACCAACTTCTCTTCCCCCCTTCACACCTGATCAAGTGTGTCGAGCATTAAGGAAAGTTGCTATGTAATTTACCAACAACTAGAAGGATGGAGCATAATCTTTGATCCTCTCAGATCTCGTTCGTTACCTAGTGTCGTGCAGATTAGGATAAATCATTGTCTAGTATATATGATTTTAGCTATGCGGTTATGTGTGAAGTATAACCAGTCATACGAGATGTGTCTTATCTAGCAGCCGGTGAGTGTCAAGATATTTCCTATTGAATATCTTGGACTAGACTACTAATTAATGTTTACTACAAGCTTGCAAAATATTACCATCCATAGTCATCCCTGAGCTCAACCTTCTCCTCGGTGTGAATAAAAATGTGCTGCTCTAATATACATTTTGTGTGTCGGTCATGGGGCGGGAGCACGTAGCAGCCGAGCTAGCTGCAATGGCTCCTGATATTCTTGCAATTCCTGTGTCTAGTGTTGCGGTCCTAGTGAAGGAGAACGTACCAGTCGAGCTAGCTGCAATGGCTCGTGATATTCTTGTAATTCGTGTCTAGTGTCGCTTCAGAGTTGGCTTTTAGTATAATTGACACATGTCACCCAGTACTCCGCCAAGTCTTGCTATGACGCGCTATTTTTGGGAGCGACCATATCTAATTCATGGAGGATGAACTGGAAGACTTGGGCGCCACCTAGGGTGAAGTTCTTCATCTGGCTTGCGTGCCTGGACCACTGCTGGACCGGAGAACGCCTCGCCCGTCGGGGGCTCCCTCATCAGGCCAGTTGTCCCCTATGCGACTAGGGCACGGAAACGATGTCACACATTCTCAATGGCCGCTCCTTCTCTCGGACAACGTGGCATGAGGTCCTATCTTGGGTTCGATCGACGGCAAGACCTCCAGTTGAAGAGGACGACTTCGTGGATTGGTGGAAACTGGCGCTGAAGTCCACACCCCCCTCCCCGCCTTTTGCGTAAGGGCTCCTCCTCGGTTATTATGCTCACGACTTGGTGGATCTGGAAGCACATGAACGCGATCGTCTTCGACAACGCTAGACCCTCGGTTGGCGCTTTGATGGAAACCATCAAGACTGAGGCCCGTCTGTGGGTAAGCGCGGGGGCCAGCGGTCTCGCTCTTCTACTCCCCTAGTTTAGGTCCTATGTTGAGCTGTATGTTGTGGGGTTGCTTGGCTCCAGGCGTAACTTGTAAATAACTCTCTCTATCTATCAATGCATCGAAACGCAAAACTTTTGCATTTTCGCGAAAAAATATGATTCATAAAGCGATTACCCCCATGGCCTCGTACCTTGGGTTGACCTCGTCACTTCACCCAATCCATGTTGGGATTAATCCCCGTTAACCCCTCAAATATCTATCCGTTTGCTTAAACCGTAGAGACGATATGTCTTTGCATCACGTTAGCGTGCTAGTGTGGAAATCCTTCTAGAGTCGAGTGAGGAGAATGTTTTTCCAGATCGAGTCACAAGAAATTCGACGGTTGTTCTGGACCGAAATCCTCTCAGGGCTAAACGAAGACTACATATTTGTTGGGCTGGAATAATTACCTCGCCGGGCCTGGGCGGCTAGGATCGGACACCGATCCATATCTGTCGAGACATCGTAGTAGAATTCATAGACGGGGTGCCATGAGACTACTCATAAAGACGTGGGGGAACGTGGTATTATGACGACCAAGGACACCAAAGTTTACCCAGGTTCGGTACGTCGCAACTAGGCGGCGTTCCTACTCCTGCAATCTCACTAAATCAGGGCTGAAACCTGAAATATACAAAGTACAATGTGAGTTGGTTTTAGCTACTCGACGAGGATCAACTTCTCGACGAGTTGGCTTCTAGCTAATTGTCCGTATCTTTGTTTTCTCCCGTCCGGCTTTATATAGATAGCCGGGTTAGGTCTTACAGAAAAGAAACCTAGAAGACTACAGTAAGTTTCTAACTTGGAAAACAGGAATCCGCCTTCTACTCCAAGCCGTACCACGTGGGCCGTGGTCCGGGTTCTTCTAGAATCCGGCTTCCGTGCGTCAGCTTACTGGGCCGCCTAATGGACCGTGATCCATTACCATTCAGACTACCCTGTTAATCCGGCTCTTTGGGACACTATCAGATATAGCCCCAATCAGTATATATCCGACAATGTCGGTCCATGCTTCCAATGGATTAAACGAACGAGACCTAACCGGTCTTCACTTCAACCAAAAATGGTTGAGTCTATCATGTGTCTACAAGATCTTTATCTCGCCCAACCCCCCTATGTGGTTCAATCCTACCTCCGCCCATGTCTCCTTCTCTACCTCCGCAAAGCTCATTAGGTTGTTTGCACTTTCTCATATCTTCTTTATATCCTATTATTCTTTCCCAAACTATTCTCAGCGTATTAAATCTTGATTCGCAAATCGCAATCGATCATAATTTTTTGATACCGAGCAAGTACTAGTGTAACACGTATTTCTTTGTAACCCATAAAAATTTCTTTGAAATGTAACATTTATTTTCTAACACATAAAAGCTTTTTAAAATTTTATAAATATATTTCTTATAAAATTCTACTTATCTCGATAATAATTTTATTTTATATGAAAAGAAACGGGAAAGGGAAATGAAAAAAAAAACCAAAAATATGAAAAAAAAAGTAAAGAAACAAAGTAAACTCGAAAGAAAATATGGATAAAAAATGAAGAAAACCAAAGCAGAATTTTTTTGAGTGTATATAGGGTAAGTATATTTTTTCGATAAAGGAAATCAATATAAAAAAGATACAAATTACACCCTATTCAAGATATTAAATGCACACGGTCAAACGACAGAAAGAAAGACCCCGCCAAGTGATCCCACAACACTCAACAACTAGACTTAACCACCACAAGTGGCAACCCTGATAAAAAAAGAGGTTCTCCAAAAGTGATGCCACCAGAAAGGGAACAATGCACATGCGAAGCCGTCACCCAATCAAACAAAAAGGTCTGATCATAGGGTTTCACCCTAGAGAAAGTCCGATACACTCCGAATGATACCTTCAACAATGATTCACTATTGCTAGCTGGTACAACCAGTGAATAACACACCTAGGGTTTTCACCTTAGAAATCAAGACTCGGTCCTTGAAGAAATCACCCAGTATCTTACTCGCACCATTCTCTCTTCCCCCCCACAAACACTTCCCCTATCGTTTGTGGCGTGCACCACTAACTCCTTGCCACCCTATTTCTTGGAGCGGCGGCCATCGTGGCCCGAGTGCCCTAAAACATAGCCCCCTTTCCCCGAGCAGGTATACGCAACTGAAGCAAGATAAGTTTATAACCAATGGAGATATGACTTAGCGGCAGCATTATTAATATTTATCTCTTTATGCTATAACTTTTGTGGTTCTTGAATAAGAGATTTAAAGAAGAACTCACATAAACGTGTAGAGAGATAAACACAAGTGTTGTGTGATGATCATGTTTTCTTGATCAGATTCCTAGGATCATGCTCTACCGCGGCGGAGACCAGAGGACGTTCTGAACTGCCACTGAGAGAGCTGTCGCACGAGGAAAAAAAGCCTCGTCGCCGTTCATCGGCAGGGCAATCACCATTTTATTTAACACATGAACGTTTTTTCGAGCTCGTCACGTTTATACTTTTCTGTTAATGTAACTTTTTTTTAACCCTTCACTTTTTTTAATCCATGAATATTCTCTTTGTGCAACGTGTGAATAGTTTTTAAACCCTATTAATATTTTTCAAACACGTGAACATACTTTTGAGCCCATAAACATATATTCGAAATGTGAACATTTGTTTTTAACACTTAAACAGTTTTTGACAACTTATGAATATATTTCTATAAAATTCCACTTCTCTCGAGAAATTGTTTATGTATCGATATAAATGGGGAATAAATGTGAAAAAGAAATAGAAAAATAGAAAAACTAAAAAAAAAAGAAAATGGTAAACATAAAAAGAGACAACATAAAACGCTAAAAAATAAATATGAAAAAAGAAAGAAAACCGAAGCAGAAAACAATACTTAGGTAAAATACCGAAATCACTAAAAAAAGAAACCGGAGAACAGACGTGTTCCCCCACCATATGCCAATATGCAGCAAGCTAATTTCACTGATTTAGAGGTGATTAGAGGGTGTAATATGCGGTGATTAGCTTGGCCGGCCCCCATTACATGAAAACTATCTTTGTCTCGTTTCAAAGCTATCTTCACCCCCCATGTGGTTCAATCCTACCTCCGCCCATGTCTCCTGCTCTACCGCCGCAAAGCTCATAAGTTGTTTTTACTTTCTCATATCTTCTTTATATCATATTATTCTTTACCAAACTATTCTCAGCCTATTAAACCTTGATTCGGAAATTTTAATCGATCAGAATTTTTTGATACCGAGCAAGTACCAGTGTAACACGTACTTCTTTGTAACCCATAAAAAATTCTTTGAAATGTAACATTTATTTCTAACACATAAAAGCTTTTTAAAATTTTATAAATATATTTTTATGAAATTCCACTTATCTCGTATTTTATATGAAAAGAAACAGGAAAAGGAAATGGGAAGAAAAAAAAGAAAAAACCAAAAATATGAAGAAAAAAAAAGGTAATGAAACAAAGTAAACTCGAAAACAATTATGGATAAAAATGAAGAAAACCATAGCAGATTTTTTTTGAGGGTATATAGGGTAAATATCTTTTTCGATAAAGGAAATCAATATAAAAAGATACCAATTACACCCTGTTCGTGATATTAAATGCACACGGCCAAACGACAGAAAGAAAGACCCCGCCAAGTGATCAACAACACACAACAACTGGACTTAATCACCACCAGTGGCAACACCCTGGTAACAAAAGAGCTTATCCAAAAGTGATGCCACCACAAAGGGAACAATACACATGCGAAACCGTCACCCAATAAAACAAAAAGGTATGATCATAGGGTTTCACCCTAGAGAAAGTCCGATACACTCCGGATGATGCCTTCAACAATGATTCTCTATTGCTAGCTGGTACAACCAGTGAATGACACACCTAGGGTTTTCACCTTAGAAATCAAGACTAGGTCCTTGAAGAAATCACCCAGTATCTTACTCGCACCATTCTCCCCACCCACAAACACCTCCCCTATCGTTTATGACGTGCACCACTACCCCCTTGCCACCCTATTTCTCGGAGTGGCGGCCATCGTGGCCCGAGTGCCCTAAAACATAGCCCTTTTTCCCCGAGCAGGTATACGCAGCCAAAGCAAGCTAAGTGTATTACCAATGGAGATATGACCTAGCGGCAGTAATAAATGTTGTATATTTCATGATTATTATTAATATTTATCTTTTTATGATATAACTTTTGTGGTTCTTGAATAAGAGATTTAAACAAGAACTCGCATAAACGTGTAGAGAGATAAATATAAGTGTTGCTAGTCGTGCCTCTAGGACTACCTCATTTTTTTTAACAGAAAAGGCCCCGAAGGACCTGGAAGCTATATATTGAGCGGCGGGCACAAATTACAAAGAGACCCCCACAAAGGGGTAATTACAAGGAGGGCCTCACATTTTGCAAGCCAAACCCTAAAAAGAAGGTGAAAAAAGCGATCAGGTCCTTGGGTCGAGCCGCCGCCGCATCTTGAGGATCTCCACGCACAGGCATCTGCGCCCCCGCCGGGGAACAAGCCACTTGGGGCTGCGCCGATGATGGAACCCGTACTGAGACCATAGGTGATCCTCCCACGGAGGAAGAAAGGCTGGGAAAGAACTCCACTTCCCAGCGAGGAGTGGCTCCGCTTGCCGGAAATAACACCGGCCATTCGACCGGCGTTGACGAACTCCTCCACTTGCAATAGCTTCCGTCGCGTGCACTAAAGCGCGCGCACGCCTCCGCCGTCGAGCTTCCAAGCCAGGAGCCCCTGAAGCCCCTTCTCTCTCCCGTCCATCACCACGACCACGAGGAGAGAGGAAGAGCAGCAGTAGCACTCACAGCTCCAAAACTCTACGAACGAGCTTTATTGAGAGGGTCGCCGGGGGAGCGCTGTTGCTCGCCATCTCCTTCCTCTGGAGCTTGGCAAACCACCTCGCCACCTCGGCCGTGCACAAGGAGCAGCTCGGGAGCTCCGGTGACTGAAACCCTTGCGGCATAACACCAAATCGGCACTTAGGCACGAGACTACATCCAAAACTATACCTATAAGCAGGCCGGCACCCTATTCCATCACCGCAACCACCAGCGTAGGCGCTGGCGGCCGGGGAGGCCGGAACTCTCACACGACGGTGGACTCTCAAAGCTCTCGGGAGAGAAGACTCGGGGGACTCGGGGCGCAGTGTTTTTCCTTACGGGTGTCCTAGGACTACCTCATAAGTCGTGGGTATGTGATGATCATGTTTTCTTGATCAGCTTCCTAGGATCATGCTCTACCGCGGCGGAGACCATAGGACGTCGTGAACTGCCACCGAGAGAGCTGCCGCACGAGGAAAAAAAGCCTCGTCGCCGCCGTTCATCGGCAGAGCAGTCACCATTTTATTTAACACATGAAAGTTTTTTCGAGCTCATCACGTTTATACTTTTCGGTTAACGTAACTTTTTTTTAATCCTTCACTTTTTTTGAAACCATGAATATTATCTTTGTCCAACGTGTGAATATTTTTTGAACCCTATTAATATTTTTCAAACACGTGAACATACTTTTTAGCCTATAAACATATATTCGAAATGTGAACATTTGTTTTGTAACACTTAAACACTTTTTGAAAATTTATGAATATATTTCTATAAAATTCCACTTCTCTCGAGAATTTTTTTAAGTATCGATATAAATGGGGAATAAGTGCGAAAAAGAAATAGAAAAGAAAAAAAATGGTAAAAATAAAAAGAGACAACATAAAACGCTAATTTTTTTTTTGAAAAAAGAAAGAAAACCGAAGCAGAAAACAATACTTAGGTGAAATACCGAAATCACTAGAAAAAAAGAAACCGGAGAGAAAAGATGTGTCCCCCACCATATGCCAATATGCAGCAAGCTAATTTCACTGATTTAGAGGTGATTAAAGGGTGTAATATGTGGTGATTAGCTTGGCCGGCCTCCATTACATGAGAACTATCTTCACCCCTCTCCCCCCCCCCCCCCATGTGGTTCAATCCTACCTCCGCCCCTGTCTCCTGCTCTACCGCCTCAAAGCTCATAAGGTTGTTTCCACTTTCTCATCTCTTCTTTATATCACATTATTATTTCCCAAACTATTCTCAGCCTATTAAACCTTGATTCGTAGATCGCAATTGAGCAGAATTTTTGATACTAAACAAGTACCACTGTAACACGTACTTTTCTGTAACCCATAAACATTTCTTTGAAATGTAACATTTATTTTCTAAAACATAAAAGCTTTTTAAAGTTTTATAAATATATTTCTTATGAAATTCCACTTATCTCGATATTTATTTTATTTTATATGAAAAGAAACGGGAAAAGGAAATGGGAAAAAAAAACAAAAAAACAAAAAAATGAAGAAAAAAAAGGTAAAGAAACAAAGTAAACTCGAAAAAAAATATGGATAAAAAATGACGAAAACCAAAGCAGAAAACAATAGGTGAAATAAATTTCTTGAGGGTAAATAGGTGACATAAACCGCACAAGAAACCCGAGAAGAAAAAACAACACGTACGACCAGTAGGGGGACGAACCAGAAGAATAAACGGGCTGGCCCGAATTAGCGAGCAGATAGGATTTTCCCTGAAAAAGTAATTAACAAGCCTAGAGCGCACTGTACCTATCAATCAATTGCAGTGAATTTTACCCGTCGACGCCATCGAATTGTCTTTCCTTCCGTATAGTAGCGATCAGACGGAGGGGCGATCGTTCTTCTCCCAGGCGGCGCGGCCTCCCACGGATCGGCCGGTCCGATCGCCTCTAGTCGACGCGCCGCCGCCGTTCTTCCCCACGCCAGTACAGCCCCGTACGTTTCCTGCCACTTGCTCCTAGTTCGCTGGTCTGATTAGGTTTCTAGCGGCAACTGCATTGTTTTCATGGCCTAGGCAGGGCACATCTAGCGAAAGCTATTTTTTTTTCTATGAACTAGTACATGGTAGAGCTTACTAGCCGTATATTTCAAATTTAGACGTCATATTAGTCATCAAAAAATTAAGTGCCTTATTTCAGGTTTTGCACCAGGGCCCCTGATTATACCTGTTCATACATCAACCTTGTTCATCGCATCGGCGCCGGCGCAGAGACGGCCCTGCTCCTTCCCTCGATTTGCTCCACACCAACCTTGTTCCTCGCACCGCCGCCGCCGCAGTCCTCCTCCAGAGAAGACCGGTGATCCGAGATGCTGCACGAGAATCCTGTTCAATACAATCTTCCTGACGGCACGGGCATTGGCATCGATGCTGGTTCCGGAGAGAAGAGGAACAAGCACCTAGGCTCATCAGACTATCCTCCTGCCCTGGGGTGTCAAGAAGACCCTTTCTTCACGATGGCGGATCTGGAAGACGTTAACATCAGCCTTAAGGAAGCATCGGAAATCAGTAGGCTCAGTAAAAAGAAGGTTTTTCCCTGCGTCAATCAAAGCTGTATCCTGGACGACGAGTCGCAGCGCCATGTCTACGAGCGCCTCCTGCTCTACCGCCTCAAAGCTCATAAGGTCGTCCCACTTGATCATCTCCATGATCTGTACCATGTTTCCTATGCCTATTCATTGTATCTCTACTTTATTTCTTTTATATGTATTTTTCGTTTATTGTGTGTAGTTGTCAAAGGGGAAGTCCATAGATAAGCTGGATGATGAGACGCTGCAAAAGGAGTTGCCTGATTTTCTTGGAAAAGAAGCTGTAAACATCTTTCAACCTCATCTTGAAGTCGAGAATTACTATAGATGTCTCGAGAAAGATGAAGGTGGCTCTCTTGGTTGGTACTTTGACCCTGAGTTCTCCAAGCTTAAAGATTTGGCTGACTCGGCTTGTTCTTACAAATCATGTAAGTGCATCTACTTCCACTCGTATGAATTGCTTGATAATTCAGCGGGGCTGCTATGTTAAAATTATTTATGCATCCAAGAATCAAACATTTTATTAGATTGCTGTGTCTGTTTCTTATATGCTCTGGTTATGCTTAAGCCAGGTCGTGGACAGTAACCTACTTTCTTAGATCATTCTGTCTCGGTGCCATGTGGTCCTAGCTGGTAATAGGAAGTACATGCTGCGTTCGAATTCAAAAGTTTGGCAAGATATATACAATTTAGATCTGTTTACCATTGTTAGCCGTGGGTTCTATTTGAGTTTCTTCTCATTAGAACAATCGAACTTCAATTGTAGGAAGGCTCAAGTCCTAAATTTGTCACACGTTTACCTGGTTCTCCATGAAATTCTTAGGTTTTTGACCATTTTATCTCGTAAGCGGAATGCTTTATGTTGGTTTCAGACAAGATGAAAGGTCCATTAAGGATCCAAGTAATGATATTTTGGACTGAGTTAGGTAAATAGCATGGAAGTATGAAATCCAGTTTACCAACTGTAGTGGATAGAGGGATGGTTTGATTAGTTTATGGATAGTGTGACCTAGGACATAGTGTATCTTGACATGTTTGGCAGATAACGGTGGTGTTGATATAGGTGACAGACAAATAATGGTGTGCTTCACTACTTTGTCACTGTAATGACTGGAAACTTAGCAATACTTTTCAAGATTCGTACTTGTCTATGTTTTAGAAAAGTATTGATTTGAATGCGATTTGACCAAACTATATGGTCAGATGATTTTTAACATGAATCCACTTACAGCAGAATTGCAATTTTTTTGCTTATTCTGCACTGCATTATTTTATAGTTTTGCTTGGTTCAGCCAGCCCCTGCAAGATGTCAAGCAAAAGGTCCAACATTTTATATTGCGGGGCTTTACTTGAAGTAATATCTGTCATAAAACTTCAGTTTTGTCTGGGTCATTAAAAGTCTATTAAATGTATGTCTGGAATCTTTGTCACGGGAATCGTTTAATGAACTTTTTTTAATTAAAATTAGAAACATGTTTCGGATTGCCCCTGCAAGATGTTAAGCAAAAGATCCAACATTTTGTATTATGAGAAAGTAATATCTGTCATAAACCTTAGGTTTCTCTGAGTCATTCAAATTTTATTGAATGTATGTCTTAATTCTTGTCCAAATATTGTCATGGGAACCAGGCATCAAATTTTTTTCTAGTACATTAGTAGCATATTTCGGATTGTTTGAGCTGATATGAGAAAGTGTCATGATGGTTTTTGTGACACAATACTGAACTTCTGCAAGTGTGATTTGTAAAAAGAATATTGTGATAAAAGCCAATGGTTGATATTGCATCCTGGAGACATTATAAGTACTCTCTCTGTTTCAAATTAATTGTCACAAAGATGGACAAAAGTGGATGTATCTAGATATAATTTAGTGTTAGATACATTAAATTTTTGTCCATCTTTATAACATTTAATTTGATACAGAGGGAGTAGAAAACAAAAATCTATACATGTTGTCTTGAGGTACTTGTATTTTAGACTCTAAGTACATTTATGTTTAAGTTATGTTCTTTTCACATCTATAACTATTCAACGACGGTTATTGCACTTCCTAAATTTACTTTATGTAGCAGTATGTTTAACCTTGGTAGCATCAAATAACTTCACTAACTCTCCCCCAGTCTGGTTTTATATTTCTTATATGTCTTTTGCCCCTTTGGGATGCAGGATGATGAGGAATACTTAGATTGGAAGGGTTACCGCTTAAATTTTTGTACCTACCAAATGGATAAAGAGTATGTCGAGTTCTTTACTGAAATGTCAAAAACTCCAGGTATGTATCATCAATACTAAGCTACTGAGAGTTTCAAATTATGTCGGTATCTTTATCTTTTTTTAACAAAACTATTTTATCTTTTGAGCAGTGGCTAAAAAAGTATATTGATCCTAATGGACCACATGAGGTAAATCTATTCCTAAACTATAGAAAAGATCTTGGAGTAATTGTACATGCTAGTATCCTAATATTTTTTTAACTCTTTTGCTGTTTAGTGGATAGATATCCCAATCAGAGGATGTAAGCATGCACTGAAGATTGCGACAAGATATCCCCGTATGACCGATGATTTAGTTTTGATTGCTTATAGGGTACACCCTATATTCTCTTTTAAAAGTACTGTTACCTGCACGGGTTCTTACTGCATCTATCATCTACATTATTTTGGTCCAGGAGCACATTTGGATCTTGCGTAATGATTACTTTCACCGTGACCACTGGGATATTACCTTTCTTGAGATTTGGAAGCTTGTCACTAAAAAACTGGTTGGTATCGTCGCCATTTGCGGTGTACTCTCGTGATCCACTTGGTACTGTTATAACATGTTGGATATGTATGGTTGGTGATATACATTTTTCTGTTCGTTTTGACTTTCTCCAGTTGGACTTCAGAACTGCTTTAATACAAGTGAAGGAGAAGTTTGTACCTCGACATGATTCGGACATGCGTAACTTCCTGCGTGATAGTGAATCTTCTGGTTTGCAATCAAGAGTAAGGATCTATTCTGGGTAGATGTCTCTGTTGTTTCCTGATTACTAACACTACATTATCTTACTAATGCGCTTCGTCTGCTTTCTTGTCCAGTTTAATGTTTGCGTGAAAGACATCCCTCATGATGTAAGTAATATATATATATATCTAGTATGCGACGTATGCACAATTGAATTATGATGCTAATTAATGACCATTTGTCTACCACATATAGGCTGAGGACGGGGTTGCTAAGGAGATGATTAAAAATGTGATTTTGAAGGCACGCAAATCTTTTTTATTGTATTATTCTGCAAATCTCTTATCGTGAACCATCCACTGTTAACCCTTGATTTCATTTTCAGCTTCCTAGGAAGAAGGCTCTGCATCAGTATAAGGTGAAGAAGATGCAGATCGCAGAAAAGATTGGCTTGCATAAGGATCCTAGCCACCCGCCGCTGGCGATTTATGCTGATAACGTGTATGACATTATAATGGTAAATGAGGCAGGGCAGCCGATCAAAATGGGCGACCCAGGGTCGCCATCGTCTCGACCCAGCAAGTACGCATAATAGTCTCTAAGGATGGATCGTAATCTTTGCTCCTCTCAGATCTAGTCCGTTACTTAGTGCCGTGCAGATTAGATTAATCATTGTGTAGTATATGTGCTGTTGGCTATGCAGCTATATGTGAAGTATAACCAATCCTAATAGATGTGTCCTACTGCCTCCGTCTTTGAATAAGTGTACCTTTAGAATTGGGCTTGGTCAAATTTTTTAGAGTTTCACCAACTTTATACAAAATAACATCAATATATATACATGATATAAAATCTATATATTATAAAGTATATTTTAAAACGGATCTAACGATACTAATTTAGTATCATAAATGTTGTTACGTTTCCCAATAAAGTTGGTCAAAATTAAAACAATTGACTTCCATAAAAGGAAAAAGGACGGAGGGAGTATGTAGTAGCTGGTGAGTGTTAAGATTTGTGCTTTGAACATCTTGGATTATATTAGTACTAATTTGTATTTACGACAACATGTTTGCAAACTATTACCATCGGTGGTCATCCTTAGCTCAACCTTCTCTCTGTGTAAATGCAAAATTGGTGCCCCCACGTACTCCCTCCTTCAACAATATATAAGACGCTAAAATAGCTTGCTAAAACATAGTATCACTACAGGAAAACGGCGATACGCCGACGGCCAACGTCTATGCCGACGGCTTTATGTCGGGGCCGTTGGTGTAGCGGCCGGGTTAGGTTGCCCATCAAACTGGCTGTCAGCGCAGATTAACCGATACGCCGACGGCTTTACAGGGCATAGTTATGTTATTTTTTTTTACTATTTTTCATTCAATATGGAATAATTCACATCTTCAAAAATCGTAAATCGCAATTTGACAAATAAAATATATCAATTAGAAAAATGAGAGGAATCCAAATATGAAAACTATATCACCTTTTGCACAGTATTTTTGGTACACAAAGAAAGTCATTTTTGTCACTTAGAAAATGAAAAATGATATTTATAAAAATAGTTTGAAAAATCCCTTCGGAAGCATTGTTTACTATACCAATATACACCTATTTGTTGAATAAGAGAACATTATCACAAACTATGCCGTGGTAATTTTCATAACTTGGTCATTTAGCTTGAAGTTATACATGATATGCCTTTTTTGTGAAGTGTTTTTTGAATAATTTGTCAAAAATCAAGTTTATCATTTTTCATACCAACTACTACACATAAAAGGACTCCATGCGAGAGGAGATCTCTTTTTGAGGGTGAAAGGACACATAAGTCACCTAGAAGGGGGGTTGAGTAGGCGTTTAAAAATAATTACGATTAAGGTTTGAATAAATACGAATAAAACTAGCGTTTATTTTATCAAGTCAAAACCTAAACAAACTAGGCGCACATGAATAAGACGAACATCCAAATAACCGGGTTCCAATGATGGTACATCAAGCATATCATAAAGTTTCTTAGGCATAACAGAGATACTAGCACCAAGATCACATATAGCATTGCAATCAAAATCATTCATTTTCATTTTAATAATGGGTTTCCAAGCATCATCTAGCTTCATAGGGATAGAGCCTTCACATCTTAATTCATCCTCTCTAATTTGCATGAGAGCTTTTGTAATATTTTGTGTGAAAGCCATATTCATAGTATTAGCATTTGGAAAACCAGCAAGCTTTTGTAATAACTTAATCACTTAAGTTATGTTACACTCATCAAAGTTACGATAATTTTTATGAAAGGTAATGGGACCATTGTCTCCCATGTTTCTAAAAAAATCAGCATTATTATCAGGAGCATTTTTTAGCCGTTTCGGGCAATTTTGCATTTTTAATAGCAGGAGAGGGAATATTGCAAACACCCATTACTTTACCCTTGATAGTAGAAGGTTTACTAGCATGAGAGGCTTCAGTTTTACTAGTGGTGGTAATGGTGCAAACATTAGCTATATTATTATCTCTATCTATTTAATCTTCTCTTTCCCATCTAGCATGCAATTCAGCTAACATCCTAACATTGTCATCAATTCGAATTTGGATGGCATTCAAAGTTTTTATTTCTTTAACATCATGATGCATAACCTTTAGTTACAGAAAATCAACATCAAGAGCAAGGCTATCAACTTTAGAAGTAAGAACATCAATTTTGCCAGAGGGTACACTTTTGTTGCTGTTAGAAGAATTAACATAAGCATTATTATTATTAGGAGGAGGATATGGCCTATAATTATTGCTACCAAAATTATTCCTATAAGCATTGTTGTTGAAATTGTTATTTTTAATGAAGTTCAAATCAACAAGCTCTTCATGAGCAACCAAAGAGGATAAAGGAACATTATTTGGATCAATAGGAGCATGGCCATTAACAAGCATATACATAATAGATCGAGTCTATCACTCAAACAGGAGGTTTCTTCAATAGAATTTACCTTCTTACCAGTTGTAGCTCTCTCAGTGTGCCATTCAGAATAATTTACCATCATATTATCAAGAAGCTTTGTTGCTGATCCCAAAGTCATGACATAAAGGTTCCTCCAGCAGCTGAATCCATAAGGTTTCTTGAACAAAAATTTAGTCCTGCATAAAAGGTTTGGATGATCATCCAAGTAGCCAGTCCATGAATGGGGCAATTCTTTACTAAATATTTCATTCTTTCCCGGGCTTTAGCAACATGCTCATTATCAAGTTGTTTAAAATTCATAATGCTACTTCTTAAAGATATAATCTTAGCAGCCGGATAATATTTTCCAATGAAAGCATCTTTACGCTTAGTCCAAGAATCAATACTATTTCTAGGCAAAGATAGCAACCATTCTTTAGCTCTTCCTCTCAAAGATAAAGAAAACAATTTCAGTTTAATAATATCTCTATCTACATCTTTATATTTTTTCATCTCACATAGTTCAACAAAATTATTAAGATGGGGAGCAGCATCATCAATACTAACACCAGAAAATTGCTCTCTCGTAACAAGGTTTAACAGGGCAGTCTTTATCTCATAAAAATCAGCAGTAGAAGCAGGTGGAGCAATGCGTGTGCTAATAAAATCATTGTTGTTGGTGCTAGTAAAGTCACACAACTTAGTGTTCTTAGGAGTAGTTGCTACGCCTTGATGGTGCCTTGACGGCGAGACTTCTTGATGATGATGAATTTTAAGTCCCCGACAACGGAGCCAGATATTCTTGATGCTTGGATAACGTGTTGGGAACCCCAAGAGGAGGGTGTGATTAGTGCAGCGGTTAGAATTTCCCTCAGTTAAGAACCAAGGTTATCAATCCAGTAGGAGAAAGAGGATCTTCGGAATGTTTATGCCACTGACGGTGGTGATGGAGCCTCACCGGTGTCAGCAACAACGCGGAACCTACACACAACACAACCAAAATACTTTGTCCCAACGGTACAGTGAGGTTGTCAATCTCATCGGTCTTGCTAAAAACAAAGATCAGAAGTATAGTGTGGAAAATGGTGTATGCTTGTAGTAAGTAAAGAAAGCAGGGAATTGTAGTGGATTGTTTAACAGTGTAGGAAAATGGACCGGGCTTCATAGGTTCACTAGTGATGTCTCTCCATAAAAGATAGCATGCTGGGTGAACAAATTACAGCTGGGCAATTGACAAATAGAGGTTGCACCGTAGTGCACATTCATGACATGATGACTACTATGATATTTAGTGCGGGCATTACAACAATATACATAGACCGTAATCCAACTGCATCTATGACTAATAATCCACCCTCAGGTTATCATCCGAACCCCCTTAGGTATTAAGTTGCAAGCAACAGATAACCGCATTAAGCAATGTGTGTAATGTAAGCAATGATTGTGCACACGGGAACTCACTGCGCTGTTTTCTCCCTAGTGGCAACATCACATCCTCCCCCGTCAGGTTTCTGTCACTCGAGCACAGGCAAAAAGGAGGCATGAACCCAACTATCGAGCATAAATACTCCCTCTTGGATTCACTAGAAACTACTTGGCTAGAGCAACCACTAGCAACGGAAAGCATGCAAGATCACAAATAACATATGCAGTAAATACTATAATCAACTTGGCATAAGTTCAATATTCGTCGTATCCCAGCAAACACAGCACATAGAATTACATAAGAACAATCTCGATCATGTTAGGCAGCTCACGAGATCTAAACATTGAGACATAGGAGGAGAAGACAACCATCTAGCTACTGCTATGGACCCATAGTCCAAGAATGAACTACTCACGCATCACTCCGGAGGCACGCATGGTGATGAAGAGGCCTCCGGTGATGATCTCCTCTCCGGCAGGATGCCGGTAGACAGCTTCAGACCCCCCTGATCTAGGGTTGACGACAATGGTGGATACGAAACTTTTCGGGGATTTTTGATCGGGTGCTTAGGGTTTTCCTTCGGAGGGAAATAAATAGGCAAAAGGGCGGCGTCGGTGGGCCACCAGGGTGGTCTCACCACCCCCAGGCGCGGCCAAGGGGGGCCGCACCTGGCTATGGTGAGGGCCCCCTGGTGCCAGTCTTCGACTCCTCTTCAGACTTCTGGATGCTTCCGGGGAAAATAAGAACTTCGGGACTCGTGGGGTCCAATTCCAAGAATATTTCCAGAACAACTTTTCTGAAATAAAAAACAACAGGGAACTGGCACTTGGCATTTTGTTAATAGGTTAGTCCCGGAAAATGTTTAAAATGCTATAAATAAGGGCGAAAACATGTAGCAATTGGCATAATATAAACATGGAACCTCAGAAATTATAGATACGTTGGAGACGTATCAAGCATCCCCAAGCTTAGTTCCTACTTGTCATCGAGTAGGTAAACGATAAAAACACAATAATTTCTGAGGTGACATGCTACCAACATAACTTGATCATCAATAATGTAAAAGCATAAGTAAGCTGAGATCATAGAGCTTTAACACAAGCATGATAGAACTTTAATAATAAAACATAGCAATCACTTTGCATCATGAGAAGTAATTGAAATAAAATATCATGAATAACAATGCAAAGAAATATATACGTTTGTTTCAAGTATAGAGAGAACATGTCAAATTGATATTTCTCTAGTCCTTAAGAGTGGGGCAAAACATAAATGTCAGGACACCTTCAAAGTTCACGAGGAAGACTAGAACAAATAACTAGAGAACAAACAATAACACATCATGAATCAATTAATAATGTTTCTGGGACAAATGCACATAAAACTCAGAATGGAAAAAATACTCTCTCAACTGTGCATAAAGTTAGAAGATGGAGACTCAACATAAAAGTAAAAGAAAGGCCCTTCGTAGAGGGAAGCAGGGATACCCTCATGTGCTAGAGCTTTTATTTTATTAAATAGATGTATTAAAAACTTAACACTCCTCCCATCCATCTTACACCAACCATGGCTAACCGAACGCTCGGGTGCCTGCCAACAATCACATACCGTGGAGGAGTGTCTATATTTTAAGAGAGGTGTATGCTAGTGTCAACGAATGGTAAACAGAAAATACAGTACCTCACAAGCCAACTAGATTTCACAAGAGCAGCTCCCATATGAAGGACACATCTGGGTAGAAGGTCGTCCCTCTTTCTCTTTTGTTTACACAATTATGCTTTGACTGATAAATCAGGGGCAAAAATAGTGAAGAGAATTTGTGTTATTAATTTGGGGCTGGGCACCCCGCCGCCAGCTCTTCTAACAGTGGATAAGCGGATGGAGCCACTAGTCCAGGGTGTGAAAGTCCAATCAACAAGTGAGATAAAGATTCTATATTTACGTCCTCATGAGCTAAAACAGGAGCACACAATAAGAGTAATTTTGAAAGTTTCAAAGGTAACACATGAGCAATTTACTTGGATTGGCAGTTAAATACCACATGTAGGTAGGTATGGTGGACACAATGGGAAAACTTTGGTTTTGGGGAGTTGTATTGCACGAGTAGAGCTCATACTCAGTACAGGTGGAGGCTAGCAAAAGACTGACATCGACAAATCAAGAGAGCATAAGAGCCATAATCATGCATAACGACATAAACATCATTAATCAAAGCACAAGTGGTACCACAAGTTCAAAAACTAAATGATCATGGAGGCTATTCGTTACTGGTTCATAGTCATAAACATGGTGTGAGCATGTGCCAAGTCAACCAAATAAAACATTCAAAGGAGAACACCACAAATTTATGCTTCAATATGAAAAGAACAATTCATGATTCTTTCAATGGCACATTAAACACTGTCAGCTATTTGAGGCTAATCATGCTACTCAATAACCACAAGGATTTAAAACTAAAATAACATCTAGCATGATATGAAAAAGTCTAGCCACAGTCTATATAAGCTTCTACTTGCACCGTTATAAATTCTACCTCAAGCAGCAGTTTCTTTTCCCAACAAGCACCATACAAAACATGCTTTAACAAAAACTCTCCAAATTCTACAGCAAGCAAAAATGAGAGGACTCACATAACACTCTAAAACTAACATCTCTTAATAAGAGATGCAATGAAAGCAAAAGCTAAACATGAATTTTTGCAGGAACTATAAGAAAAACTAAGAATACTAAGTATTCTGATGAAAAAGCGGAGCGTGTCACTCTCCAATAAAAGTATGCTGGGTCCAACCAAGCTTATTGCAAAAATAAAAATAAAATGAAAGAAAAAATAAAAGACGCTCCAAGTAAAGCACATAAGATGTGACCTAATAAAAATATAGTTTCACTAGAAGTGACCTGATAATTTGTCGATGAAAAAGGGGATGCCTTAGGCATCCCCAAGCTTAGATGCTTGAGTCTTCTTGGAATTTTCTAGGATGTACCTCCGGGGCATCCCCAATCTTAGCTCTTCACTCTTCTTTATCACGTCATATCATCCTCTTGTCTTGACCCTTGAAAACTTCCTTCACACCAAACTTCGCACAATCTTCATTAGCAATGTTAGTCTAATCGAAATAATAAATTAAACATGGTTCAGTATCAACACAGGACTAACACTGATAAACACATTAGCTACTGTCACAACTTATTTTAAAACTCTTTTTCTCAAAAGAACACCAAAAGAAAGAGATTAAGATGCAAATGCAATTATTGGCTGAAACTGTCAAAACAGAACAGCAGGTAAAGATGATTTTTTAGAAATTATTCTGTTAATCAAATCAAAAAGTGTTCAACTAAGAAAAGTTGCGTATATATCCCAGGATTACGCAAAACAAAACTTAGGTCATTTTGAATTTTCTGTGATATTATACGAGTTTAAAAGTGGACAACAGAAATCTGTTTCCAGCGCAGAAATCCGAAATATAGTCTCAACTTTCCACTAGAGGCTTTACTTGGCTCAACAAAGACACAAATTAAAAAATACAGGGGGGTTGCTAAGGAAATATAAAACACCTAGGTGCAAAGCACACAGAAAGAAATGACGGAAAACGTATTGAAAACAGAGAAATAGAACGGGTTGTCTCCTGGTAGCGCTTTTCTTTAACGCCTTTCAGCTAGGCATAGAAAGCAACTCAAGTATTTTCAAGTGAGGAATCATCAAAATCATAACTTGCTATAATAATAGAGTCAAAAGGTAGCTCATTCTCTTTCTAGGAAAGTGTTACATACCTTAATTGAGTGGGAATTGATATTTAATACTCCCCTCTTTCATATCAATAACAACACCAACAGTTCTAAGAAAATGTCTTCCCAAAAAAATAGGACAACAAGCATTGCATTCAAAGTTCATAACAACAAAATCAACAGGGACAAGGTTATTGTTAACCATAATAAGAACATCATCAATTCTATCAAAAGGTTTCTTATTAGCATTATCAGCAATATGAACATCCAAATAACAGTTTTCCAGCGGTGGTAGACAAAGCATATCATAAAGCTTTTGAGGCATTACAGATATACTAGCACCAAGATCACACAAAGCATTGCAATCAAAATCATTTACTTTTATCTTAATTATAGGCTCCCAACCATCATCTAATTTCCTAGGGATAGATGTTTCAAGTTTCAGCTTTTCTTCTCTAACTTTCATGAGAGCATTGGTAATATGTTTAGTAAAGGTCATATTCATGGCACTGGCATTGGGACTTCTAGCAAGCTTTTGTAGAAACATGATAACTTAAGAGATATTCCAATCATAAAAATCAAAATTATTATCATCAAAAGTAATGGGACCATTATCTCCCACATCTCCAAAAATTTCGGCACTTTTATCAGAAGCAATTTGAGGCAATTTAGCACGTTTCACCGAAGGTGTGGAGACTTTGTTAACACCAACTACTTTACCATTGATATTAGGAGGTTTACTAGAACTTGGACCTTCAATTTTACTAGTGGTGGTGATAGTGCAAACTCTAGCAATAATATTCTTTCTAGCTAATTCATCTTCTCTCTCTAACCTAGCACGTAATTCAGCCATCATCCTAACATTATTATCAATTCGAACTTGGATGGCATTCAAAGTTTTACTTTCTTTAACATCATGTGGCAAAACCTTCAGTTTTAGAAAATCAACATCAATAACTAGGCTATCTACTTAGAAGCAAGAACATCTATTTTACCAAGCTTTTCCTTAACAGATTTATTAAAAGCAGTTTGTATACTACTAAATTCTCTAAGCAAGTTTTCAAGATCAGAGGTAGATATTTTATTATTATTGTAGTAATTGCCATAAGAATTACCATAAACATTATTAGGAGGATATGTCTTATAATGGTTTCCACCAAAATTATTTCTATAAGCATTGTTGTTAAAATTATTATTTCTAATAAAGTTCACATCAACATGCTCTTCTTGAGCAACAAAAGAGGCTAAAGGAACATTATTTGGATCAACTTGAGCTTTACCATTAACAAGCATAGACATAATAGCATCAAGCCTTTCACTCAAAGAGGAGGTTTCCTCAACATAATTTACCTTCTTACCTTGTTGAGCTCTCTTAGTGTGACACTCTGAATAATTATCATCATATCATCAAGAAGATTTGTTGCATTTCCAATGTGATGGACATAAAGATACCTCCAGCAGCTGAATCCAATAGGTTCCTTGAGGAGAAATTCAGTCTTGCATAAAAGGTTTGTATAATCATCCAAGTAGTTAGTCCATGAGTGGGACAATTCTTCACCATAGTTTTCATTCTTTCCCAAGCTTTAGCAACATGTTCATTATCAAATTGTTTAAAATTCATTATGTCACATCTCAGGGATATAATCTTAGCAGGAGGATAATATTTTCCAATGAAAGCATCTATACACTTAGTCCATGAATCAATACTATTTCTAGGCAAAGATAGCAACCATTCTTTAGCTCTCCCTCTCAAAGAGAAAAGAAATAATTTCAGTTACATAATATCTCCATCCACATCTTTATATTTTTGTATCTCACATAGTTCAACAAAATTATTAAGGTGAGCAGCAACATCACCACTACTAACACCAAAAAATTGCTCTTTCATAACAAGATTTAATAAAGCAGGTTTAATTTCATAGAAAGCAGCAGTAGGAGCAGGTGGAGCAATAGGTGTTCAAATAAAATCATTGTTGTTTGTGCTAGTGAAGTCACACAACTTAGTATTCTCAGTGGAACTCATTTTAGAAAAATAAAAGCAAGCAAATAAATAACAGCTATGAAGCAAACTATTTTTTTTTGTGTTTTTCATATAAAGAAGCAAAACAAGACAAAAATAAAAACAAGACAATAAAAAAATAAATAGGTTGAGAGTGAGAGACTCCCCTTGCCAGAAGACTTCTTCCTCCCGGGCAACGGCACCATAAATTCTTTGCTACGCCTTGATGGTGCCATGACCGGGAGACTGCTTGATGATGATGAATTTTAAGTTCCCGACAACGGCGCCAGAAATTCTTGATGCTTAGATGGCGTGTTTGGAACCCCAAGAGGAGGGTGTGATGAGTTAAGCGGTAAGAATTTCCCTCAGTTAAGAATCAAGGTTATCAATCCAGTAGGAGAAAGAGGATCTTCGGAAGGTTGATTCCACTAATAGTGGTGACGGCGCCTCACCGGTGTCAGCAACAACGCGGAACCTACACACAACACAACCAAAATACTTTGTCCCAACGGTACAGTGAGGTTGTCAATCTCACCTGTCTTGCTGAAAACAAAGATTAGACGTATAGTGTGAACAATGGTGTATACTTGCAGTAAGTAAAGAAAGCAAGGAACTGTAGTGGTTTGTTTAACAGTGTAGGAAAATGGACCGGGCTTCATAGGTTCACTAGTGGTGTCTCTCCATAAAAGATAGCATGCTGGGTGAACAAATTACAGCTGGGCAATTGACAATTATAGGTTGCACCGTAGTGCACATTCATGACATGATGACTACTATGGTATTTAGTGCGGGCATTACAACAATATACATAGACCGTAATCCAACTGCATCTATGACTAATAATCCACCCTCAGATTATCATCCGAACCCCCTTAGGTATTAAGTTGCAAGCAACAGATAATCGCGTTAAGCAATGTGTGTAATGTAAGCAATGATTGTGCACACGGGAACTCACTCCGCAGTTTTCTCCCTAGTGGCAACATCACATCCTCCCCCGTCAGGTTTCTGTCACTCGAGCACAGGCAAAAAGGAGGCATGAACCCAACTATCGAGCATAAATACTCCCTCTTGGATTCACTAGCAACTACTTGGCCAGAGCAACCACTAGCAACAGAAAGCATACAAGATCACAAATAACATATGCAGTAAAGACTATAATCAACTTGGCATAAGTTCAATATTCATCGTATCCCAGCAAACACAGCACATTGAATTACATAAGAACAATCTCGATCATGTTAGGCAGGTCACGAGATCTAAACATTGAGGCATAGGAGGAGAAGACAACCATCTAGCTACTGCTATGGACCCATAGTCCAAGAATGAACTACTCACGCATCACTCCGGAGGCAGGCATGGTGATGAAGAGGCCTCCGGTGATGATCTCCTCTCTGGTAGGGTGCCAAGGACACCTCCGATATGCATACACTCACGATCCCAGATCACACCTGTCGTGAACAACATATGAAGTTGGTACACAGATACAATATCCATTACACGATTACATAAAACACTTACAAAAGAGACATGGCCACATGACCATGTCTACACAACTGCCACGCAGGGAAAACACATAACACACACAATGGAAGACTAAACACACGCAAACGTAGTAGAGCTCAAGTCACGGCTTTACCTACAGGCTGCTGACCGGGAGACGATCCTAGTTCACAAAGCCATCAGCTCCGTACTCCTCTTCATAGATCTCCTTCTGAGACTCCTTCTCGATGTCTGGCAAGTAAATACCAGGGATGAAACCAATATGAGTACATTTGAATGTACTCAACAAGACACTCATCATGTAGCTTACCAAAATGTAAGTAGTCTTATATAATGGAATAGATAGGCTATACATAGGGTTCACTATCAATGATATATGTAAGACATATCATAGGTTGATTTTGAAAATCTATGTATCTTTATGGAGAAGATACTTCAAAAGAAAACAATATATTTTTCTTTCTCTTGTAGATATCAAATGTACAAGATGTTTTATAAAACATTGTTAAGATAAAGTTTTCTCTTTGCAAAACTTCTTGGAATCAACTTCTAGTTTTGTTTAGAAAAGAAAGGTTTTCTTTGCAAAACTTCTTGTAAAACAACTTCTGGCTTTTCATCAACGGTACCTCCACGGTACAATATTTTACTCCTTTCAGTACTTCATAAGTCCAAATCCTTTTTGAAAACTTCTTTTTGAAAATATTGACAAAATGCTGGCTACATGTCCATTCAACTGTCCATATCGAGGATGCGGCTATTCCGAATAGTTTGACTCTGCAGAGGTGTACACAATCCACCAGATCCAGTACATCTGACGTGAACAACCACAGACTGTAAGTATGTAAACATCAGATAACTGATCCTAACCATCCACTATGTCCAAGCTAGTACATGTCTATCTCTTAAATTGGGTATGTTCTCCCCGGCACCATGTCACACATCGCCATGGTAGGAGACCCAACTGTCGCACCCGGAGGAGAACTTAATCCCTCACTATGTATTCCTAATTGAATTCATGACTGGCGGCATTTCGGTTCGAGGGAAGTCACGCCCTTATAGCAAATTGAGATAGAGCACAAACTAACAAGAACAAACTTCAAGTTAAGCCGCGTGCCCATGTTGGGGTAAAGTGGCAGTACGGTAAAGGTTGTCCGGCGAAGACTAGGTTATGTGTCATTTTTGTAAAAACATCTTTTGCCCAAAAATGACCACTTCAACATTCCTCCGGTGGGTAAGGCTTCGCCTTTACACCGGGTTTTCCATAAAGCCTTTGTTTTGCAAAAACAAATTTTTAGAATGTCCATTAGGGACTTATACTTTTGAGTAGTAATAAATACCATATGGTGGCTATGGGCTTGGTAACACCAAGTATCAACTACTGGCATAGTAATGATATATATAATATTAATAGTTGTAGTAGTCACTCAAGAATAGTTTTTGGTAACCCGAGTTTTGTAAAACTTTTCAGAAGTAAAACATGCATGATAGATAATGATAAGTGTAGTAACAGCAAGCATCAGGATGGCTTGCCTTAAAACTCTTAGTTTCCCTGGCCTTGAAGTAGCTTGAACTTGACGCACAGCTCCACAATTGTTGCTTCTTCTCCTTCATTTTCTAACGTAGTAAAAGAATAAAAGACACACACTCAGAACTAAAGGCCAAACAACTAAACAAAATAACACATACAGCAAGGAAACTTATACTAGCGCAATCACTCAAATGTTATCGAGAAAACTATGTCACAAACTCTCATGGTACAAAACTGTCGCCAAACAAATATATGGTTGAGAAACCATATCCCACATCTTTCATACCATATGTGGAGTGGGTGTACCACTCTCATAATAAGATATTCAAGAAGCTAAAAATATAGCTCGTGGGCACACAAGTGAAAGTGCATTTTGCATCTTTGATCTCTCTTAGGTTTTGGAGTTGATAACAACACCACTAAGCTTCTAACAATGCGTCAAGTATTTCAGGTTAGATCAACTAGACGCCAAAAAGGTGAAGAGAATTCCAATACAAAGCCACCAAGATTGATTTGGTCCATTGGTAGTACCGGGCGTGGTAGCGGTAGTACCGCTCTGCACAGCGAGCGGTAGTACCGCGCCCAATACCGCCAGAAGTACCGCCAGGATAAAAATGCGTACTGCCTCCAGAGGTACTGAAGCGGTAGTGGCTCGGTAGTACCGCTGTACTCCTTTTAATCTTGAGCAAAACCTTGCTCAGCGGTAGTACCGCTACTGGCTGGCGGTAGTACCGCTCCCTACAAGAAGCGGTAGTACCGCCCTCAGTACTGTCCCTTGTACCGCTGGCTAAGTTTTTGCTCTCTGTATCGCACGGTACTAGAGCGGTAGTGACCTAGTACTACCGCCAGCCACTTCGAATTAATTCGAAGATAGTGGCCAGCGGTAGTACCGTTGCTGGAGTACCACGGTACTTTAGCAGCAGTACCGCTCGCGCCCTGCGACTGGGACTCTCTAGTACCGCGTGGATACCCAGGTAGCGATAGTACCGCTGGCTCCAGCGGTAGTACCGCCGGGCACGAAAATGGTCAAAACGGCTAGTTTGGGGAGGGGGCTATAAGTACCCCATCCCCTTCTTCTCCAAGAGGCAGCTCACTCTAGCATTAAAGTCAAGCATTTATTGAGCCTCCAAAAGCTAGATCTCTCCCAATCCCTCCAGCCAAACTCGTTGATACTTGGAGGATTGAAGGAGAAGACCCGGATCTACATCTTCACCGACTCATTCTTCATTTCCCCCTCTCTAGCTAGAGGGATCTAGCCTAGGGTTTCCTCTTGTGGAGAACCTAAGAATCTTGTTACTTGTTGGTGATTCAAGAAGAGTTGGGAGCCCCCAATTTGGTTGTGGGTGTGTGCCCCAAGTTGTTTGTAAAGGACTCGATCCCCGCCTCAAAGGGGTTCAATAGTGGAAGGTGAACTAGGCCTTTGTGGCGGAGTTCATCGGAGAATAGGGTGAGGCCTTTGTGGCGTTGAGTAGGCCTTCGTGGAGAGCTCACACCCCTCCAACGAGACGTACTCCCCTGACAAGGAGGAACTCAGGATTACAGTGTGTGTCCGTGTGCTTCACTTTGGTTACCTCGTTCCCTCACTCCCTTTACCTGTACTTGCATTGTGATTATTGTTATCCTTGTCATATAGGTAAATTCACCGTAGTCGCGTTATCTAGAGAATTTAGGTTTGTGTCAAGCCTTAATTACAAGAAAAATTAAAATTGGTCATAGCACCTATTCACCCCCCCCCCCTCTAGGTGCCCATACTTTACTTTCAACAAGGTGAGGCTACTAAAATAAGAACGATCAATCAAAGCAATACCCATGGCAGTGGGTATTAACAACACACAAGCAATCATCACCAAACAAGTTCATGATTAACGAAAGCATGGATAACAAGATACTAATAAACACAACAGCAACACTAGCACAACAATAACATGAGTACAATACTCATGCTAAGGTAAAGAATCAGACAATCTCCAAGCAACAAGGAAACACACCACAACTGAATAGGCTAGTTATAGACTATGCTTATGTCTACTCCAAGTTATGGAATCCATAAATCATGAAAACAACAAACAAACCAGTAGCTCACCCAATGGTAACAAGTCACAAAACATAATCTAAAGCACAATCATCACAAAAGATAATAAGGCTAGAACATACATAACAACAAGAGTGTACTAATAGCATACTAGTATGAAATTCTACACAAGCACGCTATAAGAAGTAATTGTATTCTAAAACTAATAGCAACAACAAAATCAAGATGTCATGGAATAATAACAGAAGTAATAACCTCATAAACATGCTATAATAAAGCATACACTCAGAAAATAAAAGACAACAATACTAGAGCAAACTCCTAATATCTAGTGGTGACACTAGTTCAACACTAAAGAAGCAAACATCACTATAAGGATGCATGATACTACATAAGAAACATCATGAATAACAAATTCTTACTAACAACACACAAACCCTACACCTGCTAGTAAGCAAATACACCAAAATAATTCCATGAGATCATCTACTAAGCAAGCATCAATCCATTCTAGCAATTACATGCTTTTCTAGTTAATTAAATAGCAAGCAGTCAAAGTGTAAACTACACAAACAGTAGATATGCACTCAACACAAGATCAACTAAACACTTTCAAAAATCTAAACACTCAATGAAATCTATTTACAAATAATTTATCAATCACTAGGAAGCATTCTATTAGCAAACAATATTTAATTTACCAAACCACAGTGAAACATTCCTTAACATGATACCCCTAAGGGAATATTATGTTAACAAATGAACCACAACTAAACATGCTAGTATTCACAAAGAAATACTAAACACTTCAATCAAACAAGTAAAACAAACAACCATTTTCCTTGGTGGAAAATACTAGACAAACATATAGTAATGCAAACTATTTTCACCCAAGTGTATGGTTGGGGATTTGCATACCTAACCAAATTGAAATGGGACCAGTGGGTTATGGGCCCATTAATACCAAGACATTTAGAGGTAACAAATCCTCTGGTCACACATGACAAAATTAATATAACAAAGCAATAAATATAAGGCCATTCATACTAGTGAAAACAATACTAGTGAAAACAAGCAACAAATGTTACACATGCTTTGCTATAAAATAAGGTGCAAGCTAACAGAGATAATAACATAAAAATAACAGTACCAAAATGGTACTAAACTCAAATGAAGCACATCAACACTTAGGTAAAACAAACCTACCAGGATTGGTTCACACAATAATCAAATAATAATACTAGGAAATAACAAGTGCTATTCCTACTTCTATTTGACTTTCCAAACATGCACACACTTTCTAAGGTAGATTTATTGCAAGAAAACAACCTAATAACAATTGTTAACACATCTATACATGCTAGGAACAAAGATTCAAACATCCACACATTACTTAACAAACAAACACACAAGTAATAATGAAAACAGAAAAGCTGTTGTTTCTAGTTTTGCTCACCAAAAATAATCTAGGGCTCCAAAAATTAATCCAAGCTAGTATTAGATACATATAGTCGTAAGAAAAATCATCCAATTGTATTCACCTCAAAAATCAATTTTAAACTCCTTCTAAAAATCCTAGAAAAGCCTACTGGTCATTTACCAAAATGGATGGCATTTCCATTTGGTAACTGACGTTGATGTGAGGCCAAGTCCTATGGATAGATCTACTCATAGGATACTCAGAAAAATTTGATTTGACCAAAATGGATACAGATTCCAAAAGTTAAGACAAAAACACTTTCACGGACACTCTGTGGCAAAACATTTGTTGTGACCAACATAGAAGTGCAAACTTGGATCTACCAACGGGACATGGTCAGGAAAACATATACCTAGTGCTGTGAATTTTTGTAAAAAATAATTTGCATGAAAACCATTTTTCACAAGCTCAAAGCAACAAGCAATAATCTGCACGGATTTGAGGTTCCTCACCTCGGGTTCAAAAAAAATGGCCGGCGGCGACTTTGGAGCTCGTGGAGCTCACAGGGGCTAGCTAAAGGCTTATCTTTGCTTGGGGAGGGTGTGGGAGTGTGAGGGAGCTTAGTGGCAAAAGGGTATTGGATGAAATGGCTTATAGCCATGGGTGTTGGTTAAATGGCATAAGTGCCCTTGGTTTCATGCCAAAGTTGGCATTGGGTGCTCTAGGGGTTTTTGGTAACTTCCAAACATGGCTTAGGTGCCAAGGGAAAAGACCAACCAGGGGCAAGTCAAAGGTGACCTTTGGGGGCAAGGTGAGCCAAGGCCAAGACCACAAGGGTCAAGGTATGTGAGCCCATACCTTGCCACATCAGCATTGACTACTCCTCTTTCCCACATGCTATATTTCTCTTCAAAACTTCTAGAAGCAATAAAAAGGGTCCCTGGTCCATTACATACTAAGGTCAACACACTAGACAAGGTATCACTTCAAATATTGCAATAAAAGGCAAAGAAAACCTATGTCCAAAACTGTATCTGTCACTGTTCCAAAAAATTCAGTTAACACTTCTAAATTTTTCTGAGTGTCGGAAAACAGAAGAAATGAGCAAAAGTTTGGAATGTTTTCAGAGACAAAATGGATTCTAATTTTTGTTTTCCAAGTTGGATTGTGTTACACATGTTATAAAATTTCAGAAACATCTTTTGGAAACAAAATTGAAATAGCTTATAGCCATGAAAACAATGTGGGAAAAGGTGTACTTTCTGTTTTTCTCTGTTTTCAAAAATGCCTTTTTCTACCTTATTTTTATACCACAAGGACAACAAGCAAAAGATCATTTTTATTAATACAAAAATAAAACCAAGCTTATGGATTTGAAGTACATATAACAAGGAACAAATAAAAGTCAGTGAAAAACATAAAATAACCTTTTATAGCCCAGTGAAAACAAAGGTGGAAAACAGGTACTTGGCTATATTTTGAGGGAATAGTTTCTATAAAAAACTTAAGAGAAAACTTACATAAATTATTTTTGATTTTTTTTTCTTGGATCCAACAAAGTTAAAAGTTTATTTTAAGATCCACACAAGAATGATCCAAGTCTTCGAATAAAACCCACTCAAGTAACATCAGAGAAAACAACAGGGAAAACATTATAAAATTGTTTTCAGAAAGATTTGATATTGGTTTTATCAAGAAACAAAACTTGCATTGCAAAAATGATTAAGATCATAAACACATGTTAGTTCAAACAATCATGTTGTCAGAAAAAAAATTGTTGGCCCTAATTTTTGTCTTCTTGAACACAGTACAAGAATCCAAAAACCCGGGTGTGAGAGCTTTAGAACCCCCCTGATCTAGGGTTGACGACAACGGCGGTTGCGGAACTTTTCGGGGAGTTTTTATCAGGTGCTTAGGGTTTTCCTTCAGAGGGGAATAAATAGGAGAAAGGGCGACGCCGGTGGGCCACCTGGGTGGCCTCACCACGCCCATGCGCGGCCAAGGGAGGGCGCGCCTGGCTATGGTTAGGGCCCCCTGGTTCCCGTCTTTGAGTCATATTTGGACTTCTGGATGCTTCCGGGGAAATAGAAACTTCGGGATTCGTGGGGTCCTAATTCCGAGAATATTTCCAGAACAACTTTTCTGAAATAAAAAAACAGCAGAAAACAGGGAACTCGCACTTGGCATCTTGTTAATAGGTTAGTCCCGGAAAACGTGTAAAAATGCTATAAATAAGGGAGAAAACATGTAGCAATGGGCATAATATCAACATGGAACATCAGAAATTATAGATACGTTGGAGACGTATCAGTAGTCATTTTAGCAAGACTAGAAACATGATAAAAAATGTCAACTAGAATAAGAACTAATTTTTTTTGTTTTTGATAAAGAGAAGCAAACAAGATAAAATAAAATAAACTAAGAAAAATTAAAAGAAAGTAAAGAGATTGGAAATGGGAGACTCCCCTTGCAGAAATTCTCGTCCTCCCAGGCAACGGTGCCAGAAAATAGCTTGATGGTGCAGGTCTAGCACTCGTTGGGAAAACCCAAGAGCAAGGTATGATGAGCACAACAGCAGTTTTCCCTCGGAAAGAAACCAAGGTTTAATCGACCAGTAGGATGAAGGAGTAACTTCACAAGGTTGATGCATCTGAGATGGCATGGCGCACTACCGGTTCAGCAGCAACGTGGAACCTACACAACACAAACAATTCACTTTGCCCCAACGAAGCAGTGAGGTTGTCAATCTCACCGGTTTTTCTGATAACAAAGAGGTTAAATGTATGGTGTGGAAAACAGTAGCAGCAGTGTGAAAACTGTGGAAGTAGTGTGTGTATTATCAATATGAGAAAATGGACCGGGGTCCACAATTCACTTGTGGTGTCTCTCCATAAAAGATAAATAACAAGTGTGGCGAACAAATTACAGCTAGGCAATTGACAGAATTGAAGTCTGCACCGTAGTGCATATGCAAGATATAAGATTACTATGTGATTCATGTGGGCTCTACAACAAAATACATAGACCTTCATCCAAATTCATCTATGACTAATAATCCACCCACCGAATATCATCTTAACAAACATTGGGTATTAAGTTGCGAGCAACAGATAATCGCAGTAAGCAAAGTGTGTAATGTAAACAATGTAAACAAAGTAAACACCATTGTTTTCTCCCTAATGGAAACAACACATCCTCCACCCGTCACGTTTCTATCACTCGAGCACAGATGCAAAGCAGGCATGAACCCACTATCGAGCATAAATACTCCCTCTTGGAGTTACTAGCATCTACTTAGCCAGAGAATCTACTAATAACGGAGAGCATGAAAGATCATAAATAACATATGTATGAAGATAACATGATAGATTGATAATCAGAATACATAGCATTCAACATTCATCGGATCCCAGCAAACACAACATGTAGCATTACATAAAGATGATCTCGACCATGTAGGGCAGCTCACGAGATCTAAACATGAGGCATAAGGCTTGTGCCAATGCACCGTCACTTAGCACGTTATCATATGTCTAATAAAAACTTAAGAAACAACAAGTACAATGCATTGTATCTTAGGTGTTGTATCTAAAATAATGATTTTGGGCTCATGCATGCATATAATTGGGCTAGAGCCACTTTTTTCCTATGTCCACGTACCAAGGTTGTATCTTAGCTAAGATACAACCCCACTATCTCTCTTCATTAACTATAGTGTCACATAAGCAAAATCCCTATGAAACCGCGCTAAAAGATTTGCAATTGCACAGGCCTAAAGTGGATAATACAACCACCTCGATACTGCTATGGACCCGTAGTCCAGGGATGAACTACTCACGCATCACTTCGGAGGAGGGCATGGTGGTGTAGACCCCTCCGGTGATGAATTTCCCTCCCTACAGGGTGCCGGGGAGAACTCCAGATGCCTCCTTATCTTGGGATGACGATGACGGCAGCCTCGGGTGTTTCTCGGGAAAAAGTGGAATATTTTTAGGGTTCACGTATCGGGGGGATTATATAGGAGAAAAAGAGATAGCGGTGGATGCCCAAGGGGCCGACACCACCCCACGGCGCGGCCAGGTGGGCGCGCCGCCCTGTGGCCCCCCTTGGGGCCTCTTCGGGACTCCGTAGAACCTTCGGGATTTCTAAGACTTCCGGGCTTCGAATTTTCCAATTCCGCAAATATTTCCAGAACAACTTTTCTGAAACTAAAAATAGCGGAAAACAGGGAATTGGCTCTGTTGCATCTTGTCAATAGGTTAGTCCCGGAAATCGATAAAAATGACAAAAAGTGTATAGCAAACATGTAGGAAATAACATGAAAACAACATGGAACATCAGAAATTAAGGATGTGTTTATGACGTATCAATGCCCATGCTTCCGGAATCATATCAGCCGAGAGGGCCTTGAGAATATCTCTCCGGTCGGAGGGGAAAAATCCCATCTTGATTATCCACATCACGTGGCTTGCTTCTCATCGACCCGAACTCTGCCTTTATAACTGCCTTGTCACGGAACAGTGTTTTACATAACCTAAGTCGGTGATCCACAACTCGGATTGTGCGACAACCTAAGGTCTAAGGATTACATTGATTGAGACATGCAAATGAATTCTTACTCGTTGCATCTCAATATGGGTCAGTCCGACATCTGTGTAAGTTGGAATGGCATCGCCATGCCCATGACAAGTGGAGCCGAGGCATCAGCCAACATTCATATTAGTCTAGGTTTTGTTTCCAGCACAACCTCAATGACCAAGGACAATTTAGCATGAAGGACATGAATACATAGTTCGATAATCGAATCACGTATGTAATGATATATATCAGATGTTCCAAACAAGGACAACTTAGTAAGTTTATGAATAGATTGGGAATTACATCATACATAATTGCCTCTAGGGCATATTCCCAACAGGGCTATATGAGATCTTCCTTTTGATGCAACCCCATGGAAAGATACCTAAACCCATATAGATATAGCACACACAAATATCATGGGTTAGTTGAGAAATCTAATTGCACAATTACTTACCCTACCATGAAACCACATGGTACATCTTCTAGCTTTTTGAGTTTATCAACTTTAATCATCTCTTAGCACTTTGCGTTGATCAACCTTGTATGTTTTCTTCTCACTTCAATATAATGATGTGTTTAAGGTAAACATGAATGTTCACACAATATTATTTTTCAAGAAATACTTGCAATATGCTCAACTATCTCATGAACATTCTTCGGATAATCCCATGAATAGAACCTTGGTCATCACTTGATCATCTTGAATCCAACACTTGGACATCAAGAATTACCTATGGATAAACTCTACAAGTATAACTCAATTCAACCATTAGTGCATAGTGATTGTTAATTAATTACCGAAACCACACATGGGGCACCATGCTCTTTCAGAGGGTTTTTCACTTTATTTGATTTTTTTAAAGGTCAAAATGGCTACTATGACTCACTACAACGGGACAGAGCTTTGGTAACGCAATCGTGTAACACATAGTAAAATATGTTACCGAAAAAGTTCTAGTAACACGTCATTTGGGCTACGTCGAACGATAGTAACACCAACTATACAAGGCCTACAAATGTGTTACATGAATATTGACCAAGTAACATATAAATCTGGTAGGTGGGAAAGTGTTACATGAATATTGACCGAGTAACATATAAATCTGGTCGGTAGGAATGTGTTACACCGATATTGGCACGGTAACATATAAATATGGTCGGTGAAAATGTGTTACAAGCTTTGGCGAGAGTAACACGTGATTATAGGGGGGAATAGAAAAAATAAATGTTGCATGTGCGTATAACCACTACCTTAACGCATTGGGGGCAGCTACGAACATGATTTTTTTAATAGAAATTATAAATAGTTTTTTCTCGCAAATAACAAAACAATATATTGTTCGATTTACCAAACTATTTTGACCCGAGTTTCAGTAAATACCATATATACCAAATTTTACGTTAATTTTATGACGACTCAAGGACCGTACATGCCAAAGGAACTCACTTTTATTGACGATATAAATTTAATAATTGGCATCAATACTCATGAAGGAACGGAAAGAAACCATTATTATTGAACTGCACATTAGTACAACTAAAAGCTTCAATCAAGTACTAGCCGGTAGGTTTAGCACACTAGTGTTGTAGTAGCATGAACGGAGAAAAGATTGTGCTAATAATATATTTCCCTGGACATCAGCCATACCCTCATTGTAGTACACCCCCAGTATCGTCCGTAGCGGCAACTCTGGTTAGTTGAACAACAAAATTATTACAACATGATATTTACAAGAAAATAGGCAGCAGGCTCCCATCTTAAGATCCAACAGACATGGCGACAAGACGGCTGGTGCCCAGCTGCAAGTGCAGAGCACAAAAGTCAGGCCAACAAAAACAGCTAGCACCCAGCTACAAATGCAAGACACAGGTCACATGCATAGGTTGGTTCGTAAGAACAAGGAAGAAAACATCCATTCAAAAAAGAAGAAGTTCAGTTCATAAATCAAAACATCCATTCAAAAAAGGAAGAAGTTCAGTTCATAAGATGAAAAATCTGACATAATACTTTATCGAAAAATAGTCTATTTATTCCAAACAAAAATTTGTCATACATCAGGTTCAAATTGAAAAACTACGGAAACATAAAAGTCCGTGGATAGAACACATAGATTCATCCATCTCAGTTCAGATCAATCCTTCTAATCTCCACTCGGAAATTTTCCTGAAAAATAAGATTCAAGGATTCGCTTGAGCAAGCAAATTTAAAATCATAAGAGTTGAATTGAATTCAATACATGTATGGACTTTAATTGTAATATACTGTTAACTTAATATATTATAGTAGAAAATGAGAGTCAGGTTTTTTTGAAGCAGGAGTAATGTTGCCAGAGTGCTCGGCAGATCAAGGGCTTCTCATAGCTTTAGATAACAAGCACTTACAGAGCTTCAGCAAACAAGTAAAAATCACGAGGCCAAGTATAGAGCTACTGCTACATCTCTTAACAATGAACTTTTTCAGCCATGGATGACATTTTGCATGATATTATCAACCAAGTCTCAGGACCGTAAGTATGAAGTACTAAAAATTATCATAATCCGCAATGGTAACATCAATGAAAAATATAGAACGAGAAACTGAAAAGCAATAAGGAAAAATAAAAATTGGGTTTATATGTTGGATGGAAGACCTCATTCCTTCGAATTATGAAGGGTTGTAAGCTCATTTTACGCAAACGGAAGATACATGTAAAACCAAAAGACCTGCAAAAACATAAGATGATTGTTAATGTCCAGCAAACTCAGTTTTTTTCTTCGGGTAAAATGACACTGTCGAGACATCGTAGTAGAATTCATAGATGGGGGTGCCATGAGACTACCGATAGAGAAGTGGGGGGACGTGATCGTATGATGAACAACGACATAGGGTTTTACCCAGGTTCGGTACGTCGCAATTAGGCGACGTTCCTACTCCTGCAATCTCACTATTCAGGAATAAAGCCTGGAGCAAATAGAGTACAATGTGAGGTTAGGTTTAGCTACTAGACAAGGATCAACCTCTCGGCGAGTTAGCCTCTAGCTTCTTGTCTATCTTTCTTATCTCCCGTCCGTGTTTATATAATAGCCGGATTAGGGCTTACAGAAAAGGAAACCTAGAAGACTACGGTATGTGCTAACTTGGAAAGCAAGGAATCCGCCTTGTACTCCAAACCGCACCACGTGGGCCGTGGTCCGGGTTTTTCTAGAATCCGGCTTCCGTGCGTCAGTTTACTGGGCCGCCCAATGGACCATGATCCATTACCATTTAGGCCACCCGGGTAATCCGACACTTTAGAGTACCATCTGATATACCCCTAATTGGTATATAACCGATAGTAGCCCCCAAGAAGGATTAAGCCTTCGATTCGCCACCTTTCGTTATATTTGCATTCTTTCCGAGAAATACTGGCTTTCTGTCTTGATTCTTCTTTTCCCTTAAACCATGCTATAACACGAAACTCGGATTTCGGAAAAGCCGGCTTTTCTTCCACGAACCTTCGTGGAGAAGGAACCTCTTACGTCAACACTTTAATCATGCTGACGTCAGGGACGTCTGGGTTTTGAGTGTGAAACCCTGAAACGTATATCTGACAGATTCTCGCGGGAAACGAGGAGATAGCAATAATCACCCGTCGATTCATTTCCCGGAATTTCCAGCGAGTGACACGCGTTGATCATCCAACGGTCAAAAAGGCCGTTAGCACGTATCGCGATGGACTTCTGGCTATAAATAGCCAGCTTCATCCCCTCCGGCAAACCTTCCACTCCCCTGTCTTCAAGCCTCAAGCGCAAAGCACCCGAGCCACAGTGAGCAGAGCAAACGCTCGAGCACACGCTCGCAACTGCGCCGTTCCCAGACCTCGTCAGAGAGCACAGAGTCCTCATCGCGCCGCCCGGAAATGGAGTCTCCACGCGCCTCTCCGGATCGTTCTGTCACCGCCGAGATAGACGAGATAATCAATACCATGGATCCCATGGTGGATTCGCCTCTCCGCGCCACCGGCGACGAGCCGGAGAAGACTGCCGGCAGCCAGGACCGCGAGGATCCACCTCTCGCGGCTGCAAATCTGGCCGCGTCCTCTTCTGCGCCATCTCAGCCGCTCGCTCCCGAGACAGCGGAGGAGAAAGTTCTTCTGGTTGGAGAAGAACTTGCCGCTGCGTCCGCCGCCGCCGGAGCCGAAGACGAAGGCGAAAGTGCCGGCAATTGGAGCCAGAGCAGTATTCCCCCTTCTCTTCTTACGACAATGGAGAAGGAGGAAATGATAGCGAAAGGCAAATGGCAGAGCGGGGAGGAAGAGTCCGAGCCCCTTCCTATGGCCGGAGAGCGGGTCCTGCTCACATCTCATATCTTACGAGGTATGGGTTTTCCGCCGTCCGCCTTCTTCCTCCAGGTACTAAACCATTATCACATCCAACCCCACAATTTGCCACCCAACTCCATCCTCTACTTAGCCTGATTTCAGGATCTTTTCGAAGGGTACCTAGGTTTAGCTCCTAGGTTAGATTTCTGGCAATATTGCTTTGGGGTTAAGCGAAACCCTTCCGAGGGCGCACTCCCGACTTACGGGACCATTTCCTTTACCCTGTGTAGATTCAGGGAGGATTGGTTCCCCAAGATCAAGACCTCGGAATCCGTCAAATTCTGGACGGATTCCTTCTTCTATCATCTGGATGTTCCGTTTCCCGGAAAATCCACCGGAATTCCACCTTTCGCCAATACCGCTGCCATTCCCCAAGAAAACTGGGGAACAGAAGCAGTGCAATCTCTGCCGCCGGACCTTCTCAGGATTAAGCGGCGCATCGCAAAGCTTGTCACCTCCAATCCCCCTCTAACCGACATGGATACAGTTCTATGTTGTATAGAAAGGCGAATTCAGCCTTTGGCTGACCATGGTTCCCGCTTTTTGTGCGACTACACGGGAGCCGCTGACGCTATGCGGACGACGAACAAGTCTTTGTCAGCGAAAGACTTGCCAAAACGCGTAAATCAATTGGTCGCCTCGCGCGATCAATATGAGGAAAGTCGGCCGATATATACGGCATCTAACCCGGCCCCAAAGGTACATCTTTCACATTTTGGGTTCGTATTCTTTTTTCTTTCTCGGATTTTTATTTTAACCCGTCCTTTGTCTTTTTGACAGATCCTTGAGCTCCGCGAGTCGGATCTTGCGACTGACGCTGAGTTGGACGCATTGCGTGCCAACTTCGCTGGTGGACGTAAGCGCAAGAAGATTTCCGCCTCCTAGGAAGTGATCGATCTTGACGGTGTCCCCGTCGTTACCTCCAGGTTTGTTATCTGGGTTTTCTCGATTTATCGGAATTTCTTCACTTGTCTCAGAAATTTAACTTTCTGGTACTTCGATTTTTTAGCCTGGCTCCCTCATCTTTGAAGCCTAAGATGCTAAAGAGGCTTAAATCTGTGGCCAACAGAGGTCCACACCCTTCTCCTGCAACCGCCCCAGATACCCCAGTAGCCGCTGCAGAAGAGCATACTTGTCGAGACATCGTAGTAGTTTTCATAGACGGGGGTGCCGTGAGACTACGGGTAGAGACGTGGGGGAACGATATCGCGTTGAAGACAAAGACAAGGGCTTTACCCAGGTTCGGTACGTCGTAGTAATACGACGCTCCTACTCCTGCAATCTCACTATTCAGGGCTAAAGCCTGTGTATACAATTACAATGTCAGGTTAGGTTTAGCTATTCGCTGAGGATCAACTTCCCGGCAAGTTAGCCTAGAGCTTCTTGTCCCCCTCAATCTAATCTCCTGTCTGGCTTTATATAATAGCCGGGTTAGGGCATACAGAATAGGAAACCTAGAAGACTACGGTAACTTCTAACTTGGAAAGTAAGGAATCCGTCTTCTCCTCCAAGCCAGATCACGTGGGCCGTTATCCGGGTCCTTCTAGAATTCGGCTTCTGTGCGTCAACTTACTGGGCCGCCCAACGGACCATAGCCCACTACCACTTGGGACACCCTGGTAATTCGGCACTTTAGACTACCATCTGATATACCCCTATTCAGTATATATCCGACAGTAGCCCCCAAGAAGGATTAAAACTCTGATTCGCCGTCTTTCGTCAATTGTATATTGTCCGAGAAATATGGGCCAGCAGTCTTGATTCTTCTTATCCTTCTTTGAAAAGAGATGGTAACGTAAAACTTGGAATTCTGAAAATCCGGCTTTTCTCACACGATCCTTCGCGGAGAAGGAACCTCTTACGTTAGCGCTTTAATCCTGCTGACGTAAGGGACGTTTGGGTTTTGAGTGAGAAACCCAGAAACATATCTCTGACAGATTCTCGCGGGAAACAAGGAGATAGCCATAATCACCCTGTCGATTCATTTCCCGGATTTTCCGGCGAGTGAAACGCGTTGATCATCCAACGGTCAACAGAGCCGTTAGCACGTATCGTGACGGATTTCCGGCTATAAATAGCCTTCTTTGTCCTCCCGTTACACCTTCCGCAACCACTCGAACGCCATTACAGCGCCCAAGCTTCCAGCAGAGAGAGAGCACTCCCGAACGCACGTCGCGCTCAGAACGTCACCGGAGACGAGCTGCGCCGCCACCTGATGGCATCCTCACCGTCTTCCCCTGTCCGCACTGTGACGCGTGACATCGAGGACATCATCAATGACATGGATCCGCAGCTGGATTCCCCAACGCGCGCTGGCGGCGAGCCGGTAAAGACCATGGGTTCCGCGGCGGACGGAAGGAATCCTTCCGCCGCCGCCGCGGATCTAGCGGGCTCAAGTTCCGCGCCCTCTCCGCCGTTTGCTCCTGAAACGGCGGAGGAGAAGATCACGCTTCTCGGCGACGAGCTCGCCGCTGCAGAAGCTGCTGCGTCCGCCGCCGCCGGAGCGGACGAAGAAGTGGAAACTGCCGGCAACTGGGTTGCCTGCAGCATTCCCCCATCCCTCCTTCCAAACATGGAAAAGGAGGGGTTGGTTCTGAAAGGGAAATGGCGGCTCCCGTAGGACGAGAACGAACCTATGCCAAACGACGGTGAAAGGGTTCTTCTCTCCTCCCATCTCCTAAGAGGTATGGGTTTGCCAGCTTCTGCCTTCTTCCTCCAAGTTCTCTCCCACTATAACATTCAACCCCATAACCTGCCACCCAATTCCATTCTTTATATGGACGGCTTCTAGGCCCTCTTCGAGGGTTTCCTAGGCATAGAACCTAGGTTAGAATTCTGGTTATATTGTTTCGGGGTTAAGCGGAACTCTTCGGAGGGCGCACTCCCAACTTGCGGGACCATCTCCTTTACTCTTAGGAGGTTTAGGGAAGATTGGTTCCCCAAGATTAAAACCTCGGAATCCGTCAAATTCTGGACGGGTTCCTTCTTTTATCATCCCGGTGTCCCTTTCCCGACAAAGGCCATCGGGGTTCCACCTTTCTCAAACACTGCTGCTGTTCCCCAAGAAAATTGGGGAACAAAAGCCGTCCAAGTTCTGCCGCCTGATCTTCTAAGGATCAAGCGGCGCATCGCCAAGCTTACTTCTTCTAATCCGCCTCTAACCGGCATGGACACAGTCCTTTGCTGGTTGGACAGGCGGATTCAGCCATTGGCTAATCATGGTGGTCGTCTTCTTTGCGACTACACCGGCGCCAAGGACAAAATGCGGACAACCAGCAAAGACTGGGCCGCGAAGGAACTGAGGCGGCGCGTGAACCAGTTGGTCGCATCACGCGACCAATACGAAGCGAGTCGGCCGATGTATACGGCCGACAATCCGGCTCCCAAGGTATTTTTTCCTTCATTTGGGTGGAATTTTGCCATTCTTTCTCGGATTTTTCGCTTCTAACACCGATGTTTCTTTTCGACAGATCGCTGAACTTCCAGACTCAGAGCTGGCCTCCGAAGCTGAACTGGATGCATTGCGCGCCGCCTCTTCTGGTGGGCGCAAGCGCAAGAAGGTTTCCTCCTCTGAGGAAGTCATCGATCTTGACGGAATTCCCGTCGCCACCTCCAGGTTAGAACATCTGGGTTACTTTCTTTTGTCGAAGTTTTCTTTCGTCTTCGGAGTTTTAACTTTTTCCGGGCTTTCATTTCTTGCCTTTAGCCTGCCTCCCTCCACCTTAAAGCCAAAGAAGCTGAAAAGGCACAGGGCTGTGTCCAGTAGAGGCGCTCAACCTTCTCCCGTCATCGCCCCGGACACACCGTCCACGATGGCGGAAGAGCATGCTACAACCCCCACCACCAAGTCGTTGGAGCCCAGCCAGCCTGTTGTGTCGGACACGGACACGAGGGAAAGGGCGGCTCCAGAGGTGGGAAATTCTTCTCGGACAATCGATGAAGAGATTCCCACCTTTGACAAGGAATTCAAGAATCTCAACGACGGCCTGAGCGCAGCCGGAATTCTTTTTGCGGAGTACGCAAAAGAATTCAATGAAAACTTGGCGGGGTTGCAGCGAATGAGCCAGGTATTTAACTCTAGCCCCCAAGCATTAAACAAAATGCATACTTTTTTCCTTGATGCTTTTTAGTCATTCTTTTCCTTGTCATGTTCCAGCAAACCGCTGAATCCATTAACATGGAAGTTTTCAATAAGCTCTCCGTCAAGAATAAAGAAGTTAGAAATCTTCTTTCTATTCTTGAGGGGAACGAGTCGGAATTGGCATCGTCTCAGCTGCAGCTGAATGAAACAGCAGGTAAACTTTTTCCCTCTGAAGTTTTTGACTCGGATTTTTGTCTAAGTACTTTTCCGGGACTTTTACTAACTCGGAATTTTTCCTTGCTTTCCAGCTGCTTTGGCTAAGGCCAAGCAAATTGCTGAAGATGCCGGCAACGCCGAGTTTCTCCGAAAGGAGAATTTGGACCTTCACAAGGATCTTGTGAAGGCTCAAAAAGATCTAGAAGCCAGCAATCTGGCCCTTGGAATTTCCCAATCCAAGGCTTCCGAACAGGCAGAGAAGGACCAGCCCACCATTCGGGACCTGGAAAATGCTCTAAACCTTCGCCTGGAGGAAGGCTCCGAAATTGACAAGCTTGTCGGTAAGTTTTACTTCATTTACCATTTTTCCAAGTCTTGCTATGTTTCTCTGCTTTTTTACTTAACCTTCTTGATTGTTTTTTCTGAAAAAAAACAGGAGATAGCCCAGATCTCTCTCGGATTGATAGAATCCGAGCCTTTGGGAAGACGTGGACTGCGATCAGAGCTGCTGGCATGCAGCTGGTCAACAAGTTCCTTCCCACAAGGACTGGGGAGTTCTCAGAAGTTGAGAAACTTCCGGGTGCCATCATGGAGGTGGCGGAATCCAAGGAATCCATCCTACGCTCCGCTGCGCGGGGTGGTGCGCGCATGGCACTCGGCCTTATGCGCATGCACTACCCTGGTGCAAAGTCTTGGCGCGTGGCTTCCGGTATCCCTCAAGGATACACGGAAACCCAGCGATCTACAATCTTTGAGGAAATCAAAGGCCACGCCACCAAGATAGCCTCTATGGTGAATATCTCCAACACTTATCCAGAAGAGGAGATCCCTGAAGCCCCCGAGAATGATAGCAGCGAAGAAGACTCGGATGCTTGAAGGGCTGCCTTCGACCTGGATGGTGAAAGTAGACAATAGGAGCATTACTGGACTTTTACAATGTAATTCATATTGTAATGCTTCTATTCCTTTTGTATAAACGAGAACTCCGCCTTTTGCAGCTTATGAATTATGAAATTCTTTGCAAGGTTTTTCGGGTATTTAGTATTCCTTTATCTTCTAAGTTCTCTGGTTTATATGCTTTAATTGTCCTTAGTGTTTGAAATGGCTCAATAGTATTATGAAGCATCATGCCGAGTAACTGGGTATAACCAATCAGTTTAGACTCGGAAACATGGATCATACTAAAGGCATTTTTACTAACTAGCTCCAGTGACCCAACACATAAACAATCAGATGATGCTTAGAGAAAAGTAAGGAATTTTTTGAATGAAACTTGGGCACGCAGGCACAATCCAAGTTTCCTTTAGCCGTTAGTAGGCTGAAAATCATTCAGTTTTAAACGCCGAGCACGCAGGCACAATTCGGGTTAACATTGAGTATTTTGTAAGATCATTGGGAAATAGATAAGGTGGAATCATGCTTTGTACTATAATGGAACTTGTAAAAACATGGATATCAAAATTCCGACAACTTTATTTCATGATCTCAAAAGATGTTTACTTAGAAATTGAACTAAGTATAGAAGGGACGTAACTGCTGGATGCTCCAAGGCCTCTTTGTCTCTCCTAGTTCATCATCTATCTTTCTCTTTCTTTTGCGATTCGGCTTCTCGAGATCGTCTTCCGTATCTCGAATATCGACAAGATAGCATGATCCATTTTTCATGGCTTTACTGATGACATATGGTCCTTCCCATACTGGGGCCAGTTTGTGCTTCCTTTGCTGCACCAATCTCAGCACTAGGTCACCTTCTTTAAAAGAACGATGCCTGATTTTCCGACTATGATAACGTCGTAAACCTTGATGGTAGATGGCGGATCTTTGAAGCACAAGCTCTCGTTCCTCTTCTAAGAGATCGACGGCATCCTGTCGTGCTTCTTCGGCATCCGAGTCATCGAAATCCTGCACTCTTGGGCTGTCATGGAGCATGTCCGTTGGAAGAATAGCTTCCGCACCATAAACTAGGAAAAATGGGGTTTGCCTAGTTGACCTATTTGGCGTCGTTCGAATACTCCAAAGCACGGAAGGTAGCTCTTCTACCCATGCTCCAGCTGCTCTGTGAAGAGGAGATTCGAGTCTTGGGCGTATTCCTTGCAGGATTGAGCTATTCATTCGCTCAACCTGTCCATTGGATTGCGGGTGTGCCACAGATGCTAGATCTAGGCGAATTCCCGTTTGTCGGCAATATCGTGCCAACTCTCCGATAGAGAAATTTGTCTCGTTGTCGGTTATTATGCTGTGTGGAACGCCATATCTCATGACTATGTCAATGATGAAATTTCTGGCAGTTACACCGTCAAGCTTTTTGATGGGTTTGGCCTCCACCCACTTGGTATACTTATCCACTGCTACGAGTAGATGTGTAAGTCCGCCTCGCGCAGTTTTGAACGGTCCCATCATATCTAGCCCCCAGACCGCAAACGGCCATGTAATGGCGATAGTTTTGAGTGCTTGGGCCGGCATATTAGTCTGCTTGGCGTAATATTGACACCCTGCACATGTGTTAACTATGTGCTCGGCATCTGTCTTGGCTGTTAGCCAGAAAAACCCAGCACGGAATGCTTTTTTGACTATGATTTTTGATTGAGCATGATGTCCGCAATCTCCGGCATGGATTTCTTCCAGTATTTCTCGTCCTTCTTCCGATGAGATACACCGCTGAAAAATTCCGGAAGTACTGCGTTTATACAGGCAATTGTCAATTACCACATATCCTTTGCATCGACGCTGTATTTGTCTTTGCAAGACTTCGTCTGCTCCTTTCGGATACTTCTGATTGACTAAGAAGTTTAAATATGGAATTGTCCAGTCCGGGTTGACGAACATAACTTCAATTGACTCGGAAGCCAGAGGATAGTCAATATCTCCACCTTTTATGGATGGCTCGTGCAAATGGTGGACGAATACACCTGGTGGTAGGATTTTTACCCTCTCTGGCCCCATGAGGGCTAACGCATCCGCGTTCCAATTTTCCTCCCTTTTGACGTGGAGTACTTCAAATCCAAAGAAACAGATGGCGAACTCGTCCACTGTTCTCCGGTATTCGGCCATTATAGGGATTTTTGCGTCTCAGGTTTGGTTAAGCTGATGCTGTACCAAATCCGAGTCGCCGTAGCACAAGATGCGCTTTACTCCTATTTCTTTTGCAGTGTGCAAGCCATGAAGCAGAGCTTCGTATTCTGCCACGTTATTGCTGGCGTTGAAGTGTATTTGCAATACGTACTCCATTGTGTCTCCCTTAGGGGATTTTAAGACTACACCAGCTCCAGCGCCCTCCTTCATCTTGGATCCGTCAAAGTGCATGTAACATCCCAAGTATGAAAAACACCATTAGAATGTTTGCTCCTTGTTAATTTATGTTTTGCATCATGTCATCATAAGCATTGCATTTGTTTTCATTTGTTTTTCCATTTGAATTTCAAACCAAAATTCAAATCCTTGTTTCATACTTGTTCTGTTACAATTTTTTCAAATAAAACTTTCAAATCAAACCAACTATTTGTTTCCATTAAACTTAAAAGTTCAAACTATTAACTTGCTCCTTTCAATAATTCAATTAATACCAAAATTTCTCAAATGCATTTAAATTACAAACAGCAACCAAATTTAAATTTATGAAAAACAGAAAGTTGCACACTTGTGCTTTTGTGATAAATAACTCATAAAAATTATCCCCACAATTTTTCTCTATCCCAAAACCTATCTTTTTCTTCCCTTTTCTTCTTCTGCAAAAAAAAAAAAAAAACAGAAGTATAAAACAGAAAAACAAAAAAAAAAGAGAGGGGAGAGGGCAGGCCAGCCAAGTGGGCTAAGCCCACCACACCTAACCCCAGGCCCAGCCCACCTTCTCCCCCATCCCCTACCTCTGTACGGCGCGACATCGGAGATGTCCACGTCGAACAGGCAGGAGATGGGACGGCCATCAGAGCGCCTCCCCCTCCTTTTAACCACGCCCACGGGCTCCACCCCGTGCCCTAGCACTCCTCTCCCTCCTCCATCTCCACCGCCGCCGTTTTTCTTCCTCCTCCTTCCTCTTTCTTCTCCCTCTCTGCTCCCTGCACCACCTCCACCGAACACCACCGCGGCAACAGCCGGCGATCGCCGTCGCCGTGATGCTTCTCCGAGCAGGTTGATCGCGAGAATCGACTCCCCGCGACGCCACCTTCCTCCTCGACACCGCAGCTGGATACGGGAGCAACTGGATCGCCGCCGCCGTCTCCTCCTGTCGCCGTCGCTACTGTCCCCGTCGTCCTCCTCCTCCTTCCTCCCCACGATGAGCACGTCACCTCGTTCCCCTCCTTCCTTCCCTCTCTGCATCTCGACATCACGCGCACGTACACCTCCCCGCATACGCACATGGGCGCACAGCAGCAGCAGCGCTGCAGTCGCCGCCGGCGACCACCGTGTTCCTCTGTCAGGTTCAAAGTCTGAACCTTGTTGGTTCAGTTTCAGTTAACCACGAGCTGCACCTCAAAACCCCGTGCGATCCTCCTCTGTCACGATTCAGCAGCGCAGCGCAGTGGCTAGGCCACCCCGTGCGCGCCGCGAGGTCGCGGGTTCAATCCCCCCCGCGCGCACGAATAAAAACCTCTTTTTCGCTTCGCTGCCACGCACGCCTCCTGGCCCCACCTGCCATTGGCAGTGGTGGCCACGCCAGCACACACCCGCACGCCACGCAGCGCCAGCTGGGCGCTGGCCCACTGCCAGCGGCCCAGGGCTGTTCTGCCATGCGTACACAAAGTCCCAGGGGCCTGTCTGGAATTTCTTTTTCGCACCTAGGCCCCTGGATTAGAATTAAAACTATTAAAATTGCAGAATAGCCCATGAATTTCAAATGCAAATAACTTTGACATTTTAAATCCAAATCTAATAAATAAAATATGTTTTCCAATCAAAATTTCCTAAACTTTTCAAATATGCAACCTGTTTACTAATTTGAACAAATACAAATTATGTTATTTTCTATACTTTATTTAATTCCTTTAACATTGTTCAAAACATAACTAAATCAAATTAAACTCAAATTTGATTTGTAAGACATGTTTTCAAACGAGAAAAATGTAATCTTTTCAAATATGAATTTTATTTAATATTTTGAACAAACAAAATTCAAATAATTTTAATACTTGAATTAAATTCATTTAAATCTTGTTCAAACTTGTTTAATTCATAACTAATTCATTTTAATTCCAAATTCAAAAAGTAATACATGTTTTTCAATCAAAATTAAATGCTCTATCCAAATATGCAATAATAACAACATCTTGAGAAACTAAATCTTGCACTAAATTCAGTACTGATTTTTAGTCAAATAAAATGCCAAAAGCCATAATTAAATATTTACAACCCCAAATTTGGCAAATAAAATATCTAGTTGAAGCTAATTTCATTTCCTAGCTGTTTCTATCATCTCTCATGCATTTAATCCACTTTAACCAATGTTTAGTTGTATTTCATTTAATTCTCAATTAATGCACATGGGCTTTTCCATATGCAATCCCAATTGCATATGGGCCCATTTAATTATGTTACCATGTCAACTAGCTTATCTTTGATGCATCAATTAAATTGTCATGCATCATCCCATGTTTGTGCATTATGCCATGTATTGATTGTTTGTCTCTCTGCGCTGTTTGTTTGCTTCTTCTCGAATAGACGACGACGTTGAGACAGACGAGGTTTACGACACTACTTCTGAGGAGTTAGCCCAGTACCAGGCTACTGAGTTTGCAGGCAAGTATTCACTCACATGAACCATTGTGTCCTTTCTACACTGGATACCGATACTTTCCGTTGTCTATCCTGCTAGCCTTAAGATTCGTTGCTTGTGTTCCGATCCTATCACATGTTATCCTGTAACCCTGATATGGCCTCACCTCCACACATATAACCCTGTTGCTTGTTGCCTGTGTCTTACTAGCATGCTTAGGGTTGTTGTGCTTGAGTCTGATGTCTGTTACTTCTTTTACCATATTTATTATGTTCTATGGGCTCGATGTTTAAAAAACAACCTGTTAATGTTTTTGGGTAATAATAATTTGATGATAAGGCACCGGTAGGAGGCCCGGCGTGGTTTTGAGGCCTGCTAGTGTCGAACTTAATTAGGAAAAGGGTCTTGTCTACTAATCCATGATGAGCGCACTAACCGCATGTGGGAAGCGTGTATGGGCGCCCCCCTCAATTTGATTCGATTCACATCTCGTCCAAATCGCCACACTTAGTTCGGGCTTTCCATTTGATGCATGCATATGCAGGTGCGAACCCGAGGCCAGGGTGGAACTTTTGTAGTCGGCATTTAGGGCGGCGTGGTCTTCCAGTGCTATGAGGGTCCCCCTTTTCTTCGTGGGGGCTCGATTATCCACGCACGCACAACACGTGGTTCTTTGGGCTTGATGCAAAGAAGAGTTGGGTTGGGTTGAGTGCCCCGCTTGGTGGAAGGGCCTTTCCATCTGGCGGGTTATTCTTACGTGTACGTCCAAATTGGTGCATCCCTGCAGGGTTAAATCTTCTCGAGAAGCCGTGTTGTCCGCGGTTATGGATGACTTGGTGAAAGTGTTGGCTAACAAGTACTCAGACAACTTACACCTAACTATAATAACTTGACTAGTAATATAGATTACTTCCACCATAAGAATGATGTCACCCTAATCAACAGTGTGAGTTTCCTTGGGTTGCTTCCTTAGTAGGGGGTAACATTGGATGGGTTTGTTTGAGGTTAGTGGTAGTTGGTTACGATACGCTATCTTATCTTTTTCTGTTAGCCGGATGTTGTAGCGTGTCTCTGTAGTTGGTTACTGTAGCCCGCTGCCGTACTTTTGTATCACCTATTCTTCCGTTGAACCCAAAGCATCTGTACTTGGTGTTGCCGGGTACACCTTGGTATCTTGTGAGTCTTGCTTGCCAGTACTCGTCTGTACTGACCCCTTTGGGGCTGCGTGTTCTGCAGACTACGTTTCAGAGGATCCCCATGGTGGCTACTACGTGGAGTATGACGAGGCTGTTGACGAGTAGATAGCGGACCTGGGCAGGATCCGAGACTTCGTGGATGGCCTCCGTTTCCTTTTCGTTTCCGGCCTCTTAGGCCTATTTGGATCTTGTCTGTACTCAGACACTTTGGATGCTTCCGCTGTGATGTAATGATGACTTGTTGGGACATGTGTCCTCTGCATGATTGTATTTGCTATCTCTGCTCTAGTGAGAGCTATTTGCCACTTATTTCTATTTCTTTGTGTCTTAGAGATTTGTTGTGATATCACTTGTTCAAATGCCGTTGACGTACCATGTGTGTATGTTATGAAGTACGTCAATGGAAGTATTTGGATTTCTATGGGATGGTTTGCACCGACGATGGATATTAGAGATTGGTTGTCACACGTATACGTGTTGGCCTACTCGTAAGAGGTGCGGGTGCAGGTAGGCCCCGTAATCCAATCATCTACTGTTTAGCGGCCCGGTGAGTATCCTATAGAAGTCCGGGTGCGACAAATGGTATCAGAGCCTGTCTGCCCGTAGGATCCCTTTTACTGGTCGCAGTTGAGTCTAGAAACTATTTTGTAGCTATATAGGAAAAATGAAACGTGAGAGTAGGAATTCTGTTCTTTTATTTCTTTCCCCACCCACCCTCCCTTTTTCTGGTAAGGAAGTGCAACGTTGTTTTCTCTTCTCATCTAAACTTTCAAGTTAGGATTTCACGTATCCTGGTTTCTCTAGGATGGTTATATCTACTAGACCATAGGAATGGAGGTGGTTGTGACATGATTTATCATGTTGCCTACTCACGATTGAGAACGGAGGCGTGTAAGCCCCGGAAGCAGATCCTCTATTCCTTAAGCAGTAGATATTGATCCTTTAGAAGCCCGGATGGGTTTTCCGTAGTACCTCAGGAGTGTTTTGGTCTCGTGTTTCCTGAATGTTGCTTCGATATCCTGTTCTTCTCAACATCCTTTTCGTCCGTTGAAACCTTGTTGTTGCTTTCCACTTCAGTTCTTCTACCGGCGTCTAATCAAAGTTTCCCCGATCATCTGCAGATGGATCTCAGGTTCTACCCGCAGGTGGTCCGTATGACTCGTTGCGAGAGCACTGCCGGTTATCCGGAGATGCTGAGAGACATGGTCACTTATCTGGGGTTCCGTTGGGCACCAGAGTACCAGGTCTACGAGCAGCAGCGAGAGTTTGAGCAGACCTACTACCAGGCTATCGTCTACATTCTGTCAGATGATGGCATGAGCGTAGTTCACCGCTACGAGGCAGTGGGTTCCACAGTGGATATGGTTGTGCAGCAGGCAGCTTATGTGAGCCTCACCGTCCTTCGTGCTGACTACCGGGGATTTGACAATTCCATCTATCGCCACATCCCCCATGGTTACATCACTTCGGAGGGAGCTCACTTCACTCTCTACGACAACTTGGATGTTTACGAGCATGATAACTCCAGGCTGCACACCACCGCTCAATTTGTGAGACACAGTGACGCAGTTGCCAGCACACTATCTCAGGAGTTGGCTTCAGTCAGGGAGCAGCTCTACCTTGCTTTGACTCGTCTGGCGACTTACACCACAGACTTTGTTGGAGACGAGCGCTTTGCACGTTTCGATCAGCCAGTTGGGCGTCGTCTGCCAGATGCTGGAGGTTACGAGCCGATCAGAGGTCCACTCCTTAACCTTGGTGCTGGTTACACTGGGATTCCACGCTTTGGAGCACAGGGAGTCGACGCTACGTACTTCACCACGCCTAGAGTCGGTCTCAGACCACGTCAGATCTACGTGGATCGTTGTTCCACATACTTTCGTGGGCGTGCTCCTCACCGTACCTCTCGTCGTACTCCTAGCCGCCGTCCTGTGTGATGAGCATGGCAGTACCGATGTATCCATTCCTAGCTATGTTTAGTTATCCTTTGGCATTCGAACCATTTATGGTGTGTTGGATATTCTGATGTAATTGAACATGTGATGGTGTACCTGTTGGTTATCTATTCATGTGTCGGAATAATCTCTCTTTCGGTTGCCAAGTCTATCCCTTTCTATTGTTGTGCTAAAATGCATTTCCATTCAGGATGCCGCCAACAAGGAACAACACGCCTGAGCCACCGCCAATCGCGGAGCTGTTGGCTCAGATGACCCAAGTCATGACGCAGATGGCCCAGTTTCAGGCTAATCAGCACATCAACGAGACAGCTCCACGAGTCAGTATCAAGGAGTTTCTCAGGCTGGGCCCAAAAGCTTTCGTGGCCACACGCGGGCCTCTGGACGCTGATGACTGGATCCGTGAGATAGCCAAGGCTCTGGAGATTGCACACGTAGCTGAAGAAGACAAGGTCAAGTATGCCTCCTATCTGCTGAAGGGTCAGGCAGCTTCGTGGTGGGAAAATTTCCAGGCCATGAGAACTGGGATGCCAGTCACGTGGGATCGTTTCAAGGAAGCCTTCCTGAAGCACCACATTCCAGATGGTCTCATGGAAAGAATGCGTGAAGAGTTTTGCTCTCTCAAGCAGCGCAAGTTGGACGTCATCGGGTATCAGAGTGAGTTCAATCGCCTCGCTCGGTACGCTGGAGATGAGGTGTCCACTGAAGCTAAGAAGATGGCAAGGTTCCGTAGAGGTTTTAACCCGGAACTCAAATATGCCCTCGCCAATGTCAAGGCCAACAACTTTGAGGAGCTCGTTAACACCGCGCTCAATGAAGAAAATGGGTGCAAGGCGTTCGAGGAGTCTCGCAAGCACTCGCGTGAGGGTGGTTCCTCCTCCAACATGACCACCCCTCCGCAGAAGCGCCGCATCTGGGTACCAAATGGTGCTGTCACTCGGGCTCCATACGCCCAAACTTCTCCAGGCTTCGCTTCCCGCCCACCCAACCCTGCTTAGCTGAATGATCCAAGGGCTTCAGTGGGGCAGCCAAGGCCAGGGCCTCCTCGTGTCGTCACATGCTACAAGTGCAAGCAGACGGGACACTACGCCGACAAGTGCACGCAGAGGCAGCTACCTCCACCACCACCTCGTCCTAACACAAACCAGGCAATGGTGCGCGCTCCCCCGCATAAGGCCTTCAACTCCAACAACAGGCCTGTCGGGAGGACCGCAAGGGTGAATCATGTCAAGATCGACAAAGCTGAGGAAGCTCCTGACGTCGTTCTCGGTACATTTCCCGTAAACTCTAATCCAGCTAAAGTGTTGTTTGATACCGGAGCATCACATTCTTTCGTGTCAAAGATCTTTGCGACAACAATTAAACTCCCTTTTGTTGGTTTGGGTTCCCCGCTAGTGGTCAACTCCCCTGGAGCAACTATGGAAACGTCTAAGATCAGTCACAAAAATCAAATTCTAATTGGAGGCCACATATTCCTTGCTTCTGTCATACTACTTGGCAATTCTGACATTGATGTCATTCTTGGTATGGATTGGCTGAAGGCCAATAAAGCAAAAATTGACTGTGCTCAAAAGTCAATAACTCTGTTCCACCCTTCTGGCCAGATAGTCTATTCTCCACATGAATCAAGTTCCATTCAGCTATGCACCCTCAATGCAAAACCTCTACCTTCACTTGAAAATGTTCCAGTGGTTTGCGAATTCCCTGACGTCTTTCCAGAAGAGTTACCAGGAATGCCTCCGGACAGAGCTGTTGAGTTCGTGATCGAACTTGAACCAGGTACTGCTCCAATCTCTAAGCATCCCTACAAGATAAGAACTCCTGAGCTGAAGTTGTTGAAGGAAAAAATTGATATGTACATGGAGAAAGGTTACATTTAACCTAGTTCCTCGGCTTGGGGTTGCCCAACTCTGTTCGTTGCGAAGAAGGATCAAACAAAGAGACTCGTTGTTGACTATCGTCCTCTTAACGAGAAAACCATCAAAAACAAGTATCCAATTCCTCGTATCGATGATCTTTTTGATCAACTTGCTGGAGCCTCAATTTTCTCCAAGTTGGACTTGAGAATGGGTTACCGTCAAATAAAGATCAGAAAAGAAGATATTCCAAAGACAGCTTTCACCACTCGCTACAGTCTATACGAATACACCGTCATGTCCTTTGGTCTCACCAATGCACCGGCGACCTTCTCTCGACTCATGAATTCTGTCTTCCATGAATACCTCGACAAGTTCGTTGTGGTATACCTTGATGATATTCTTGTCTACTCAAAATCCGAGGAAGAGCATGAAGAACATCTTCGTCTCACTCTCTTGAAGCTTCGCGAGCATCGTCTCTATGCCAAGTTCTCCAAATGTGAGTTCTAGATTTCCGAAGTTGTTTATCTTGGTCATGTCATCTCTGCCAAGGGCATAGCCATTGATCCAGAAAAGGTTAAAGCAATTGTTGATTGGAAACCTCCAAAGACGGTGAAGCAAGTAAGAAGTTTTCTTGGCTTGGCTAGCTATTGTCGTCGCTTCGTCCCAAACTTCTCCAAGATTGCCAAACCTCTCACTGACCTCACAAAGAAGGACAAGAAGTTCGTTTGGTCTCCACAATGTGATGAGAGCTTCAATCTCCAAAAGACTAAACTCACTTCTACACCAGTTCTGGTTGGCCCAGATCCTACCAAACCTTTCCAAATATTCTGTGATGCTTCTCTCCAAGGTCTAGGTGCAGTTCTTATGCAAGAACGTCAAGTTGTGGCTTATGCTTCACGTCAGTTGAACGCACATGAGCTCAATTATCCCACTCATGACCTAGAACTTACAGCAGTTGTGTTTGCCCTCAAGAAATGGAGACAATACTTGTTGGGTAATCGCACTGAAATCTTTTCCGATCATAAGAGTCTGAAGTACATCTTCACTCAACCAGATCTAAACCTCAGACAAAGGAGATGGATTGAAAAGATTAAAGACTTTGATCTTACCATTTCTTACACTCTAGGCAAATCTAATGTTATGGCCGATGCTCTCAGTCGCAAGTCGTATTGCAATAATCTCATGATCATGGAAAGCCAACCTCCTCTTCATGAAGAATTCCAGAAGCTCAACCTTGGTCTTGTTCCTCAAGGCTATCTTGCGAACTTGACAGCCATTCCAACTCTCGAGGACAAGATTCATTCTGAACAACTTCGTGATGCTGAAATCAAGAAGATGGTAGAGCACATCAAACAAGGCAAGGAGAAATTTAAGTCCTTCTCAATTGATGACAAGGGAACTGTGTTCTTCGAAGGACGCATTGCAGTTCCTCAAATTCAAAGTCTCAAAGATGTCATTCTCAAGGAGGCTCATGAAACTCCTCTCTCCATACACCCTGGAAGTACAAAGATGTACCAGGATCTCAAGACAATGTATTGGTGGCCTAGCATGAAACGTGAAATTGCTCAATACGTTTCTGAATGCGACGTTTGTCAACGTGTTAAGTCAGTTCATCAGAAAACAGCCGGTCTTCTCCAACCTCTGAAAATCCCTGAGTGGAAGTGGGACATGATTGAAATGGACTTCGTCACTGGTTTTCCAAAGTCCAAGAGGGGCAACGATGCAATCTTCGTTGTCATTGATCGACTCACTAAAGTAGCTCACTTCTTTCCTGTCAAAGAGACAATCTCAGCTAGCCAGCTAGCAGAGCTCTACACAGCAAAGATTGTTCCTCTTCATGGTGTTCCATTGGAAATAAGCTCAGACCGTGGAAGCATCTTCACTTCTCATTTCTGGAAAAGCTTTCAAGAAGCATTGGGCACCAAGCTTCTGTTCAGCACAGCCTACCACCCTCAGTCTCAAGGGCAAGTCGAAAGAGTCAATCAGATTCTCGAGGATATGCTAAGAGCATGTGGTCTCTCTTTTGGGAGGAATGTCTTCCATATGCTGAATTCTCCTACAACAACAGCTTCCAGGCAAGCCTAGGCATGGCACCATTTGAGGCTCTCTATGGCCGCAGATGCAGGAGTCCAATCAATTGGTCTGGAGCTGGTGAACGTTCACTCTTAGGCCCTGACATTGTTAAGGAAGCCGAAGAGAAAGTTCGCATCATTCGTGACAATCTCAAGATTGCTCAGTCCGTCAGAAAAGCTACTATGACAGCAAACACAGGGACATGGTCTATGCAGCTGGTGACAAAGCATATCTCCGTGTAACTCCCCTCAGAGGCACTCATCGTTTTGGTGTCAAAGGAAAACTTGCACCAAGATACATTGGTCCTTTCAACATTCTCTCAAGGCGTGCAGAAAATGCCTATCGTCTTGAACTTCCAGAAAAACTATCCAAGGTGCACGATGTGTTTCACGTGTCACAGCTCAAGAGGTGCTTCAAAGATCCAGGTCGTGCAGTTGATCATGATTCCATTGATCTGCAAGAAGACCTCTCTTATGAAGAGCATCCTGTTCGCATTCTCGATGAGACCGAGCGTAAGACTCGCAACAAGAGCACCAAGTTCTTAAAAGTGCAGTGGTCTCATCATTCCGATAAAGAGGCAACGTGGGAGACCGAAGAGGATCTTCGCAAGAAGTATCCGGACCTTTTCTCTTCTCAGTAGGAATCTCGGGGCGCGATTCCTTCAAGGGGGGGCGTTTTGTAACATCCCAAGTATGAAAAACACCATTAGAATGTTTGCTCCTTGTTAATTTATGTTTTGCATCATGTCATCATAAGCATTGCATTTGTTTTCATTTGTTTTTCCATTTGAATTTCAAACCAAAATTCAAATCCTTGTTTCATACTTGTTCTGTTACAATTTTCAAATAAAACTTTCAAATCAAACCAATTATTTGTTTCCATTAAACTTAAAAGTTCAAACTATTAACTTGCTCCTTTCAATAATTCAATTAATACCAAAATTGCTCAAATGCATTTAAATTACAAACAGCAACCAAATTTAAATTTATAAAAAACAGAAAGTTGCACACTTGTGCTTTTGTGATAAATAACTCATAAAAATTATCCCCGCAATTTTTCTCTATCCCAAAACCTCTCTTTTTCTTCCCTTTTCTTTTTTTGCGAAAAAAAAGAAAAAGAAAACAGAAGCAGAAAACAGAAAAACAAAAAAAAAGAGGGGAGAGGGCAGGCCAGCCAAGTGGGCTGAGCCCACCACACCTAACCCCAGGCCCAGCCCACCTTCTCCCCCATCTCCTACCTCTGTACGGCGCGACATCGGAGATGTCCACGTCGAACAGGCAGGAGATGGGACGGCCATCAGAGCGCCTCCCCCTCCTTTTAACCACGCCCACGGACTCCACCCCGTGCCCTAGCACTCCTCTCCCTCCTCCATCTCCACCGCCGCCGTTTTTCTTCCTCCTCCTTCCTCTTTCTTCTCCCTCTCTGCTCCCTGCACCAACTCAACCGAACACCACCGCGGCAACAGCCGGCGATCGCCGTCGCCGTGATGCTTCTCCGAGCAGGTTGATCGCGGGAATCGACTCCCCGCGACGCCACCTTCCTCCTCGACACCGCAGCTGGATACGGGAGCAACTGGATCGCCGCCGCCGTCTCCGCCTGTCGCCGTCGCCACTGTCCCCGTCGTCCTCCTCCTCCTTCCTCCCCACGGTGAGCACGTCACCTCGTTCCCCTCCTTCCTTCCCTCTCTGCATCTCGACATCACGCGCACGTACACCTCCCCGCATACGCACACGGGCGCACAGCAGCAGCAGCGCTGCAGTCGCCGCCGGCGACCACCGTGTTCCTCTGTCAGGTTCAAAGTCTGAACCTTGTTGGTTCAGTTTCAGTTAACCACGAGCTGCACCTCAAAACCCCGCGTGATCCTCCTCTGTCATGATTCAGCAGCGCAGCGCAGTGGCTAGGCCACCCCGTGCGCGCGCGAGGTCGCGGGTTCGATCCCCCCCGCGCGCACGAATAAAAACCTCTTTTTCGCTTCGCTGCCACGCACGCCTCCTGGCCCCACCTGCCATTGGCAGTGGTGGCCACGCCAGCACACACCGCACGCCACGCAGCGCCAGCTGGGCGCTGGCCCACTGCCAGCGGCCCAGGGCTGTTCTGCCCTGCGTACACAAAGTCCCAGGGGCCTGTCTGGAATTTCTTTTTCGCACCTAGGCCCCTGGATTAGAATTAAAACTGTTAAAATTGCAGAATAGCCCATGAATTTCAAATGCAAATAACTTTGACATTTTAAATCCAAATCTAATAAATAAAATATGTTTTCCAATCAAAATTTCCTAAACTTTTCAAATATGCACCCTGTTTACTAATTTGAACAAATAAAAATTATGTTATTTTCTATACTTTATTTAATTCCTTTAACATTGTTCAAAACATAACTAAATCAAATTAAACTCAAATTTGATTTGTAAGACATGTTTTCAAACGAGATAAATGTAATCTTTTCAAATATGAATTTTATTTAATGTTTTGAACAAACAAAATTCAAATAATTTTAATACTTGAATTAAATTCATTTAAATCTTGTTCAAACTTGTTTAATTCATAACTAATTCATTTTAATTCCAAATTCAAAAAGTAATACATGTTTTTAAATCAAAATTAAATGCTCTATCCAAATATGCAATAATAACAACATCTTGAGAAACTAAATCTTGCACTAAATTCAGTACTGATTTTTAGTCAAATAAAATGCCAAAAGCCATAATTAAATATTTACAACCCCAAATTTGGCAAATAAAATATCTAGTTGAAGCTAATTTCATTTCCTAGATGTTTCTATCATCTCTCATGCATTTAATCCACTTTAACCAATGTTTAGGTGTATTTCATTTAATTCTCAATTAATGCACATGGGCTTTTCCATATGCAATCCCAATTGCATATGGGCCCATTTAATTATGTTACCATGTCAACTAGCTTATCTTTGATGCATCAATTAAATTGTCATGCATCATCCCATGTTTGTGCATTATGCCATGTATTGATTGTTTGTCTCTCTGCGTTGTTTGTTTGCTTCTTCTCGAATAGACGACGACGTTGAGACAGACGAGGTTTACGACACTACTTCTGAGGAGTTAGCCCGGTACCAGGCTACTGAGTTTGCAGGCAAGTATTCACTCACATGAATCATTGTGTCCTTTCCACACTGGATACCGATACTTTCCGTTGTCTATCCTGCTAGCCTTAAGATCCGTTGCTTGTGTTCCGATCCTATCACATGTTATCCTGTAACCCTGATATGGCCTCACCTCCACACCTATAACCCTGTTGCTTGTTGCCTGTGTCTTACTAGCATGCTTAGGGTTGTTGTGCTCGAGTCTGATGTCCGTTACTTCTTTTACCATATTTATTATGTTCTATGGGCTCGATGTTTAAACAACAACCTGTTAATGTTTTTGGGTAATAATAATTTGATGATAAGGCACCGGCAGGAGGCCCGGCGTGGTTTTGAGGCCTGCTAGTGTCGAACTTAATTAGGAAAAGGGTCTTGTCTACTGATCCATGATGAGCGCACTAACCGTATGTGGGAAGCGTGTATGGGCGCCCCCTCAATTTGATTCGATTCGCATCTCGTCCAAATCGCCACACTTAGTTCGGGTTTTCCATTTGATGCATGCATATGCAGGTGCGAACCCGAGGCCAGGGTGGAACTTTTGTAGTCAGCATTTAGGGCAGCGTGGTCTTCCAGTGCTATGAGGGTCCCCCTTTTCTTCGTGGGGGCTCGATTAGCCGCGCACGCACAACACGTGGTTCTTTGGGCTTGATGCGAAGAAGAGTTGGGTTGGGTTGAGTGCCCCGCTTGGTGGAAGGGCCTTTCCATCTGGCGGGTTATTCTTACGTGTACGGCCAAATTGGTGCATCCCTGCAGGGTTAAATCTTCTCGAGAAGCCGTGTTGTCCGCGATTATGGATGACTTGGTGAAAGTGCTGGCTAACAAGTACTCAGACAACTTACACCTAACTATAATAACTTGACTAGTAATATAGATTACTTCCACCATAAGAATGATGTCACCCTAATCAACAGTGTGAGTTTCCTTGGGTTGCTTCCTTAGTAGGGGGTAACATTGGATGGGTTTGTTTGAGGTTAGTGGTAGTTGGTTACGATACGCTATCTTATCTTTTTCTGTTAGCCGAATGTTGTAGCGTGTCTCTGTAGTTGGTTACTGTAGCCCACTGCCGTACTTTTGTATCACCTATTCTTGTGAGTCTTGCTTGCCAGTACTCGTCTGTACTGACCCCTTTGGGGCTGCGTGTTCTGCAGACTACGTTTCCTAGGATCCCCATGGTGGCTACTACGTGGAGTATGACGAGGCTGTTGATGAGTAGATAGAGGACCTGGGCAGGATCCGAGACTTCGTGGATGGGCTCCGTTTCCTTTTCGTTTCCGGCCTCTTAGGCCTATTTGGATCTTGTCTGTACTCAGACACTTTGGATGCTTCCGCTGTGATGTAATGATGACTTGTTGGGACATGTGTCCTCTGCATGATTGTATTTTCTATCTCTGCTCTAGTGAGAGGTATTTGCCACTTATTTCTATTTCTCTGTGTCTTAGAGATTTGTTGTGATATCACTTGTTCAAATGTCGTTGACGTACCATGTGTGTATGTTATGAAGTACGTCAATGGAAGTATTCGGATTTCTATGGGATGGTTTGCGCCGACGATGGATAGTAGAGATTGGTTGTCACACGTATACGTGTTGGCCTACTCGTAAGAGGTGCGGGTGCAGGTAGGCCCCGTAATCCAATGATCTACTGTTTAGCGGCCCGGTGAGTATCCTATAGAAGTCCGGGTGCGACAGTGCATGATCCAGTACTCGGACTCCGGCATTGGTGTTTTCTCCATTGCTTCCGTCCAGTCGGCGACAAAGTCTGCCAGAACCTGCGATTTTATTGCCGTCCTTGGCTGATACTTAATGTCGAAGGCTGCTAGCTCGATACCCCATTTGGCTACTCAGCCAGTTGCCTCCGTATTGTTTATTATATCCCCTAGTGGTGCTTTACATACCACTGTTATGGAATGTCCTTGGAAATAATGGCGCAATTTTCTAGATGAGAAAAACACTCCATATGCCAGTTTTTGATAGTGTGGGTACCTTTGTTTGGACTCGGAGAAAACTTCGCTGATGTAATATACCGGATGCTGGTCTAGTATGCTTTGTTCGTCTTTCTTCCGTTCCACAACGATTACCGCACTGATAACCCTGTTTGTAGCCATGAGGTACAATAACATAGGTTCTTCGTCTTTTGGGATGCCAAAATCGGACTTTAATCAAAGTTTCCTTTAACTGGGTTAACGTTGCATCGGCCTCTTCTGTCCACTCGAACTTGTCGGATTTTTTCAGCAACTTGTAGAGTGGTAAGGCTTTATCCCCCAGCCGACTAATAAATCTGCTGACGGCAGCGGCGGAACCCGTTAATCTTTGGACATCTTTCACACACGTAGGTTTGGAGATGTTCAAGATGGCTTTGATCTTTTCCGGGTTAACTTCTCTTCCTCTGTGAGAAACGATGAAACCCAAAAGTTTTCCTGAGGGAACCCCGAATACGCACTTTGATGGGTTTAACTTCATCTTGTAAGTGCGCAAGTTTTCGAAAGTTTCTCGCAAATCCTCAAGGAGTGTATCTTTTTCCTTGGTTACGACAGCAATGTCATCCACGTAAACATGGACGTTTTTGCCAATCTGACTATGCAAACAACGTTGCATGCAACGCTGGTATATTGCGCCTGCGTTCTTCAGACCAAATGGCATGGTTACGTAATAATACGTCCCGTACGGGGTTATGAAAGAAGTCTTAATTTGATCTTCCTTTTTCATGCGTATTTGGTGGTACCCGGAGTATGCATCCAAAAAGCATAAAAGCTCAGAGCCTGCAGTGGCATCTATTATTTGATCGATTCGTGGTAACGCGAACCTATCTTTTGGACCCAATTTGTTCAAGCCTGTGTAATCTATACATATTCTAAGAGTAGTAGTGTCTTTCTTCGGTACTAATACCGGATTGGCAGACCATTCAGTGTGGATTACTTCCTGGATGAAATCTGCTGCTAAAAGCCGGATAATTTCCTTGCCAATAGCCTTCCGTCTTCTTCCGTCAAATCGACGGAGACCTTGTTTAATGGGTTTGGAGCCTGGAATCACCTTGAGTTGATGCTCAGCAAGTTCCCTGGGTACGCCTGGCATATCAGCTGGACACCAGGCGAAAATATCCCAGTTCTCACGGAGGAACTTGATGAGCTCGCCTTCCTATTTGTCGGTCATCCCAGTCCCTACTACGACCAATTTTGTCGGATCTTTAGGATCTAGGATTACCTGTCTTGTGTTCTCGGACGCCTTGAAGCTATCTGCTGGCTTCCGGGTTTCTTTTCCTGCCGGCATTTCTGTCGGCGATACCTCCTTGGCCAGCTCCTTCAGTTCTTCCTTTGCTATAACTCTCTGAGCGCAATGGGCATTTTCTTTTTCCAGCTCGTTTGACAGCTTGAAGTCTCCAGCGATGGTGATTACTCCTCCTTTGGGTCCCGACATCTTCAGCTTGTTATAGATATAACATGATCTTGCCATAAATTTGGCGAAAGCTGGACGTCCGAGTATTGCGTGATACACGCTTTCGAACGGCACCACCTCGAAGGATACTTTTTCCTGACGGAAGTGATCTTTATCTCCGAAAGTGACATCTAGGGAAATTTCTCCTTGGGATCGTACTTGCCTGCCAGGAACAATGCCATGGAAGCGTATATTGCTGTAATTGAGCTGGGACTCGGAGATTTTCAGATGCCTCAGCGTATCCAGATACATTATGTTGATACTGGATCCTCCATCCATCAGCACTCTTTTTAACCTAGTGTTCTGGAGAATAGGGCTTACAACAAGAGCTTGTGTGCCAGGTTCAGGGATGTTCCCGGGATGATCAGACTGATCCTAGGTAATTGGTGTGTTTGAATACTTCAAGAATTTCGGGGTTGCCGGGACAACCGCGTTTATTTCTCGAAGCGTTCTCTTGGCCACCTTAGCTGATGGAGTTGCTAAGAATGTTAACAGTGCTTCTCCATCGACTCTCGGAAATTTGGGTTCGCCTTTTCGCTGTTGTTCCTGGATTTTTTCATCAGTGTACGATTCACTGTCTTCTTTCTCAGCTTCTGGATTTTGTTTGGAGAACTTCCTTTTGGAATTCTTCCCCTTATTTCCGGATCCTGCACTGCCTTTCATGTGCTTATTCAGCCGGCATTGCGCGTTGGTATGGGTGGGTTTTCCAAATTGCGAATGGTGGATGCATGGTTCAGACTTAATCTTCTCCCACTCTTCTTTAGTGTAGTTAATTGGTTCTGGGCTACGTCCTTTCCATCTATTCCCTTTTTCACTTCCAAAGGCTATGTTAACTTCTTTGGGTTTAGGTGTTCCTTCTGAAGTTCCTTTTTTCTCGGAGCGAGGATTTTTCTTGGCAAGTATCAGTGCGTCGATATTGCCTCCTCTTGCTCTGATGTCATCTTCGGCTGCAGCGTGTTCATTGGCGGTTGTAAGCATAGATCCGAGATCTTTGTGCTGTTTGGAACCAACCATGAACGGTACAAGGCCGGGTTTTAGGCCATTGACGAAAGCATGCATTGCTTGTACGTCAGTTACTCCAGAACAACTATTCTTCATTGCAGTCCATCTGGAGATGAAATCCACGTATGGTTCATCCTCGAATTGGGTGCAACGGCTCAGCTGGTTGATGTTGTTCGGGTGTTTGTACGTTCCCCGGAAATGCTGAGTGAATACCTTAGCCATATCGTCCCAGCTGTCAACAGTTCTTGATAGCAATCCATTGATCCAATCTCTGGCTCCATCCAGTAACATTAGGGGAAGAAACTTTACAGCTTCCAGGTCTATCCCATTGTTAATCTGGACAGCTGTATAGTAGTCTGAGAGCCAGGTATCCGGGTTTATACTGCCGGTGTATTTCTGGTACGTTGGACCGACTTTGGCAAAGCTAGAATGCAGGGTTATCCTTCAGATCCTATCAGTGAAACACTTAGGCCCAAAGTATAGATCATCCTTTTCCGCCCTGTCTATGTGTGCGGAATACCTTCCGGCTGAATGGACAGAAGGGGATCTGCTCCTTTCTTTTCCATTGTTGCGCGGACGCGCTTTTCCGGGATCGTTTCTATCTCTTTCGTGATCACGCCCTTTTGGATTAGGCGGAGTTCTACTCCTGTGCCTTTCTTTACCCTTAGGACGTGTCCGAGATCTCTCACGTCTGTGAGGCACATCATATCTTCCAGCTTTTTTAGCTGGGTTTCTCGGAGGTGGCATTGCTTTGCCGTCATTCCGTTGTTTTTCTTCCCGATCGTAGGCTTTGAGTCCACCTTTCGGGGGATGGGATCCGGTTCTAGACGCTTCATCCCTATTGTCGGGATTTTTCTTGTCTTTTCTCGGATCCTCTTTTTTATCCTTTGAATTGCCTGAATCTCCAGGTTCTTCTGGTCCAGGTGCTCCAGCGGCGCAAGTAGCTGTTTTGCATAGGGCGGAGTTGTCGTGCAACTTCCCTGATCGCTCTTGGCACCGCTGCTGTTGTTGCAATGCTTTTCCTAGGAAAGCATACACCCCTTGAAGTTTTTCACCGTTGGAGTACATATCATTGTTGAGGATGGCGAACGCTGCTTCCGCGTTTTCTGCTGCGGTTTTGTATATTGGTTCGCCTCTGGCATCCTTGCCGTTTACCTGCTTTTGCCAAGATGGGTTATGAAACCTTTCCTTTGGCGGCAGTACTTCCGGTCTTACGATTCCGGGTAACCTTGTAGGTTTTATGGCAGATCTATTCTTTCTCTTGTACTCCTCGATTTCTTCCTTCATGAGCTTGATGTCATTCTGGGTTTTTTGGAGGTGTTCCCGAGATCTGAGTAGATGTTGCTGTTGCCGCTGGAAAGCTCGTCTCCTGGCTTCCAGCATCTCAGGGGGTTCGCTTGGACCCACTGGCGTTTGTAACAGATCCTGTTCTTCTTGTTCTGTCATTGGCATAACAAGGATTTCCTTTGTTTTCTTCTCCGCAGGCTTTATTCTGCTTGCATCTCCTACTTCCGGGCTTTCATCAGCTGGATCAGCTGGTTTTTTCTTCCGGAGTTTTTTAGCGGCCTTGTGCCTTTTCTTGGAAGAGGGAGGCTTTTTAGCTGGTTCATCCTCTGTCAATTCCTTGACGTTGGGAAATATCGGAGAGGTTTCTCCGTCTTCTCTCTCTTCCTCTGGTGGAGGGGTTTTAGGGCTTTCCTGACTGCCGGCATTCGTGGTTTCAGCCGGTTTTGCCATTAGTACTTCATGGAATCCCTCTTGAAGAGATTTTACTTTCTTTTCGAAAGTGTCTTCATCTTCATCTTTGGAATCGAAATCATCCGATCCGGTTTCTGTAACATCCCAAATTTGAGCTACCTTAAGGTGTGTGGTGTGTATTCATCTCATACATGCATCAAACAAAAATTCAAATCATGTTTGAACCAATTTAAAACTTGAATTCAAATGGTTTGAGAAAATTCCAGCAGATAGTACTTTAAATGGTTCCAAGATTTTGTGCTGAAAAGTAATTCAATTTCACCAAACAAAGACATGGTGTGATTGGAAATTTTCTAAGGTTTCCAAAATGTATTTTTGGAAAATTTTCTGTTTGCAAAAAACCCCGCAAAATTCCTGTTTCTTCTCAGTTTTTAAATAGATAAGGGTTACTTTGTAATTTTGGAAAACAGCTAGGGGGGTTTTCGCGAAATGCCTTTGTCTTCTTCCTCCCGTCGGGAGACAAGCAGCCAGCTCGCCGGAGCGTTGCCACGTCCTGCTGCCGTCGTTTCTCCGCGAGGATAAGGCCCAACAGGAGAGTGTCGTGCCTCCTCCACTCACTCGCTCCCTCCATCTCCTCCCCCTCTGCTTCCCTCCTCGCGGCCGAGACCCTAACCCTAACCGAACCGGACGCCGCTCGCCGCCGGCGCTACCGCCACTCCCGCTACCTTCCGTGACCACCGTCGGCTTCATCGCCCTCTCCTCTACCTCTCCAACGTGGGAATCGATCCGGGAGGGCCGGGATCTTCCGGCCGCCGGCCGCCGCGCTCGATGCCGGCGCTCTGGACCTCCTCCGGCCTCACCGATCCCTCCTTCGAGCTTGTGGTGAGCTTGTGCTCCTCCCAGTGGCCTCGGCCCTGCCTCCCCCTCTCTGGTTCGCAGCTGCACCGAGGACCGTCGCCGGCCGCCATTGTTTCCGCTCGCCGGCGCAACTCCGGCGACGCAAAGCGGGCGGCGCCGCCTCTGTAGTGTTCCCGGTGGCCTCCTCGACCTCATGCTCACTCCCGAATCGGGAATCGGATCCTCGATCGATCGATCGATCCGTGGCAGAGCCACAGCTCCCAGGGCTGACGTCACCGTGATGTCATTGTGACGTCACGGGGGACGCTGACGTCACCGTGATGATATTAATCGGTTTTCTTTTCCAGAAATTGTTTATTAATTACAGAAAATGATTAATATTCGTAAAATCAATAATTATTGTTTTATAACTCAGAAAAATAAAAGAAAGGTATCAAAATGTTCAGAAAAATGTAAACTATCTGTATATGTCATTTTCAATCATGTTTGAGAAAGTTGAAAAATGGCCTTTATTTAATGTTGTTTAATCATTTAAAAATAGGAAAATAAGTTTTTATTCAATAAAATTAGAAAATTAAAAGTTATATATCATTTTGCTCAAAATGACAAATGCAACCTGTTTATGATGTTTTTAAATCCATTTGAGCTTTTAAAATTGCACCCACTTTCATAATCGTCCGAAACCCCCTCCGGGGTCTATTTCGGACTAATTCCACTAAAAATGTTTAACTGACATACGAACCCTAGCAACCCAACGATCATGTCTAGGGCTTTATTTCAGTGCATTAATCTGCTCATGCATACATATTGTGCATTGCATCGATGCCATGTGTTGATTGTTATTCTTCTTTTCGGTGTTGTTTCCCCTCGGTAGAACGTGACTCCGAAGTGAAGGCCAACAATCCAATGGCGAATACTTGATCTTAACCGACAAGTCAAGCACTTATTCCAGAAGTCTCTATCTGGTTTTCTTATAACCAAGGCAAGCATAACCTCTTATCTGCTCATATATGCTTTCGAACAACATTTGAATCTCGTACTTTGCATTCGATTCCAAAGTATTTGATGCTAGTAGATTTAGTTCACCTATATACTGCATCGCCACAATGACCTGATCCACTGCTCCTAGCCGCCATAGATTTGCTTGTGCGCATCGCCAGAGCCTCATATCTGCTACCGCTTAGTTTCATATGTTTGTTACCTCTGCTCCATCCGGTTGATGAATCAGAGCGGCGATAATCTAGTATGATATGATGACGTGGTAAGATGAGCACTGTGTGGTTAACTTGACTAAGGCTTGGACGGGAGGCCACTTGGGAAGTGGTTGTTTGTCATGTACTTGCCAACCCTAGGAGTAAGGTCTCGCCGCGGAAACCAAGACTGAGCGTGCAACCACACGCGCGAGCCAATAGACCTCGCTCGACTAACTAACTTGTTTGGCCACATCCATGAGTCACGTAGTTTGCTATTTCCATCTGCGTGTGAGTCAGAAAACGATTTGGAGAAAAACTAGGGCGTGACCGGGACAAGTGATGGACGTACACGGATCTTGATCCCGACTCACAGAACAGGTGCCGTCAGGAGGTGGCCAACTCCCTGTTGACGGGGTGGCCCTGTTTGGGTTGACTCATGGATAGGGTCGAGCAAGGTAAAGGTCGGAGCCAACCACACTCTGCCGGCACATCGTCGGAATTGTGCCAATAGCTTGGCATTAAGAGTCGGATGGTACGTGTGGGTAAAGTGTACCACCCTGCAGGGATAAATCTTTCGGAAAGCCGTGTCCACGGTTATGGACGACTTGGTGAAAGTCACGGGGTCATAGATAACTTGAAAGTGGAGTAAAAGATGTTGGCAATGTTTGAAGGGTGCCTCCTCGAAGATGCCGGGAGGGGTGATCCTTGTAGCATGAGATAGTTTGGGAAAGAGAAGGACTTGGTGGAATACAAGAAGATGATGATTACAGTAGTGAGCTTCTCATCTGTTTTGAAAACATTCTATAAGACGTGCTATTCTTCCTCGTTTTGGAAAACAAAGATTGCTTTACGCAAAACAGCCTTCATAAAACCCTTTCGGAAACCAGCAGATATATAATAGGTTAATCAAGTCTTGTTGAGTACCTTCCGTACTCAGGTTTGCTTAATCTTGGTTCAGGTGGAGTTCCTCGGTTCGGTGGTGTTTCGACGTGGACATCGACGAGTAGTTTGGGGTTCCCAGGTAGCAGCCTGGAATCTATGGGCTGGGACGTCGCCTTATGTTGCGGCCTCTTAGGCCTTTTGGTTCTTGTTGATTAGCAACATAATTTGCCTTCCGTTGTCTGATGTAATGTTGGGTCATGTGACCTCTGCTTGTAAGCTATACTCTAGTAACACCTGCTTAATAAAGCTTCATGTTTAGAGTACTGCTTTGATCGGTTGTTGGTTTCGAGTTCATTGTTATACAGTTTTGGCTATGCCTGCATAGTTGTCGAAGTCGAGGGGTTGTGGAGCCGATGATCCATGTCCGAGCCCGCCTGTCGATTTGATCGGCCTGGGGCGAGGTAACCCCAGTAACCCTCGATTGTTGTTGCACTTTCTGGACACATAGCATCTCTGTATAGCTTTGGTCCCGTTTCCTTCAGTTTCATTCGATTCGTGGACGCTTTGATATGCATAGTTGGTTATGACTAGCATGGGTACAAGGAGTAGTAGACTGGGGATCCGGACTACGTGCCGATGAATCCAGTCTGCCTGCCGTTGTTTGTTGCGGCCGGGGCTGGTAACCCTGAAGCCCTTGTGAGTCCATGGCTAGGAGCACATAACAGTATGTATATCTCTGGGTCCGGGGTCGTGACAAGTCATGGTATCAGAGCAGGACTGCCTGTAGGAAAACCTTACTGCTTGGTCGATGTCGAGTCTAGAGTTTATGAAAACTATTTTGAAACCCGAAATGGATTGTGAAAAACCCTTCTTAGGATTCTTTTTACTCCGTATCTGGTATCGCTCTAAACTCTGGGTCATCTTACCTGTTTTGATTTGAAAAGGTTTTGCTATCTCTTCTAGTCATTCAAAACCTAGGTGCCTTCTATGGCAATGACGTCTTTTAACCAAGTTGACTAGTGTTAAAGTTTCTAGAGTCGTGTGTGTTCCATATTCCGTTATCTCTCGTTTCAAATGGGAGATTTTCTTTCCATCCTAATACCTCAGAGTTGTGTGGGTTCCACATACTCCAGTTCTAAAGTCTCAAAATCCTGAACCTCGAGATTTCCTTTTCATCTCGAATGTATTCGTTATCCTCCGTTCAAATTCTTCCGGAGTTGTGTATCTTTTGAAAGAATTTCCGTGATTGCTATCCGTAGTGTCCTTCAAGGCACTAAGATAGTAGTTATTCCTTTCTCAATGTTTTCAACTTAGGACTTGAACCGAAGGTCCCGGAATGTGCTGAACTGCGGTGGGTTGAATCATGTGGGTTTATGACCATGTGATGCTCACACTATCAGTACAGGATGCTGACCTTTAACCCAAGTTCTGTTCCGTTGAATCCTGAGGAATCTGTTCTACCTCGGGATGGCTAGGTAATTTTAACCCTCCTAGCCATAGGCTCTCTACTGGAACCAAAAGGGATCACCGCAAGAGTGGTCGTCCTGAATTCTACATCTTCGTTCTTATTTCAGTTATACCAACTCTTTTGCATGGGTTTTACAAATGAGTATTACCCTGTGCTTTCAAACGTGATCTCAGGATTCCCCCGAGCACGTTCTTATTTCTTAGTTGCTTCATAACTTCGTTCGTTGTTTTGGACACCAAGTTGCGTATGTGCGTTGGATTCTTCCGATGCATTTGCTCTTGTTTTCCGTCAGAACATTCCATCTTGGGATGTCAGGAGAAACAAACTCCAGCACCTCGTTCATCTCAAGGACCAGGTCAAAGTTTTGTAATTCGCAGATTAAAGAAGTTTCATTAGCTTCTATTCTGTTCTACCTGAGGGTATCACACTCTTTTACATCAAGAGGTCGTGCTTAGTTTCATTGCCTTAATGATGAAGTGATGCTCTTACACGTCTTCACTCCCCCTTCCTCCAAGTTTGAATGCTCGAGTATAATGGGTCAGTGCATTGATGTGTGTATCAGATATTCCTAGCAACTTTTGTTGCTTTGGAAATTCTAAGAAAACATCCGTATCCTTCTTAGCACTATCGGTCAACCAGCCTCTACTTAAAGTTGATCGTGTTACCAGATTCTTTCATTCCGGTGCACATTCTGGTCAAAGAGTTAAGTTCATGTCGAAGCTCTAAGGACCATATCAGTTGCTTAAAAAAAACATGCCTCCTTTCGATTTCCAAGACCTAACGGTAGGTTGTGATATTCTGGTTGTCTTTCTAGAAGTATCACCAGGTTTTACCTGACCGTGATGTCTAAACCAGGAGTAGTTTGAACTACTTATTTCTCCAAGAAACTCCGTTGGATATCCTGAATTAGTTGGTTGAGCTTAAAACAATAACTTGGAGAGTTGAAAGAAATAAGCTCATCCTAACTTGTTCCTTTGGAATGGGATGTCTAGTTCTCATCCTGCTGAAGCATGATAGTATCTCTTCAATGGACATACTGTCATTCTACCTTTGATCTGATTTGGGCTATTGTCAGATCAAGTCCAGATTCAAGGACTATCCTGATGGTGTTTTCACTCATGGTGTTTGGCCCGAGTATACCTTCATGTCCTTTGGTCTGACCAATACCTTGCCTCGTTCATGTACCATATGAACCCCTTTTCTTGGAGTATTTTGATAAGTGTGTTTTCGAGCCCATAGATGACATTCCTATTTCTCCAAGTTGCAATAGGTTCATTTTGAACAATCGGCACTAATGTTGGAAACTCTCGAGAACCATCTTCGTGTTATCACGAAGTTGTGTTCTCGATGTTCGAAGTGACTTTCTCGGGTTCGTGTGCTTTTGGTGAAAGTTGTCGCCGTGGATCCGAGTAGAGTTTTCTTGTCCCTTCGGGAATAATCCCCAGTCGGTCATGCATGTGTGGAGTATTCTTGAGATGGTTGATTTTTACCTCCATTCACTTAAAGAAGTTTACATCAACACTAAGCCACTGACTGATTGTTCGTAAGAGAAGAGGTCTAAGAACTTCGTTATGTTTGTTATCATCTTCTCAACCAGGACTCCGATGTGTCCTTTTGCAAGTAATTCATGTAGGTGCAACCGTCTTTCGCAAGTTGCTAACACATGAGTTCTACAATCCTTCTCATCTTGTTGAGCTTGAGATCGTAGTCCATGTCTTGAGAATCTAGTAAATGTATCTCGTTGGTAACCGGTGCAATCTCTTCAATTAAAAATACCGAGTCGGAGTTATCAACCCACTAACCAGAGCTGAATCTCAAGCATCAATGGTGGTTGGTGTTCCCGCAAGGGTATTGAATCAGGTCCTTTTGAAAGTACGACATGGTTGATGTTGTGGTTGACACAATTAGTCGTAAGGCCTAATGTCATATCTCTTTGAATCCGTAAGAACAACCACTCTCCTTGAGAATTCTTGTCTAGCTTATTCCAACAAGTTTTCCTCACCGTCCTTCCGAACCAAAGTTTCCCGTTCACTTGATGACCTATAGAAGGCTTGTTGTGAGCCTGCTGTCGGTATCTAGAACATCCAGGAGAACCTGGAAGTTGTTTTTTTTCCAATGTCTCCCCGCTGAACCTCCAAAACCTTTGTTCTAGTGGAAACAAGTTCATCATGAGAATCATCTCGTGGTGTTTTGTAACCACCGTTGATCATTTTTTCCTTTTTCAAGTTGTTTGTACCTGAAATTCTGTTTTCTCACACATTGTGTGAATTTGTCAGTTACTTCAGCCATGGGATCTTAATCATGTGGTAAACGTATTGCTACGTCAAATCCACCATAGGAAAAAGATTCCCTATTTTCTTCCGGTGTTTCAATTCTCGTTGGTTAACCAGTCTCATGGTGTGACCAAGAGTTCCTCCTTCACTATGGTGTTCCAACACTCCGTGGTTACTCATATTCTGTCGTGAGGTAAAATCCCGATCCTTGACAAAGTTTTCGACAAAGTTTTGACGGAGTGAAAGTTCCGCCATCTTCCGTGTCCACTCCGAAGAGTGAACATGGTCCTGTATCAATTTCTCTCTGACTCACGGTTACAGTGTTTTCTCGTGATTTCCCTCGTCTACGGATATTATGTCGTGGTATCCAAGACCATCCTTTCCATATTGGTTATTTGTTTGAAGAAATCTTGATGTCATAAGTTGTCCAACCTTTCTTTTCAAAAAGGATTTAAGGTCTTGTGCAAATCTCATATTCTAAATCCTTTCATGAACCATCGTCTGTAAACTTGAAACCATCTTTTATTCCCTCCGTTATCTTGATGTGTTTCATGCCTGCTAACTCAAAAGTTCTTTATGAACACTCCTGTCATGAGTTAGCCATGAGATACTGAATCTGTGTAAAGATCAATTCCTAGGAGTTTTCTCTCTCACCTAAGGTGTAGCCGCTGAAGATCTTCGGAAGTGCTACAGATCAACCTCTTCGAGAAAAGAACCGTAAGGTTCAAGAAGATCGTTCAAAACCGGTGTTCCTTCTTTCTTCTCCTCCGGGAATCTCGGGACGAGATTCTTGTAAGGGGGGTAGATTTGTAACATCCCAAATTTGAGCTACCTTAAGGTGTGTGGTGTGTGTTCATCTCATACATGCATCAAACAAAAATTCAAATCATGTTTGAACCAATTTAAAACTTGAATTCAAATGGTTTGAGAAAATTCCAGCAGATAGTACTTTAAATGGTTCCAAGATTTTGTGCTGAAAAGGAATTCAATTTCACCAAACAAAGACATGGTGTGATTGGAAATTTTCTACGGTTTCCAAAATGTATTTTTGGAAAAATTTCTGTTTGCAAAAAACCCCTCAAAATTCCTGTTTCTTCTCAGTTTTTAAATAGATAAGGGTTACTTTGTAATTTTGGAAAACAGCTAGGGGGGTTTTCGCGAAATGCCTTTGTCTTCTTCCTCCCGTCGGGAGACAAGCAGCCAGCTCGCCGGAGCGTTGCCACGTCCTGCTGCCGTCGTTTCTCCGCGAGGATAAGGCCCAACAGGAGAGTGCCGTGCCTCCTCCACTCACTCGCTCCCTCCATCTCCTCCCCCTCTGCTTCCCTCCTTGCGGCCGAGACCCTAACCCTAACCGAACCGGACGCCGCTCGCCGCCGGCGCTACCGCCACTCCTGCTACCTTCCGTGACCACCGTCGGCTTCATCGCCCTCTCCTCTACCTCTCCAACGTGGGAATAGATCCGGGAGGGCCGGGATCTTCGCCGCCATCCGCTTCTTCCCCGAGTCCGGCCGCCGGCCGCCGCGCTCGATGCCGGCGCTCTGGACCTCCTCCGGCCTCACCGATCCCTCCTTCGAGCTTGTGGTGAGCTTGTGCTCCTCCCAGTGGCCTCGGCCCTGCCTCCCCCTCTCTGGTTCCCAGCTGCACCGAGGACCGTCGCCGGCCGCCATTGTTTCCGCTCGCCGGCGCAACTCCGGCGACGCAAAGCGGGCGGCGCCGCCTCTGTAGTGTTCCCGGTGGCCTCCTCGACCTCATGCTCACTCCCGAATCGGGAATCGGATGCTCGATCGATCGATCGATCCGTGGCAGAGCCACAGCTCCCAGGGGCTGACGTCACCGTGATGTCATTGTGACGTCACGGGGGACGCTGACGTCACCGTGATGATATTAATCGGTTTTCTTTTCCAGAAATTGTTTATTAATTACAGAAAATGATTGATATTCGTAAAATCAATAATTATTGTTTTATAACTCAGAAAAATAAAATAAAGGTATCAAAATGTTCAGAAAAATGTAAACTATCTGTATATGTCATTTCCAATCATGTTTGAGAAAGTTGAAAAATGGCCTTTATTTAATGTTATTTAATCATTTAAAAATAGGAAAATAAGTTTTTATTCAATAAAATTAGAAAAATTAAAAGTTATATGCCATTTTGCTCAAAATGACAAATGCAACCTGTTTATGATGTTTTTAAATCCATTTGAGCTTTTAAAATTGCACCCACTTTCATAATCGTCTGAAACCCCCTCCGGGGTCTATTTCGGACTAATTCCACTAAAAATGTTTAACTGACATACGAACCCTAGCAACCCAACGATCATATCTAGGGCTTTATTTCAGTGCATTAATCTGCTCATGCATACATATTGTGCATTGCATCGATGCCATGTGTTGATTGTTATTCTTCTTTTCGGTGTTGTTTCCCCTCGGTAGAACGTGACTCCGAAGTGAAGGCCAACAATCCAATGGCGAATACTTGATCTTAACCGACAAGTCAAGCACTTATTCCAGAAGTCTCTATCTGGTTTTCTTATAACCAAGGCAAGCATAACCTCTTATCTGCTCATATATGCTTTCGAACAACCTTGGAATCTCGTATTTTGCATTCGATTCCAAAGTATTTGATGCTAGTAGACATAGTTCACCTATATACTGCATTGCCTCAATATCCTGATCCACTGCTCCTAGCCGCCATAGAATTGCGTGTGCGCATCGCCAGAGCCTCATATCTGCTTCGCTTAGCTTTACATGTTTGTTACCTCTGCTCCATCCGGTTGATGAATCAGAGCTGCGATAACCTAGTATGATATGATGACGTGGTGAGATGAGGACTGTGTGGTTAACTTGACTAAGGCTTGGACGGGAGGCCACTTGGGAAGTGGTTGTTCGTTCCGTACTTGCCAACCCTAGGAGTAAGGTCTCGCCGCGGAAACCAAGACTGAGCATGCAACCACACGCGGGGCCTAACAGACCGCGCTCGACTAACTAACTTGTTTGGTTCTATCCGTGAGTCACGTAGTTTGGGATTTCCATCTGCGTGTGAGTCAAAAACCCTTTGGAGGTGTTTAGGGCGTGACCGGGACAAGTGATGGACGTACACGGATCTTGATCCCGACTCACAGAACAGGTGCCGTCAGGAGGTGGCCAACTCCCTGTTGACGGGGTGGCCCTGTTTGGGTTGACTCATGGATAGGTCTCGACAAGGTAAAGGTCGTGGCCAACCACACTCTGCCGGCACATCGTCGGAATTGTGCCAATAGCTTGGCATTAAGAGTCGGATGGTACGTGTGGGTAAAGTGTACCACCCTGCAGGGATAAATCTTTCGGAAAGCCGTGTCCACGGTTATGGACGACTTGGTGAAAGTCACGGGGTCATAGATAACTTGAACGTGACGTAAAAGATGTTGACAATGCATGGATGCAGTAGATGAAGGGTGCCTCCCCGGAGATGCCGGGAGGGGTGATCCTTGTAGCATGTGAGGTGCTGGGAAATGATGTTGGTGGATGAAAAGATGACGATTTCAGTAGTTGATTAGTCCTCTCGTCTGTTTTAAAAACTCCATGAGACGTGCTTTTCCTTCCTCAACTTGCAAAACAAAGATTGCTTTACGCAAAACAGCCTTCATAAAACCCTTTCTGAAACCAGCAGATATATAATAGGTTAACTAAGTCTTGTTGAGTACCTCCCGTACTCAGGTTTGCTTAATTTTGGTTCAGGTGGAGTTCCTCAGTTCGGTGGTGTTTCGACGTGGACATCGACGAGTAGTTTGGGGTTCCCAGGTAGCAGCCTGGAATCTATGGGCTGGGACGTCGCCTTATGTTGCGGCCTCTTAGGCCTTTTGGTTCTTGTTGATTAGCAACATAATTTGCCTTCCGTTGTCTGATGTAATGTTGGGTCATGTGACCTCTGCTTGTAAGCTATACTCTAGTAACACCTGCTTAATAAAGCTTCATGTTTAGAGTACTGCTTTGATCGGTTGTTGGTTTCGAGTTCATTGTTATACAGTTTTGGCTATGCCTGCATAGTTGTCGAAGTCGAGGGGTTGTGGAGCCGATGATCCATGTCCGAGCCCGCCTGTCGATTTGATCGGCCTGGGGCGAGGTAACCCCAGTAACCCTCGATTGTTGTTGCACTTTCTGGACACATAGCATCTCTGTATAGCTTTGGTCCCATTTCCTTCAGTTTCATTCGATTCGTGGACGCTTTGATATGCATAGTTGGTTATGACTAGCATGGGTACAAGGAGTAGTAGACTGGGGATCCGGACTACGTGCCGATGAATCCAGTCTGCCTGCCGTTGTTTGTTGCGGCCGGGGCTGGTAACCCTGAAGCCCTTGTGAGTCCATGGCTAGGAGCACATAACAGTATGTATATCTCTGGGTCCGGGGTCGTGACAGTTTCTGACTCCAATCTCACCTCAATGGCGGCTAGCACAGAGTCAGCTTCCGAGTTCATCGTCATGTCGACGGATGTCGGATCATCCACCTCAGTGGTGGGTATGTTATTGTCTGCCTCTTGCACGGGATTTCCATCATCCGTGTTTTTGGCAACTTTGGATTGCACCATACCGATAAAGTGTGTATCACTTTTATGTCGGCGATCTGAGCTGAATCCGGGATCATAGTCATTCTCGACTGGGTATAGGGCGGGTGGGATAAATTTGCTTCCACCGTAAAACCCCATGGCCTCTGCAGTTAGTCCGATAAAGATATTAGCAGATCCGATCGGTAACACGAAGGCACTTACCAGGTGATTTTGCACCGGTATGTAGGATCCGTTGTCGAGGAAGCGTCCGACGTTGTTGTCGAATTCCAAGCTTCCGACAGTTATGGAACTGCCTATCCTGCCGAGTATCCCAGATCGGAACTTAACGCCTGACGTCGTTTGTCCCACGGTGGGTGCCAACTGTCGAGACATCGTAGTAGTTTTCATAGAAGGGGGTGCCATGAGACTACGGGTAGAGACGTGGGGGAACGGTATCGCGTTGAAGACAAAGACAAGGGCTTTACCCAGGTTCGGTACGTCGTAGTAATACGACGTTCCTACTCCTGCAATCTCACTATTCAGGGCTAAAGCCTGTGTATACAATTACAATGTGAGGTTAGGTTTAGCTATTCGCTGAGGATCAACTTCCCGGCGAGTTAGCCTAGAGCTTCTTGTCCCCCTCAATCTAATCTCCCGTCTAGCTTTATATAATAGCCGGGTTAGGGCATACAGAATAGGAAACCTAGAAGACTACGGTAACTTCTAACTTGGAAAGTAAGGAATCCGTCTTCTCCTCCAAGCCAGATCACGTGGGCCGTGATCCGGGTCCTTCTAGAATCCGGCTTCTGTGCGTCAGCTTACTGGGCCGCCCAACGGACCATAGCTCACTACCACTTGGGCCACCCTGGTAATCCGGCACTTTAGACTACCATCTGATATACCCCTATTCAGTATATATCCGACAATACTGCCGCCCTCAACGACGAAACCCAGCAGACCAGCCATCCCATTGTGCCGGAAACGGACACGAGGGAAAGGGCGGCCCTGGAAGTGGTAGGTCCTTCTCGGATAGCTGAAGAAGACCCCATTCCCACTTTTGACAAGGATTTCAAGGTTATCCGTGAAGGCCTTAACGTTGCCGGATCTCTTTTTGCAGAGTTTGCAAAAGAGTTTACCGAAAAATTGTTGGGTTTACAGCGGATGAGCCAGGTAATATCTCCAGCCCCCAAGCAATTAGTCAAATGCATGCTTTTCACTTAATGCTTTCATCCTTTTTATGCTTGTTACTAACTTAAGCCTTTTGTCTCTTTTCCGTGTTTCAGCAAACCGCTGAAAACATAAACCTGGAAGTTTTCAACAAGATTACCACCAAGAATAAGGAGGTTAGAAACCTTCTCTCTATTCTTGATGTTAAGGAGGCGGAGCTGGCATCCTCTCAGCATCAGCTGGAAGAAACAACAGGTATAGAATTTCTCTGCTTTCAGTTTTGTGATTTTTTTTTAAGTAATTTTCCGAGTTTTCTAACTCGTCATTTTTACTTGCTTTTCAGCTGCTTTGGCGAAAGCCAAGCAAATTGCTGAAGATGCCGGCAATGCCGAGAACCTCCGCCGGGAAAATCTGGACCTTCATAAGGAAACTATGAGGTTACAGAAAGAACTGGAGGCCAGCCAGCTAGCTTGCGGAGTCCAATGCCTCCAACCAAGCTGCGAAGGACAAGGCAACTATCCGAGACTCGGAGAACGCCTTGACCCTGCGCCTGGAGGAAGGCTCCGAGATGGATAAAATTCTCGGTAAGTAATTTTAGCATTACCGGATTTTCCATGTTTGTTAATCTTTCTCTGTTTTTTCCTCTAACACTTTGGTTATTTTTCTGGAAACATGAGATGACCCAGCTCTTACTCGGATTGAGAAAATCCGAGCCTTTGGGAAGGTATTCACCGCAATCAAGGCCACGGGAATGTTGCTTGTCAACAAATGCCTTCCCGCAAGGACTGGGGAGCTCTCGGAAGTTGAGAAACTTTTGGGAGCTATCGTGGAGGTGGAGGAGTCCAGGGAATCTACCTTGCGCTCCACGGCACATGGTGGTGCGCGCATGGCTCTAGGGCTCATGCGCATGCACTATCCCTCTGCCAAGTCTTGGCGCGTGTCGTCCGACATCCCGCAAGGATACACGGAAGCCCAGCGGACCAGCATCTTTGACGAGATCAAAGGTCACGCCACCAAGATCGCCTCCATGGTCAACGTCTCCATCTTCTACCCGGAGGAGGAAATTCCAGAAGTTCCCAAGGAGTCCAGCAGCAAAGATGACTCGGATGCCTGAAGGAATTTTCCGGGTCCTGAGTAGATAGATAGGAAATAGGAGCATTACTTAACTTATGATGTAAACATTATTGTAATTCTTCTATTCTTTTTGTATGAACAAGTACTCCGCCTTTTGCAGCAATATTATCTAAGTATTTTGCAAGTTTTTCGGGTTGTTATTCCTTTATCTTCTAAATTCTCTGGTTTATATGCTTTAACTGTGCTTAGTGTTTGAAATGGCTCGATAGCATTTTAATCTTCATGCCGAGTGACTGGGTATGTCCAATCAGTCTAAACTCGGAGACATGGATCATACTAAAGGCATTTTTACTTACTAGTTCCACTGACCCAGCAAAAAAAATCAGATAATATTTAGAGAACAACAAGGAATTTTTTATATGAAACTCATGTACGCAGGCACAATCTGGGTTTCCTTTAGCCTTTTTAAGCTGAAAATAATTCAGTTTTTTAACGCCGAGCATGCAGGCACAATTCGGGTTAACATTGAGTATTTTGAAAGATCATTGGGAAATAGATAAGGCGGAATTATGCTTTATACTATAATAAACATGTAAAAACATAGAAGTGTGGATTCCGACAATTTTATTTCGTGATCTCAAAGATGTTTACATAGGAATTGAACTAAGTATAGAAGGGACGTAACTGCTGGATACTCCAGGGCCTCTTTGTCTCTCCTAGTTCATCATCTATCTTTCTCTTTCTTTTGCGATTCGGTTTCTCGCGATGGTCTTCTGTATCTCGAATGTCTACAAGATAGTATGATCCATTTTTCATAGCCTTGCTAATGACGAATGGTCCTTCCTAGACTGGGGCCAATTTGTGCTTCCTTTGCTGCACCAATCTTAGCACTAAGTCACCTTCTTTAAAAGAATGATGTCTGATGTTCCGACTGTGGTAACATCGTAAACCTTGCTGATAGATCGCGGATCTTTGAAGCACAAGCTCTCGCTCTTCTTCTAAGAGATCGATGGCATCCTGTCGTGCGCTTTCGACATCTGAGTCATCGAAAGCCTGCACTCTTGGGCTATCATGGATCATATCCGTTGGAAGAATCGCTTCTGCACCATAAACTAGGAAAAACGGGGTTTGCCCTGTTGACCTGTTTGGCGTCGTTTGAATGCTCCAAAGCACAGAGGGTAATTGTTCCACCCATGCTCCAGCTTCTCTATGAAGAGGAGATTCGAGTCTTGGGCGTATTCCTTGCAGGATTGAGCTATTCATTCTTTCAACATGTCCATTGGATTGCGGGTGTGCCACAGATGCAAGATCTAAGCGAATTCCCGTTTGACGGCAATATTTTGCCAACTCTCCGATGGAGAAATTTGTCTCGTTGTCGGTTATCATGCTATGTGGAACGCCATATCTCATGACTATATCAATGATGAAATTTCTGGCAGTTACACCGTCAAGCTTTTTGATGGGTTTTGCCTCCACCCACTATACTTATCCACTACCACGAGTAGATGTGTAAGTCCACCTCTTGCGGTTTTGAATGGTCCCATCAAATCTAGCCCCCAGACCGCAAACGGCCATGTAATAGGGATAGTTTTGAGTGCTTGAGCTAGCATATTCGTCTGCTTGGCGTAATACTGACATCCGGCACATGTATTTACTATGTGTTTGGCATCTGTCTTGGCTGTTAGCCAGAAAAACCCCGGACGGAATGGTTTTTTGACTATGCTTTTTGATTGAGCATGATGTCCGCAATCTCCAGCATGGATTTCTTGTCCTTCTTCTGGCGAAATACATCGCAGAAAAATTCCGATAGTCTTGCGTTTATACAGGCAATCATTAATTACCGTGTATCCTTTCCATCAACGTTGTATTTGTCTTTGCAAGACCTCGTCTGCTCCATCCGGGTACTTCTGATCTACTAAGAAGTTTAGGTATGGAATTGTCCACTCCGGGTTAACAAGCAGGACTTTGATTGACTCGGAAACCAGAGGATAGTCGACATCTCCACCTTTTATGGATGGTTTGTGCAAATGCTGGACAAACACACCTGGTGGTAGGATTTTCACTCTTTTTGATCCCATGCGGGCTAATGCATCCGCGTTCCAGTTTTCTTCCCTTTTGACGTGAAGTACTTCAAATCCTAGGAAGCAGATTGCAAATTCGTCCACCGTTCTCTAATATTCGTCCATGATGGGACTTTTGGCGTCCCATGTTTGGTTGAGCTGATGTTGTACCAAATCCGAGTCACCATAGCATAAAAGATGCGCTTGACACCTATTTCTTTCGCGGTATGGGAGCCATGAAGCAAAGCTTCGTATTCTGCCACGTTATTACTGGTGTTAAAGTGTATTTGTAATACATATTCCATTGTGTCTCCTTTGGGAGATTTTAGAACTACACCGGCTCCGGCGTCTTCTTTCATCTTAGATCCGTCAAAGTGCATGACCCAGTATTCCGACTCCGGCATTGGTGTGTTTTCCATTACTTCTGTCCAATCGGCGACAAAATCTGCCAACACCTGGGATTTTATTGCCGTCCAGGGTTGGTACTTAATGTCAAACGCAGCCAACTCGATGCCCCATTTGGCTACTCGGCCTGTTGCGTCCGCATTGTTTATTATATCCCCTAGTGGCGCTTTACATACCACTGTTATGGAATGTCCTTGGAAATAATGACGAAGTTTTTGAGATGCGAAAAATACGCCATATGCCAGCTTTTGGTAGTGTGGGTACCTTTGTTTAGACTCGGAGAAAACTTCACTTTCATAATACACCGGATGTTGATATGGTATGCTTTGATCTCTTTCCGCCTTTCTGCGCTGATAACCCGGTTTGTAGCTATGAGGTACAATAACATGGTTTCTTCGTCTTTTGGGGATGCCAAAATCGGATCTTTCACCAAGGTTTCTTTTAACTGGGTTAATGCTGCATCTGCTTCTTCTGTCCACACAAACTTGTCGGATTTCTTCAACAATTTGTATAATGATAGAGCTTTGTCTCCTAGCCGGCTAATAAACCTACTAACGGCCACTGCAGAACCCGTCAATCTTTGTACATCTTTTACACACGTAGGCTTTGAGATGTTTAAGATTGCTTTGATCTTTTTCGGGTTTACTTCTATTCCTCTATGAGACACGATGAAACCCAGAAGTTTTCCTGAGGGAACCCCGAATACGCACTTTAATGGATTCAACTTCATCTTATAAGTGCGCACATTTTCGAAGGTTTTTCGCAAATCTTCAAGGAGCGTGTTCTTTTCCTTGGAAACGACGGCAATGTCGTCCACATAAACGTGGACATTTTTGCCAATCTGACTATGCAAGCATCGTTGCATGCAACGCTGGTAAGTTGCACCTGCGTTCTTCAGGACGAAAGGCATGGTTATGTATTAGTACGTTCCATACGGGGTGATGAAGGAAGTTTTAATTTGATCTGCTTCCTTCATGTGTATTTGATGATACCCGGAATAAGCGTCCAAAAAGCATAAAAGCTCAGAGCCAGCAGTGGCATCTATTATTTGATCGATTCGCGGTAATGTAAATCTATCTTTTGGACACAATTTGTTCAGGACGGTGTAATCTATACACATTCTAAGGACAGTACTATCTTTCTTCGGGACTAATACTGGGTTTGCGGACCATTCAGTATGTATAATTTCCCGGATAAAATCTGCTGCCAATAGCCGGATAATCTCCTTGCCAATAGCCTCCCTCTTCTTCCGTCAAATCGGCGGAGACCTTGTTTGACGGGTTTGGATCCTGGAATCACCTTAAGCTGGTGCTCAGCAAGTTCCCTGGGTACGCCTGGCATGTCCGCTGGACACCATGCGAAGATGTCCCAGTTCTCACGGAGGAACTTGATGAGCTCCCTTTCCTATTTGTCAGTCATCTCAGTTCCTACTACGACAAACTTTGTTGGATCTTTAGGATCTAGGATAACCTGTCTTGTATTCTCGGACGCTTTGAAGCTGTCTGCCGGCTTACGGCTTTCTTTTCCTGCCGGCATCTCTGTCGGCGATACTTCTTTGGCCAGCTCTTTCAGTTCTTCCTTTGCTATCATTTTTTCTGCGCAAAGGGCGTTTTCTTTTTCTAGCTCGTTTGCAATTTGAAGTCTCCCTTTATGGTGATTACTCCTCCTTTTAGCCCTGGCATCTTCAGCTTGTTATAAATATAACATGATCTTGCCATGAATTTGTGGAAAGCTGGACGTCCGAGTATTGCGTGATATACGCTTTCGAACGGCACAACCTCGAAGGATATTTTTTCCTGACGAAAATGATCTTTCTCTCCGAAGGTTACATCTAGGGAAATTTCTCCTAGGGATCGTTCTTGTCTGCCAGGGACGATGCCGTGAAAACGTATATTGCTTTGATTGAGCTGGGTCTCGGATATTCGCAGATGCTTCAGTGTATCCAGGTACATTATGTTAATGCTGGATCATCCATCCATCAGCACTCTTTTTAGCCTAGTGTTTTGAACAATAGGGCTTACAACTAGAGCTTGCGTGCCGGGTTCTGGGATATTTTCGGGATGATCAGACTGATCCCAGGTAATTGGTGTATTTGAGTATTTCAAGAATTTCGGGGATGCAGGAATAACCGCGTTTATTTCTCGAAGTGTTCTCTTTGCCACCTTTGCTGAGGGAGTTGCCAGGAAAGGTAAATTGCATTCTCCGTCAACTCTTGGAAACTTAGGCTCGCCTTTTCGCTGTTGTTCTTGCATTTTTTTCGTCAGTGTCCGATTCACTGTCTTCTTTTTCAGCTTCTGGCTTTTGCTTGGAGAATTTCCTCTTGGAACTCTTCCCTTTACTTCCAGGTCCTGCACTGCCTTTCATATGCTTGTTCAGCCGGCATTGTGCGTTGGTATGGGTGGGTTTCCCAAATTGCGAGTGGTGGACACAGCTTTCCGACTTTATTCTTTCCTACTCTTTTTTGGTTTAATTAACCTGTTATGTGCTTCGTCCTTTCCACTTGCTCCCATTTTCTCTTCCAAAGGCTATGTTAACTTTCTTGGGTTTTTGCGGTGCTTCTGGAGTTGCTTTTTTCTCAGGGCGAGGGATCTTTTTGGCCTGAATCAAAGTGTCGATATTACCGCCTCTCGCTCTGGTATCATCTTCGGCCGCTGCGTACTCATTGGCGGTTGTAAGCATAGATCCGAGATCTTTGTGCTTTTTGGAACCGATCATGAACGGTACGAGTCCGGGTTTTAAGCCATTGAGGAAAGCATGCATTGCTTGTACGTCAGTTACTCCAGAACAACTATTCTTCATTGCAGTCCATCTTGTGATAAAGTCCACGTATGGCTCATCTTCAAACTGGGTGCAGCGGTTTAGCTGGTTGATGCTATCCGGGCGCTTGTAGGTTCCCCGAAAATGCTGAGTAAAAACTCTAGCCATATCATCCCAGTTGTCGACAGTTATTTACGGTAACCCATTGATCCAAGCTCTGGCTCCATCCAGTAACATAAGGGGGAGGAATTTTACTGCCTCTAGGTCTGTCCCATTGTTAATCTGGACGGCTGTGTAATAGTCTGAGAGCCAGGTATCCGGGTTTGTGCTACCGGTGTATTTTTGATACGTTGGACCAACTTTGGCGAAGCAAGAATGCAGAGTTATCCTTCGGATTCTGTCAGTGAAACACTTAGGTCCGAAGTATAAATCATCTCTTTCCGCTCTATCAATGTGTGTGGAGTTGCTCCTTGCTTTTCCATTGTGGCGCGAACGCGCTTTTCTGTGGTTGTCTCTATTTCCTCCGTTATCATGCCCTTTGGGATAAGGTGGAGTTCTACTCCTATGTATTTCCTTATTCCTGGGGGGCGTACGGGATCTTTCACGCCTGTGAGGTATATCGTGTCTTCCGGCTTTTTCAGCAGGGCGTCTTGGAGGCGGCATTGCTTTTTCGTCCTTCCGGTTTTGCTCTTCCCGATCCCGGGGATTAATTCCATCTTTCGGCAGATGGGATCCGGTTCCGGACGCTGCATCCTTATTGTCGGGCTTTTTCTTGTCCTTTCTCGGATCTGATTTCTTCTCTTTTGAATTATTTGAATCTCCAGGTTCTTCAGGTCCAGGTGCTCCAGCGGCGCATGTAGCTGTTTTGCATAGGGCGGAGTCGTCGTGCAACTTCCCTGATCGTGCTTGCCCTCGCTGTTGCTATTGCAATGCCTTTCCTAGGAAAGCATACACCCCTTGAAGTTTTTCACCATTTGAGTACATATCGTTGTTGAGGATGGCGAACGCAGCTTCCGTATTTTCTGCTGCGGTTTTGTATATTGGTTCGCCCCTGGCATCTTTGCCCTTTACTTGCTTTTGCCAAGATGGGTTTTGAAACCGTTCTTTTGGCGGCACTACTTCCGGTCTTGCTATTCCGGGTAACCGTGTAGGTTTAATGCCAGATCTATTCCTTCTCTCGTATTCCTCAATTTCTTCCTGCTTTAACTTAATGTCAGCCTGGGTTTGTTTGAGGTGTTCTCGAGTTCGGAATAGATGTTGATGTTGCCTTTGGAGAGCTTGTCACCTTGCTTCCAGAACTTTAGGGGGGCTCGTGTGGTCCCACTGGTGTTTGAAGTAAATCTTGTTCATCTTGCTCTGACATTGGCGGAACAGAGATTTCCTTCATTTTCTTCTCCGCAGGCTTAACTCCACTTCCTCCTCCTACTTCCAGGTTGTCATTGGCTGGATCAGCCAATTTTTTCTTCCGGAGCTTGTACTGGAGTTTTTTGGAAGCTTTGTGCTTTTTCTTGGAAGAGGGAGGTTTTCTACCAGGTTCGTCCTGTATCAATTCTTTGACATCGGGATATGTTGGGGTGGTTTCTCCTTCTTCTCTCTCTTCCTCTGGCGGAGGCGTTCTAGAGCTTTCCTGACTATCGGCATCCGTGTTTTCAGCCGGTTTTGCCATTAGTACTTCGTGGAATCCCTCTTGAAGAGATTTCACCTTTCTTTCGAAAGAATAATCATCTTCATCTTTGGAATCAAAATCATCTGATCCAGGTTCTGATTCCAATCTCGCCTTTATGGCGGCTAATACAGAGTCAGCTTCCGAGTTCGTCGTCATATTGACGGATATCGGATCTTCCACCTCTATTGTGGGATTATTGTTTTCTGCCTCTTGCACGGGATTGCTTTCATCCGTGTTTTCGGCGATCTCAGATTGCACCATACCGATAAAGTGTGATTCAGCATTATATCGGCGATCTGAGCAAAATCCGGCGTCATAGAAGTCTTCGACTGGGTATAGGGCGGGTGGGATAAATTTGCTTCCACCACAGAATCCCGTTGCTTCTGCAGTTAATCCGATAAGGATGTTTGCAGATCCAATCGGTAAAACGCAGGCACTTACCAGATGATTCCGTGCTGGCATGTACGATCCGTTGTCGAGGAAGCGCCTGACGTCGTTGTCAAATTCCAAGCTTCCGACAATTATGGTGCTGCCAATTCCGCCAAGTATCCCTGATCGAAACATAACGCCTGACGTCGCTGGCCCCATGATGGGCGCCAACTGTTGAGACATCGTAGTAGAATTCATGGACGGGGGTGCCATGAGACTACCGATAGAGAAGTGGGGGGACGTGATCGTATAATGAACAATGACACAGGGTTTTACCCAGGTTCGGTACGTCGCAATTAGGCGACGTTCCTACTCCTGCAATCTCACTATTCAGGACTAAAGCCTGGAGCAAACAGAGTACAATTTGAGATTAGGTTTAGCTACTCGACAAGGATCAACCTTTCGCCGATTTAGCCTCTAGCTTCTTGTCTATCTTTCTTATCTCCTGTCCGGCTTTATATAATAGTCGGATTAGGGCTGACAGAAAAGGAAACCTAGAAGACTACGGTATGTGCTAACTTGGAAAGCAAGGAATCCACCTTCTACTCCAAGGCGTACCACGCGGGCCGTGATCCGGGTTCTTCTAGAATCCGGCTTCCGTGCGTCGGTTTACTGGGTCGCCCAATGGACCATGATCCATTACCATTTAGGCCACCTGGGTAATCCGGCACTTTAGAGTACCATCTCATATACCCCTAATTGGTATATATCCGACAGACACTATATATAATCATGAAAATGTTGTTCCAAGATAGAATTACCCTTATATGATTTACCTCAACTATTCTTCATTGATCAAAGCATTATTATTGAGATCCACTGTTGTTCCCTCAACGTCCAATCTAACCCAATGTTTATCTTTCCTTTTCTTTTTAAACAAATCCGTAAGGTGAGAAACATGGAATGGCTCAGCTTTTATGTCTCCCGTGCATTCATCATTTCCTATGTTGCATGTATCTCTAGGTACTTTATTCTTCATCACCACTGACCAACCTGGGTTCATCTCGTCTTCCACGTAAAACACTTGATCAGCTTGGTTAGGAAAAATAAAAGGCTCATGGTCAATCTTGTCTCCTTTGTGCATCAAATGTGAGAAGTTAACAAGTGTGTCACCATATTTTTCTTTTCTAATTCCTTTTTCAGAAATATCAACCCATTCACATTTAAACAAATCCACCAAAAAATGTCTAGGGTAGTTCAATTGAATAATATCAATTATCCTTCCATAGTAAGTCACATCACCTAAAACAGGGGTCGCATCACCTCATGCAGCATATGTAGATGTTTTGGCATTTACCACCACTCCACTATTTTGAGTAACCATGTCCAAGCATTTAGGCCTAAACCGATATCCTCTAGAGTTGTCAGCGCGGTACTTTTTTGCTGCATCAACTAGGCCACGTGCCAGCCATCGGATATCACTGTTAAAACTATCAATACCACTTTCCTTTTCAAATTTAATAATGTGTAGATTAAGAAGTTATTTAGTAAATGGCTTCAGTTGTATGTACAGAAGATATGAAATATCGACTTACATGAGCTTTGAACCAGCCGTGGGACTTTTCATGTTGCATGGCCTCGAGTGTATCTGAGAGATGTCACGCTGGCTAGTGATATCATCCACGTGAGCTCTGCAAAGAACTTTCCTAATTAGTTTTGCAGTCATAAGAAAAGTTGTCAAGAGAAGTCAGATAAAAGGATAACTGGAATTGTTGAGAGGACTGAGATATTACCGAAGGAATGGGTTGACATCTGAACAGTTAAACATCACATATCTATGTGCTCGCAATTTAGACAGTCCTCTAAGAACATAATTGTCCGGCTTTGCAAGTGCTTTTCCTACACGAGGAAAGAGAGTTGGACCTTGTTCAACATCAACCACATCATCGTCATCGTCATTCCTTGAAGGCCAATTATGCTTAGTGGCGAAACCTTCAATATATCTTGAACAAAATGTCATGCACTTGTCTGCAATATATTCTTCTGCGATAGATCCTTCTGGATGTGCTCTATTTCACACATATGACTTCTGGACACAAAGATACCTGCAGAAATAAAAGAAGGAAAAATAACACAAAACATGTCAATAAATGCAGTACTACAAATAATTAAGAAATATGGCACCCACATTCGTAAAATTATACCTTTCCAGAAATATAGTACTATTCATCGAAAGAGGTCAAATTTTCTAAAACTACCAACATTTTCGTGATATAACCACTAGTTCTGTACCTTAAAATGATTTTCTAAAAAAAATCAGACCAAACTATCAAACACGTGTAATTCAAATTTGGATTGCTTTCGAAAAATCAGCATAAACTCATTTAACTAGGCAAAATTAGATAGAAATAAAAAAGTCCTAATACTTGGGGATTTTCTATAAAATGTGGACTACTCTTTGTGAGAATTATATGGGTGCCCTTTTGCACAATATTTTTTGTACTTGGTTCATAAAAAATATTTTTTCCACTTAGAAAAAGAAAAATGATATTTATAAAAATAAATTTGAAAAATCCCTTCGAAACCATTATTTCCTATGCCAAGATACACATATTTTTAAAATCTGAGAACTTTATCACAAACTATGTCGTGGTAATTGGAATAACTTGGTCATTTAGCTTGATACTTAGAGATGTGTATACATGATAGGACTTTTTCTAAAGAGTATTTTGAGCAATTTGTCAAAAATCAAGTTTATCATTTCTCATAGCAACTAGTACACATAAAATGACGCTAGACAAAATCTTTTTTTGAGGGTTTTTCACTTTATTTGATTTTTTCTTTCAAAAAAGGGTCAAAGTGGCCACAATGACTATTCATCGAAGGAGGTCAAATCTTCTAAAACTATCAATGTTTCCATAATATAACAACTATACCTTAAAATGATTTTCTAAAAAAAATTCAGACCAAACTATCAAACCCTTGTAGTTCGAATTTGGATTACTTTCGAAAAATCATCATAAACTCATTTAACTAGCGACATTAGATAGAAATCAAGAAAATTCCTAATGCTTGGGTATTGCTCATAAAATGTGGACTACTCTTTGTGAGAATTAGATGGGTGCCATTTTGCATAATATTTTTTGTAGTTGGTTCACAATAAAGTCATTTTTGCCACTTAGAAAATGAAAAAAAGAATATTTATGAAAATAATTGAAAAATCCATCCGGAACTATTGTTTAATATACCAAGATACACCTAGTTTTCAAATATGAGAACTTTATCACAAACTATGACATGGTAATTTCCATAGCTTGGTCATTTAGCTTGAAACTTATACATGATAGACTTTAGCATTCATAAACGCTTGCATAAAATGTAGTGGTCTCGGGTTACCCCTTCCTTCTCATAGCTATAGAGTATCTCATTCCAGTCTCCAGTCACCATCCATTTCATGTCTACTTGGCCATGGAGCTCTCGTAAAATTTCCCAGGTTTTGTGCTAGTACGCCCAAGAAGGTTCACCATACAGGCCGGTTAAACGCTGCCCCTCCTCCGCCGCGCATTGATAGTAACATCAATATAGTTTGGGTGGATTTTCTTCAAGTCGACCGCCACATCATTCTTCCATAGGAGCAACATCCCACCACTAGCAGGAGGATCACCATAGAGCCGGGGCCGGAATTTCACATCTTTCTCCTCATGAACTCCTCTTCCACATTCTTTCATCTCATGCCCTAGTTTACCCCATACCTCATAGAAATCAGCTAGCTTCTCATATCTTCAAACGAACAGTTGCGGTTCTCCTTTTCTCACTATGGACATGAACCTTGCAAGGGGTAATCTCACATCATACTTCACACATGCCCGCACATAATTTCCCCTGTTACCCTCCACTCTCACGCTCTCCACAACATAATTTCCCATGTTACCCTCCACTCTCACGCTCTCCACTTTGAGGCCCTGGTTCTCTAACAGTTTTGTCACAATCTTGATCTTGCAGTAAGTCTTTGGTAATTTGTGTATATGTGCCCAAATTGGCAAAGTATTAATCAGTGTATCTTCCGCTACGAAAATTCATCATAAGCTCCAAAAACCACTACCTAGTTTCGAAAGATCCAAGGGCCCTTCTCCATCACCAGTTCCCAGTCTCCCAAGCAGAACACCTGAACAACAAAGAGGTTAGCTCCAATTGATCTAAATCGTACCTCCTTTGCCAGATTACATGCATCCCTCATCTCGCCATAGAACGTTGCTTTGCTGAACGATTTCTCGGTTAAAACCCTTGCTAGGTCTAGCCACTCCATGCTCTCTGCTATCTCATGTTCATCTGCATCGATGATCACATCGTTGAAGTCATCCTCCCGGAGATCCATTTGTTCCATCAACATGTCAATAGATCTCGGTTGTTTTCCTCGCGATCCGCCGCTTGTTGCTGATCGCGCGTCCGACATGGTCTCTTCTGCCCCTAGCGGATTAGCCAGAAACCCTAAACTTCTCCACAAAATCTTCTACGGGAACCAAGGTCGGGCAGGAGAACGAGGTCTCCCCTTAATCATCCCGAGAACGGTGTCCGGATAGGAGAGGAGGGTTGACGGAGACACCGATAAGGACTCACCGACAATGCCGCCGTCGAGAGTAGACAAAACCCTAGTCGCCTAGGGGAAGAAACCCTTCCCTAATCGGTGAGGCAACTTAATTGAACATCTGCCATGCCGGCGAGGCTGCAATCGCCTGGGCGGGGAGATAACTTATTTGTCAAATGTATGGATACTGAGAATGCCAACATTTTGTATCGGTTAACCGTTTAGGAAAGCTTGTTAATTAAAACCGTTTACTTTGTGCCCTCTCGACACGGCCGATCGAGAATTAAAAACAAGGAACGTACATCTCCAGCACCCGTGGCTGAGTGGCTCAGCCATCCAGCCGCAACGATAAACCGCTCCCCGTTCTCCATGTTTGGGGGCGTCCCCTCCCCGAGCTCCCTTCCAACCTGGGCGACCCACACAAAAGCGGAGACATCCCAGCCCATTTCCCGCCGCGCCAGCGCCATCCCGACCAACAACGCAGCGACAGGCAGGCTCCGCCTTCGTCTCCTCGCCTCCCTCCCAAAACCGCCTCCCCGAATCTAGCCACGCGCGTGCGCCTGCCTGCAGCCACCGGTCATCCATCCTCCCCTCCCTTCTCGCTCGCGCGGGGGCGCGAGGACGGTCCCGGCCGGTGTACGTGCGCGCACTCAGGGTTCGGCGTTTGAATGCGGTGGTAGCTAGCGGCATGCCAGCGATGAGCGCGTGATGGCGCCGCCGTTCCTCAAGACCGGCCGCGACTCCAGGTTCTCATTCAGGCGCCGGAAATCGGGAAAGGCGTCGCCGGCGCCGTCGTCGCCGCTCTCCGTGTCGTCCTCGCTGTCCTCGGAGGAGATCGACCCGGGGAGCCCCATGGAGTCGTCCAAGGCGCAGACGCTGCCGTGCGCCAGGCGGGCGCTGTCCAGGAGCAGCTGTGGCTCCAGGGGGAAGCTGTCCGTCGACCTGATCCCGCCGCCGCTAGCCGGCGGCCCCTCCGACGCGCCCAGGCCGTCCACGTCGGCCGCGCCGCCCCCCAAGCCCGCGCCCCGGTACGACGGCCCGCCTTCAGGTACGGCACGAATTTTTTCTAGCTCTCGCTAGAGTGATCAAAATCAAATGCAGTGCACATGATCCTGTGTCATCGATCGTTGCGATCTTGTTCGGGGAATGAATTGCTCTGGTACGGTGCTGAATTTCAGATGCCGAGATCGTGAGGGAGAAGTTCTCCAAGCTGCTGCTGGGGGAGGACATGTCCGGCACCGGCAAAGGGGTGTCCTCTGCTCTCGCCATCTCCAATGCCATCACTAATCTTGCTGGTAAATCCGTCCTTGCAATTCCTTTCCATTTCGTGAATCCCCATTTTGCGATTGGTTTCTCGTGGAAATTATTCTGATTTCTTGCTCGTACAAAAACATGGAAAGACTGGTGGTGGTTCCCTTATGCAATATAATGGAATGCGGGCCCTTTCGGGGGGTGCCGTTTGTGTAAAAAATTCTGATTTCTTGCTCGTTGCAGCTTCCGTGTTCGGCGAGCAACGGCGTCTCCAGCCCATGGCCCCCGAGCAGAAGGCCCGGTGGACCAAGGAGATCGACTGGCTCCTCTCCGTCGCCGACCACATCGTCGAGTTTGTTCCGTCGCGCCAGGTGTCCGATGATGGCAGCACCATGGAGGTCAGAAACTAATCCCATCCTAATTTCCATCAGAAACATGTAGAACTATGCAACATCATTATGTAAATCAAGTTACAAACAGCATATTTCAACTACTTCTCTTTTTGTCAAACAGATAATGGTAACTCAGCAGCGCAAGGATCTGCAGTTGAGCATCCCCGCGTTGCGCAAGCTCGACATGATGCTCCTTGTAACAAGCATTTCCACACCCTTCTCTGAATCGTGTTATGTGGAGATACTACCTGAATTGCTAATGTGCTACCATTGTACATTTCTGTTGTCGGAACAGGACTATCTCGACAGTTTCAGTGACAAGCAGGAGTTCTGGTACGTGAAGAAAGACTCGGATGATTCCGAGAAGGGCGGCGACGCGCCGACGCAGGCCGACAAGTGGTGGCTCCCAACTGTGAAGGTCCCTCCTCAGGGTCTGTCGGCTTCGTCGAGGCGATGGCTCCAGCACCAGAAGGAGCTCGTTAATCAAGTCTTGAAGGCCACAATGGCCATCAACGCTAATGTTATCATGGAGATGGACGTTCCGGAAGCTTACATGGAGTCTCTGCCTAAGGTGATCCATAAGGACACAACAACATTATCGTGTTGTACAACAATTACCTTTACTACACTTCACTCCATTGGTGAGATCTCACCTGACAATATCTGCTTTTGTTTTCATGATTGCTAGAATGGGAAGTCGACCCTTGGAGACTCCATGTACAAGCTTATAACCGACGAGTATTTTGACCCCGAAGAACTCATCGCATCCGTAGACTTGACGAACGAGTACAACATTGTTGATCTGAAGAACAGAATCGAGGCGTCGGTGGTCATTTGGCAGAAGAAGATGACGCAGAAGGACACGGGCAAGCTGTCGTGGGGCCATGGTGTCAGTCACGAGAAGCGGGGGCGGTTTGAAGGGAGGGCGGAGAATGTCCTTCTCCTCCTTAAGCACAGATTTCCTGGGATTTCCCAGTCTGCTCTGGACATAAGCAAAATCCAGTACAACAGGGTGAGTATCTGCAATTTCCACTGTGTTTTCGGATTAGCTACAGTACATTTTACTCATGCATGCCCATTGCATACATTCTTGTTTGTGTCTGTGTTTTTTTGCAGGATGTTGGCAGTGCCATCTTGGAGAGCTACTCCAGGACACTCGAGAGCCTGGCCTTCACAGTCATGTCCCGCATCGAAGACGTGCTTCACGCCGACTCCCTGACCCAGGACCCCAAGAACGCGGACGCGATGAGAATGGCGAGCTTGCAGTCGGACGACACGGACATGGTCGTCCAGGACGCCAAGGACGAGGTGGAGAGGCTGGGGAGAATGGAGCCTCTTAACCAGACTCTGTTCGACTACGTGGGGCCTCGGGACGGAGACATCGAGAGCATGATGGCAGAAATGGAGAGCATGATGTCAGAATCAGAGGGATCAAAGCTGACCAAGGTCTCGCCGATCGCGACCAAGAGGTTCTCTTACCTAGATAAGCTCGAGAACTTGGGTGGAACGCGGAGCCCCATATCTAGACACTAGTTTGTTGGTCGCTGCCGTAGGGGGAAAGGCACATCACACATGTATGCTTCTGCTGCTGCTGCTGCTGCAGAGGATTCCGGAGTGAGATGGATGTAAATATATGTCAGGTGTTCACAGCATTGTGAACAAGGTGCAGAACTGATGAAGTGTACCATTAATCGTGAGGTTATGTAAAGTTTTCAGACAACTTTGACTCCACTATTTCCTGTTGGATGTTTGGCGCCGATGCCAAGATAATATGTGCTGATGTTTTCCCCTGCTGTACACATATGAACAAATCACTAAGATTTTACACACTGAACCTGAAGAATGGACCTGCAGTTTTCTTAGCATAGTTCTGTACTACTGAACATTGACCTCCTATAAACTTCTCTTTTTTTCTTAGCATCGCTCTGTACTACTGAATATGGACCTCCTATAAACCATTTTTTCTGACGCGTGATTATTGGTGTTGATCTTACGCTAAAGCTGCTATCATAGTTCGCTAAGAAGGGATCTGTTGAGGGCATTATGTTCGCACATGTATATGCTTCTGCAGCTACACAGCCTCCGGAGTGAAATTCATGTAAACATGTTCAGACCCCTTAATTTATCTCCGGTGTTCCTCAATGGAAGCTTGGTGCTAAGGCCAAGGTGTTTCGCTTATGATCTCCCCTGCTTTACATGAACCAATCACAATATTTTCCGTACTGATCCCGAAAAAAATGGACCTGTAGTTTTGTAGTTGGATTTTGGCATAAATTTCCACGATGCAACGTATGATTGATTACCGGTGTTTTATCAGGCACTAACCTACTATCATAATCAGCTAACATGTGATGTGTTCTTCTCTGTTGGCAGCATCAGCAGGAACTGATAGTGTTTATTTTTACTTGTGTGGCTCTGCACTTGCGCACCTGGATCGAGTCATGAATAGGCCGGACAATGTGTCTTGGCTAGTGCCATAAAACGGAGGCCAAGTACCATAGATCGGCACTGCAACTGTACGCCGCCGTAGTACAGTAGCAGCAGCAGTAACATAACATGCACGCAGCTATACATCCTTCCAATTACTGATACGCCGTAGAAATACAGAGTACAATAGTATCACATTCATTCATTCACATAGACAAGGAGGGGAGCCGATCGGATAGATATTCAGATCCATGGTACAAGGAGGAAGCAAATGGAGAAAGGAAGCTTTCATGATTTAGATCTTGCCGCGTGGGCCCGGGGTGGGTGGTAGCTGAGGCCCCTTCTTGATGGGGAGCAGGTCGGGGGAGGCGCTGGCGGAGACGAAGGCGAGCAGGGAACCGCCGCCGAGGAGCAGGAACTTGAGCAGGAGCCCGCGCTTGGTGAAGGGCGCGGCGAAGGTGTTGAAGAACTTGCTCTGCAGGCCGTTGTAGGGGGACGGACCGTCGGAGCCGTACAGGTCCCACTGTCCCGTCGTGTTGCCGATGTCGTCCAGGTCGAAGTACACGCTCTTCTCGCCGTACTTGGCCACCACCGCCGCGCCCCGGGCCCTGCGTGCATGAACGTCGATCGTGTGTGTCAGTTAAGTCGTGTCACCTACTCGCAGGCCGGGGCTAGTGGTATACGTGTATACCTGCGGGTGGAGCGGACGGAGGAGGGCCGGACGGCGAGCTTGCGGCCGGAGATGGAGCTGCCGGAGAGGCCCTTCACGGCCACGGGCTGGACGGCGACCAGGGACGCCATTGCTGCGAGCGAGCTGTGCAGTCTTTTTTCCCTTCTGATGACGCTAGCCGCGGGTACGTGCACAGACTTTAGTTCGGTGGACGCTGTTAAGGATTTTGAAACGGACGCTCGGCCGTCGATCAGGTTTGTGTGGGAGAGGCCGCGCGCGGTCCTGGCCCATAGGGACGGCGCCACGCGGCCGGTTCAGGATAGCCTTATCCCGATCAGGAGCTGACTTGGCGTGCCGACGTGGCGCCTGGGTAGCTTGTTCGTGGCGGACCAGATCGATCTCGCTGTCCGTTCAGACCTTGCTTCCGACAGGATCGCTCGTAGAGATTTCGTGGGGCCTGCCAGTGCCAGGCTAGGACGGCAGAACGTACGTGCACCGATCGAGCGTGCATGGTATGCAATGCAACGTACCGTACGCGGGCACGATACGGTCTACTATCGTAGGCACCCCTCGTGGTGTACGGCCCGGCGAGATCGAGATCTACCTGAGTTTTCCTTCATTATATGTGCTTCTACCTACGACGAGTGTGAAGGGAAAGACAACATATGTTTTTCGACGAAGATAATATCTTAATAATAATATAAAATTGTATCAATTGCATTCCATCTCACACGGCCAAAATGGAAAAAGAAGAAGAAAGAAAAGATCCCGCCACAGCCCGCTTCTCCAACCCCTCCTCCATCGAGGGCATCATACACGTCGACCTCCCTATATACATACAGGTTCGACCATTGGTGATGGACACTCCAAGGAGTTCTAGACGGACCATTGGTTCAACGGTGGGCACATCTGCTTCTATAGTTCCCGGCCTTGTTCTCGCACGTAAGGGCATCCGCAATGTGAGAAAAAAAACACGGCTTCAGTTCTACGTGGCATGTTGCAAAGTACACCTTATACATTATGGAGAAAAATAAGGTCATCGATAAGATTAAGGTGCACCTCAAGCTTGTGGTCTACCATAAGTAATAGAAAAATAATATCCTCTCTCCTCTATCTCTTGCATGTAGTAGTATGATAAGACATGTGGATCCCGGCTTATGGCTTAACTTCACCTTATACATTGTGGGAAAATTTCATAGGGCAAGTGGGACCCAGCTTATGGCAAAACCTCACCTTATACATAGAGGATGCCCTAAGTAGGAGCAACGCCTCGGTCTCCGGTTGGTATTCTATGACTTACTAATGCGCATAGATTGTACGCTCGTTGGGAGATCCCAAGAGGAAGGTAGGAAGAGCACAACAGCAAGTTTTCCCTCCGAAAGAAACCAAGGTTGAATCAACCAGTAGGAGAAATAAATCACTTTCGAAGGTTGATGGAGCTGATGTGGCAGGACGCACTACCGGTTCAGCAGCAACGTGGAATCTACACAACACAATCAAATTATTCTGCCCCAACGAAGCAGTGTGGTTGTCAATCTTACCGGTTTTGCTGAAACAAAGGATTAAACGTATAGTGTGGAAAATAGTATTTGTTTGCAGTAAGTGAAAGAGAACAATGATTGCAGTAGTAAAACAGCGGTTGCAGTTGTTGTATACCAGTGTAAAGAAATGGACCGGGGTCCACAGTTCACTAGAGGTGACTATTCAAAACAGATAGATAACATGCTGGGTAAACATATTACAGCTGGACAATTGACAAATATAAAGGCTGCATCGTAGTGCATATGCATGACATGATGATTACTATGTGATTCATGCGGACATTATAACAAGATACATAGACTGTTATCCAACTGCATCTATGACTAATAATCCACCCTCATAGTGTCATCCGAGCAAACCTTAGGTATTAAGTTCCAAGCAACAGATAATTGCATTAAACAAAGTGTGCAATGTAAACAATAAAACCATCCTTAGACAAAGCATTGTTGTTTTCTCCCTAATGGCAACAACACATCCCCCACCCGTTACGTTTCTGTCACTCGAGTGTGAGTGAAAGGGAGGCATGAACCCACTATCGAGCATAAATACTTCCTCTTGGAGTTACAAGGATCAACTTGGCCAGAACATCTACTAGTAACGGAGAGCATGCAAGATCATAAATAACATACACATGAAAGAACATGATAGATTGATAATCAATGAACATAGCGTTCAATATTCATCAGATCCCAGCAAACACAACATGTAGCATTACAATAAGATGATCTGGATCATATTAGGCATCTCACAAGATCTAAACATAACCCATAGTCCATGGATGAACTACTCATGCATCACTCCGGAGGCAGGCATGGTGATGAAGAGCCCTCCGGTGATGATTCCCCCTCCTGGCAGGGTGCCGGGGAGAGCTCCAGAATCCTCCCCAACTAGGATTGACGATGATGGCGGCTAGAGATCTTTTTGGTGAAAAAGGCTCGGGTATTTCGGGTTAACCCCTCGATGAGTATAAATAGGCGAGAGGGAAACGTCGGTGGGAAGCCAGGGGGCCCACACCACCCCTGGGCGCGGCCAGAGGGGGGCGCGCCGCCTCATGGTGTGGGGCCCCTGAGGCCCCCCTCCGGGTCTCCTCCGGATTCCATGTACGTGACAAATTTCTAAGACACTGGGATTTTGTTTCGTCCAATTTCGGGAATATTTGCAGAACAACTTTTTTGAAACCAAAAACAGCGGAAAACAGGAACTAACTCTGTGGCATCTTTTCAATAGGTTAGTCCCAGAAAATACATAAAAATGACATAAAGTTTATAAGAAACAGGTAGCATATGGCATGAAAAAAACATGGAACATCAGAAATTATGGATACGTTTGAGACGTATCAAGCATCCCCAAGCTTAGTTCCTACTCGTCCTCGAGTAGGTAAACGATAAAAACAAATAATTTCTGAGGTGACATGCTACCAACATAAACTTGATCATTATAATGTAAAGCATGTAAAGTAAGATCAAATGAATAAATGTTGTGGTTTATAGTTGATATCAAATAGAGTAATGTATAAACCATTAGGAAAAACAAAGTAAAAAATTTCAATGAATCAATACTAAAAGCCAATCAACTATGCAAAGTATATTAAAGATGATTTAAGCTTCAAGAACACAATATAATCATCCTAAGCATCAAACTCTCACAACAACTCATGTTAGGATCAAGTCAAGTGACAACAATATGCACGTAGGAAAATCATCAAACTATTTATGCACTCAATACAAGGTATTGGTTCTTGGCACCAAGATGTTATGGCTAAAAGAACATTATGGGTGGTTTGGAAGGTCAATGAAAGAAAGTCTCACACAACTGAAAGTGATCATTAGACAAGAGGAAGTCTTATAATCGAAGCTATGCAAGGAGTAGTGATTGCCACACAACGAATGCACATAGAGCTATAAGTGTATGAAAGCTCTCCAATGGAACTAGTGGGGGTGCATCCAACTTGCTTGCTCACGAAGACCTAGAGCACTTTTGAGGAGGCTCATCATTGGAATATACAAGCCAAGTTCTATAATGTAAGTTCCCCACATAGTTATGCAAGTCATAAAATTAAAAAAATCTCCAAACTGAAGTATTGGTGCTAAATAAGCACAAGTGTGGAATAAATGATAGTAATTATGCCCCCTCTCTCTCTTTATTATTGATGGCTAGGTTGAGACTCCAAGTGCAGAGTGTGTAGCTAGTGGAAAGCCTTCTTCCCCACGAGGGTGACTCGAGGGTTTATATCAAACTCTTGGGGAGCCAGTATTTCAGCAGTTGTCTTCCAAGCTTCCTCCAGGATCCTGCAAACAAGTAGAGAATTTTGTGCCCTCAACCTCACCAAGTGGTTGTCAAGCACAAGGTGTGAGACTTCTAAATTGCAATGCAAAACTGAAAGTAAATGTGCAATAATTAAATCTACTACTAAATGCAAATGAGAAAATAAATATGCAATGGATTGTTTTTGTATTTTGGTGATGCAAGTGGTGATGGAGATAATGTAAATTCGAATTGGAGATGCAAGTAAAGTAAAGTGCAAGTAAAGTAAATTGCAGCAAAGTAACTAGAGTGTTTTCTTATATTTAAAATAGGACCGGGGTTCATGGTTTCACACTTGCATTCTCTCAAATAAAGTGGTAGACGGTGGACATAAAGAAATACATGTGAGATTACAATAACATGTTTAACATTGAGTACTTTCATATGGGCATCACGTCCTAGCATAGAGATCTCTACGGTCATATTGATCCCTCTTATACTCCACCAAGATGCGAAATAAATCATAACACCTCGATAATTAAGGAAAAACCAGAGTATAGCTTTAAGCAATGTGACATGAAGTTGAAGTAAGAACTTGCTAGATCTAGTCATGGAGATTGATTAGTGTCACTTCAAATCCCCGGTAACAAGGTACTCCTTTTTATCCCTAGTGAGGTAACTAAGAAAGGTTTAACAAAACCTAAGTGGATCGCTGAACTTCTGTCACTTTCACAGCACTAGCCACCCCCCCGTTACTCCAACTAATGCACCCATCACCCCACACACGCTCTCAAGAACTAGATTGATCAAAGCTAGCAAATAAGAACGAGGTACATAAGATACATCTACTCAAATAACTCAAGAGAAACAATTGCAATCTAAGATTCAATAACTCATAGAAAAGATCCACCACATAGGAATTACAACGGTGCCCGTAATCATGTGAGGCAGCTCATACAGATCTAATTAGTGAAGCACATAGAGAGAGAGATACAAGTGCTACTTCCACAAACCCATAGCCCCGGGGTGGACTACTCCCTCTTCATGGAGATGTCGATGGAGATGACGTTGGAGGGGTAGGAGATCACACCGGCGGCGCCCCGCCGGAGTTTTCCCCCTCCAATCTGGAACTCCAGGTCTCTGTTTCGGTGTTTCGGCGGCGCTCCTCTCCGTAAGGGTACGGGGGACCCTTTTTATAGTCGGTTTTTGGTCAAGACGGAGTCGGTAATTCAAAGATGGAAGGAATTGGGGCCATAGGGGCCAAAAGGGGGCCTCTCACGCGGCCAAGGAATCTGGCCGCATGGAGGGTCCTATTTTGGGCCTCCTTGCCCAATTCTCGTGGATCCTTCGCCCGCAAGTCTTCTCCTTCCAAGAAAATGACCCCCGCAGATTTTCAGGTGATTTCGCGGAAGTTTGTCCCCTGAAACGTCAAAAATATAGAAAACGGGGTTTCTGACAGGCAGGGTTAATTCCATAAAAGTTGGGGGACTTTGTAATTTAACCCCAAAATACTATAAAACATTGAATTATACCCTTATATGATGCAATATGTAATAGAAAACCATGTGAAAATATGCAAAATTCATCTATGCATTTTACATGCATCAACATCCCCAAGCTTAACCCATGCTCATCCTCGAGTATGGAGGTGATAAAACTAAGATGGGTTTTGCATATTGAAACAATCATGGGATATCAAGGAGTATTATTCATGCTACATATACTCAAATGATTAATACTAGAAATGAGTAGCAATATACAATTCATGTTGTAAGAAATATCAAATATGCAAGCAAAGATGCTTCATGAAAGTTCACAAAGTGTATAATGAAATAAAAGCACTATGGACCAAATGCATACACAAAATGAAAAATAAAATCCTATATTGGTCAAAGAATAGCATAATGGAGAATAGAAAATATGGTGGACACTTCGGAGAAAATTGAGTAGAGGTAAAACATGATCAAGTCTTATTTAGCCTCTAAATTATTCAACTAAAATTACTAATTGAAATGTCGTATCCATTGATCTAGGACTCTCATTTCCCCTTTATCACTAGCATCTTAAAATTGTGAGTATTGAAGTAATGAGAATGACAAGGTGGTTGAAAGCCTCATGCCCCGTGAGTGTGAAAACCTACTCCATGATTACTCAACTTAAGATTTCTAATAAGCTTTGTACAATCATACTAAGTATTAATGACATCATAGAGAACCGCAAAGAGGTACCTCTTGCCCCATGACATGGAAACAAGCCCATGTTACAATGACAAGATGAACAAACGGAGTAGACTCATCATCCTTTTTATTTTCATTCACTATTATGCATAGCTTCTTATTTTATTATAGGATGTGTTGTAGAGTCACTCAAGCTGTAAGTAAATTTCCACCATGATAAAGCATGGCTTGGGTTAGCGGCCCAATGCGTTTCTCTAGTCATATAGATACTTACTCATCAAAACTTACTATTCCTCTATTTTATTTCGGCATGGCAGGAGTCCAAAAACAAAAGTACATGATATCAACCAAATGTAAATTTTTTGTGCAATGTTAAAGCTTTCCGGTGATACACGTTTATAGCTAGCTCCCAACCACACACTTGTCAAACGCGAAACTTGTGGCTCCCATTATTGGGTCATGTTTATTAGATGCATAAAAAGTAAAGTGTGCCTTCAAAAGTTCGTGAGAGTCCTATCCCAAGTTCAACCCATGACAATTAATAAAGTGAATATCTTAATTTAGAACATAAATAACACAATAACATGGTGAACATACATGGAATAGCAATGAAGCTAATGGGAAGATATGGTGGACTCACTGGAAATACTTGGCTAAGGAGTGTTGGAAACAAGTTTTTACTTGTTGGAATTTTTAAATTTTTGGGCTAGCAAGAGGAAGATAGTTGACCAGCTACTATGCATGCATATGTCCATAGAACTACTCATTTCATGACAAACTAAATAAACCAGCAATTAACATCAAGGACATGAATAAGAGATAGCTCAAGACAACACTATTGCAAATTTCTACACATAAAAAGCCTATAAATCATGCAAACGTATGTAGCTCTTCAAATCAACCATGACATCCCTATTCCAAGTCATAATACTAGCATCCAATACATTCCAACCCCAAACTCCAGTAGCTCAATCTCATATAAAATGATGGTGGTGGTCTTATCAAAACAAAAATAAAAATAAAAACTAGACGCTTCAAGTCTCTACGATAAATGCTTTGCTTAGAAATACAGAAAGTAGACGTATGCTAACCAAAAGAGTGTAGCTCCAGTGGGGTGTTCATCACATCCCCAAGCTTATGGCTTTCACCATTATTGAATGTCTTGAGGCACAGCTCCTCAATTCCCTGTGAAAAAAACTTGACAAAACATGTTTCTCCCATTCTTTTTCTGTGGGGTGAGATTAGCAAGGACAAACAAATCACATGCTTGCTGTGTAAAATTCCAAATCAAATACTCCAGTAGATAGACAATAAGGTTTATTATGTTGTATGTTCACTCTCTTGCTTGAAAGAATCATGGAAATTCGATTTCCAAGTCCAAAGAGTGCATAAAACAAAAGAAGGCAGAATCTGTCCAGAAAAGCAGCAGCAGCAAAACGAACGTTTTTCCCTAAGCTAGACTTGTCAAAAAATTAAGACATTTTTTGTTCTTACAGAGGACGAAAAGTTGCAGAACATACCAAAAAATTAGCTCAATCCGACATACCAATAAAAAACGTAAAATCATACGGTGAGCAGACTCGTGCTGAAACAGAAATTTCATGCACTAGGATAGCAACTTATAAGTCCAAATGGGTTTGACTTGACTCTTTATTGAAAACTCCAGAATTAAAACAAAAAAAACTAATCTCTTGAGACAGCAAGAGGACACTAGGAAAATCCAAACAAAAACAACCGGTTTGCCTTCCGTAAAGCGCTTTCTTTATAGCCATATAGCTAGGCTTTACTTACTTGATAATCAAGAGGGATAAAACTCATGAGGGAGCTTGTTCTTCAGCGTGCCCCTCTTCCTTGGGAATTTCTCCATGATTTTCTTGTGAGGGAACTGAAACTTGACATTCCCTTCCTTGGAGTCTATGATTGCACCTGTAGTACGAAGAAAAGGTCTACCCAAAATAATAGGACTAGGGGATTTATCCCCCATATCCATAATAATGAAATCAACGGGTACGAAAGTCATGTGCAATTCAATCATAACATCTTTTACTTGTCCTACAGCATGTTTAGTAGAGTTATCAGCAAGGACAAATTCACTTGAGCACTTTTCTAAATTTTCTAGTTCTAGCAATTCATATAATTCTTTAGAGAGTACCGATACACTAGAACCTAGATCTAACATAGCATGGTGAATTTCTTTTCCAATTGAAACTAGCACCTTGGGGATCCATGCATCCCCAAGATTAGGAGGTATCATGGCCTCATTCTTGTACCTAGCAATTTTTTCTTGCAAGACATGATTAGCAATATAAGATCCAAAGCCAGGTTGATTAACATTTATAGTGGGATCACTAGCAAATTTTTGTAGAGTAGCAATAATTTCTTGCAAGCTACTTTTTTCTAAATCAAGCAATGGATCCTTAATTTCAGTAAGCATCATAATTTCCTCTACTTTTCCTTTTCTATTATGCATATTAAAAATCTCATAGCGATCATCAAAAATATCCTCGGGTACTTCAGCCTTTTTTAAGCTCTCTTTAATTTTAACCTCTGTGAGCAAACTTTCAAGAAAAACATGGGTATTTGCAGCATTAGTACTAGTAAAAGATACCCCACATTCATTATCTAAAAAGGCTCTAGAAGTTTCAGAAAGTCCCTTATAAAACATATGCATAAGTATCCAATCTCTAAAGCCATGCCCTATTCCATATGCTCTACTTCTAAATCTCTCCCATGCTTGTATCATTGATTCATCTTTTTCTTGTTTAAAGGTAATGAGCAATTGTTTAACATTGTAATTCTTTTCAGCATGACAAAACCTTTCAATAAATGCATCCCTTAAGTTGAACCAAGTAGTAAAATTGCTAGGAGGCCATCTTAATATCCAATCTAATGCTTTGCCCCCTAGTGAGTAGGGAAAGAGTTTAACTTTAGTAGTGTTGATGTTTGCATGATTCAAGTTCAAAGTTTTACATCTTTCATCAAATTTCTTAAGATGGAACAAAGGGTCTTCTTTAGGCTTTCCATAGAAACGAGATTCATAAATCATTTTAATAACACTAGGATCTACCTCTAATTTTTCAACGGGAATATTTAGCTCTTGAGGGAAATTCCTAACACAGAATGGCCAATAAGTTCTCTGCTCCATTTTCCAAGTTTTTATGTAGTTTTTAATTTTTTATGCAAAACAAAAGTAAATTAACTAAGCAAATTTGAAATACTAAAATAATCTAGATAACTAAATGCAAAACTAAAATGCAAACTAAAATAAAATATGCAAGACAAAACAAAAACAAGAACAAAAACAAGACAAGAAACAAAACAATCTACTTGAAAGAAGGTGGAGATAGAAAGGACGGTACTCACGTAGGTGCAACCTCCCCAAGCTTAGGTGTTTGCACACCTTGTTGGTGATGAAGACTTCTTGTGAGCTCCCTTGGACAACTCCTTCACCTATGGCTCCCCCGCAACGGCGCCAGAAAAACGCTTGATGGCTACGTTGAGACTCCAAGTGCAGAGTGTGTAGCAAGTGGCAAGCCTTCTTCCCCACGAGGGTGACTCGAGGGTTTATATCAAACTCTTGGGGAGCCAGTATTTCAGCAGTTGTCTTCCAAGCTTCCTCCAGGATCCTGCAAACAAGTAGAGAATTTTGTGCCCTCAACCTCACCAAGTGGTTGTCAAGCACAAGGTGTGAGACTTCTAAATTGCAATGCAAAACTGAAAGTAAATGTGCAATAATTAAATCTACTACTAAATGCAAATGAGAAAATAAATATGCAATGGATTGTTTTTGTATTTTGGTGATGCAAGTGGTGATGGAGATAATGTAAATTCGAATTGGACATGCAACTAAAGTAAAGTGCAAGTAAAGTAAATTGCAGCAAAGTAACTAGAGTGTTTTCTTATATTTAAAATAGGACCGGGGTTCATGGTTTCACACTTGCATTCTCTCAAATAAAGTGGTAGACGGTGGACATAAAGAATTACATGTGAGATTACAATAACATGTTTAACATTGAGTGCTTTCATATGGGCATCACGTCCTAGCATAGAGATCTCTACGATCATATTGATCCCTCTTATACTCCACCAAGATGCGAAATAAATCATAACACCTCGATAATTAAGGAAAAACTAGAGTATAGCTTTAAGCAATGTGACATGAAGTTGAAGTAAGAACTTGCTAGATCTAGTCATGGAGATTGATTAGTGTCACTTCAAATCCCCGGTAACAAGGTACTCCTTTTTATCCCTAGTGAGGTAACTAAGAAAGGTTTAATAAAACCTAAGTGGATCGCTGAACTTCTGTCACTTTCACAGCACTAGCCACCCCCCGTTACTCCAACTAATGCACCCATCACCCCACACACGCTCTCAAGAACTAGATTGATCAAAGCTAGCAAATAAGAACGGGGTACATAAGATACATCTACTCAAATAACTCAAGAGAAACAATTGCAATCTCAGATTCAATAACTCATAGAAAAGATCCACCACATAGGAATTACAACGGTGCCCGTAATCATGTGAGGCAGCTCATACGGATCTAATTAGTGAAGCACATAGAGAGAGATACAAGTGCTACTTCCACAAACCCATAGCCCTGGGGTGGACTACTCCCTCTTTATGGAGATGTCGATGGAGATGACGTTGGAGGGGTAGGAGATCACACCGGTGGCGCCCCGCCGGAGTTTTCCCCCTCCAATCTGGAACTCCAGGTCTCTGTTTTGGTGTTTCGGCGGCGCTCCTCTCCGTAAGGGTACGGGGGACCCTTTTTATAGTCGGTTCTAGGTCAAGACGGAGTCGGTAAGTCGAAGATGGAAGGAATTGGGGCCACATGGGCCAAAAGGGGGCCTCTCACGCGGCCAAGGAATCTGGCCGCGTGGAGGGTCCTCTTTTGGGCCTCCTTGCCCAATTCTCGTGGATGCTTCGGCCGCAAGTCTTCTCCTTCCAAGAAAATGACCCCCGCAGATTTTTAGGTGATTTCACGGAAGTTTGCCCCCTGAAACGTCAAAAATATAGAAAACGGGGTTTCTGACAGGCAGGGTTAATTCCATAAAAGTTGGGGGACTTTGTAATTTAACCCCAAAATACTATAAAACATTGAATTATACCCTTATATGATGCAATATGTAATAGAAAACCATGTGAAAATATGCAAAATTCATCTATGCATTTTACATGCATCAATTATCTCTCTTTTTCCTTTTTCTTTATTTGGGGGGGGGGGGTTCTCTTTTCTTTTAACCTCGCTGGTAGGAGAAACACTCTATTTACAATGAATCATCACACTTTTAGTACTCATAACTAATACTGAAATATCTCTCATGTATAAAACTAAATGCTCCTGCCAGTGTAGCAGTATGCAAAATAACAATGGAACAAGTAACAAGTAACATAATGAAGATGGATGTTGTGTGGCAATATATCTCGGAATGGATATGGAAATGCCATGATAGGTAGGTATGGTGGCTGTTTTGAGGAAGATATTTTGGGCTTATGTGTAGGAGAAAAAAGTCCTCCCATGGGGTTTGGATGCACTGACGAAGTTTTCACCAACTCTCAATGTGAGAATGGGCAATGCATAGTACTGAAGAGCCTAGCAAATATGGATGGTGGAAGTGCCAGAAAACTATAACTTAGAACTCACAAGTGAAAAGATTACAACTAGAAATATGATGATACAAGGGATAATGAAAAGCCCTCCAAGAGGGTCTGTGGCAGTGACAAGTCACTGTTGGCTACCCCAACTGTAGCGCGTAACAAAAAGCCATTATGATTGTTATCAGCAAAGGAAGTCATATATCACTATACTATCAACTGGTTTTTTGAGTGTGGCACAGTTTCAAGTCTTTAGACCAACAATTAATTGTTTGTACCTTACTAAACCAGCAGGTTTACAACTAAGCATATTAATATCTCAAAACAACAACAAATAATCAAGTGAAACGGTTTAATGATCTACAAGGGTATGCAAGTCTTTTCCAACATACCATCTACCACATGTAGCATTTTCTATTTCCACCAAACACCAAACAACAAAAACTCTCCAACTGATATAGAAATGAAACAAGAGAGTACTAACATATCTCTACTAGAAATAACATCTCTGAATAAGAGGTGCATCAAAAACAGGAGCTAAAAGGATTTGCAGCGACTAGAAGAAAAACTAAGAATATGAGCATGGAAGAAAACGAGTATTCATATGAAAAAGCAGAGCGTGTCTCTCTCCCACACAAGAATGCTGGGTTCCAACCATATTTATTGCAGCAAGGAAAACAAAAGAAAAGAAAACAAAAAACAAACAGATGCTCCAAGTAAAGTGCATATGATGTGACCGAATAAAAATATAGTTTCACTAGAAGTGACCTCATAAATTGTAGATGATGAAGGGGATGCCTTGGGCATCCCCAAGCTTAGACGCTTGAGTCTTCTTGGAATTTGCTGGGATGAACCACGGGGGCATCCCCAAGCTTTGGCTTTGCACTCTTCTTGATCACATTATATCACCCTCTTCTCTTGACCCTTGAAAACTTCCTTCACACCAAACTCAATGTAATTCTCATTAGAGCGTTAGTACACAATCAAAAACTCACATGTTCTCCTTGGACACAAGCATAATTAATACTTTTTTAAACATTAGCTACAACCACTGATGTTTTGTGGACCAAAGAAATCCACTCAACATAGTAAAAGAGAGAATGCAAGTAAAAAGACAGAATCGGTCAAAACCAGAACAGTCTGTAAAGACGATTTTTTTGTGGGCACTTACCTTGCTCAAATCGAAAAAAACAAAGCTATAAAAAGTTTCGGAATTAGCTGAGGAATAAGCACAAAAATTTGCATATCATTTTGATCTTTCTGTGAATTTACTCGAATTTAACGGTGGACAGCAGGAATCTGTTTCCTGCGCAGAAATCCAAATCTAACCTCAACTTTCACTAGAGACTTTAGTTGGCACAACAAATGCGAGAAAATAAAGATACAAAGGAGTTGATATGGAAGTAAACAACACCTTGACTCAAAGAAAAAAGAGAAAAACAAATAAAAAATAAAAACCATGGGTTATCTCCAAAGAAGTGCTTTTCTTTAACGCATTTTAGCTAGGCCCAGAAAACTAGAATCAAGTATTTTTCAAGTGAAGAAGCATCCAAATTGTAACTTTTTCTTATAATAGAATCAAAAGTAAACTTCATTATCTTCCTAGGAAGTGTTCCATACCTTTCTTGAGTGGTAATTGATATTTAATATTCCCCTCTTTCATATCAATAATAGCACCAACAGTTCTAAGAAAAGGTCTTCCCAAAACAATAGGACAAGAAGCATTTCATTCAATATTCATAACAATGAAATCAACAGGGACAAGGTTATTGTTAACCATAATAAGAACATCATCAACTCTCCCTAAAGGTTTCTTTTTAACATTATCAGCAAGACGAACATCCAAATAACAGTGTTCTAAAGGAGGCAAATCAAGCATATCATAAAGTTTCTTAGGCATAACAGAGATACTAGCACCAAGATCACATAAATCATTACAATAAAAATCATTCGCCTTCATTTTAATGATGGGTTGCCAGCCATCATCTAACTTCCTAGGGATAGAGGCTTCACGTCTTAATTCTTCTTCTCTAATTTGCATGAGAGCATTTGTAATATGTTTTGTGAAAGCCATATTCATAGCACTAGCATTAGGACAATTACTTCATATATATTGCAATCATAAAAGTTAAGATCATTTTTATCAAAGGTAATGGGACCATTGTTTCCCATATTTCGAAAAATTTCTGCACTTTTATGAGGAACAATTTCAGTAGTTTTAGGCAGTTTTAAACGTTTAACAACATAAGTGGAAGTATTGCCAACACCAATAACTTTACAATCAATAGTAGAAGGTTTACTAGCATTAAAAGCTTCAGTTTTACTAGTGGTGGTAATGGTGCAAACATTATCTATATTATTTTTTCTAGCTATTTCATATTCTCTTTCCCATCTAGCATGCAATTCAGCTAACATCCTAACATTGTCATCAATTCTAACTTTTAATTCAAAGTTTTGCTTTCTTTAACATAATCAGGCATAACCTTTAGTTTCAGAAGATCAACATCAAGAGCAAGGGTATCAACTTTAGAAGCAAGAACATCTATTTTGCCAAACTTATCCTCGACAGATTTATTAAAAGCAGTTTGTGTACTAATAAAATTCTTAAGCATGTTTTCAAGATCAGAGGGTACACTTCTATTGTTTTTGTAGGAACTACCATAAGAGTTGGCATAACCATTACCAGTAGTAGAAGGATATGACCTATAATTGTTGCTACCAAAATTATTCCTATAAGCATTGTTGTTGAAATTATTATTTTTAATGAAGTTTACATCAACATGCTCTTCTTAAGCAACCAAAGAGGCTAAAGGAACATTGTTTGGATCAATAGGAGCATGGTCATTAACAAGGATATACATAATAGCATCAAGCCTACCACTCAAGGAAGAGGTTTCTTCAACATGAATTTACCTTCTTACCTGATGGAGTTCTCTCAGTGTGCCATTCAGAATAATTTATCATCATATCATCAAGAAGCTTTGTTGCAGCACCCAAAGTGATGGACATAAAGGTTCCTCCAGCAGTTGAATCCAGAATGTTTCTTGAAGAAAAATTCAGACCTGCATAAAAGGTTTGGATGATCATCCAAGTAGTCAATCCATGAGTGGGACAATTCTTTACCAAAGATTTCATTCTTTCCCAAGCTTTAGCAACATGCTCATTATCAAGTTGCTTAAAATTCATAATGCTACTTCTTAGAGATATAATTTAGCAGGAGGATAATATTTTCCAATGAAAGCCTTCTTCCCCACGAGGGTGACTCGAGGGTTTATATCAAACTCTTGGGGAGCCAGTATTTCAGCAGTTGTCTTCCAAGCTTCCTCCAGGATCCTGCAAACAAGTAGAGAATTTTGTGCCCTCAACCTCACCAAGTGGTTGTCAAGCACAAGGTGTGAGACTTCTAAATTGCAATGCAAAACTGAAAGTAAATGTGCAATAATTAAATCTACTACTAAATGCAAATGAGAAAATAAATATGCAATGGATTGTTTTTGTATTTTGGTGATGCAAGTGGTGATGGAGATAATGTAAATTCGAATTGGAGATGCAAGTAAAGTAAAGTGCAAGTAAAGTAAATTGCAGCAAAGTAACTAGAGTGTTTTCTTATATTTAAAATAGGACCGGGGTTCATGGTTTCACACTTGCATTCTCTCAAATAAAGTGGTAGACGGTGGACATAAAGAAATACATGTGAGATTACAATAACATGTTTAACATTGAGTACTTTCATATGGGCATCACGTCCTAGCATAGAGATCTCTACGGTCATATTGATCCCTCTTATACTCCACCAAGATGCGAAATAAATCATAACACCTCGATAATTAAGGAAAAACCAGAGTATAGCTTTAAGCAATGTGACATGAAGTTGAAGTAAGAACTTGCTAGATCTAGTCATGGAGATTGATTAGTGTCACTTCAAATCCCCGGTAACAAGGTACTCCTTTTTATCCCTAGTGAGGTAACTAAGAAAGGTTTAACAAAACCTAAGTGGATCGCTGAACTTCTGTCACTTTCACAGCACTAGCCACCCCCCCCCCCCGTTACTCCAACTAATGCACCCATCACCCCACACACGCTCTCAAGAACTAGATTGATCAAAGCTAGCAAATAAGAACGGGGTACATAAGATACATCTACTCAAATAACTCAAGAGAAACAATTGCAATCTAAGATTCAATAACTCATAGAAAAGATCCACCACATAGGAATTACAACGGTGCCCGTAATCATGTGAGGAAGCTCATACGGATCTAATTAGTGAAGCACATAGAGAGAGAGATACAAGTGCTACTTCCACAAACCCATAGCCCCGGGGTGGACTACTCCCTCTTCATGGAGATGTCGATGGAGATGACGTTGGAGGGGTAGGAGATCACACCGGCGGCGCCCCGCCGGAGTTTTCCCCCTCCAATCTGGAACTCCAGGTCTCTGTTTCGGTGTTTCGGCGGCGCTCCTCTCCGTAAGGGTACGTGGGACCCTTTTTATAGTCGGTTTTTGGTCAAGACGGAGTCGGTAATTCAAAGATGGAAGGAATTGGGGCCATAGGGGCCAAAAGGGGGCCTCTCACGCGGCCAAGGAATCTGGCCGCATGGAGGGTCCTATTTTGGGCCTCCTTGCCCAATTCTCGTGGATCCTTCGCCCGCAAGTCTTCTCCTTCCAAGAAAATGACCCCCGCAGATTTTCAGGTGATTTCGCGGAAGTTTGTCCCCTGAAACGTCAAAAATATAGAAAACGGGGTTTCTGACAGGCAGGGTTAATTCCATAAAAGTTGGGGGACTTTGTAATTTAACCCCAAAATACTATAAAACATTGAATTATACCCTTATATGATGCAATATGTAATAGAAAACCATGTGAAAATATGCAAAATTCATCTATGCATTTTACATGCATCAACATCCCCAAGCTTAACCCATGCTCGTCCTCGAGTATGGAGGTGATAAAACTAAGATGGGTTTTGCATATTGAAACAATCATGGGATATCAAGGAGTATTATTCATGCTACATATACTCAAATGATTAATACTAGAAATGAGTAGCAATATACAATTCATGTTGTAAGAAATATCAAATATGCAAGCAAAGATGCTTCATGAAAGTTCACAAAGTGTATAATGAAATAAAAGCACTATGGACCAAATGCATACACAAAATGAAAAATAAAATCCTATATTGGTCAAAGAATAGCATAATGGAGAATAGAAAATATGGTGGACACTTCGGAGAAAATTGAGTAGAGGTAAAACATGATCAAGTCTTATTTAGCCTCTAAATTATTCAACTAAAATTACTAATTGAAATGTCGTATCCATTGATCTAGGACTCTCATTTCCCCTTTATCACTAGCATCTTAAAATTGTGAGTATTGAAGTAATGAGAATGACAAGGTGGTTGAAAGCCTCATGCCCCGTGAGTGTGAAAACCTACTCCATGATTACTCAACTTAAGATTCCTAATAAGCTTTGTACAATCATACTAAGTATTAATGACATCATAGAGAACCGCAAAGAGGTACCTCTTGCCCCATGACATGGAAACAAGCCCATGTTACAATGACAAGATGAACAAACGGAGTAGACTCATCATCCTTTTTATTTTCATTCACTATTATGCATAGCTTCTTATTTTATTATAGGATGTGTTGTAGAGTCACTCAAGCTGTAAGTAAATTTCCACCATGATAAAGCATGGCTTGGGTTAGCGGCCCAATGCGTTTCTCTAGTCATATAGATACTTACTCATCAAAACTTACTATTCCTCTATTTCATTTCGGCATGGCAGGAGTCCAAAAACAAAAGTACATGATATCAACCAAATGTAAATTTTTTGTGCAATGTTAAAAGCTTTCCGGTGATACACGTTTATAGCTAGCTCCCAACCACACACTTGTCAAACGCGAAACTTGTGGCTCCCATTATTGGGTCATGTTTATTAGATGCATAAAAAGTAAAGTGTGCCTTCAAAAGTTCGTGAGAGTCCTATCCCAAGTTCAACCCATGACAATTAATAAAGTGAATATCTTAATTTAGAACATAAATAACACAATAACATGGTGAACATACATGGAATAGCAATGAAGCTAATGGGAAGATATGGTGGACTCACTGGAAATACTTGGCTAAGGAGTGTTGGAAACAAGTTTTTACTTGTTGGAATTTTTAAATTTTTGGGCTAGCAAGAGGAAGATAGTTGACCAGCTACTATGCATGCATATGTCCATAGAACTACTCATTTCATGACAAACTAAATAAACCAGCAATTAACATCAAGGACATGAATAAGAGATAGCTCAAGACAACACTATTGCAAATTTCTACACATAAAAAGCCTATAAATCATGCAAACATATGTAGCTCTTCAAATCAACCATGACATCCCTATTCCAAGTCATAATACTAGTATCCAATACATTCCAACCCCAAACTCCAGTAGCTCAATCTCATATAAAATGATGGTGGTGGTCTTATCAAAACAAAAATAAAAATAAAAACTAGACGCTTCAAGTCTCTACGATAAATGATTTGCTTAGAAATACAGAAAGTAGACGTGTGCTAACCAAAAGAGTGTAGCTCCAGTGGGGTGTTCATCACATCCCCAAGCTTATGGCTTTCACCATTATTGAATGTCTTGAGGCACAGCTCCTCAATTCCCTGTGAAAAAAACTTGACAAAACATGTTTCTCCCATTCTTTTTCTGTGGGGTGAGATTAGCAAGGACAAACAAATCACATGCTTGCTGTGTAAAATTCCAAATCAAATGCTCTAGTAGATAGAAAATAAGGTTTATTATGTTGTATGTTCACTCTCTTGCTTTAAAGAATCATGGAAATTCTATTTCCAAGTCCAAAGAGTGCATAAAACAAAAGAAGGCAGAATCTGTCCAGAAAAGCAGCAGCAGCAAAACGAACGTTTTTCCCTAAGCTAGACTTGTCACAAAATTAAGACAATTTTTGTTCTTACAGAGGACGAAAAGTTTCAGAACATACCAAAAAATTAGCTCAATCCGACATACCAATAAAAAACGTAAAATCATACGGTGAGCGACTCGTGCTGAAACAGAAATTTCATGCACTAGGATAGCAACTTATAAGTCCAAATGGGTTTGACTTGACTCTTTATTGAAAACTCCAGAATTAAAACAAAAAAAACTAATCTCTTGAGACAGCAAGAGGACACTAGGAAAATCCAAACAAAAACAACCGGTTTGCCTTCCGTAAAGCGCTTTCTTTATAGCCATATAGCTAGGCTTTACTTACTTGATAATCAAGAGGGATAAAACTCATGAGGGAGCTTGTTCTTCAGCGTGCCCCTCTTCCTTGGGAATTTCTCCATGATTTTCTTGTGAGGGAACTGAAACTTGACATTCCCTTCCTTGGAGTCTATGATTGCACCTGTAGTACGAAGAAAAGGTCTACCCAAAATAATAGGACTAGGGGATTTATCCCCCATATCCATAATAATGAAATCAACGGGTACGAAAGTCATGTGCAATTCAATCATAACATCTTTTACTTGTCCTACAGCATGTTTAGTAGAGTTATCAGCAAGGACAAATTCACTTGAGCACTTTTCTAAATTTTCTAGTTCTAGCAATTCATATAATTCTTTAGAGAGTACCGATACACTAGAACCTAGATCTAACATAGCATGGTGAATTTCTTTTCCAATTGAAACTAGCACCTTGGGGATCCATGCATCCCCAAGATTAGGAGGTATCATGGCCTCATTCTTGTACCTAGCAATTTTTTCTTGCAAGACATGATTAGCAATATAAGATCCAAAGCCAGGTTGATTAACATTTATAGTGGGATCACTAGCAAATTTTTGTAGAGTAGCAATAATTTCTTGCAAGCTACTTTTTTCTAAATCAAGCAATGGATCCTTAATTTCAGTAAGCATCATAATTTCCTCTACTTTTCCTTTTCTATTATGCATATTAAAAATCTCATAGCGATCATCAAAAATATCCTCGGGTACTTCAGCCTTTTTTAAGCTCTCTTTAATTTTAACCTCTGTGAGCAAACTTTCAAGAAAAACATGGGTATTTGCAGCATTAGTACTAGTAAAAGATACCCCACATTCATTATCTAAAAAGGCTCTAGAAGTTTCAGAAAGTCCCTTATAAAACATATGCATAAGTATCCAATCTCTAAAGCCATGCCCTATTCCATATGCTCTACTTCTAAATCTCTCCCATGCTTGTATCATTGATTCATCTTTTTCTTGTTTAAAGGTAATGAGCAATTGTTTAACATTGTAATTCTTTTCAGCATGACAAAACCTTTCAATAAATGCATCCCTTAAGTTGAACCAAGTAGTAAAATTGCTAGGAGGCCATCTTAATATCCAATCTAATGCTTTGCCCCCTAGTGAGTAGGGAAAGAGTTTATGTAGCATCCCAACTTTTAATAAAGAAGGAATACCTGTGTTATTGTGCTAGTCCCTGGATCAATTGCTAGCACCACAGTACAAAATGAAATATCATGCAAATGCATCAAATTCTATTACCTCGCATGATCCAGTCTTTACAAAATAGGATTACAACTTGCATAGTCTTAGAAGACTAGCAGAAAACAAAGAAGTACAGCGGAAAACATAGTACAACATTGAGCCCATCTTCTTCATGTGCCACAGGCAAAACATGTTGGCGATAGTCTCGAGATCCTAAACGAAATCCTCACTCGTCTTCAGAAACATCTGCAATATGGAATATGCAGCCACAAGGGAGTCAATACAATTTAATGTATTGGCAAGTAACACTATGGTGGATATAAATGGCAAGACTAATACTACATGCTTATTTGGCTGAGTGGAGTTTAGGCTAAGTTTGCATAAAGCCAGTTTTCTCCTATCACTTTTGTAAAACAAACTTTCCTTTTCAAAGGGTGGCAACATTGGATTAAGATCCAAGTACCACAATACTGTTCACTTGGTCAAAATTTTACTTATTGAAAATGGTGCTGAGATTCTTCCGTCAATCCTTGTCCAGCTGCTCATAGTTGTCCATAACCGGGGACACGGCTAAGATCTTAGTTTGTTGACTCTGCAGAGGTTGTGCACTTTCACCCTTTGTCCTCAATTAGCCCAAACATCCTATACACCCGGAGTGCATCATGGAAAGGAGAGAATTGAGACGAGATATTTCAGAAGAAGAAGTCCAAACCCACCGGCAAGACCCGTTCCACCTATAATTTTGCTACATCTGCTTGTCAAGCCTGGGCTGAACCCTCACAACTTAATTGATCAAGACAGAGCCCATATTGTCAAAAGGCTGCACGGGAAGCTACTAAACTTAGAAGGACATAGTAATCTCTTTGTTCCTGGGTGGCCATCCGCAAGTGACAACCTCAAGTGGAATAACCCTTAGACAAGGGCCCTGAGGCAACACTCAACATAAACCAGTCTTACCACTTCCACCCAGGTGGTTCATTCATTAGTTATACTTAGAATTTTCCTCAACATCTAGTAAAACAAATTTTTGTAGCATGGCTAAGCATCTAATAAGTACCAAGGCATCAAAATAACAAGGTATGAGGATGGCTACACACTACTAGGATATAGCATAGCATAATATAACTTAGTAAAATTTCCTATCATGCATACTACTTAAAATCAACTAATGCATATAGAAAATAATGGGTAGTTGATGATGTGTTACTTGCCTTTTTGAAGTTGGTGTTGATCACGCACTCTTCAAGAAGATAACGTTTCTCTCCGTACAATCTATACAAGGAAAGAGCGAAACAATAAACAAGCATTCTAACAAACATACAACACCACATGAAACATTAGCATCAAACGTAACAAGATATCCAACTAGGTTGGTTAAAAAGGTTGTTATGGTTTATCACATAATTCAATTACAAAAAGAATTATTGTGATCGAGTTATAGGGTTTAACACAACTAAAAACATGATTTTCTATTAAAATCGTTCTCACGTGTTTATTAAACAAATGAACTTAAGTAAGTTTTATTTCGTTCTCTATGGTCTTAAAACACACGCATGAAGTTGAAGGACAATTTATTTTGCATTATAAAATAAATTGAACAATTGTGTGATTCAAATAGAGGCTATAGCACAATGACAGAAAGTTTCTGTTATGAAAATGTTTTATGAAATTCACATTTGTTCTCTCTGGTTATAGGGCTTAAGGACAAAGCAAAATCAATTGGTTTCACTCAATTATATAGTTTGAAACTCATTTTATAAGCAAAACAATGCAATACATGGTTCTGCAGTTTTCAATTTTTTGCACGATGCAAACATAATATTTTATTTCACTACTGTTTTGTACACAATTTTCTGAATTCGGGGATATAAAGATCATTGAATTTGGCTTTGTAGAACTAAAGATATGAATTTAAGAAGTTCCTATCTTTTTCTGTCCAAAAATCCGAAAATAAATAGGTTGATAAATGGCAAGATTCCATTGGATGGTATCACTTCACTAGTTGGTTTAGGTATGTGATTGGGCACAAACTAAGAGTTGATCTTGATGACATGTGAATACACCACTAAGTCAAAAAAGAAAGTAGAAGAAAAGATAGAAAGAGAAAGGATTTGGTCTTGTTCTTGATCACTTAATGAATTTGCACTCCCTTGAGTTGCTTCTAGTTGTTGTGGAGTCCAAGTCTTTTCTCAAAATTTCTTCAATGGCCTCCCTTGTAGTTCTTGATGCAAACGTCTTCCTTTTACTTGAGTCTTGGTTTCCGCTATGCCATCTTGAAGAATTTTGGAACAGCATAGAGGAGTTGAGAGGTAGATAGAAAATATATGTATTAGAGTGGTGGGTTTACTAGTTAGCCAAGTATGTGATTGACACACACTAAGGAGTTGGTCTTGGTCCAAAATGGCCACAACAAATAAACATATAGGCACAAAATATTCTAAGTCATGAACATCATGGTGTGGCATAAATGTGAAAATTTTGCAAACTCTACATGGCAAAGGTTCTAGGGTGTTCATAATTTTTAGATACCGATGTCTCAAAATTGAAATAATATGAAGTGAATGGGTTGAACTAATTTAAAACTTGATTTCCACTCGATATATAATTTTAATATCATCCTTGTGCAATTGGATCAATTAAAAAGGGAATTATGGAATTTGAGTTAATAATGATTGGAGTGTGTTCTACATGTCTTAAAGATTTCTTGGATATTAAATTAGTGAAATTTGGATGAGTTTTTTTTTAAATAACAAAACGGACACAAGGTGCTCGTCTCCGTGCCGACACCAGCGATGTTCAGGTGATCTTCTTGTTGGTAATAATCAAAACATTCTAGATTTAGACACATAAGTATTAGTTGATTCGGAGTCTAATCGTTATAGTATTTGTACAATCTACCGTAACAGCATATAAGCGCATAGTCAGGCATCTACACCTATGTACTGAATTCTGAGGAATAATTGATGCAAATAAAGTACTATATTGATAAGACGTTGTAGCCATAAAAAGATTCTTTTGTGTGTGCGCGCACTACTAGTACCAGCTGAAAACAGCGATCAATCTGACTGGCTTGTAATTTACTTACATTTTCACAGATTGGCACGAGCGTCTCGCCAAAAACTAGTTGTCGTCGTCGGAAAGTATTTAGCGGTAGGATGGGTCCAACACTGTAGGAGATGTAGCAGAACGGTAGCGTCTCGGTTCGCTCTGGCGTGGCGTCGGTCATCAACAAGCACCGGACGGACACGGTGGCGCCGGCGAGCTCTGTTCATGCTTGTACTCCTCGTTCTACTGCGGAGAAAATTTGAACACGCGTATAATCAGATGCGCCAGGTCGAGAGAAAGAGAAGAGACACAAATTAGAGACGGGAACTTGCCTACCGTGGCCGGATATCATGAAGAACGTCGGCCGCATTGTGGAGTTCCAGCGGCGGCATAGCAAATGACATCTTTTTGATGCACGACTATGTACGAGAGGTAGGCCTTGACGAGGATAATCTACTTGTGCAAGGAATCGACGAGGTAGTCACCGTGGTTGACAAGAACTGACGATGAACTCACGTTTATGGCTAAAATGGGTACGCATGGTACGGGTCTGTAGAGGAATTCGTTGGGGGCAGGTATGAGAAGGAAAATGAGAGAGGGGTAGAAGGGGGACACAGTACACAAAATGGTTCGGCTTTGTTTTGGCTGAGGAGGGAGATCCAGAAGTGAATGCCGACGGATGGCATTCGGTGCGCCGGTTTGATTAGGATGATTAAGGCATTAAAATTGGGTTTTAATTGACTGAATGAAACCGTGATGAAGCGAAGAGCAGTTTCAGTTCTTATTTCAATTCATTCCGAGCTCTTGAATGCCCTAGAGGAGGAGGGGAAGTTGATTGCCATAGATGCAGTATAACGTACAACTTATGTACGTGAACGTGGGAGGAAGATGACCGATCGGGTTCGGCCTGGCTAAGCTGTCATAATGGGTCGGCCCATTAGGCTTGCTTCTTTTTATTGCTTCTATTTTTCTGTTTCCTTTACTAAGTTTTGGTTTAGCCAAACAAAGCAATTCAAATACAAAATCTTATAAATATGTAGTAATCACATATATCATTTAAAAATATTGAGTGAAGTCTTTTCAACATATTTAAAAGTTTAAAATATTCCCATTGTGCATAATTGCATAATTGACACTTTATGGCAATTTAAAAATAGGGGCTTAACTAAAATCATTTGTTGCTTAGAGAAACAGGCCAAAACTAATAGTATTGAATGTAAAATATAATAAGTTGATTTCCGTAACAACATGAATCATTGAAATTAGTTAAGAAATATCAAATATTTGAACCAACATCATTTTATAAAATAGTGCTTGATTAAGGTAATTCAAAAATGCCTTGCAAAATTATTTCTTTTGTCACAACCTTCACGGTTTGAAAATAGAGCCTTATTTGGATTAAATCAAAATACTTTGGAATAAGTCATCATATTCCTTTTGCATTTGATTGTCTTGGATTTTGGTGACTTGCATTATAGGGAAAACAAAAAGTTTCAATTTTTTTGTGATTTTTTGCACTTTCCAAAAATCAGGGATGTTACAGACTACCACCCTTAAAAGAAATCTCGTCCCGAGATTTGGGAAGGATAGAAAGAAAGATTAGGTTTGGTTGACTGGGTTCCAGAACAACTGGGTGGGCTACCACCCTTAAAAGAAATTTTTGTGGGTAGTCTTTTTTCATTAGATTGGGGTGTAGCTGGGTTCAAGATTGGCTTGAGTAGAACTTTCCTTCGCGATAGCTGTAGACCAACATAGGTATGTTGAACTACCTTTGACACTGAGGGGTCACTCTTTGGGTCAATCAAAAGTTTTTGGGTCACTCTCAACTTGGTCTTTTGATGTCCTTGGCAATCTTCCATCTTGTTGTCATCCTTGAAGGCAAACTCCATGCTATTTCTATCTCATGGCAGACAATATCTTCCATTTGTTTGATACCTCCAAGGTTGGCTTGATCCTCACCGAAAATAGTACGTTTTCAGCAATACTAACATAGGGTCATTATTGTATTCTACCATTCTATGGCTCAGGTTTAACATCGTCGTCTCTCTAATAGGTATGTCACTCAGATTTAACATTCCTCATAGTAAAAGTAAATAATGTGAGTAGTCACCATGGGGGCCAATCCATGTTGCACTCAATCATTACATTGTACTTGGATTGATGAATCTTGTCTAATAACACTAGGTCACCTTACTTGTCTAACAGAAAGTTTCCAATCTGTAGGACAAACTTGAGCTAACTATCATTTCTCAACTAGTGGGTTCCGGAAAACTCTTATGTAACACAAACTGGATAGTTGTGTTTCTTCATTGCTTCTCTTGGTGTAGTTGGCTCTGAAATCTTCATAGCTCATGCAACTTTGATTCCACTTGTCTATCTTCTCTGGTTGATTTGCTTGCTGCTCCTTATGATGTAGTTGGCATTGATCATGGATGTGATTGTTCCTTCACACAAAAGTATCTTAAAATCTATGTATGGCTTGTGTCTCTATAGAGAACTAGTCATGACAATCTTGGGCGATAGGTTTGTTGTTGCACTTCATATGGTAGCTCTCTATGGTTGGTAAATGGGTATGGAATTTTGTTTGGGATTAGCATGGATGAGTGGAGATTTAGAAAGAAAGCTACGGAAATTTCTACCCAACACAACAGATCAAGGAAACTCATCTTACAAACAATATCTAACAAACAATATTCACACCAAACAACAAGGTTTTAGAAAACAACTAATATCGTCATAGCACACTCATTGCTATGATCAATATACTAACACGTTAACGTTGTTTAACAAAGGAACTAGATTGGTGGTCTCATCTATATCTTCTTGAGCTTTTCTTCATATTCTTCTCTCCATGTCTTGAGGTGTTCTTGATTGTTGGGAAGTCTATGTTTTTCTTCAACTTCTTCAAAAAATTTGAGTGTAGGGCTTCAGGTGGTGAAAATACTCTTTGCACTTCTTGGTATGGTCATCAACAATCTTGTCTTGATGGTATTGAAAAGGTAGGTCATCTAGAAAATTTTGAAGGTGAATAATAGATGAGAGGATATGAGAAGAATTAAGATGATTGTTTTGTTTATAGAAAGTTTGAACATAGAAAAAATTTTCAATCCTAGGGTGATCAAGGGGTTATTAACAACTTGTTGCAAATTGGATATTCACTATAGTGAGAGATACTGGCACCCGCTAGCCAATCAGGGAACGGTCTCGTGTCCGTGGACACGTAAAGTTGTCCGGGCCGCTTCATCTCACTATGCCGCTAGCATCCAAAATACTCTAAGGAGATAATAACATGATCAAAAATGGCTTCCAAACCTAAGGGTCTCGAATCCTACAGGCAACACAATGCTCTGATACCATTTTGTAGCATCCCAACTTTTAATAAAGAAGGAATACCTGTGTTATTGTGCTAGTCCCTGGATCAATTGCTAGCACCACAGTACAAAATGAAATATCATGCAAATGCATCAAATTCTATTACCTCGCATGATCCAGTCTTTACAAAATAGGATTACAACTTGCATAGTCTTAGAAGACTAGCAGAAAACAAAGAAGTACAGCGGAAAACATAGTACAACATTGAGCCCATCTTCTTCATGTGCCACAGGCAAAACATGTTGGCGATAGTCTCGAGATCCTAAACGAAATCCTCACTCGTCTTCAGAAACATCTGCAATATGGAATATGCAGCCACAAGGGAGTCAATACAATTTAATGTATTGGCAAGTAACACTATGGTGGATATAAATGGCAAGACTAATACTACATGCTTATTTGGCTGAGTGGAGTTTAGGCTAAGTTTGCATAAAGCCAGTTTTCTCCTATCACTTTTGTAAAACAAACTTTCCTTTTCAAAGGGTGGCAACATTGGATTAAGATCCAAGTACCACAATACTGTTCACTTGGTCAAAATTTTACTTATTGAAAATGGTGCTGAGATTCTTCCGTCAATCCTTGTCCAGCTGCTCATAGTTGTCCATAACCGGGGACACGGCTAAGATCTTAGTTTGTTGACTCTGCAGAGGTTGTGCACTTTCACCCTTTGTCCTCAATTAGCCCAAACATCCTATACACCCGGAGTGCATCATGGAAAGGAGAGAATTGAGACGAGATATTTCAGAAGAAGAAGTCCAAACCCACCGGCAAGACCCGTTCCACCTATAATTTTGCTACATCTGCTTGTCAAGCCTGGGCTGAACCCTCACAACTTAATTGATCAAGACAGAGCCCATATTGTCAAAAGGCTGCACGGGAAGCTACTAAACTTAGAAGGACATAGTAATCTCTTTGTTCCTGGGTGGCCATCCGCAAGTGACAACCTCAAGTGGAATAACCCTTAGACAAGGGCCCTGAGGCAACACTCAACATAAACCAGTCTTACCACTTCCACCCAGGTGGTTCATTCATTAGTTATACTTAGAATTTTCCTCAACATCTAGTAAAACAAATTTTTGTAGCATGGCTAAGCATCTAATAAGTACCAAGGCATCAAAATAACAAGGTATGAGGATGGCTACACACTACTAGGATATAGCATAGCATAATATAACTTAGTAAAATTTCCTATCATGCATACTACTTAAAATCAACTAATGCATATAGAAAATAATGGGTAGTTGATGATGTGTTACTTGCCTTTTTGAAGTTGGTGTTGATCACGCACTCTTCAAGAAAATAACGTTTCTCTCCGTACAATCTATACAAGGAAAGAGCGAAACAATAAACAAGCATTCTAACAAACATACAACACCACATGAAACATTAGCATCAAACGTAACAAGATATCCAACTAGGTTGGTTAAAAAGGTTGTTATGGTTTATCACATAATTCAATTACAAAAAGAATTATTGTGATCGAGTTATAGGGTTTAACACAACTAAAAACATGATTTTCTATTAAAATCGTTCTCACGTGTTTATTAAACAAATGAACTTAAGTAAGTTTTATTTCGTTCTCTATGGTCTTAAAACACACGCATGAAGTTGAAGGACAATTTTTTTTGCATTATAAAATAAATTGAACAATTGTGTGATTCAAATAGAGGCTATAGCACAATGACAGAAAGTTTCTGTTATGAAAATGTTTTATGAAATTCACATTTGTTCTCTCTGGTTATAGGGCTTAAGGACAAAGCAAAATCAATTGGTTTCACTCAATTATATAGTTTGAAACTCATTTTATAAGCAAAACAATGCAATACATGGTTCTGCAGTTTTCAATTTTTTGCACGATGCAAACATAATATTTTATTTCACTACTGTTTTGTACACAATTTTCTGAATTCGGGGATATAAAGATCATTGAATTTGGCTTTGTAGAACTAAAGATATGAATTTAAGAAGTTCCTATCTTTTTCTGTCCAAAAATCCGAAAATAAATAGGTTGATAAATGGCAAGATTCCATTGGATGGTATCACTTCACTAGTTGGTTTAGGTATGTGATTGGGCACAAACTAAGAGTTGATCTTGATGACATGTGAATACACCACTAAGTCAAAAAAGAAAGTAGAAGAAAAGATAGAAAGAGAAAGGATTTGGTCTTGTTCTTGATCACTTAATGAATCTGCACTCCCTTGAGTTGCTTCTAGTTGTTGTGGAGTCCAAGTCTTTTCTCAAAATTTCTTCAATGGCCTCCCTTGTAGTTCTTGATGCAAACGTCTTCCTTTTACTTGAGTCTTGGTTTCCGCTATGCCATCTTGAAGAATTTTGGAACAGCATAGAGGAGTTGAGAGGTAGATAGAAAATATATGTATTAGAGTGGTGGGTTTACTAGTTAGCCAAGTATGTGATTGACACACACTAAGGAGTTGGTCTTGGTCCAAAATGGCCACAACAAATAAACATATAGGCACAAAATATTCTAAGTCATGAACATCATGGTGTGGCATAAATGTGAAAATTTTGCAAACTCTACATGGCAAAGGTTCTAGGGTGTTCATAATTTTTAGATACCGATGTCTCAAAATTGAAATAATATGAAGTGAATGGGTTGAACTAATTTAAAACTTGATTTCCACTCGATATATAATTTTAATATCATCCTTGTGCAATTGGATCAATTAAAAAGGGAATTATGGAATTTGAGTTAATAATGATTGGAGTGTGTTCTACATGTCTTAAAGATTTCTTGGATATTAAATTAGTGAAATTTGGATGAGTTTTTTTTTTAAATAACAAAACGGACACAAGGTGCTCGTCTCCGTGCCGACACCAGCGATGTTCAGGTGATCTTCTTGTTGGTAATAATCAAAACATTCTAGATTTAGACACATAAGTATTAGTTGATTCGGAGTCTAATCGTTATAGTATTTGTACAATCTACCGTAACAGCATATAAGCGCATAGTCAGGCATCTACACCTATGTACTGAATTCTGAGGAATAATTGATGCAAATAAAGTACTATATTGATAAGACGTTGTAGCCATAAAAAGATTCTTTTGTGTGTGCGCGCACTACTAGTACCAGCTGAAAACAACGATCAATCTGACTGGCTTGTAATTTACTTACATTTTCACAGATTGGCACGAGCGTCTCGCCAAAAACTAGTTGTCGTCGTCGGAAAGTATTTAGCGGTAGGATGGGTCCAACACTGTAGGCGATGTAGCAGAACGGTAGCGTCTCGGTTCGCTCTGGCGTGGCGTCGGTCATCAACAAGCACCGGACGGACACGGTGGCGCCGGCGAGCTCTGTTCATGCTTGTACTCCTCGTTCTGCTGCGGAGAAAATTTGAACACGCGTATAATCAGATGCGCCAGGTCGAGAGAAAGAGAAGAGACACAAATTAGAGACGGGAACTTGCCTACCGTGGCCGGATATCATGAAGAACGTCGGCCGCATTGTGGAGTTCCAGCGGCGGCATAGCAAATGACATCTTTTTGATGCACGACTATGTACGAGAGGTAGGCCTTGACGAGGATAATCTACTTGTGCAAGGAATCGACGAGGTAGTCACCGTGGTTGACAAGAACTGACGATGAACTCACGTTTATGGCTAAAATGGGTACGCATGGTACGGGTCTGTAGAGGAATTCGTTGGGGGCAGGTATGAGAAGGAAAATGAGAGAGGGGTAGAAGGGGGACACAGTACACAAAATGGTTCGGCTTTGTTTTGGCTGAGGAGGGAGATCCAGAAGTGAATGCCGACGGATGGCATTCGGTGCGCCGGTTTGATTAGGATGATTAAGGCATTAAAATTGGGTTTTAATTGACTGAATGAAACCGTGATGAAGCGAAGAGCAGTTTCAGTTCTTATTTCAATTCATTCCGAGCTCTTGAATGCCCTAGAGGAGGAGGGGAAGTTGATTGCCATAGATGCAGTATAACGTACAACTTATGTACGTGAACGTGGGAGGAAGATGACCGATCGGGTTCGGCCTGGCTAAGCTGTCATAATGGGTCGGCCCATTAGGCTTGCTTCTTTTTATTGCTTCTATTTTTCTGTTTCCTTTACTAAGTTTTGGTTTAGCCAAACAAAGCAATTCAAATACAAAATCTTATAAATATGTAGTAATCACATATATCATTTAAAAATATTGAGTGAAGTCTTTTCAACATATTTAAAAGTTTAAAATATTCCCATTGTGCATAATTGCATAATTGACACTTTATGGCAATTTAAAAATAGGGGCTTAACTAAAATCATTTGTTGCTTAGAGAAACAGGCCAAAACTAATAGTATTGAATGTAAAATATAATAAGTTGATTTCCGTAACAACATGAATCATTGAAATTAGTTAAGAAATATCAAATATTTGAACCAACATCATTTTATAAAATAGTGCTTGATTAAGGTAATTCAAAAATGCCTTGCAAAATTATTTCTTTTGTCACAACCTTCACGGTTTGAAAATAGAGCCTTATTTGGATTAAATCAAAATACTTTGGAATAAGTCATCATATTCCTTTTGCATTTGATTGTCTTGGATTTTGGTGACTTGCATTATAGGGAAAACAAAAAGTTTCAATTTTTTTGTGATTTTTTGCACTTTCCAAAAATCAGGGATGTTACAGTTTAACTTTAGTAGTGTTGATGTTTGCATGATTCAAGTTCAAAGTTTTACATCTTTCATCAAATTTCTTAAGATGGAACAAAGGGTCTTCTTTAGGCTTTCCATAGAAACGAGATTCATAAATCATTTTAATAACACTAGGATCTACCTCTAATTTTTCAACGGGAATATTTAGCTCTTGAGGGAAATTCCTAACACAGAATGGCCAATAAGTTCTCTGCTCCATTTTCCAAGTTTTTATGTAGTTTTTAATTTTTTATGCAAAACAAAAGTAAAGTAACTAAGCAAATTTGAAATACTAAAATAATCTAGATAACTAAATGCAAAACTAAAATGCAAACTAAAATAAAATATGCAAGACAAAACAAAAACAAGAACAAAAACAAGACAAGAAACAAAACAATCTACTTGAAAGAAGGTGGAGATAGAAAGGACGGTACTCACGTAGGTGCAACCTCCCCAAGCTTAGGTGTTTGCACACCTTGTTGGTGATGAAGACTTCTTGTGAGCTCCCTTGGACAACTCCTTCACCTATGGCTCCCCCGCAACGGCGCCAGAAAAACGCTTGATGGCTACGTTGAGACTCCAAGTGCAGAGTGTGTAGCAAGTGGCAAGCCTTCTTCCCCACGAGGGTGACTCGAGGGTTTATATCAAACTCTTGGGGAGCCAGTATTTCAGCAGTTGTCTTCCAAGCTTCCTCCAGGATCCTGCAAACAAGTAGAGAATTTTGTGCCCTCAACCTCACCAAGTGGTTGTCAAGCACAAGGTGTGAGACTTCTAAATTGCAATGCAAAACTGAAAGTAAATGTGCAATAATTAAATCTACTACTAAATGCAAATGAGAAAATAAATATGCAATGGATTGTTTTTGTATTTTGGTGATGCAAGTGGTGATGGAGATAATGTAAATTCGAATTGGAGATGCAAGTAAAGTAAAGTGCAAGTAAAGTAAATTGCAGCAAAGTAACTACAGTGTTTTCTTATATTTAAAATAGGACCGGGGTTCATGGTTTCACACTTGCATTCTCTCAAATAAAGTGGTAGACGGTGGACATAAAGAATTACATGTGAGATTACAATAACATGTTTAACATTGAGTGCTTTCATATGGGCATCACGTCCTAGCATAGAGATCTCTACGATCATATTGATCCCTCTTATACTCCACCAAGATGCGAAATAAATCATAACACCTCGATAATTAAGGAAAAACTAGAGTATAGCTTTAAGCAATGTGACATGAAGTTGAAGTAAGAACTTGTTAGATCTAGTCATGGAGATTGATTAGTGTCACTTCAAATCCCCGGTAACAAGATACTCCTTTTTATCCCTAGTGAGGTAACTAAGAAAGGTTTAATAAAACCTAAGTGGATCGCTGAACTTCTGTCACTTTCACAGCACTAGCCACCCCCCGTTACTCCAACTAATGCACCCATCACCCCACACACGCTCTCAAGAACTAGATTGATCAAAGCTAGCAAATAAGAACGGGGTACATAAGATACATCTACTCAAATAACTCAAGAGAAACAATTGCAATCTCAGATTCAATAACTCATAGAAAAGATCCACCACATAGGAATTACAACGGTGCCCGTAATCATGTGAGGCAGCTCATACGGATCTAATTAGTGAAGCACATAGAGAGAGATACAAGTGCTACTTCCACAAACCCATAGCCCTGGGGTGGACTACTCCCTCTTTATGGAGATGTCGATGGAGATGACGTTGGAGGGGTAGGAGATCACACCGGTGGCGCCCCGCCAGAGTTTTCCCCCTCCAATCTGGAACTCCAGGTCTCTGTTTCGGTGTTTCGGCGGTGCTCCTCTCCGTAAGGGTACGGGGGACCCTTTTTATAGTCGGTTCTAGGTCAAGACGGAGTCGGTAAGTCGAAGATGGAAGGAATTGGGGCCACAGGGGCCAAAAGGGGGCCTCTCACGCGGCCAAGGAATCTGGCCGCGTGGAGGGTCCTCTTTTGGGCCTCCTTGCCCAATTCTCGTGGATGCTTCGCCTGCAAGTCTTCTCCTTCCAAGAAAATGACCCCCCGCAGATTTTTAGGTGATTTCACGGAAGTTTGCCCCCTGAAACGTCAAAAATATAGAAAACGGGGTTTCTGACAGGCAGGGTTAATTCCATAAAAGTTGGGGGACTTTGTAATTTAACCCCAAAATACTATAAAACATTGAATTATACCCTTATATGATGCAATATGTAATAGAAAACCATGTGAAAATATGCAAAATTCATCTATGCATTTTACATGCATCAATTATCTCTCTTTTTCCTTTTTCTTTATTTTGGGGGGGGGGGGGGTTCTCTTTTTTTTTAACCTCGCTGGTAGGAGAAACACTCTATTTACAATGAATCATCACACTTTTAGTACTCATAACTAATACTGAAATATCTCTCATGTATAAAACTAAATGCTCCTGCCAGTGTAGCAGTATGCAAAATAACAATGGAACAAGTGACAAGTAACATAATGAAGATGGATGTTGTGTGGCAATATATCTCGGAATGGATATGGAAATGCCATGATAGGTAGGTATGGTGGCTGTTTTGAGGAAGATATTTTGGGCTTATGTGTAGGAGAAAAAAGTCCTCCCATGGGGTTTGGATGCACTGACGAAGTTTTCACCAACTCTCAATGTGAGAATGGGCAATGCATAGTACTGAAGAGCCTAGCAAATATGGATGGTGGAAGTGCCAGAAAACTATAACTTAGAACTCACAAGTGAAAAGATTACAACTAGAAATATGATGATACAAGGGATAATGAAAAGCCCTCCAAGAGGGTCTGTGGCAGTGACAAGTCACTGTTGGCTACCCCAACTGTAGCGCGTAACAAAAAGCCATTATGATTGTTATCAATAAAGGAAGTCATATATCACTATACTATCAACTGGTTTTTTGAGTGTGGCACAGTTTCAAGTCTTTAGACCAACAATTAATTGTTTGTACCTTACTAAACCAGCAGGTTTACCACTAAGCATATTAATATCTCAAAACAACAACAAATAATCAAGTGAAACGGTTTAATGATCTACAAGGGTATGCAAGTCTTTTCCAACATACCATCTACCACATGTAGCATTTTCTATTTCCACCAAACACCAAACAACAAAAACTCTCCAACTGATATAGCAATGAAACAAGAGAGTACTAACATATCTCTACTAGAAATAACATCTCTGAATAAGAGGTGCATCAAAAACAGGAGCTAAAAGGATTTGCAGCGACTAGAAGAAAAACTAAGAATATGAGCATGGAAGAAAACGAGTATTCATATGAAAAAGCAGAGCGTGTCTCTCTCCCACACAAGAATGCTGGGTTCCAACCATATTTATTGCAGCAAGGAAAACAAAAGAAAAGAAAACAAAAAACAAACAGATGCTCCAAGTAAAGTGCATATGATGTGACCGAATAAAAATATAGTTTCACTAGAAGTGACCTCATAAATTGTAGATGATGAAGGGGATGCCTTGGGCATCCCCAAGCTTAGACGCTTGAGTCTTCTTGGAATTTGCTGGGATGAACCACGGGGGCATCCCCAAGCTTTGGCTTTGCACTCTTCTTGATCACATTATATCACCCTCTTCTCTTGACCCTTGAAAACTTCCTTCACACCAAACGCAATGTAATTCTCATTAGAGCGTTAGTACACAATCAAAAACTCACATGTTCTCCTTGGACACAAGCATAATTAATACTTTTTTAAACATTAGCTACAACCACTGATGTTTTGTGGACCAAAGAAATCCACTCAACATAGTAAAAGAGAGAATGCAAGTAAAAAGGCAGAATCTGTCAAAACTAGAACAGTCTGTAAAGACGATTTTTTTGTGGGCACTTACCTTGCTCAAATCGAAAAAAACAAAGCTATAAAAAGTTTCGGAATTAGCTGAGGAATAAGCACAAAAATTTGCCTATCATTTTGATCTTTCTGTGAATTTACTCGAATTTAACGGTGGACAGCAGGAATCTGTTTCCTGCGCAGAAATCCAAATCTAACCTCAACTTTCACTAGAGACTTTAGTTGGCACAACAAATGCGAGAAAATAAAGATACCAAGGAGTTGATATGGAAGTAAACAACACCTTGACTCAAAGAAAAAAGAGAAAAACAAATAAAAAATAAAACCATGGGTTATCTCCCAAGAAGTGCTTTTCTTTAACGCATTTTAGCTAGGCCCAGAAAACTAGAATCAAGTATTTTTCAAGTGAAGAAGCATCCAAATTGTAACTTTTTCTTATAATAGAATCAAAAGTAAACTTCATTATCTTCCTAGGAAGTGTTCCATACCTTTCTTGAGTGGTAATTGATATTTAATATTCCCCTCTTTCATATCAATAATAGCACCAACAGTTCTAAGAAAAGGTCTTCCCAAAACAATAGGACAAGAAGCATTTCATTCAATATTCATAACAATGAAATCAACAGGGAAAAGGTTATTGTTAACCATAATAAGAACATCATCAACTCTCCCTAAAGGTTTCTTTTTAACATTATCAGCAAGACGAACATCCAAATAACAGTGTTCTAAAGGAGGCAAATCAAGCATATCATAAAGTTTCTTAGGCATAACAGAGATACTAGCACCAAGATCACATAAATCATTACAATAAAAATCATTCGCCTTCATTTTAATGATGGGTTCCCAGCCATCATCTAACTTCCTAGGGATAGAGGCTTCACGTCTTAATTCTTCTTCTCTAATTTGCATGAGAGCATTTGTAATATGTTTTGTGAAAGCCATATTCATAGCACTAGCATTAGGACAATTACTTCATATATATTGCAATCATAAAAGTTAAGATCATTTTTATCAAAGGTAATGGGACCATTGTCTCCCATATTTCGAAAAACTTCTGCACTTTTATGAGGAACAATTTCAGTAGTTTTAGGCAGTTTTAAACGTTTAACAACATAAGTGGAAGTATTGCCAACACCAATAACTTTACAATCAATAGTAGAAGGTTTACTAGCATTAAAAGCTTCAGTTTTACTAGTGGTGGTAATGGTGCAAACATTATCTATATTATTTTTTCTAGCTATTTCATATTCTCTTTCCCATCTAGCATGCAATTCAGCTAACATCCTAACATTGTCATCAATTCTAACTTTAATAGAATTCAAAGTTTTGCTTTCTTTAACATAATCAGGCATAACCTTTAGTTTCAGAAGATCAACATCAAGAGCAAGGGTATCAACTTTAGAAGCAAGAACATCTATTTTGCCAAACTTATCCTCGACAGATTTATTAAAAGCAGTTTGTGTACTAATAAAATTCTTAAGCATGTTTTCAAGATCAGAGGGTACACTTCTATTGTTTTTGTAGGAACTACCATAAGAGTTGGCATAACCATTACCAGTAGTAGAAGGATATGACCTATAATTGTTGCTACCAAAATTATTCCTATAAGCATTGTTGTTGAAATTATTATTTTTAATGAAGTTTACATCAACATGCTCTTCTTAAGCAACCAAAGAGGCTAAAGGAACATTGTTTGGATCAATAGGAGCATGGTCATTAACAAGGATATACATAATAGCATCAAGCCTACCACTCAAGGAAGAGGTTTTCTCAACATGAATTTACCTTCTTACCTGATGGAGTTCTCTCAGTGTGCCATTCAGAATAATTTATCATCATATCATCAAGAAGCTTTGTTGAAGCACCCAAAGTGATGGACATAAAGGTTCCTCCAGCAGTTGAATCCAGAATGTTTCTTGAAGAAAAATTCAGACCTGCATAAAAGGTTTGGATGATCATCCAAGTAGTCAATCCATGAGTGGGACAATTCTTTACCAAAGATTTCATTCTTTCCCAAGCTTTAGCAACATGCTCATTATCAAGTTGCTTAAAATTCATAATGCTACTTCTTAGAGATATAATTTAGCAGGAGGATAATATTTTCCAATGAAAGCATCTTTACATTTAGTCCATGAAACAATACTATTTCTAGGCAAATATAGCAACCATTCTTTAGCTCTTTCTCTCAAAGAGAAAGGCAACAATTTCAGTTTAATAATATCTCCATCTACATCCTTATATTTTTGCATCTCACAGAGCTCAACAAAATTATTAAGGTGAGCAGCAGCATCATCAGAACTAACACGAGAAAATGTCTCTCTCATAACAAGATTTAATAATGCAGGGTTAATCTCATAAAAATCAGCAGTAGGAGCAGGTGGAGCAATAGGTGTGTGATACGTCATAAACATATCTATAATTTCTGATGTTCCATGTTGTTTTCATTCCTTATGCTACATGTTTTACTTACACTTTATGTCATTTTTATCGATTTCCTGGGACTAACCTATTGACAAGATGCCACAGAGCCAGTTCCTTGTTTTCTGCTATTTTTAGTTTCAGAAAAGTTGTTCTAGAAATATTCTCGGAATTGGAAAATTCGAATCCCGGAAGTATTAGAATTCCCTAAGGTTCCACGGAGTCCCGAGGAGGCTCGGAGGGGGGCCAAGGGGGGCACACCATAGGGATCCGCCCCCCCGGCCGCACCTGGGGATGGTGTGGGGCCCTCGGGCGTCCACCTCCATCGCCCTTTCACCTATTTATCCCCCCCGATACGTAAACCCTAAAAATATACCACTTCTTCCTGAGAAACACCTGAGGCCACCGTCATCGTCAACCCGAGATCGGGAGGGTTCTGGAGCTCTATCCGACACCCTGTCGGGAGGGAAATTCATCACCAGAAGGGTCTACACCACCATGCCCGCCTCCGGAGTGATGCGTGAGTAGTTCATCCCTGGACTACGAGTCCGTAGCAATAGCTAGATGGTTTTCATCTCCACTTTATGCCTCATGTTTATATCTTGTGAGTTTCCTCACATGATCGAGATCATCTATTTGTAATGCTACATGTTGTGTTTGCTGGGATCCGAGGATTATTGAATGCTATGTCTTTTGATTATCAATCTATCATGTTATTTTCATGTCTATGTTATTTATGATCTTGCATGCTCTCCGTTATTAGTAGATGATCTGGCCAAGTAGATGCTAGTGACTCCAAGAGGGAGTATTTATGCTCGATAGTGGGCTCATGCCTCCTTTGCATCTCTGCTCGAGTGACAGAAACGTGACAGATGGAGGATCTGTTGTTGCCATTAGGGAGAAAACAACGATGTTTACTTCGTTTACATTGTTTACATTACACACTTTGCCTACTGTGATAATCTGTTGCTTGCAACCTAATACCAAACATTTGTTCGGATGATATTCAAAGGGTGGATTATTAGTCATAAATGCAGTTGGATGACGATCTATGTATTTTGTTGTAATGCCCGCATGAATCTCATAGTAATCTTTATGTCATGCATGTTTCTTTATCTGTCAATTGCCCAGCTGCAATTTGTTCACCATGCATGTTAGCTATCTTTTATGGAGAGACACCTCTAGTGAACTGTGGACCCCGGTCCGTTTTCTCATACTGATAATACACACACTGCTTCCACTGTTTTCATATTGTTTTACTACCGATTAACACACCATACGTTTAACCTCTTTGTGTTCAGCAAAGCCGATGAGATTGACAACCTCACTGCTTCGTTGGGGCAAAGTGAATTGATTGTGTTGTGTAGGTTCCATGTTGCCGCTGAACCGATAGTGCACCCTGCCATCTCAGCTGCATCAACCTTCAGAGATTGCTTCTCCTCCTACTGGTAGATTCAACCTTGGTTTCTTTTCTAAGGGAAAACTTGTCGCTGCACTCTTCACAACCTTTCTCTTGGGTTTTACCAACGTCAGCCATCAACAAGTTTTCTAGCGCCATTGCCGGGGATTTCAAAGTCATCAAGAAGCAACCACTCCCCCGTCAACTCTTGCACCATCAAGTTTTCTGGCGCCATTGCCGGGGAGGAAGAGAATTTCTGCAAGGGGAGTCTCTCGCCTCCAATCATTTTTACTTTGTTATTGTTTTGCTTGTTACTTTCTTTATCATTCTTGCTAGCAATGTTTGATGTCTTTGAAACTAGATCTTATAGGAAAGGTGGATTCACGGATGAACACCACAAATATTATAAGGAACACCGCTTGTCACAAAAAGGGATACACTTATGTGAGAAAATTAATAGATTTCATGACTATGCTAAAAACTTGTGCTGCACTTTTAATGTTACCTATTGCTTTGATAAATCTTGTTGCTGTAGGAGGTATAAACACCTCCCTTTTCAATGTGAGTATAATGATGATGTTACCATATCTTCTTATGTTAAGGGGAATTATGACTTTGATGATGTGGAACAAATTGAGAATTTATTGCTTGGAAGGGTGCATTCAAAATTGCTTATTTGCTTGAAATATTGATGATGCACCTTATAAATATGAGATTTATGATATACGTGAATATTTCTTTGATAATTACAAGTATTGTAATTGCTACATAATTCAACATCTTGAAAGATGTTCTCCACCAAAGGAAGTAACTGATGCCTTGCAGGAGCCTATGGAAGAAGAAATTGCTGAATCTGGAAGCTCATTGGATGAAAATGAGTAGGATAGTGATGATCAAGAGGAGGAAGAATGGAGCTACCCATGTCTACCTCCAAATGAGAGTAACTCTTTAACTCATAGTTGTGATGATGCTATTGATTCTTTTGAAATATCCTTTTTTGATGAAGTTGATACTTGCTATACTTGTGACCTTGATACTACTATGAATGAAACTTGTGAGAATGATATTGCTACTGTTATTTATGATAATCCATGCTACTTTGATAAATCCTATGATAGTCCTCTATTTATTCCAACTATTGATATGCATGATAATGAGAAAGTTTGCTTAGAAAATTTATATGATAATGCTCTAGATGATGGTCCTATGTTACTTGATGTTATAAATTATAATGCTACTAAAAATAGGATTGCTATAATGTGTCCTATACCTTTTAAGAGTGACCAATCATCTTGTTTTGCTATTCCTAAAAGTGGGAAAGAAGAGGTCTTTATTTTTAATTTAGATCCCACTATTTTTTAGCTTAATATGAATTGTGTGCTTTTAGACCATGATAAGCATGCTTTATGTGATAATTATGTTGTTGATTTTGTTCATGATGCTACTGAAAATTATTATGAGAGAGTAAAATATGGTTGTAGGAATTTTCATGTTACTAAAACACCTCTCTTTCCGTTGAAAGTTTTGAAATTGCTCTTATTCTGCCTTCCTATGATTTCTAGTTTGAGCTTATTTAATCTATTTCTTTAAAAGATTCCTATGGATAGGAAGTGGGTTAGACTTAAATTTGTTTTATACTTGCTTCTTGCCCAATTGTTTTGGGAAGACCTTTTCTTAGAACTGTTGGTGTTGTTATTGATATGAAATAGGGGGATATTAAATTTCAATTCCCACTCAAGAAAGGTATGGAACACTTTCCTAGAAAGAGAATGAAGTTTCCTTTTGATTCTATTATTCTAACAAATTACAATTTGGATGCTTCTTAAATTGAAAACACGTGAATCCCCTTTTCTGGGCCTAGCTAAAAGGAGTTAAAGAAAAGCACTTCTTGGGAGATAACCCATGGATTTATTTTTGCTTTGTTTTTATATGTTTTCTTTGATTCAAGGGGTTGTATACTTATGTAGAAAGTCCTTTGTATCTTTATTTTCATGTTTTAGTTGTGCCAAGTAAAGTTTCTAACGGAATTTGGAGTTGGTTTTGGATTTCTGCGCGGGAAAAAGATTTCTGTTGTCCATCGCAAAAAATCGTACAAAATCTAGAAAAATCAGAATGACCTTAATTTTCTTTTTCTTATTCCTAAGAAAATTCTGAAACTTTTTTGTTCTTTAAGTTTTTCGATCTTAGAAACATAAGTGCTCCAACAAAATAGTCTTTATAGACTGTTCTGGTTTTGGCGGATTCTGCCATTTTTCTTGTATTTGCTCTTTTATGATGTCAAGTGGATTTCTTTGCTTCATAAAACATCAGTGGCTGTAGATAATGTTTAAAAGTATCAATATCACTTGTGCCCATGAAGAACCCATGAATTTTTTATTGTTGCACTAACCTTCTAATGTGAATTACTCTTTGAGTGTGGTGTGAAGGAAATTTCAAGGGTCAGGAGAAGAGGGTGATATAATGTGATCAAGAGGAGTGTAAGGTCAAAGCTTGGGGATGCCCCCGTGGTTCATCCCAGCAAATTCTAAGAAGACTCAAGCATTTAATCTTGGGGATGCCCAAGGCATTCCCTTCTTCATCAACAATTTATCAGGTCACTTCTAGTGAAACTATATTTTTATTCGGTGACATCATATGAAGTTTACTTGGAGCGTCTGTTTGTTTTTATTTTGTTTTCATTTTTTTTTCTTGCTGCAATAATATAGTTGCACCCTAGCATTCTTTGTGTGGGAGAGTGACACGCTCTGCTTTTTCATTTGAATACTTGTTATGATCGTATTCTTAGTTTTTCTTCTAGTTGCTGCAAAATTCCTGTTTAGCTCATGTTTTTCCCGCATCTCTTATTCAGAGTTGTTAGTTTTTGTAGATTTATGTTAGTACTCTCTTGGAGAGTTTTTGTTTTTTGGTGTTTGGAACTAGAAAATGCTACGTGTTGTAGATGGTATAACGAAAAAGCTTGCATATTCTTGTAGATCACTAAATTGTTTCAAATGATTATTTGCTGTTGTTTTGAGATATTAATATGCTTAATAGTAAACTTGTTGGTCTAGTAGAGTAAAAACAATCAATAGTTGGTCTAAAATCTTGAAACTGTGTCACACTCAATTAACCAGTTGATAGGATAATGGTATATGACTTCCTTTGCTGATAGCAATCGTAATGACTTTTTGTTACGCGCTACAGTCGGGGTAGATAACAGTGACTTGTCACTGGCACGGACCCTCTTGGAGTGATTTTCATTATGCCTTGTGAGATCATGATTTTATTTGGAATCTTTTAGCTTGTGAGTTCTATGTTGCGGTTGTCTGGCACTTCCACCATCCATATTTGCTAGCCTCTTCGGTACTGTGCATTGCTCATTCTCAGATTGAGAGTTGGTGTAAACTTCGCCTGTGCATCCAAACGCCGTGGGAGAACTTTGTTCTTCTACACATAAGCCAAAAAATATCTTCCTCAAAACAACCACCATACCTACCTACCATGGCATTTCCATAGCCATTCCGAGATATATTGCCATACAACATCCATCATAATTATGTTACTTGTCATGCTTCATTGTTATTTTGCATACTGCTACACTGGCAGGAGCATTTAGTTTTACATACATCAGAGATATTTCAGTTTGAGTTATGAGTACTAAAAGTGTGTTGATTCATTGTAAAATAGAGTGTTGCCCCTACCAGTGAGGTTATATATCAAAAAAAAAGAAAAAAGAGAGAAAAAGCCCAAAGAAAAAAAGGGGCAAAAGAGAGAAAATAAAGAGAGAGGGGCGGCACTACTATCATATATTCCACACTTGTGCCTATTTAGCATCATTAGTTCAGTTTGGAAAGAGTTTTCATATTATGACTTGCATAACTATGTGGGGAACTTACATTATAGAACTTGGCTTGTATATTCCAATGATGAGCCTCCTCAAAAGTGCTCTAGGTCTTCGTGAGCAAGAAAGTTAGATGCACCCCCATTAGTTCCATTGGAGAGCTTTCATACGCTTATAGCTCTATGTGCATCCGTTGTGTGGCAATCACTACTCCTTGCATAACTTCGATTATAAGAATTCCTCTTGTCTAATGGTCACTTTTAGTTGTGTGAGACTTTCTACCATTCACCATCCAAACCCCCCATAATGTTCTTTTAGCCACAACATCCTGGTGCCAGGAACCAATACAGAACGCTTGCTTGTTTTGAGTGCACAATTATTTGAATGATTTCCTACGTACATATTGTTGTCACTTGACTTGATCCTAACAGGAGTAGTTGTGAGTTTGATGCGTTGGATGGTTATATTATTGTTCTTGAAGCTTAAATCATCGTTAATATACTTTGCACAGTGGATTGTGTTTTAGTATTGATTCATTGATTTTTTTTACTTTGTTCTGGTTTATACATTACTTTATTTTATATCAACTATAAACCATGGCATTTAATCATCAGATCCTAGTTTACATGCTTTACATTACTATGATGATCAAGTTTATGTTGGTATAATGTCACCTCAGAAATTATTTGTTTTGTCGTTTACCTACTCGAGGACGAGTAGGAACTAAGCTTGGGGATGTTGATACGTCATAAACGTATCTATAATTTCTGATGTTCCATGTTGTTTTCATGCCTTATGCTACATGTTTTCCTTACGCTTTATGTCATTTTTATCGATTTCCCGGGACTAACCTATTGACAAGATGCCACAGAGCCAGTTCCATGATTTCTGTTGTTTTTAGTTTCAGAAAATTTGTTCTGGAAATATTCTCGGAATTGGAAAATTCGAAGCCCGGAAGTCTTAGAATTCCCGAAGGTTCCACGGAGTCCCGAAGAGGCCCGGAGGGGGTCCACAGGGGGGCACACCATAGGGCGGCGCGCCCCTGGCTGCGCCTGGGGGTGGTGTGGGCCCCTCAGGCTTCCACCGACATCGCCCTTTCGCCTATTTACCCCCCCCCCCCCGATACGTCAACCCTAAAAATATACCACTTCTTTCCAAGAAACACCCGAGGCCGTCGTCATCGTCAACCCGAGATCAGGAGGGTTCTGGAGCTCTCCCCGGCACCCTTCCGGGAGGGAAATTCATCACCGGAGGGGTCTACACCACCATGCCTGCCTCCGGAGTGATGCGTGAGTAGTTCATCCCTGGACTACAGGTCCATAGCAGTAGCTAGAAGGTTGTCCTCTTCACTTTATGCCTCATGTTTAGATCTCGTGAGGTGCCTCACATGATCGAGATCATCTATTTGTAATGCTACATGTTGTGTTTTTTGGGATCCGATGATTATTGAATGATATGTCTTTTGATTATCAATCTATCATGTTAACTTCATGTGTATGTTATTTATGATCTTGCATGCTCTCAGTTGTTACTAGATGCTCTGGCCAAGTAGATGCTAGTTACTCCAAGATGGAGTATTTATGCTCGATAGTGGGCTCATGCCTCCTTTGCATCTGTGCACGAGTGACATACGTGACAGATGGAGGATGTGTTTTTGCCATTAGGGAGAAAACAATGATTTTTTACTTCGTTTACATTGCTTACATTACACACTTTGCTTATTGCGATAATCTGTTGCTTGCAACTTAATACCCAATGTTTGTTCGGATGATATTCGAAGGGTGTATTATTAGTCATAGATGCAGTTGGATGACGATCTATGTATTTTGTTGTAATGTCCGCATGAACCTCATAGTAATCTTTATGTCATGCTTGTTTCTTTATCTGTCAATTGTCCAGCTGTAATTTGTTCACCACGCATGTTAGCTATCTTTTATGGAGAGACACCTCTAGTGAACTGTGGACCCCGGTCCATTTTCTCATACTGATAATACACACACTGCTTCCATTGTTTTCATGCTGCTGCTACTATTTTCATATTGTTTTACTATTGTTTACCACACCATACGTTTAACCTCTTTGTGTTCAGCAAAACCGGTGAGATTGACAACCTCACTTCTTCGTTGGGGCAAAGTGAATTGATTGTGCTGTGTAGTATTCACGTTGCTGCTGAACCGGTAGTGCGCCCTGCCATCTCAGCTGCATCAACCTTCAGAGATTGCTTGTCCTCCTACTGGTCGATTCAACCTTGGTTTCTTTTCTGAGGGAAAACTTGCCGCTGCACTCTTCACAACCTTTTTCTTGGGGTTTACCAACGTCAGCCATCAGTGTGCTAATAAAATTATTGTTGTTTGTGCTAGTGAAGTCACACAACTTAGTGTTCTTAGGAGTACTCATTTTAACAAGATTAAAAACAGGATAAAAATAACAACTAGAATAAGAACTAATTTTTTGTGTTTTTAATAAATAGTAGCAAACAAGAAAAAATAAAGTAAACTAAGCAAAATTAAAACAAAGTAAAGAGATTGGAGGCGAGAGACTCCCCTTGTAGAAATCCTCTTCCTCCCCGGCAATGGCACCAGAAAAAATGCTTGATGCGCGTAGATTGTACGCTCGTTGGGAGACCCCAAGAGGAAGGTATGAAGAGCACAGCAACAAGTTTTCCCTCAGAAAGAAATGAAGTTTGAATCGACCAGTAGGAGAAATAAATCACTTCCGAAGGTTGATGCAGCTGATATGGCAGAGCGCACTACCGGTTCAGCAGCAACATGGAATCTACACAACACAATCAAATTACTTTTCCCTGACGAAGCCGTGAGGTTGTCAATCTCACCGGTTTTGCTGAATCGAAGGATTAGATGTGTAGTGTGGAAAATAGTATTTGCTTGCAGTAAATGAAAGAGATCAATGATTGCAGTAGTAAAACAACGGTTGCAGTGACTGTATATCAGGGTAAAGAAATGGACCGGGGTCCACAGTTCACTAGAGGTGTCTCTCCAAAACAGATAAATAACATGTTGGGTAAAAAAATTACAGCTGGGCAATTTACAGATATAAAGGCTGCACCGTAGTGCATATGCATGACATGATGATTAATATGTGATTCATGCGGGTATTACAACAAGATACATAGACTGTTATCCAACTGCATCTTTTACTAATAATCCACCCTTAGAGTGTCATCCGAGCAAACCTTGGGTATTAAGTTGCAAGCAACAAATAATTGCATTAAGCAAAGTGTGTAATGTAAACAATAAATTCATCCTTAGGCAAAGCATTGTTGTTTTCTCCCTAATGGCAACAGTACATCCCCCACCCGTTACATTTCTGTCACTCGAGCGTGAGTGAAAGGGAGGCATGAACCCACTATCAAGCATAAATACTCCCTCTTGGAGTTACAAGCATCAACTTGGTCGGAGCATCTACTAGTAACGGAGAGATGCAAGATCATAAATAATATACACATGAAAGAACATGATAGATTGATAATCACTGGACATAGAATTCAATATTCATCAGATCCCAGCAAACACAACATGTAGCATTACAATAAGATGATCTTGATCATGTTAGGTAGCTCACAAGATCTAAACATGGGGCATAAAGAGTATAGAACAACCATCTAGATACTGCTATGGACCCGTAGTCTAGGGATGAACTACTCATGCATCACTCTGGAGACAGGCATGGTGATGAAGAGCCCTCCGATGATGATTCCCCCTCCTGGCAGGGTGCCGGGGAGAGCTCCGGAACGTTCCCGAACTAGGGTTGACGATTACGGAGGCTATGGATATTTTTGGCGAAAAATGCTCTGGTATTTAGGGTTAACCTCTCGAGGAGTATAAATAGGCGAGAGGGCAACCAGGGGGCCCACACCACCCCTGGGCGCAGCCAGAGGGGGGCGCTGCCTCATGGTGTGGGGGCCCCTGAGGCCCCTCTCCATGTCTCCTCTGGAATCCGTGTACGTGATGACTTTCTAAGACTCTGAGATTTTGTTTCGTCCAATTCCGGGAATATTTCTAGAACAACTTTTCTGAATCCAAAAACAATATAAAACAGGAACTTTTTGGAATGTTAGCAGGAGAGCTGCTAAATTCATTGCTTAGAAAGGAGAGTTATACAAATCGAACCAAGATGGGGAGGAGCAAAGAAAGAAAAAAACAATGAGACAGGCCTCAACCAGGGTCGAAGAGCAACCAAGAGGGGGAGGAACAACAGAAAACGAGAACTGGATGTGTGGCATCTTGTCAATAGGTTAGTCCAAGAAAATCCATAAAAATGACATAAAGTGTATAAGAAACATGTAGCATATGACATGAAAACAACATGGAACATCAGAAATTATGGATATGATTGAGACGTATCACTTACCTACCCTGACTTTTTTTTTTACTTTGAGTCACCGACGGGTCGATCCCACCAGGTGTGGTTCCCATCTGTCAGTGAATCAAAGTTAGGAAAAAGTCGTGAATGCTAAATCAGGCAATCCGCACCGCTCGGTCTCGGCTGTGCTCTCTGAAGCCCTCCACCTTCAGCCAAGTCTCTCCGTTGTTGTTGTTGTTGTTGTAGAGCGCAACGCCCTACTCCACAAACTTGATGGTGTTACTCTCACGGGTGTGGAGGATGCTCGATTCCTTGTTTGGGGGGCTCATTCCGAGTTCATCTCCCGTGTCATCGACCGGATAATCTCTAGCAATGGAAGCACCAACGATGGCTGGTTGGCGGTTGCAGCTTCCAACAAAAATCAAGATCTTCTCCTACCTCGCAGATGTGGATAGACTATGCAAGAGATAAAAACCTCTTCTACAAACATTGTGTGCCTTCAAAATCATGTGAGCATTGTGGACTCCAGGAAACTAGCCGTCACCTGTTCTTTGACCGTCAATTCTCCTCGATTGTTTTGGCCAAGCTTGGTGTGTCTGTGCTCGAGGTTCAAACAATCTGGGACATCCAACCGCCTCCTCCGATGCCAGACAGCTGCTGACATGCTCATGTGGCTGCTATCTGATGACCCACAAGCATAGTGGGTGTATCGTAGTACTTTTGAAAAATAAGAGTGTCGAACCCAACGAGGAGCAGAAGGTGTTGACAAGCAGTTTTGATGAAGGAATAACTGTAAATACTAAAAGATAATTTTGTAGGGGTTTTGGATATTGCAGATAAATAAAGTGCGAGTAAATAAAATGCAGTAATAATAATTGCAGCAAGTGGCCCAATCCTTTCTTCCGCAAAGCACAAGCCGGTGGGTTTACTTATGATTAACAAACGTTCTCGAGGACACACGGGAGGTTTTTGTCAAGTGCTTTTGTTCCATGCCGCTGAATAATCTTAGGTGTTTTGATAAGTGTTGTGTGGGTGAACCTATGATAATGTACCGTCCCATCCAAGACTAATACATACTTGTCATTATACCCCTTGCAAGCATCCACAACTACAAGAAAGTAATTAAGAAACAAATCTAACCACAGCTTTAAACTCCGGGATCCTACGCTCCCTCGTGTAATGGTTTCCTAACGGAGGTTTAGGTTTCTTTCACTCCGGCAACCCCAAAATTAGTATCCAAATACACGATGCATTCCCCTAGGCCCATAAATGGTGAAGTATCATGTAGCCGACGTTCACATGACACCACTAGAAGAACAACACCATAACTTAAATATCAAACATTAAATATTACTCAACATTACTTCACTACTAACAACTTGACTTCTCCCATGTCCTCAAGAACAACACGAACTACTCACAATACATCATATGGATCATAATCAGAGGTGATATAATGGATGATAACAATCTGGTCATAAAGTGAAAACACCGATAAATCTCACAAGCATCAACTACTAACAAGTAATCCACACCGGGAGAGAGATCTAATGTAAAACAACGATAGAGGCCCCTAATTGTTACAGCGGGATGACGGTGGATGATGAGGGTGATAGTGTTGGTGGTGATGACGATGATGATGATGGTCTTGATGATGCCCGGAGTGATGGGTGACGATGGCGATGATTTCCCCGGCAGATTTCTCCCTTCCAGAGAGCTTTTCTCTCTCGGGTGTTTTCCGCCCCGAGGCGGCAGCGGAATAATTCTTCGACGATGGTATGAGGCTTAGGGTTCCCTGGGGGTCAAGTACGCGAAAGACCTCGACCAGAGGTGGGCCAGGGTGGCCACACCACCTGGTGGTGCGGCCAGGGGGTGCGCCACCTCATGGTGTGGGCCCCTGGTGGCCCCTCTGGCTCCCCTTCTGGCTTGACTCCTCCTCTGAACTTCTAAGGCACCCCTGGTGTCCCCCTTCTTCTACTGATCTTCTGAAATATGGTATCTCGATGGTGCTTTTTCCATCAGATTTCTGGTCCCGGTGTTTAATCTCCAAAAATTATGAAACATGCAAAATAAGATAAAATAACACAAGAGATGCATCATAACATGAAATATATCGATGAATAACAGAAAATTATGATATAAAATAGTGATGCAAAATGGACGTATCAACTCCCCCCAAGCTTAGACCTCGCTTGTCCCCAAGCGAAACTAAACTCAGTAAGGGTGACCACACGTGTATGGAGTGAAGAGTCGATAAATAAAATACGGACAAGAAACATCACATTTATCTATGCACCAATCATTATAGACATCAACTTCCTCTCATATAAGTAGTTCTTGACGCTCGCAACAGGTGTCCTCGAAGCTAAGGAGTGACGTGTAACCTTCCCTCCGGTGCTCATCCGTGCGCCTCACTTGAGCTTCAAGGGATTAGCCACCACTCTAATGCTTGCGATGGTGGCGCGTGGATGCACTCGTGGGTTTTCTTCTACATCTCCTTCAGCTCCACTCTCGATCTCCTCCTCCGGCTCCAGGTCTTGGATATCATCTTCCTTTGGTCCCTTCCCCTTGTTGTCATTGACGGAGACCATGATGCTTCTAAAACCGAAAACAGATCCTGGCAGAAACAACTCAAAACAGAAACACGACGAGAAAACGATATACGGACTTCGGAGGTTCCGGGGGATTATATAGCAAAAAGTTTCATAACAAAAGGAAAGTCCAGGTCGAAAACGAGTCGGAGAGGGGCTCCGGGACGCCCACACCATAGGCTGGCTCGGCCAGGGGTGGGCCCGCGCCACCCCATGGTGTGGAGCCTCCGGGCTCCGTCTTCGCCTCGTTTTCGGCTCATTTTTTTCATATTTTCCAAAAACAGTAACAGTAAAAGTTGGAAGATGTTTCACAAACGTTTTCTTACCAAAACTGATACCTATTGAAAAACTGACTCTGCAGTTTCTGAAATATGCTTCTTAATAAATTCCTCCGGGATCATGGCTCGAATACAATCAACATTTTCATTGCAAGGATCTCCAGAAATATAATGCTTGAGTCTTTGGCCATTCACCACTTGTGAAGCGTTGTCTTCAAGGGAAAGAATTTTAATTGCCCCTGAACGCTATACCTCTTCGATAACAAAAGGTCCTTCCCATCTCGAGGGTAATTTTCCTGCAAAAAATCTGAGACGAGACCTATACAATAGCACTTTATCACCAACATGAAATTCTCTTTTAATAATTCTCTTATCGTGCCACCTTTTAACTTTCTATTTAAAGAGCTTAGCATTTTCATATGCTTCGCTCCTCCATTCATCTAAAGAACTTAAATCAAGCAACCTTTTCTCACCACCAATTTTAAAATCTCTATTTAGGTTTTTCACTGTCCAATAAGCTTTGTGTTCTAATTCTAGGGGCAAGTGACAATCTTTTCCATAAACCATCTTATAAGGAGACATGCCCATGATATTTTTATAAGCAGTTCTATAGGCCCACAGAGCATCATTTAATTTCTTAGCCCAATTTTTTCTAGATTTGTTAACACTCTTTTGCAAGATAGATTTGATTTCTCTATTTGATAATTCTACTTGCCCACTAGTTTGAGGATGACAGGGTGAGGCAATTCTATGATTAACATCATATTTAGCAAGAGTGTTCCTAAAACCACCATGAATAAAATGAGAACCCCCATCAGTCATAAGATATCTAGGCACGCCAAACCTAGGGAAAATAATGTCTTTAAGCATTTTTAATGAGGTTTCACCATCAACACTTTTAGTAGGTATAGCTTCTACCCATTTAGTAACATAATCAACAGCAACAAGAATATGAGTGTAGCCTTGTGAAGGAGGGAAAGGATCTATCAAAACCCCAACAATCAAACGGTTCAATAACAAGAGAATAATTCATAGGCATTTCATTACGTCTAGAAATATTTCCAACCCTTTGACATTGATCACAAGATAAAATAAACTTTCTAGCATCTTTAAAGAGAGTAGGCCAATAAAAACCTGATTGTAGAACCTTATGTGCAGTTCTATCTCCAGCGTGATGTCCTCCATAAGAACTACTATGACATTTTCTCAATATCTCTCGTTGTTCATTTTCAGGAACACATCTTCGCATAATACCATCAACACCTTCTTTATATAAGTGTGGGTCATCCCAAAAATAATGCCTCAAATCATAGAAGAATTTTCTTCTTTGCTGAGCTGTAAAGGTTGGAGGCAAATACTTGGAAACAATAAAGTTAGCATAATTAGCATACCATGGACTCTCTTGAGAGCTCACTTTTATTGCAGCTAACTGTTCATTAGGAAAACTATCATTAACAGGAATAGGGTCATCAGGGATATTTTCTAATCTAGACAAATTATCAGCAACAGGATTTTCAGCACCCTTCCTATCCACAATATGTAAATCAAACTCTTGTAAAAGAAGCACCCATCTAATAAGCCTAGACTTATCATCTTTCTTTTCCATAAGGTACTTAATAGCAGCATGATCAGTATGAAGGGTAACTTTAGAATCAACAATATACTGCCTAAATTTATCACAAGCAAAAACTACAGCTAGGAACTCTTTCTCAGTGGTAGCATAATTCTTTTGAGCAGCATCAAGAGTTTTACTAGCATAATGAATAACATTTAACTTCTTATCTATCCGCTGTCCAAGAATAGCACCTACAGCATAATCACTAGCATCACAAATAATTTCAAATGGTAAATTCCAATCAGGTGGTTGAACAATAGGGGCAGGTATTAAAGCCTTCTTTAATATTTCAAAAGCTTCTTTACAATCTTCGTCAAAAACAAAAGATTAGTAAGAGGCTTTGATATTTTAGAGAAATCTTTAATAAACCTTCTATATAAACCAGCATGACCAAGAATACTACGAATACCTTTGACATCCCTGGGACATGGCATTTTCTCAATAGCTTCAACTTTAGCTCTATCAACTTCAATACCTCTTTCAGAGATTTTATGTCCAAGAACAATTCCTTCATTCACCATAAAGTGGCATTTCTCCCAATTAAGAACAAGATTAGTCTCCCCACATCTCTGCAAAACTTTATCAAGATTCTGCAAACAATTATCAAAAGAAGTTCCATAGACGGAGAAATCATCCATGAAGACTTCCACAATTTCTTCACAAAAACCATGAAAGATAGAAGACATGCATGTTTGAAAAGTAGCAGGAGCATTACATAAACCAAAAGGCATACGTCTATAAGCATAGGTTCCATAAGGACAAGTAAAAGTTGTTTTCTCTTGATCAAGATTTCTAACCGCAATTTGAGAGAACCCAGAATAACCATCAAGAAAGAAGAAATGAGTTTTCTTAGACAACCTCTCTAACATTTGATAAATAAAAGACAAAGGATAATGATCTTTCTTAGTAACTTTGTTAACCTTCCTAAAATCAATTCACATCCTATAACCAACCACTACTCTTTGAGGAATAAGTTCATTATTTTCATTTGGCACAACATTCATCCCTCCTTTCTTAGGGACACAATGCACATGACTAACCCATCTACTATCAGCAATAGGATAAATAATACCAGCATCAAGGAGTTTCAATACCTCGTTTCTTACCACATCCTTCATCTTAGGATTTAAACGGCGTTGATGTTCAATAACTGGCTTTGCATCAGGTTCAATATTAATAGCATGCTGACATATAGCAGGAGAAATCCCCTTCAAATCATCAAGAGTATAACCAATAGCACCTCTATGTTTCCTCAATATTCCCAATAATCTCTCCTCTTCTTCACCAGAAAGTTTAGAACTAATAATAACAGGATATAATTTCTTATTGTCAATATGAGCATATTTAAGATTGTCAGGCAAAGGCTTTAAATAAAAAACAAGATCCTCCTTGGGTGGTAATGTGGTACCCAAGTCTTCCACCGGTAAATTATGTTTCAGCATTGCTGGCTGATGTAGGAAACTCTCGTCAATTTCATTCCTTTCTTCCATAAAGACATCACTTTCGTGGTCTTCCATGTATTGCTGCAAAGGATTGTTAGGAGAAAGAGCAATAGCAGCCAATTGTTCAACTCTATAATTCTCATTAGGTAATTCAGCTTCATAAGTTGCTTTAGCAAATTTGGAAAAATTAAATTCACAAGATTCTCCATCAAACTTTGTAAGGATTTTCTCCTTTTTACAATCTATAACAGAACCACAATTGTTTCAGAAAGGTCTACCAAATATAATAGGACAAGTATCACTAGCAGAAGTGCCTAGTACTAGAAAATCAGCAGGATATTTAGTTTTACCACATAAGACCTCCACATCTCTAACAATACCAATCGGAGAAATAGTTTCCCTATTAGAAAGTTGAATAATCACATCAATGTATTGAAGTTCACAAGAACCAATTTCATGCATGATTTCTTTATAAAGCTCAAAGGAATAACAATAGAACTAGCACCAATATCACACAAACCATAATAGAAATGATAACCTATCCTAACAGATAGCACAGGAACACTAGGTTTTCCCATATTTACTAGGATGAGAGACAATATTAGAAGCATCTTCACAAAATATAATGTGTCCCTCTTCTACATTTTCAGAAACAAGGTCCTTTACTATTACTACTGTAGGATCTACAGTTATTTGTTCCTCGGGTTCTACAGGTTTCCTTGCACTTTTATTAACCATACTAGCTAACATAGAATGTTCTTTTACCTTAGCAGGGAAAGGCATTTTCTCAATATAAGGTTCAGGCACAATAGAATCAATGGTATGAACTTCTATATCTCTAGCAGGAACACAATTAACAGTATCTTTATAAGGTGCATGGTACTTGTCCCATTCCTTTTTAGGAATATCAATATAAGAAGAAAAAGCCTTATATAAGTTTGCAGCAACTTGAGAATCAAAACCATAAACAATACTAACGTTATAAAAATCATCGGATGACATAAAAGTTTTAATGCATTCATAATCATAATTTATACCTGACTTTCTACCTTTGTCATTCTCCCATCCTTCAGTGTTTTCTTGAATACGGTCAAGAAGATCCCATTTAGCTTCATCCTTCATACGTGTGAATGATCTAGAACAAGAAGCATCCAATAAATCCTTATCATGAAGAGGAAGCCTTGCATAAAAATTATTAATAACAATATTACTGGGGAGCTCATGAATGGGACATTTGAGCATTAATAACTTCAATCTCCCCCATTCTTGGGCAATACTCTCTCCGTCATGAGGCCAAAAATTATATATATAATTCCAATCACTATGAATTTCACTAGGAGGATGGAATTTAGAATAAAAGAGAGGCACAATTTCCTCCCATCCAATAATCTGGCTATTTTTCAGCAGTCTGAACCATTCAGCGGCTCGGCCTGTCAATGATATAGTGAATAATTTCCTCTTCACTTGGCCCATTGTAATACCTGCACACTTGAACAACTCGCATAATTCATGTAAAAAAGAGCAAATGATCACCAGGATGGACAATTCCATCACCTGAATAGCAGTTATTCCTAACATGTTTAACAATCTTTATAGGTATTTCATAAGGATCCAAATCATCAGGCGGTGGGTCACTTACTACCCTAGAAGTGGAAGAAGTGCCCGCAAATAAGGACTCAAAAGGAGATCCAAACATAGTGTAATAAAGCAGTACACATTAATAAAAACAGCACTTACAACAGAAGGTTCCTTTATCCCCAATAGTGCTTCACTCCCCGGCAACGGCGCCAGAAAATAGTCTTGATGACCCACAAGTATAGGGGTTTTATCGTAGTACTTTCGATAAATAAGAGTGTCGAACCCAACAAGGAGCAGAAGGTGTTGACAAGCAGTTTCGATGAAGGAATAGCTGTAAATACTGAAAGATAAATTTGTAGGGGTTTTGGATATTGCAGATAAATAAAGTGCGAGTAAATAAAATGCAGTAATAATAATTGCAGCAAGTGGCCCAATCCTTTCTTCCGCAAGGACAAGACGGTGGGTTTACTTATGATTAACAAACGTTCTCGGGGACACACGAGAGGTTTCTGTCAAGTGCTTTTGTTCCATGGCGCTGAATAATCCTAGGTGTTTTGATAAGTGTTGTGTGGGTGAACCTATGCTAATGTACCGTCCCATCCAAGACTAATACATATTTTTTATTATACCCCTTGCAATCATCCGCAACTACAAGAAAGTAATTAAGAAACAAATCTAACCACAGCTTTAAACTCCAGGATCCTACGCTCCCTCGTGTAATGGTTTCCTAATGGGGGTTTAGGTTTCTGTCACTCCGGCAACCCCACAATTAGTAGCCAAATACACGATGCATTCCCCTAGGCCCATAAATGGCGAAGTATCATGTACGTTCACATGACACCACTATAAGAATAACACCACAACTTAAATATCAAACATTAAATATTACTCAACATTACTTCACTACTAACAACTTGACTTCTCCCATGTCCTCAAGAACAACACGAACTACTCACAAGACTGTGGAAAATATTGTAGAACCCTAATAATTGTTATGTATTGCTTTGGACCCTCGTGGGGTATATAAGAGGTACAAGACTTGAGAGGCAAGTAGCCTATGACTTGGAATACAAGACGGAGTCTAATTCCTAGTCTATCTCTAAGTCTATGCATAATGCGTATCCTAACATCCCCCCTCAGTCGTAGCGGGAGTGAAGCGGACGCTTGCGACTGGATTTGAAGTTTTGCACTTCTGTCGTCTCCTCATGTTTAGCATCATCAATTGAATCTCTATGATTCTGGTTCGACACCTAGGGCGGTGACTGCGTCCCCTTCTGGTGCCTTCCTTCTCTTCCCTCCCGCAGTCACAACGGGAGTGGCGTGGACGCAAGTGACGAAGCGTACGTTGTTGACTGGAGTTATTGCCGATGTGTTGCTGTAGACATAGCCCGTGATGTCGATGTCGAAGTAGTCGATCGTGATGTAGCCGTAGTCGAGGTAGTAGTGGTCGGTGTAGTACTCGCCGTAGTCGTTGTAGCCGCAATGCCGGAGGCGCAAAAAATTGCGCGATGTGTATGACGGTGCTGCAGTTGTGTTTTTTTTTACGACGTTTCGCACCTTGAGAGGTACCGTCGCGGGGGCGTCTTGAAAATGTCAGAGGACGCGGTCGTGGGTCATAAGTGAGTCCACCAGTTTTGCCAGGACTGAGAGAAGCTCACCAAGCACACACGATTTTGCCAGAACCGTGTGCGCGGTTTTAGGGGCTTTCACCGTAGTGATGCCGGGTTGTCGATGCAGTCTTAGCCGTCGGACGCGGTCAATGCCGTCGTCGGTGTCGTGGCGTCTTGCAGTTGTACTGTCAGAGGACGCGTGTCCAGCCTTGTGGACGTCGTAGTTGTAGCGGCAGCGGCGTCGGTGTGTTGACGAGATTGTCGATGAAGACCACGTGATGTAGACCTTGGCGATGATGTGTCGGTGAGGTGGTAGTAGGCGTGATGTAGTCGTCGCTTAGAGGCGTCCCTCGCGGCGACGATGATGTAGATGTGTTGCTGTCGGAGAAGCCGACGAAGTTCCACACCGGTCTGCGTGTGGTGTCGCTTCTCGTAGATATGCTCAACGATGAACTTGGCTCGTAGCCTGATGTAGTCGTACAACTCGATGTAGTGGTTTGGCTCGATGTAGTCTGGCTTGGCGAAGTACATCTGGCACGGCATGCAGTGTAGACAGTATGCGTGGGGGCTTTGAGTCATGTGCCTTTTTTTTCATCCTGCATGCATGTCCGTACCAGTCCATACCTTGCATGCCGGGTCTGGAGTCAGATTGGACCGCCCTCGTGGTCGTGGAAGCCGTGGAGTGTCGTGGAGTCCTGGTTGCCGTGTCGCATGTTCCGCCGTGGAAGTCGCTGATGTCGGCGTGCGCACGAAGCTGGATCCGCGAACCAGATGGGAGGCGCCAGGTGCAGGATGTGCTCGCGCTTGCTCCTTGGATCGATCGCCCAGGTGACCATCGGCTCCTTGGGCTTTGCTACTGGATCGTGGTGTTGATGCCCCGCACGTTGGGTAGCAGTTAAGCGCTGCGCCTGCCGGTCGCTAGCGCCACGGGGAGGCGCAGCCACGCGACATCGCAGTTTCCGCCAGCCGCCTTGACTAGATCGTACACAATTTTGCCGACTTCTGCACTGCCGGACGAGGATCTGTGTGATATAGAGATTTATTTGGCTAAATTGGATCTAATCTAACGGGGAATTTCGAAATTGTCTAAAATCTAATCTAAAGAACCGATCAGATCTTTGATCTAAACCGGGTGCCGCGGCCCCAAGGAGAAATCTCCCCGGGGGCGGCGCGCGATGCGGAAGTGGTGGAAAGCTAGGATCGGCGCTGTGAGGCTAACCGCTCTGATACCACGTGGAAAATATTGTAGAACCCTAATAATTGTTATGTATTGCTTTGGACCCTCGTGGGGTATATAAGAGGTACAAGACTTGAGAGGCAAGTAGCCTATGACTTGGAATACAAGACGGAGTCTAATTCCTAGTCTATCTCTAAGTCTATGCATAATGCGTATCCTAACAAAGACATCATATGGAACATAATCAGAGGTGATATAATGGATGATAACAATCCGGTCATAAAGTGCAAACACCGATAATCTCACAAGCATCAACTACTAACAAGTAATCCACACCGGGAAAGAGATCTAATGTAAAACAATGATAGAGGCCCCTAATTGTTACAGCGGGATGATGGTGGATGATGAGGGTGATGGTGATGGTTGTGATGATGATGATGATGACGATCTTGATGATGCCCAGAGTGATGACGGTGACGATGGCGATGGTTTCCCCTCTCCGGAGAGGAATTTCCCCGACGGAATTCTCCCTGCCAAAGAGCTTTTCTCTCTCACGTGTTTTCCGCCCCGAGGCGGCGGCGGAATAATTCTTCGACGATAGTATGAGGCTTAGGGTTCCCTAGGGGTCAAGTACGCGAAAGACCTCGACCAGAGGTGGGCCAGGGTGGCCACACCACCTGGTGGCACGGCCAGGGGCGCCACCTCATGGTGTGGGCCCCTAGTGGCCCTCCTCTGGCTCCCCTTCTGGCTGGACTCCTCCTCTGAACTTCTAAGACACCCTAGGTGTCCCCCTTCTTCTTCTGATCTTCTGAAATATGGTATCTCGATGGTGCTTTTTCCATCAAATTTCTGGTCTCGGTGTTTATTTTCCAAAAATTATGAAACATGCAAAATAAGATAAAATAACATAAGGGATGCATCATAACATGAAATATATCGTTGAATAACAGAAAATTATGATATAAAATAGTGATGCAAAATGGACGTATCACTATCCTATGGAAGCTATGGAAAGCTCGTAATGATCTGATATTCAACTCCCGAGTCTATTTCCCTAATGATGTAATTCGACGGAGGACCTCTCACTATGGCGGTTCAAACTCTAAGTCAATGAGCGTGCCTCTGTGGACATTGTTCACTTGTACCTACTTCACTATTTGTAGTTGTCGTTCGTTGCAAGCCTCTCCCTCAGTTCCCCTTGTAACTTTCTTTCATAAACGTTGTGACCATCATGGTGTACCCTCGAGAAGTATAATAAACGGCGGGGCTTTTTTTGCCCCCCAGATCCTCGAAAAATCTAGTACATTGGAGTACCCACACAAAAACTAATACGATGGAGTAGTATACCACATCATCTTCCGTACCACAATATAGTTCTAAGAAGACATGATTAAGTGTGCAATATTATAATTGCGCTTGTATTAATAAACGCAAAACATACCATTTAGATGGCTTTCTAAGGTTGTACATTGTATATAGTGGAAGTAACATAAATAGTAACAACAATGCCATATATGTAAGAAAATAATGTGGGAGCTAATTGGTGAAAAGAGAGACAAATAGATTAACATATCGCTTTCCAAGCGAAATTAAGTCTATAAGATAATAAATAAGACCATCTATGTTAATTTAGGATGCTCACGGTGGGAGTAATTTCGGTAGTAACATAAATGTCTGAAACATCCAAAACATATCTATAAAATTTTTATTGTTCCATACTTGTTTTATACCAATGCCCTATATTTTTACTATAGTTTTATATCATTTTTAGATATTTTCTTGGACTAACTTATTGACAACATTCCTACTGTCAGTTTTTTTTATCTGTTGTTTTTGCATTCAAGAAAATCCCCGCATAAAAAGTCCGATAAAATCCGGGAAAGGTTAGAACATTTAGTTCCTCAACAAAACGAAGGTGGAGTTCAAAAATCTCCCGAGGACGGGCCACCAGGTGGCTAGGAGGGTTGAGGGCATGGGTGGGCCCTAGGCCGCACCTCTAGGTTGCATGGGCCCACCAAGGCTCCTCCGAGACCTCCCTTTCGCATATAAATTGCCTCTAACCTAAAAAACGTTGGAGCGGTGCTTATTTCGCAGGAAACCCATATAGAGCCACAACCACCTCAAAATTCCAATCTAGGGCTTCTAGAGCGCTACTCCGGCACCCAGGCATTTAGGGGAATTGTCACCAGAGGCTTCTTTATCGCAATGATTCCCTCTAGAGCCATGCGTGAGTAGTTCATCTTTGGACTACGAGTACATAGTAGTAGCTAGATGGTTGTCTATTATCCTTGTGCTACCATGTTTAGATCTTGTGAGCTTTCTAACATGATCAAGATCACAATTATGTAATTTCTACATGTTGTGTCTGCTCCGGCACCATGCCGGAAAGGGGAATCGTTACCGGAGGCTTCTTTAACGTCATGATTGCCTCCGGAGCCATGCGTGAGTAGTTCATCTTTGGACTACGAGTACATAGTAGTAGTTAGATGGTTGTCTCTTCTCCTTGTGCTATCATATTTAGATCTTGTGAGATTTCTAACATGATCTAGATCATAGTTATGTAATTGCTACATGTTGTGTTTGTTGGGATCCGATGAATTCTGAAGTTATGATCAGATTGTTCACGTTTCTTATATGATCTTGATACTTTATTTGTGTTAATGTTCTATTGTGTTCTTGCATGCTCTCCGGTGTGTGTGGTTTCTTTGGCAAAGTGATCACATGAATCTCCAAGAGAGGGTTTAGTCTAGATAGTGGGTTCATGACTTCTCCGATCCTAGGCACGAGTGACAGAAGCGTCTAAGGGAGAGGATGTGTTGTTGCCACTAAGAATAAATCAATGGTGTTTACTTCTACTTATTGATTATAAATATTGCTTACATTATTTGCGATGCTTAATGAAATTATGTGTTGATTATGCAACTTAATATCAACGAGATGCATGTTGGATAGCGGTCTCAAGGTGGATTATTAGTTATAAATGCATGTTGGATAGAGGTCTATATATGTTTGATGTAATTCCTACATGAATAGTGCAGTGAACTTTCTCTTGTCATAATAGAATTTTTATGCCCTCATGATTTGTCAACTACCAAGATGTAATTTCTTCACCCAACATATTTATTGTTTTGTGGAGATACACCACTAGTGAAACTATGGCCCCGGTCCATTCTTTTACATTTATCACAACCTTGATTACTTGCTTTTAATAATTACTTGCTCGTTGTTCTTTTTTTCATCACTTCCAAAGATACCACACATTTAATTCTCTCGTTAACAACAAGACTGGAAGCTTGACAATCTTCTTAGAAAGTTGGGGATGAAAGAGAGTTTTTTGTGTGTGTAGGTCCACGCCCGTCATCACGCACACTCTCACCTTGCTTATTGTCTTTCAAGTCCTGTTGGATTGATAACCTTGGTTTCTAACTGGAGAAAATTACTGATATAATGCATCATACCTTCCACTTGCGGTTCCCTAACGGGTGTGTGTGATTCACGCCATCAAGCACAATTTATGGCGTCGTTGCCGAGTACTTTGGTACGTACCAAATATATCTATAATTTTTTATTGTTCCATGCTTGTTTTGTGCATTGATACATGTTTTTACTATAGTTTTATATTATCTTTAGGCGTTTTCATGGACTAACCTATTGAAAAGATGCCTAGTGTCAGTTTCTATGTTCTCCCTATTTTTGGTTTCAGACAAGTTCTTCTGCAAATATTCACGAAAAGTCCTCAAAATCCACGGAAGGAAGTTTTTACCTCGAACGAAGACGGAGTCCCAAAGGGAAATCGGAGAGGTGTCCACAGCCACCAGGCCAATGGTAGGCGCGGGTCCACTCCTGGTCGCGTCCCTTGGTCACCTGATGGGGGAGCCTCCCCCACCCACACCTCCCTTCGTCCATAAAATCATATCTGACCTAAAAACTGTAGGGCGGTGACTATTTTCCATGAAACCCATCCAGAGCTGCTGTCACATCGAAAGTTCAATCTAGGATTTTTTTTAGACCTGCTGTGGTACCCTGCCGGAAGGGGAAAATGTCACTAGAAGCCTTTACATCGCCATGATTCCCTATAGAAGATGTGTGAGTACTTCATCCTTGGACTACGGGTCTATAGAAATAGCTAGATGCCGGCCTCTCATCCTTGTGCCTCCATGCTACGGTCTTGTGAGTTGCCTAATATGATCAAGACCATCCTTGTGTAATTTCTACATGTTGTTTTTGAAGGACTTATGCCCTAGAGGCAATTTAATAAAGAGCTATTATAATTCATAACTCATTTGTTCATAATGTTTCATACCATGCTATAACTGTAGTAAGCAGAAACATTGATACACGTGTGGTGTGTAAACAAACCGGGTCCCTAGTAGCCTCTAGTTATACTAGTTCGTTGGGCAACAGATGATCAAGGTTTCCTTATCATGGGCATTTATGCCATTGACAACAGAGTCATGTCATTGGTGAATGATGTAATGGACTCACACCCACTATGCTTATAATAACGAGATCGAGTTATTAAGTTCAACGTTATGAGAACGAAAACGTAGTACCATGACATTTGACCATGAGATGGTATCTGAATTGCTATCCTAGAAGTTACTTTGATTGCATCAAACGTCACGTCGTGACAGGGGGTGACTATAAAGGTGTCTCTTGGATAATGAAAAGGATATGTTGATGCAAGCCATCAAGAGCGGGACTTTCCAATCATAATAAAGGATAGATACTCCTCGGACCACTCGGTGGAGTTGCATCAATTAGCTTGCAAGCATGTGACTGGGTCACAGAGATGCAACGACACGGGAACGAGTTGAATTGTTATGTCGGTAACGAGACTGAACGGGATGTAAGATACCAGATGATTAAGTCCCGGACAAACAGAGCACTAAGGAAAGAGGTATGGGGACTTATGTTTAAGGTTCAAAGCGACGCAAAACTTCGATGAATGCACAGGGGCCATTATGGATGTCCAGATCCCGCTATTGGGCATTGGTCGGAGAGGAGTCTCGGCCATGTCTAGAGTAGCCCGAACCATAGGGTGTCGCACTTAAGGGTAGAATTTTTTTAAGAGCAATCTTAGTACCAAAGAGTATAATAGAGAGAACATGGATCGTTCTGATATTTATCCGACATAGATCGGGGAGTCTAAAAGGGGTATCGGAATTAAGAGGGAATTGTCCGATGTTGATCGGAGGGTACCGGAAGGTGTTCCGGGACTCGAAATAAATAAGAAATATATATTTGTTATTAATTATTACAATTAATAATCAAATATTATATTATATTATTTTTAATGCATTTATTCCACTAATGGGCCTTCTGGGCAAAAGAGGCACATTGGGGGAAAAGTGGGAGAAAGAAAAGGGAAAAAAAGGAATGGAGCCCACATGGGCCGAATGGGGCCCATTGGCCGGCCAACCATGTGGGAATAGTCCCACATGGCTTAGCCAAGAGGAAAGTCTCAACCTTCCCCCCTTTATATAGTTGGACTCTCCTCCCCTTTTTCCCGTCCAACAATCTCTCGATTCTCTCTTCTCCAACCGTGGTTCCCTCTGGATCGGAGCTAGGAGTTGAGAATTCTCCACTATAAGCGCACCTCCATGCTATTAGTCTTCGGTCCATCGCTCTACTTCCTCAACCTTCGTTGGGCCACTTAGAATTACCAAGTGGCTACCGTTTTGTTCACCCAATTTACGGTGTGACACTTGATAGTACCAAAGTAAAAACCTCCAGAATGTAAACCCCGATAAGCTCATGGTCTAAGGATATGCCATACTATAACCATCATGTGATATGTCACTAAGGACAAAAGACATCGAAATCTCTTAGCATATCAACTACTTGGGTCTACCCAGCCATATTGTTCCCTACCAAAAATATGCTATCCATTGATGTTGACATAAACTATGTCCATGACTAGCAAAACATGGTCATCAACCATATAACAAATTAGTCTGAAAAGACAAGACAGGGATATATAATACTTGTCCATGTTACTACACGTGATCGTGAGTTTTCCCCTGAATCTCACATTCAGGTCCCACGTCAGTTATAGCATAGTAACATGAATCATAATTATGAAATAGTTTTATAAATATTATTGACTTTGGGGCATACATCCAACATTGGATGACCCCGGAAGTGTCCGAAATGGTTTCGGGCATATATGGAAGATTTTGGAAGAACCAAAAAGGGTCCAAAATAGTATGGAAGGTTCCAGAATGACCAGGGCTGTCTTACAAAGTCCGTAAGGTTCCATAATAGGTGTAGCCATGTTGCCTTGAGGGTCAAGGAAGTATCCATAAATATTTTTGTATTGGACAAAGGAGTCAATTTTCTAGTAAATTTTGGTTGACGAAAACCTACCTAAACACTCTCAAACTCTGGGGCAGGACTATGGACGACCCAAGGGGTTTGGCCACCTATAAAAGGATCCCAAGGGGCATCCCAAAGGCACCACAAGTCGCAGACTTGCCTTTCCAAGTCGTTTCACCACCGCCGTTCCCAAAACCCTAGACGCCGACACGCCGCCGCCGCCCTGTGCTGCATGCTCTTGTCACGCCGTGACGATTCCTCTTGTGCCTATGATGTCGCCCTCACGTCTCCGTCACCTCCATGTAATGGACCTAAACTCTAGGGCCAGCCTGCCCAATGATTCTCTTCACTCGCACAAGAGCACTACTGGATCGTCTACCCCGTTTAGATCTAATCTAGACAGAGAACATGGAGCATCAGATCTTCATTGACTTTATTCCCCACTTCATCCATGTGCTTGATAACATGCCAATGCAGTGATGCTACACCCGTATGTGTGGATACCGGTGGCGGTGTTGCGCGTGCGACACTTGATCGTGGGATAATGCTGGTCTATGCTGCATCATTTAAATTTTTTCCCTACGTACTCGCCAAGATCACTATGCAGATAAATATGCATGCCCATACATGCATTGATCAAGATCACGATTCACCGGGCAGGGAATTTGATATAGTCATAGAAGAGCTTTGAATAACCGTAGATCCTCACAACTACACCTAGTTGCAAGGATGTCGCTAAGCTTTCCTCATCAAGAATCACACGTGCAATCTCTCTTATGGTGTGCATGTGTACGCTCGTGTCAATCCGTCAATGCTCCGCCATCTAGGACTCAGCACAAACAAAGAGAGACAACCTTTTGGCATTGCTAGTTGGTAGTTCTAATCAACTGTGGTTAGAGCTATATAGGGATGTAAATGAATAGGATAATTTTCGCACAATATTCGATGCCGAAACCGTTTTTAAAGAGTCCATATCCGCTTTGACGGAATCCGCTGGATAAGGATATCCGATTCTGAACTTGACACCCGGATACGGTTTAGGATATGGTATGTAATATAGCATCCGATTATGGATTATCCGAAAATTAAATAGGATAATCCGATGGTTTTAATCCGAATAATCCGATTTTCTATCAAAATGTCTAACATAATAGAGAAAAATTTATAGTTATTGAGTTTCTGAGTACGTCTGTTTAACAAAACCTCACTTATATAGTAATTGTACATACTAGAGAGTAAAACTTTGTTCTGTTACTAGGTTATTTAACAAAAAAAATGGTTCTATGGTTTGATGATGTATTTTACGCGTACATATCTGATTTATTTTATTTTCGTCCCAATTCCGCTCCGTTTCTATTCCGAATCCGCGGTTACAAATATCCGCATCTGAATCCGCAATCGGTCAATATCCGCTCTGCTCCGAATCCGACAAAAAAATTTGGTGAAGGATATGGTAAAGCCAAAATCTAATCTGATCCGTTTACATCGCTAGAGCTATATGATCATGAAAGTTTCTCAACACATAAGAGAGAATAGTAATCGAAGCGGTCTAACCAGGAGAGGACACCTCAAAACCCCAATTATAAGAAGCTCTAATCCAATTAGAGTGGTTCTAATTGAAATATCTAATTAGACCCCCTAATTCTACTAGAGAGAGCGAGAGTCTTGAGAGACAGTTGTTCTCAATGTTGTGATTTTCCTCAATCCTTGTGGTCCTTTTTATAGTTGTAGTGGAGGGGTGATATCCCACAAGTATAGGGCATCGTGTGTAGCCTTTTCGATAAGTAAGAGTGTCGGACCCAATGAGGAGTTAAAGGTAGGATAAGTATTCTCTGAAGTTCTATCAACCACTGATACATTAATTTACAGTAACATGAGTGTGGAAAAGTGATGCAAAGTGTGATGGATTTGTCCATGATCAAATAGTCAAATAATAGGTTGATATTCCACTTTTATGTGGGAGAGGCAAATCTAACAAGCTCTCACTGTCCAATGATTTCAAGTACTTATGATTGAAACTCTAGCAAACATCTGTAACTATTAGAAGATACATTAAGGTAAAAATACCCAACCATAGCATTAAGATCAAACGTTCTCTTTATCCCATATGCTTTAATCACTAGATTGGGGCTCATATTTAACATGAGTGTGGAAAAGTGGTGAAAAGTGTGATGGATTTTTCCATGATCAAATAGTCAAATACAAGGTTGATATTCCTCTTTTATGCGGGAGAGGCAAAACTAACAAGCTCTCACTATCCAATGATTGCAAGTACTTATAATTGGAACTCTAGCAAACATCCGTAACTATTAGAATATACATTAAGGTAAAAATACTCAACCATAGCATTAAGATCAAAAGGTCCTCTTTATCCCATATGCTTTAATCACTAGATTGGGGCTCATGTTTCTGTCACTCAAGCAGTCATCCCTCTAGCTTTCTCCATATACTACAAACCCTATGATGTGATCCATGCACGCATAAACATAAGATGACACTATAGGACTGTAAAAAATTCAATATATAGCTCAAACCATCCATAGAGATTCAACAATCAATCATATGACAAAAGGGATCTACACAAACATGACATAGATGCAATAGATTATCTACAAATAACTTATAACGTCAAACATCATGTTTACATAGTACGGTATAGAGGTGTGTGGGAGGATGAACCACTGTATGTAAGGAGGAATCGGCGATGGAGATGGCGGTGAAGATTAGGGAGATGATGGAGAAGGGGCAGCACGTGAGGTGTGGGACGGCGCCGCCGGCCGTCGGCGTCGTAGGGGGCTCCTCCTGCGCCGGCCGGCCATCATGGGGGAGCGCTGCCCCTTAGCCCCTTCCTAAATGGCTTCTTGGTGTTGTATATGATCCCTCCCCCTGGATATGAGGCCATGGGCGAGGCAAAATTCGTGCCTTTTGGTGGCTGCCCAAGAATTAGGTTTTTTCTCTCCTTATATGTGATGGGACAATGCTCCCGGGCCCTTTGATTGATGGACCCTTGATCCAAGGGCTCTTGGGCACCTCTAGAACCTTCCTAGGGACCCTTCGCAGCCCTAATGAGGCCCCAAAGTCGTGTCTTGGTCGAATCCATCAAATATGGTAAGAGTTGGACTCAATCACGTCACTGATTCCCGTAATCTCGTAATCAGACATTTGTCCTCCAGTAAAATGGGTCCACAGGTCACATACGAACTCGGATTAGGCTGTTCTTGGGATTAAATGAAAGCTATTGAAATTACCAACAACTTTGTAGGAAATTTGATCTTCAATTGACGTTGTCTTTGGGGGTCAAACTAACAATCTCTAAAAACTGTTGGTGGACAGATTTCAGGAAAGTCGGAGTCCTTCTCCAAGAAGTCTCATTTTGTGTTTTCTTGTTAATTCCTACACATCAAAGTGTAAAACAAGAACTTGTGCACTTTGCAACCATTAGTAGGTTAGTCCAATAAATAATATAAAACCATAGTAAATACATAGGACAATTGGTAGAAAACAAGCATGGAGCATCAGAAATTATTGATACTTTTGAGACATATCAGCATCCCCAAGCTTAACTCTTGCTCGTTCTTGAGTAGGTAAGTGATAACAAAATAATTTTTAAGGTGACATGCAACCAACACAAACTTGATCAACATTATTGTAAAAGCATTGCAAACTGAGGTCAAAGTACTCTAAACATAGGCATGCTAGATATAATTCCGACAATGTAACTTAGCAACTATGTTGCAACATGGAAAGTAACATAAATAAAAGATCATGAATAATAATGCACTTGAAAGTTATACGTTTGTTTCGAGCATAAAGTAAACATAGAAAAGGGATATTTCGCTTGTCTTTAAGAGTAGGGCAAAACATAAATGTCAGGACACCTTCAAAGTTCAAGTGGACGACTAGAACAGATAGTTTGAGAGCAAGTAATAACACACAATGAATCAAGTAATAATTTTTTGGGATAAATGCACATTGAACTCAAAATGGCAAATACGCTCTCTTAATTGTGCATAAAGTTAAAAGATGAAGACCCAACATAAAAGTAAAAGAAAGACCCTTCGCAGAGGGAAGCATGGATTAACTCATGTGCTAGAGCTTTTTATTTTACTAAAACAGAGGTATTGAAAACATTTTTTTAGAGAGGTGTATGCTTATGTCAACGAATGGTAGTAGAGTTCTTGTCATCTTCCATACTAAACAAGTTGAGAGCGGTTCCTAACTATTTATATTAAGCATTTATAGCATGTTGTTTATATAGTATGACACTCCTCCCCACCTTACTTTGGCAAACCATGGCTAACCGAATCCTCGGGTGCCTGCCAACAATCTCATACCATGGAGGAGTGCCTATTTATTTGTTTAGTTTTTTTATGTTATAATGGTCTAACCAGATCTTTGCAAAATTAATGACGAGCAGATGAAGCATGCAAGTCAGGGTACTTAAATAGTATGGAAGACAACAAACCCAACTACTACTTCCTCATGAGCTAAAACAGGGGCACAAAACAGAAATAATTTTGAAAGTTTAAAGGTAGCAAATGAGAAATTTACTTGGAGTGGCGGTTAAATACCACATGTAGATAAGTATAGTGGACACATTTAACAAAGTTTGGTTTTTGGGAGTTGGATGCACGAGTAGAGCTCATACTCTGTACAGGTGGAGGCTAGCAAAAGACTGAGAGCGACAAATTAAGAGAGCAATAATGGCCATAATCATGCATAGCGACAAAAACATTATTAGTCAAAGCATAAATGGTATTACAAGTCAAAAACTAAATGATCATAGAGTCTATAAGTGACTGGTTTGTAGTCATAAACAGGGTGTAAGTATGCGCCAAGTCAACCAAATAAATCATTCGAAGGAGAACACCACAAATTCATGCTTCAATATGATAAAAACAACTCATGATTCTTTCAATAGAACATTAACCACTCTCAGATATTTGAGACAAGTCATGCTAAAATAATAACTACTCCCTCCATATCGAAATATAAGATTTTTTAGCATTTCCTAGACAATATGTACCTAGACATGTTTTAGTGTAAGATGCATATGAATCTACACACTAAAACATGTCTAGATACATTATATCTATAAAATGCTAAAACAACTTATATTTTGATACGGAGGGAGTACTAAGCCTAGAATTAAAATAACATCCAACATGACATGATAAAGTTTAGCCACAGTCTAAACAAGCTTCTATTTGTACTGTTATAAGCATGGAATATTTTATTCTTCTCCAACACCAATTAACTTGTTTGAAACAACTCTCATAGATAATATTCATCAAAGAATAGAGAGCTAATCATATATAACTAAAGCAAACTAACAAGCTCTGAACAAAATACGAGTGGAAAACAAGGGCTAAACGCAGTACTAGCAAAAGGTGAACACTCACAGAACAACAAGAATGAAAACTAGAGTGTTCTAAGCAATAAAAATGGAGCGTGTCTCTCTCCCACACAAGAATTATATGTTCCAACTAAGTTTATTGCAACAAGTAAAATAAAAGAAAACAAACAGACGCTCCAAGTAAAATTCATATGATGTGACCGAATAAAAATATAGTTTCACTAGAAGCGATCTGATAAATTGTTGATGAAGAAGGGGATGCCTTGGGCATCCCCAAGCTTAGACGCTTGAGTCTTCTTAGAATTTGATAGAGTGAACCACGGGGTCATCCCCAAGCTTTGGCTTTACACTCTTCTTGATCACATTATATCACACTCTTCTCTTGACCCTTGAAAACTCCCTTCATACCACCCTCAAAGTAATTCACATTAGAGGGTTAGTGCACAATCAAAAATTCACATGTTATGAATGGGAACAAGTGTTATTAATACCTTTAAACATTAGCTACAACCACTGATGTTTTGTGAAGCAAAGAAATTCACTCGACATAGTAAAAGAGAGAATGCAAGTAAAAAGGCAGAATCTGCCAAAACCAGAACAGTCTGTAATGCCGAATTTTTTCGGGGCACTTAAGTTGCTCAAATAAAAAAACGTAAGGAACGAACAAGTTTCAGAATTAGCTAAGGAATAATAATAAAAATTTACAGGTCATTTTGATATTTCTGTGAATTATGAGATTTTATACGGTGGACAGCACAAATATGTTTCCTGCATAGAAATCCAAAACTAACACCAACTTTCGCTAGAAACTTTACTTGGCACAACTAATACATGAAAATAAAGATACAAAGGAGTTGCTACATAAGTATACAAAAACTTGACTCAAAGAAAACAGAGAAAAACAATGCAAAAATAAAACCATGGGTTATCTCCCAAGAAGTGCTTTTCTTTAACGCCTTTTAGCTAGGCATGGAAAAGAAGGGATGCCTTGGGCATCCCCAAGCTTTGATGACTGGATATTATTGAATACTTAATTGAGGTGCACTTGGGAGTCACCAAGATTGAGCTTTTCTCTTCTCATTCATCTCGTATCACCATGTCCATTGGATCTTAAATACTACATTCACATAAAACTTGACAAAAACTCATTAGTAGTGTTAGTACTCATTTAATAAAATCCACTCATGTTCAAGCATTGACAAGTTTTATAATATTTACTCAACATTAGACATTGTATATACTAAGGTGTTCATGACTTCCGTTGTCCGTCGAAAAACTAATGAAATTAATAACACCAAGTACAATATTGAATAAACTAAGAAATATGTCACAACTAAACAATCTGTAAAGATGACATGCAACGAGATAGTTAGGTAGCTCAAATCGAAAAACTCAAAGATAATGAAAGACATATCATATTCTCCGGTTTATGCACAAAAAATTTCAGATCAAAATACTATTCTGTGATTTATCACGGTTTTTTTACAGTGAAGCACATGAATTCCGTCTAAACAAAATCAGTCAGTAAAGATCGAATTATTAGACCTATCTACGTACCTCAAATAAGAAAAAGTTATTCTAATAAAAGAAATATAATAAGCATTACATTGCACTCAAGAAATTTCAGATCAATATCACGTTCTCGTGATTTTATACATTTTATACGGTAAAGCACATAAAATCTGTTCCTGGACAGCAAAGCAAAACTATCAACTTCCAAGTAACTAGAAACTACAATTATCAATTTAATTTTATGGTACGGAGGAATATGTACAATATATACAATATACATAATATATACAAGTTTTTAACTGAAAAGCTTCCATGGAAATATTTGTTTGGGTTTCATAGGCATGAACACAAGTGTTCAAGGTCGACCCCCACTTAACCATTACTCATCTTTTCAATCACTTTCCATTTTAAAAACGTTTTTAGACAACAAGTACAATTATTTTTTAATTCGTATTCCCTATCTATAACTAAAGATATCAAACAATTTAAAACTGAAAATAAAACTACTTAGAGACAAAGCAAACAAGTGCACACAAGAACATTCACCTCACGCTATTTCTCTCCGGCAACGGCGCCAGAAAAGGTCTTGATATCCCACAAGTATAGGGGATCATGTGTAGCCTTTTAGATAAGTAAGACTGTCGAACCCAACGATGAGCTAAAGGTAGAATATGTATTCTATCAAGTTCTATCAACCACTGATACAACTCTACGCACACTAAACGTTTTTGAATATCTAGGAAATAAAACTAGAGTAACAATACAGGTAAACAAGATAGTTTTGCAGCATAATAAATACATGAAAGTAAAGTTGGTTACTGTAGCAATAAAGTATACAAAATGACTATAAACTAACAAGTACAACTATACAAAATGACAGTAACATGAGTGTGGAAAAGTGGTGGAAAGTGTGATGGATTTGTCCATGATCAAATAGTCAAATACAAGGTTGATATTCCTCTTTTATGTGGGAGAGGCAAAGCTAACAAGCTCTCACTATCCAATGACTGCAAGTACTTATGATTGGAACTCTAGCAAACATATGTAACTACTAGAAGATACATTAAGGTAAAAATACCCAACTATAGCATTAAGATCAAAAGGTCCTCTTTATCCCATATGCTTTAATCACTAGATTGGGGCTCATGTTTCTGTCACTCAAGCAGCCCTCCCTCTAGCTTTCTCCACATACTACAAACCCTATGATGTGATGCATGCGCGCATAAACATATGATGGCACCATAGGACTGTAACAAATTCAATATATAGCTCAAACCATCCATAGATATTCAACAATCAATCATATGACAAAAAGGATCTACATAAACATGACATAGATGCAATAGATCATCTGCAAATAATTTATAACGTCAAACACCATGTTTACATAGGGCGGTACAGAGGTGTGTTGGAGGATGAGCCACTGTATATAAGGATGAATTGGCGATGGAGATGGCGGTGACGACGGTGGAGAGGATGGAGAAGGGGCAGCATGTGAGGTGCAGGGGGCGCCGCCTGCGCCGGCCGGCCATCATGGGGAGCGCCGCCCCTTAGACTCTTCCTCATGGCTTCTTGGTGCTGTGGATGAGCGCTCCCCCATGGAGATGAGGCCATGGAGGAGGCAAAAATCGTGGCTTTTAGTGGCTGCCCAATAATTAGGGTTTTCCTCTCCTTATATGTGATGGGACAATGCTCTCCGGCCCTCCGATGGATGACCCCTTGATCCAAGGGCTCTTGGGAACCTATAGAACCTTCCTAGGGACCTTTCTCAGCCCTAATGAGTTCTGAAAGTCGTGTCTTGGACGAATCCATCAAATATGGTAAGAGTTGGACTCAATCACGTCACCGATTCCCGTAATCCCGTAATCAGATATTTTTCCTCCAGTAAAACGGGTCCATAGGTTGCATACGAACTCGGACTGGGCTTAAATGAAAGCTATGGAAATGCCCAACAACTTTGTAGGCAATTTTTTCTTCAATTGACATTGTCTTCGGGGGTGAAACTAATGATATCTAAAAACTGTTGGTGGACAGATTTCAGGAAAGTCATAGTCCTTCTCCAACAAGTCTTCTTTTGTGTTTTCTTGTTAATTCCTACACATCAAAGTGTAAATAGAGAACTTGTGCACTTTGCAACCATTAGTAGGTTAGTCCAAAAAATAATATAAAACCATAGTAAATATTTAGGACAATTGGTAGAAATAAGCATGGAGCATCAAAAATTATATATATGTTTGAGACGTATCAAAGGGCAACCTGCCTTGGGAGGGAGGAGGGGGGGAGGATTCCTACTCCAGCTAGGAGTTGGGCTTGTCCACACCAAAAAGGTGGCCGCACCCTCTCTCCTAGGTGGAATCAGATTGGGCTCCCTAGGGGGAGTCCAACTCCACCTTCCCCTCCTTTACTTTTTCTTTTCGGTTCTATGCGCCATGCTTGGTTGCCCTGGGCCCACCTGTTATCCCCCACCAAGTGGTGCGGCCATGGGGGGCAATTATGCCCCCCTTCGGCACTTCCCTCACTTACTATTTTTTTGCTTGAAACTCTTCTGAAACCTCATGAACCCTATAGATAAAATTATCGAGCTTATCTACTGAAGTTGGAAACATATTTCTAACATCCCGAGACATCTCATGTCCTCCATTATCTCTCATATAAAATTCTGCTTAACACCGACATCATTTCTCCCTTATAGTAACTTTCGTGAAACTCTCCGATTAATACTGGCTTGTTTTAGTGACATCTTATCGACCATCTAACATTCATAAACTAGTATCAACATCTTTATTCTCTCAATTAAAGGTTGGCACGGATTCAGCGTGCGACCCGTAAAGACTTGATAATACATAGCCATATTCGGGAACTTTCCAAACAATAACCAACAACGGGACCATGGAAGCCCATGATGGCTCCTGTATGTTCACGAAGATCGAGGGAAGGTTACAACTTAATCATTACACTTATTTTCTTAACTTCACGATACCAACGACATAACTCTGTGATCATAACACATATAAAACTTATTACCGATACAGTCCTCTTTTCTGATCCATATCCCTGATGTCCTTGTGATAAATCACACTGTGTCTAGAAAGACGATTGGTTGACATTGGTGATACTTAGAGGGCCTAGAGCACGTATCTCTCTATCGTATAGATGAGTTAAGTACTAGTTTTGAACGATCTCAGTTGCATTACACTTTCTAGATTATACCCAGACGTCAACGTTATGATCCTCAGTTACGACTAGACATTTGAATACATCCAAATTATAAATTTCAATCATGCGATCACTAGATATTCTCATAGTATAATAATTATATACAATGATAGCTTCATATGTACTTTGCTAAATACATTACGATTGTTTACTCTCTTTTAGCAAGATCAATATACTTGGGTCGGTTTAATACTATTGTTACCCTAACAATAAACTCTTATGTTTTGCCAGACTTTTAACCAGGTCCAGATCAAGAAAACATGATCATCTCACAAACCATACGCTAATCTTAGAGACAAGATTAGAAACTCTTGTTTTTTTATGTCTTCACACCCACACACAGATTTTACCTTGAAAACTCACTTTTCAACTGCTATAGCGGTTGTAATATGAAAACATACACTTAATTCTGAACTTGGAGATAGAAGAGTAATCGAATATTATTGTCTCTAGGGCATATCTTCAACATATAATACATCTCCTCGTGACTAGACATATCTAGTTGCAGGGATTGACTCGGTCTTCATCAACCTCGTCATCGACAACTTCCACTAGTTCGATCTACGAGAGTACAATCCATTGCCTCCCCCCTCGCATATGATTTTGGTTATGCGTTAGATTTTTTATTTCATGTAGCGCGTTCTGCAACAATTATCTACTTGTATTATAACGAAATTCTTACTTCTAAATGATTGATTGGTTATCGCAAAAAAATGATTGATTGGTGATGGAACCACATACTGATTGTTGTGGTGGATGTTCCATCATTATGGGAAAGTTAGGATTAATAACGATTGTTCCACGGCTTGCCCAACGCCGTATTTATGCGTCAACCAAAGGTTTTGATATGGACCGGAGGGTTCATAAGTACCTTATTCCTTATCACATACGATACGATACCTGGTTGGGTCGCCGCTACGACCAACATGCATGGAAGCGCCGTGATCTTTCCCCGTCGGGTCCGATGAAGGTATTGGTGTATCTGGTGGGGGTGACATAGATGGATCGATGCCCACATTGTGCCAAGGATCTGTTCTGTCATGACAAGGGTGAATATGTTGGGTTGAGGAGTACTCGGAATGTACCCAAAAACCTCAGACTAGACAAACCACACCTTGGAGTGTGAAATTCGTAACAAAACTAAAACTACCTTTGGGAAAAGTGGTGCACCTTTTCAGAGTGTATCAAATTGTGGTAGCCACATATGTGTTCCCGGAAGGAACTGACTTCGCGGTGGGAAATGAATCTTAATTGATTCTCAAACCCGTGAGGCCTCAGAAACATAGTTTCGTGCTAAAACCATCATTTTGAAGAAATGTTTTAAAAAACTTGCATCATGCCTACGACCGTTGATCATGGCATTAGTTTGTGCATGAAAAGAAAAACCTATTATTTACTTAACTGAACTTGCTGAGTAACGATTGTTACTCACCCTTCTATTGAACCCCTTGCTTAGATTTTGAGTAGACAAATAATGATGTCAACGATCAAACCACCGGAGGCTAGGATATCTACTACAAGGAGCCATATCTTATCAAAGGAATAGAAGGAGTCGACTACATCATCGCTTACGGAGCCGTCGACAACAGATAAGATGAATCATAGGAGTAACTGAAGCGAATCTAGACTAATATTACAAGGTAACCTAGTCGAGCAGGTCTAGGATCTAAGATGTTGAGCCATCATGGTTCTTAGTTTACTTTTACAAGTGTTGCATCAACTTTTGCAAGTTGACCATATACCATTTGATCTTTCTCACATGACCGAGGAAGAGGTTGAAGATTTACGCACTCCTTACTTGTAATCTTCAGCAGTGTTAGTGGGCCCGTAATGTTTCCGTTCTACTACTCTGATGGATGTAATATTTATGGATAAGGACTTACACTAGTGTTATGCCAACGACTTCACTACAACATGTAGTGGTGCACGGGGTCACCGCAATGAGGCATGCATCGAGTTTAGTGTTCCATGCCTTTGGCACCTACTTGAGGCCGTAGATTGCCTTCACGAGTCAGAGCACGTGCTCATTCCCCTTCGCAGCGACCTCGCTGTAACATGGTGATAATGTGGCGAGTCGCCAAGTTGAGTTGGACTCGACGACGTCTACATCCTCCCGCATCGCACGGCTTCAGTTGGCGGCCGACTTGGCCTTGTCCTCGTAGGTGAAGCTAGATATGCAATGAGCCGATGTTCTTCTTTCTTCTTGGAATATATGAATGTTGTCCATATTACTAGCAAGGATGGCCAATTAAATGTGTTCACAATGATTTCTTATTTCTATGACTTTGATCATAGATAAAAGTTTTTGGATGTTGTGTTATCAAGCATGCGCTAAGTTTTTTTTTGATGTTGTATATTTGATAGAGCATGCATCACGTGCAATGATACTAGTTCATACTCCCTCATCTTCCTATGACTTTGATCATAGATATGTTTTTTGGATGTTGTGTTATCAAGCATGCACTAAGTTTTTTTATGCTGTATATTTGATAGAACATGCATCACGGCAATGATACTAGTTCATACTCCCTCATCTTATATGTAGAAACGAAGGGAGTAGTTATGTTTAGCAAAATTGAGTTAGTAGTATATAGTGTAATGATATTTTGGTAATAAGTTGGTCCATGTGGCGACCCTGGACATTGGCTGGTTCTAGCCCAGCTTTCCCCCTTCCCGGACCCAGGCCGATAGCCCGCCTGCCCGTAAGGCCTTCTTCGAACCTGGCACAGCAGCTATCTCGGGTCAGATGCGAAGTCCAGTCCACCACAGAGCGCAACTCTTTCTATCTCAAAAAGAAGAAAAAAAAAGCGCCCCGCAGGTGCGCTGCGCAACAACAGGTTGGCGCGGTGACGCAGACGCGACGGGCAGCACCTAGCTCGGTTCAGGCCGAGATCCACCTTGGCGCGGGATCGCTCGCACACACCGGTGAGGTGAGCCATCACCGACGCGGCGCCACCAAACGGCCAGCCCAACGCACTACACAAAGCTACAACTCGCCGCCGTCCTTCCTTCGTGCGCCCCGGCCGAACCCCCACACACCCGCTACATCTCCACGGCTCCGCCCCTCCGCGGCGGGAGCTCCCTTAAGCTCCCCCCTCCCTGCTCCCGCGCCACACACTCCCTCCTACGCCTCCCGCTCCCCGCCTCCCCGGGGCGCCGCTCTCCTGGGCGGAGCTCCGTCGATTTGGGCCGTGGGGCGCCGGGGCGGATCAGATCCCGCGCGGCTGAGCGGGCAGTGCGCGCGGATTGATCGGGCGGACAGCGGGCGTCGAATCAGATCTATGCGCGAGATCTAGGCGGGCGGGGGGCGAGCCGCCGGTGATCGGACCCGGTCCCTGACAGTAGAGGCGGGATGGCGTGGTGGTCGGACAAATTGTCCCTGGGCGGGCTGCAGGACATCGCCGGCGCCGTCAACAAGATCAGCGAGAGCGTCAAGAACATCGAGAAGAACTTCGACAGCGCGCTCGGCCTCGAGGAGAAGCGCGACGACGACCAAGGTAAACCAACCGTACACGACGCCACTGCTGCTCACGCCCTTCTCCCCATGTCTGCATTGCTGTGTACTGGGCTCTGTGCACAAGTGTTAAGCTAGGCTGTTTTTGGGTGAACACTGGGATGTGGCTGTCAGTGGCAGCAGCAATGCTATTTCTAGTTGGATCGCATGGTAGCTAGGTAGTTATGGAGTAGGGACTGACTGTGCGACTGATGTTGATGGAGGCCAGCCAAAACTTTGAATTCAGGCTATTACTTACTTCGGACGGAGTAGAGGCTTACTTAAGTCAGACCCTGTACACTGGAAGCAAAACTTGGTCCCTAAATTTCGTAGACATCAGTTACTGAATTACTATGGATGGACCATTGATTGGTTTCCGAAGATCATGTAAACTTGTACAGATAATAAAAAGTGATTACCACGGTTTGCTTTATAACATTATATAATGTTATCCTTTCCTTTCCAAGAAGTATAGGAACTTATAAGCACCGAATTCATGCTTCTTTTCACAACTATTTCCAAATGTCTTTGCTTTACGGAGCATGGATATGATGAGCATATGTAGAGAATATAGCTTTTCCTTTGTTTACTCATGTGGCTACTTAACTTAGTGAAACATAATGTGGTTTTTGGTAATGCAGGATCAGGATCCCGTGCATCGAACTCTGATGGAATGGGATTCTTTAATCCGGTCATGGCCTTCATGGGACAAAATGGTGAGGCGGAAGTATCAGAAAAGGAACAACCACCTCAACATTCACCGCCAGTAGCGGAGAACCATAGGGTCACCACCGAGCCGCCTACATCTGAAGCACCAGTAACAACACAAGCCCCAAAGCAGCCTTCAGAATTAGAAGAAGACATTAGCAGCTCCACGGAGTCGCCTGTATCTAAGGCCGATGTTTCTGATCAATCTGAAAAACCAGAGTCTCCAACACGTTCTTCAGCAGTAGAAGAAAAGCACGATGGCCTTTCCGAGTCACCTACATCTAAGGGGACTACTCCTGAAGTATCAGAAACAGCACAGTCCCCAACACGTCAATCTATTGCAGAAGAAACTGTTGGTGGATCCATTGAGACCAGTAACTCAATTGAGAAGGAAACCCAGGGTCATCAAGACACTGAAAATTCTGATCCTAATTATGAAGCTTTACCGAGTCAGCCTGATGCATCTGCGGGGGACATACCGTGTGATAGAACATCTTCACCTAACAAATTATATCAATCAAGTGATATGGGAACAGAAGAATCTATTCACGGGGGACAGGAAGATACAGATGATGGAAACACCTCCGGGTTACTAACAGCAGATTCCATGGTCACCAGTTCAGATGATGTAAGTGAAGCCAAGGTCAAAATTGTTCAAGATTTTCATGTCCAAAAGGAAATAATCAGCCCACAGGAGAACAGTGACATTGTTGACAAGGCCAGTCATGGGGAAGTCAAAGTACATGATGCCGAAACTAATACAGCCGATAATGGGGCAGAAAACGATCAAACAGAAGCACATGCGGTATCTGTTATCGAAAATGAGGATGATAGAACAACACAGCTTGAAAACCTTAGCTCAAAGTCAATAATTATGGAAAATGATCCAGGCTTACAAAATGAGTTGGTACCGGCTTCTGCACACGCGCTTGTTGGTCCATTAGAAGTTGGTCCTCATGGTAACGATTCGAGAAAAGAAGAAAATATTCAGGACCCTGTTGGAACCATGAATTCTCTCGAATCTGTTGGTTCTGGCGTTGAACTAGAGAAACTAAAACGTGACATGAAGATGATGGAAGCTGCATTGCAAGGTGCTGCAAGACAGTCCCAGGTATCATTTTTACATGCTCTAGTATATACTGTAGCAAGTCAGTTATAGTGTTTGGTTTGAGGAACTTGACATTGAGTTGAGAATCCGGTTCTAGCCCACCTGGCTGGGTTGAGGAAAAAGATGGTTTGGTCCATCACCACTTCGACCTTCCACAAAATGGGGGATTGAGTCATTGCACCAAATTTGATGGATAATGGAGTAACCCATCTAGGATGAGATGATGCCTCAAACCCTTAATACTTTGTGGGATCGTATGTGTAACACTATGAAAGTTACTACTAGATGATTTTCCAGTTGGAAACAAACCTTTTTTGTTTCATGAATTCATATTTATATGTTGGAGAAAAGAAGATAAAACATTAGCAAATTTTGAAAGTGCCAGTCACAAAGTACACTACTTGGAGCATAATACCTTTCTGCATCTATTTTCATATAGTGCAATCTGTTTTGAGGTATTAAACCATTGAGTGCTTGCTAAATTGTTCGTAAACTTTTGTTCTGTTTGAATTTATTTTACTTGTGAAGGGTTAATCTTGCATTTCCTTTTCATTGATCATGCTTCATAAAAGATAACTCAGTTATTTAAAATATCAAATGGCTTTTTAGTGCCAAGGAGGATTAGCAAGCAATTTTCTTTTCTTAACACCCTATCTAGTGAACACATCAAAGCAGGGAGAATTGTTTTAACTATTCAGCTTTATGTTAGCCTAGGGCTTACTTATCGCGAGACATCGTGTGCTGCACATGACCCTTAAAAACTACCATGTACATCAGTACATTAGCACATTGTCAAAACATTGAATAATTTGAATGCTCCATGTTATTTTTTTTTTTGGCATGCATGTCCTCTCACTACTAATTTAGTGTCTAACAACACCTAATTCTTTCTGCAGTCGAAAGCTGATGAAATTGCTAGATTGATGAATGAGAACGAACAACTGAAATCAACAATTGATGAGCTGAAGGTATGTTTGCTAAGCAGATTCCTGATCTTTTGCCTGTGGAAACAGATATTTAGAATATCTGTTGCGTCAACTTATGTGAAGAATAAAAAAAATGAATACTATGCTTATACAACCATTCTCTTCGTTTAGCCTTTGATAAAGTTGTGAATTTTTTTTTGTATTGTACAGGGTAATTCGGCTGAAGCAGAAATGGACGCGCTTAAGGATGAATATCACCAACGAGTAGCAACTCTTGAAAGGAAGGTGAGACATTATTCATATTACTCAATGCATCTATCATCGGTTGATCATCACAAAATGCATACCCAATCAGATTAAGGCTAATAATCACAGAGAAGTGTAAACATATGCTAGACTAGAGAGTTCATAGTTAGTGTATGATATAGCCCACATGCAATGTTGTATTACAACCACGTGTTTTTTGTGCAATGGCTCTTTTTTGTTGGTTCTTATAATAGTAGTGGGAGTAATTCAAGATTGTCTTTTGTGCTCTACAATTAGCCTTTTAGCTGCACTTTGAACCTTGTTTTCCTGCAATGATTCTAGTTCTAAACCCTTTGACTAGTTGGATGCACATTACGTATATTAATATCTTCTTAATTTTGTTACTGTGTAACTTTTACTGAAATATTAGCTTACTAGGAGTTGAAACGATGTTTAATGTAAAAGTAGAGATCACAGTGAGCTGTATTCATGAGGATCTCCAAATGGTAGAGTCAAAATCTCATAAATTTCTATGGTATCTGCTTACTGTTTCTGGCACATAAGTCTTCCTCTGTGTCCTTGTTCATCTAGAATATCTTGCACATATCACCGAAATGTTTGTAATGTGCATTCCTCAATCTGTCTAGGTATATGCACTAACCAAAGAGCGAGATACATTAAGGAGAGAGCAAAATAAGAAAAGTGATGCAGCTGCTCTTTTGAAAGAAAAGGACGAGATTATCACTCAGGTCATGGCTGAAGGTATGCAGAATTGTTGTTTTTGTGCCTGTTCTTGTATACTTATGTGTGAACAAGTATTTACTTTCCATGAGTTAAATTATTCCGTTATAATGTTAAAAATACGAAATTACCAGTTCTATCATTTAAAATATTGTCCTGTGACCATTTCAAGTACCATACAGTATGCTACGGCATGTTGAGCACCCTTTGTCAGTGACAGTCATTACAATTGTGAGTTTGTGACTCATATGATCCTCTGCTGATATGACTCATATAAAAGTGAACAGAGGAAGTACATATTAGCGATGTTAGAACATTTGTAATGGCTTACAGACATAGAATAATGATATTATAACCTTTTCAAACGTGCCCTGTAGACAAGTCATATCTATCACTTTGATGGGTTTCTTGTCTCCAGTTTATTGTGGTATTTGTAGGGTTGGACCTGCTAAAAAGCAAGCCAGTGCAAATTAAACAAACTTTTTTAATCCAGCTAGAGCCGATTTTGTTACAGTTGAATAGGAAGCGGGCCGGATCCGGGCGCCGCTCTGCAACCCTGGGTATTTGAAAGTTGTATGCCCTTAGCAAGCCTTGATTTAGTCCCTTCTCTACTTGGAGATAAAGCCCTATGCTCTCTGCTGTAATACTTCTGATCTTGTTGTCAATGGTAGGCTAGGCAATAGGCATACACATGTGCCTGATGTGTATATAAGTTTGCAGATATTCATTCCTTCTCTAGTTCAATCATATTTTAGACTTTACTGGCACTGACATCTTATGTTTACAAATGAAACAGGTGAAGAGCTATCGAGGAAACAAGCTGCTCAAGAAGCTACTATACGAAAACTGAGAGCACAGGCATGGAATATAACTCTATCAACACTCTTATGGAAAAATATATTTTTCAAGCTAACCAAGTGTGCTGTCTTTTTTGGTTGAAGCTAGATTCGTGAGTTTGAAGAGGAAAAACAACGGTTGAACTCAAAGATCCAGGTAACAGACAGCAATTTGGTTTGAACTCCAGTTCTAACAATTCATTAGTAATTTTTTTGTACCAAAGTATTTCTTATCTACTTTAATGATACGCACCGCATTAAGTATTTTTGTTTGCTGCTTGCATGATATAAGTCAAATTTGCAACCATATTTAGGTAGTTTGTTCTTCTCTGTTTTGATCATAATGTGTGGACACATTGTGCTGAGTAGTTCCATTTAAACAGTAGTTTGCGTAACCTGTATAGCTTGCTTACTACTCCCTCCGTATCATAATATAAGATGTTTTAGGTATTCTAATACGGACTATACGGAACAAAACGAGTGAATCTACACACTAAAATATGTCTATATACATCCGTATATTGTCTGTATTGAAATACCTAAAACATCTTATATTATGGTACAGAGAGAGTATTCATGATTTCGTTCAACCAGACAAGCTTTTTCTTAATTACATGTTGGATGGATAGCTCCGAAATATTGCTTACATAGAATACTAGAGTTACTTTGCTTCCTGAAGGAAGCACTTTTGTTCCCTTCATCAGTTTTTATTTTCTGTGAGGCTTAAATGAACTCATGCACTTAATTTTATGACTTCACAGCTTGAGGAGACAAAGGTTGAGAGTATAAAAAGAGATAAGGCTGTAACTGAGAATTTGCTACAAGAAACAATAGAAAGAAATCAAACTGAACTTGCAGCTCAGAAGGAGTTCTACACAAATGCTCTTAATGCAGCCAAAGAGGCCGAGGCATTAGCTGAATCAAGAGTCAACACAGAAGCCAAAGTTGAGCTTGAGAGCCGTTTAAGAGAAGCTTGTGAAAAAGAAAATATGCTGATTAACACAATCGAGGAGTTGAGGAACACTCTTACCAGACAAGAACAAGAGGTAAGTCATGAAAATATGCATCTACCTATGTATATCTACAATTCATGTCCTTGGGACAATTAGTCTGTAGACTGTGTTGGTCTAATTGTAATCTATATTTTTTCATAAACAAAAACTGTTATCTAAACCGTTATTATTTTGTACTATTCCATTTTAGATCCCACTGATTGCGTGTTAATTTGGGGGGTATTTCAGGCTGCTTTCAGGGAAGAACGTTTAAAAAGGGATCATGATGATCTTCAAAAGCGCTATCAGGTAAGCAGGGGTTTCACGGTTTAGCTCGTACTACAGATTAAAATTAGTCGTGGAGCAATTTTCATTTTATTATTATTTAATACTTCAGGCCAGTGAACTTCGTTATAATGAACTGGTTACACAAGTTCCTGAGTCGACAAGGCCACTCTTAAGGCAAATTGAAGCCATGCAGGTATTGGCGCTTCCACTTATTTTCCCTCGTGGTGTAGTTATTTCACCTTTATTTCCTTATTGGGTGCGCGTGTGCTTGTACTACTTATGCTGTTCAGGATTAAGTTTATTCGGCAGTCAGAAGTAGGCTAATCAATTGTGTGTTAATTTTAACAGGAGTCAGTTGCTCGAAGGGAAGAAGCTTGGGCTGGCGTGGAGAGAACCTTGAACTCTCGCCTTCAGGTCTACTCTGTTCTGATTTTTTTTTAATTAACAATGGTCCGTGAAAAAATAACGAAGATAACTAGGACTACTGCACGAGCTTTAGTGTTATAAACACACATGATTAGGGACATCAGAAGGAATGTATGTAAACTATGTCATCAGTAGCTATTTTCATGTAGTTGCTCTTCAATTGTACATATAAAGATGTGTGCTGTATTGCTTTAATGCAATCAGGCATAAAGCCAGAAACACAGCAGAAATATTTCAGTGATATAATTTTATTCGTTCTACTCAAATATGCAGGAAGCAGAAGCGAAAGCTGCTGCCTCAGAAGAAAAGGAGCGGTCTATAAATGAAAGACTGTCACAAAGTTCATCCCGCATAACTGTCCTGGAGACTCAGGTTTGTGCGGCAGTTTCTTCCGAGACAAAAACATATGACATTACTTTTCTATAGCCATGGTTTTTGGCATCAATTTGGAACTTTCAGTTGAGAAAGGTAGTTTGTTTGACATGGATGTTGGTTCGTATGCAGATTACAATCCTTAGAACAGAGCAGACACAGCTGAGCCGATCTCTTGAGAAGGAGAGACAGAGAGCATCTGAAAGTAGACAGGAGTACCTAGCAATTAAGGAAGAGGCGGCAATACAAGAAGGACGTGCCAAACAGCTTGAAGAAGAAATAAAGGAGCTTAGAGCTAGGCACAGAAAGGAGCTGCAAGAAGCAGCAGAACACAGGGGGCTGCTTGAGACGGTAGTCAACTTACTACGTGAATCATCTTTTTCTGAAAATAACTGGATGTACATATTAATTAATCTTGTTGCTTGAGAACTAGGTACGGAAGGAATATTTTCTCCTGCCAAATTTTTTAACGAGCCTTATGTGCACTTTAAACTTAATCAAACATGCTCATATGACGCAACAGTTTTATTTTGGGGATCTTTTATAGCAGGATTTGTAGGGTCGAGTCATCTTTGACTTGTTTGCTTCTCCTACATGAACAATATTAGTTATATATGCCACCAATCACTGCTATTACTGATCTTCTGGTTCATGCATTACGAACTTGGCAAGAATTTAGTGTGTCTTGATATCTTCTGTGAATTGTACTTCCAGGACCTTGAAAGGGAAAAGGCTGCCAGGGCAGAACTCGAGAAAACTTCTTCCCGCGAGTCACCTAAAATTCCACTTCCGGATCAAATAAGTATGCGCTCTATTCACCTCTGATTAATTTCTGCGAGTCTAATTATACTATATGTTTGTTTGTCACCTTACCTTTCAATCTGTTTGTCTCCTCTTTGCTTCCTTTGAAGAAAATGTTCCCCACAGAAAGCTCTCTAGTGTTGGTAGCCTGGAAGAAAGCCATTTCCTTCAAGCATCATTGGACTTCTCGGATAGCACTTCATTGGAGAGGAGAATGTCTGCAGAGAGTAATAATATGTCATACTATCTGAGGAGCATGACTCCAAGTGCTTTTGAGTCAGCACTCCGTCAAAAGGATGGAGAATTGGCTTCTTACATGTCACGGTTGGTATGTATATGCATCCTTTTAACATTTCTCCTGATATTGTTTAATCTATGCCCCGTGATGTCGTATCACTTTGATGTAGGCATTCTAGACACAAACAGTTAGCTGATCATTCATGCTAGGTTGTAAATTATGACCCAAAAGCTGTTTTGGCTGATTGACTCCAAGCATTATGGCTATTTCCATATATTCAATTGATTTTAGCACTTGGCTTGTGTGACCCATTATTTACATTGCCATGTTGAAAAATGTTGGAAGAACTGAACTGTATTTAGCCTGAAACTGGTTTGTTTCTGTTTTTTTCCGTGAGGGTTATCACCATCATCTAGAATGTAGTGGACCAATTCCTGCCTGCAAATGGTATCAAGTGGTCTCCAGCCCCATACCGAGTTAATTACTAAAAAATCATGTGTCATACTAGTATATTAATACCTGAAGAAGTTGAAGTAAATACCTTGGAATAGTTTTGCTAGAGAGAGATGTTCTGCACGTACATGTTTTAATCGTGACATCAGGTCACCTCAAACGTTCATGATTTATAATTTTATTTGTAACCGCGGTCTAGGATATTTTATGTTTTACTACTTGTGCTTGAGCTGTCAGAGCATGACCTCTTGTCTTAAGTTGTGTGTTAGTGTTAATTTGTTTGGCCGACTATTGTCACTGCACTAATGTTACTACTATATTACAGGCCTCGCTGGAATCTATTCGGAATTCTCTCGCAGAGGAGCTGGTAAAACTGACAGAACAAGTAAATCCTTGCGAACCAGCTGCATAATAATTTCATCATCTATGTGGATGCTAATTAAACTGATTTTTGTATGCAGTGTGAAAAGTTGCGGAATGAAGCTGCTGCTCTGCCTGGCCTAAGGGCTGAATTGGAAGCACTGAAACAAAGACACTTCCAAGCTCTAGAACTTATGGGGGAACGCGATGAAGAGGTACAGCTGCCATGCATTACATTATGTCTTACCACTCATCTCTTAGTGTTAACAACCTTATCACAAGATACATAAATCGTCTGTGTCCAAAATCTTTCATTTTATTTAGCCTCTGCTCATATGGGAAAATAAGTCCTGAATTGGTATCAAGCTTCACATAGTGGAGTCCTCTGACTGGCTACAATATTAGATGATTCCTAAGAAAATGTTTCCAGTTAATAAGTAAACTTACCGGGATGTTTTGCAGTTGGAAGAATTACGAAATGATATTGTTGACCTGAAGGATATGTACAGAGAACAAGTCGATCTTCTTGTTAGCCAGGTTTGAAGCATAATTGTTGAAATTCCGCTTGCCATTTCTTAGAGAACCCACTGAACTATATCGTCTAAAACATTTCCTTTTATCAGCTCCAGACGTTGGGCGCTCGTGTATAGTTCTACGCTACTGACCAAGACACTTTGAAGGCTTAACCCGTTCGTCAGAATTCAAGCAAGCTGCAGCGAGTGTGGGGGTTCACAGTTATACGAGACTTTTTTGTGTACATCGTGAAGGACTTTTTATTGTCGATAGTTTGTTGTATACTAGACGGAATAGCTTCACAGTTTTGTATTTATTGCTTGCAAATTTTTTAATTCATAGAACCCAATCCAATCCGAAACCTGCAAATGTATCTCAATCTCTTAGCTAATAATACTACCAATACTAATGCCCAGGCCTCTGATCAAGCTACTAGCGAAATATGACAAATGGGAGCAGGTGACCCTAGATCGGTAGCGACACTGAGGGCGACGGTGCTCCCTGATGTCAGGCGAAGCATTCCTCTTTGTACAGTGTCAACATTATAGTAGCAGTACTCAATTTGTTCCTAAATATAAGATTTAGCATTTTTTTTTCCAGAATCGTATATATGTAGATGAGTTTTAGTGCATTTGTTCGCACATTTTCGTCCATATGTGGTCAATACTGAGATCGCCAAAACATCTTATAATTCGGAATAGAGAGAGTACAAGACATGCGCTGATCGAAGAACTGAGTGCTTTACTAAATCAAGCTTGTCTTGTGAGCAAGTAACTACTTGATCATCACAATTAGCTGACTTTTATGGAAGAATTACTTGAAGAATCACCTCATATGTACCTGTTCTCAACCCGGCGAGTCCATTAGGTTGAAGCCTGTCCTCCAAAAAGTGTTTTTTTAGTATACTAATCTGGTCCAGCCCATTTAACCGTGGGATTTGGTCAAAGCATTTATTTTTCAGATTCGAACCTAAAGAGCCATTTTGTGTAAATAGACAAAACAGGTTAACCATTAGGTTAATAGGGTTAAAATGGTTAACCGTTGGTTATTTAGGTTTGAACCGCTTTTAACATTATTTGTTGTGCGATTCAAATGTCGGAAAATGCATGTTTATTCCATAATCGAGCGAGTAGCATTCCCTCTGTTCCTAAATATAGATGTTTTAGCCCCTTTTCACATTCACATATGTCCACATGTATCTAGACAACTTTTAATATACATGTTCACTCATATTAGTGTTATCTAATCACCATGAGAAATAGTTAGAACATCTTATATTTAGAAACAAAGGGAGTACTTGCTGACGCTAGCTTCGAAATTGTTGGCCACGTACTTCCTAGTGCAAATTTTGCATCCACATTAATTGTTAGCACTTAGCATTTGTGAACCTTCCAGTAATCTCGTCTCCACTAAAAAACCTAAAAAAAAGTCGTCCCGCATGCAGGATGCAGCACTGGAAGCAAAGCATGCATGCAACGGTAACCAGTAGAGCAGAGAGCTTTGGGGAGGAGAAACAAGCTAGCCAGCCGAGAGTTTTGCTCGAGACCATCTCCACTCAGCCCCTCAAAGCACTTTTAAGTCCGGACCTGCCCACTCCCGCTCCCAAAGGCCCATCAAGTTTGGACATGCCTCAATTTCGGTCCGGAAAAACCAAACAAACCCCATCCTCAAGTGGTTCCCGTGTGAGCTCCGGACGAGACTTGTATACAAACATAGCCACGCAAATAAAAGATTCAGTTTTCTCTCTCCTGCTTTTCTCACCACATGGTGCATGCCGGCTCTCTCTCATCCCTTTCACTTTCCAAAGTGCATGCATGCATGTTTCTATTTACACTTTTGCCATTGCATTGCATGAGGCTATGAGCGGGGAAGAGATGTCCCAAAGGCGTTGTTTCGTCCGGACAGTCCCCAAAGGAGATGTTTTTGCGCCTATCCGGATGCTGTTAGGAGGGGGGGGGGGGGGGTGTGAGTGGAGATGCTCTGAGCTGCTCGGGCGTCGTCAGCATGATGATGAACGTTAGCTGTAGAAGACCTGCCGCGCAAGCGCTGCTTCGATCCAAATTGTCTGATTCGGATCGAACCTAAAAAAACTTAACCAGATAGGTTAATCTAACCATTAGTTGGATGGGAATCAAGCCCCATTAGAGCATCACTAGTGGTACCCTTAAATCCCTAAACCATAAAAAATAACTGTTTTTTTACGGGTTGAAACGAAAAAAAAGTAAAGAATAGAATCCCTAAACCCCTAAATTTTTTTAAGGATTGGAGGAGGGGTTGCCCTCCCAAGCAGTAAAAGTGAGGATTGTGGAGGCCAACCCCTCCCCAACCCGCACCCACTCTCTCCACGAGCGAGAGGGAAATTTCCCATGCGCGCCCGCCTCCCGCCCGTCGTCCGCCTCTTCCCCGCCGCCCGCCATGGAGGCGCCATCGCCCCCGGCCGCGGCCCCGTCCCCGCCCACCATCGCCCCGCACCCGCCCGCCGTCGCCCGGGCCTCGGCCCCGACCTCGCCCGCCGTCGCCACGACCCCGCCCGCCGTCGGGCTCGGCCACGGCCGCGCAGGTGGCCGGCATGGTGGCCGCCACCCATGTCGACGTGAAGAGGCGCCGGGCAGGGCAGCACCTCCTCGCCCCGGCCGCTAGCCGCCTCACTCCCCCTGGCTCGCCCCGGCCCGCCGTCGCCCCTCCCCCGCCAAAGGCGCGGCCGAAGAAGCTGTCCGCCGGCCCGAAGGGGGCCAAGGCCGCCGCAGGAGCGGTCAAGACGAAGAGGAGCACATCCCGGAGCAAGCCTGAAAGATCATCTTCTGTTTTGATAATTAATGACAAGATAACTATTGGACTAATGTCTGTTTGAGAGTATTTGCAGGTTCTATTTGATATATATGAAAATGCCAGGTTCAACAATTACACAATCTCAATGGGTTACAAAAATGTTTCGAATGGAAAGAGCTCGAAGAAACAAAGCTGGAGAACTATTTTTGCAAGCAGCGGAGGCTCCGGTGAAACCACCGGAACGTCCGCCCCATACATTTTCTAGCCCATCCAGGCGCGGGCCTCCGGTGGTGGATCCGGTGTGGCCTCCGCTAAAAACACCTTCGGGTGCATAGGAGCGGAGGCCGCAGCGGAGCCTCCGTTGGGCGGAGCCTCCGCTGGCTCCACTACCCCACTGTGGGGCTAGCCTCCGGTGTGGCCTTGATGGCTAGGTCAAGACTCCAAGTGCAGAGTGTGTAGCTAGTGGCAAGCCTTCTTCCCCACGAGGGTGACTCGAGGATTTATATCGAACTCTTGGGGAGCCAGTATTTCAGCAGTTGTCTTCCAAGCTTCCTCCAGGATCCTGCAAACAAGTAGAGAATTTTGTGCCCTCAACCTCACCAAGTGGTTGTCAAGCACAAGGTGTGAGACTTATAAATTGCAATGCAAAACTGAAAGTAAATGTGCAATGATTAAATCTACTACTAAATGCAAATGAGAAAATAAATATGCAATGGATTGTTTTTGTATTTTTATGATGCAAGTGGTGATGGAGATAATGTAAATTCGAATTGGAGATGCAAGTAAAGTAAAGTGCAAGTAAAGTAAATTGCAGCAAAGTAACTAGAGTGTTTTCTTATATTTAAAATAGGACCGGGGTTCATGGTTTCACACTTGCATTATCTCAAATAAAGTGGTAGACGGTGGACTTAAAGAATTACATGTGAGATTACATTTTCTTTTGAATAATAATGGTTTTAATCGAAAATCATAAATAAAACAAGTTTAAAACATCAAAATGAAAAAGTAACTTTGGATCTTTCTTAGTCACTCCAAAATGAAGCTTTGGTGAGTTTTTGACCTTATTTCATTTCCAAAGGTTTGAAACTCATCTCATTTCCTTGAACTCTCTACTAGTCTGTTCGGCAAGAATCTCCACGTCGCCTATACCAACAGATGCGAGAGGCTCCCCGAAGCTCTTGATTGTTTGAGCAATCTCTATGAAGCCGATGAACACCACAAGTTCTTTGGGCTTGATCTCGAGTACACGGCCAATCAAAAGGATGTGGCCGTCACCCAGATTTCTTACAAGGAAACCGTTTTGGTCTTCCAATGGGCAAGGTACGCACACAATCTCTTGTAGGATAGTTGTTGCATTTTCGATTTGTTGTTGCATTGGAAGAATACACGTGTTGCAACAATATCTAACATGTGTTCCATTTTTGTTGTTGCAGTAGTTTAACATTGAGTACTTTCATATGGGCATCACGTCCTAGCATAGAGATCTCTACGGTCATATTGATCCCTCTTATACTCCACCAAGATGCGAAATAAATCATAACACCTCGATAATTAAGGAAAAACCAGAGTATAGCTTTAAGCAATGTGACATGAAGTTGAAGTAAGAACTTGCTAGATCTAGTCATGGAGATTGATTAGTGTCACTTCAAATCCCCGGTAACAAGGTACTCCTTTTTATCCCTAGTGAGGTAACTAAGAAAGGTTTAACAAAACCTAAGTGGATCGCTGAACTTCTGTCACTTTCACAGCACTAGCCACCCCCCGTTACTCCAACTAATGCACCCATCACCCCACACACGCTCTCAAGAACTAGATTGATCAAAGCTAGCAAATAAGAACTGGGTACATAAGATACATGTACTCAAAGAACTCAAGAGAAACAATTGCAATCTCAGATTCAATAACTCATAGAAAAGATTCACCACATAGGAATTACAACGGTGCCCGTAATCATGTGAGGCAGCTCATACGGATCTAATTAGTGAAGCACATAGAGAGAGAGAGATACAAGTGCTACTTCCACAAACCCATAGCCCTGGGGTGGACTACTCCCTCTTCATGGAGATGTCGATGGAGATGACGTTGGAGGGGTAGGAGATCACACCGGCGGCGCCCCGCCGGAGTTTTCCCCCTCCAATCTGGAACTTCTGGTCTCTGTTTCGGTGTTTCGGCGGCGCTCTTCTCCGTAAGGGTACGAGGGACCCTTTTTATAGTCGGTTTTAGGTCAAGACGGAGTCGGTAAGTCGAAGATGGAAGGAATTGGGGCCACAGGGGCCAAAAGGGGGCCTCTCACGCGGCCAAGGAATCCGGCCGCGTGGAGGGTCCTCTTTTGGGCCTCCATGCCCAATTCTCGTGGATTCTTCGCCCGCAAGTCTTCTCCTTCCAAAAAAATGACCCCCGCAGATTTTCAGGTGATTTCGCGGAAGTTTGCCCCCTGAAACGTCAAAAATATAGAAAACGGGGTTTCTGACAGGCAGGGTTAATTCCATAGAAGTTGGGGGACTTTGTAATTTAGCCCCAAAATACTATAAAACATTGAATTATACCCTTATATGATGCAATATGTAATAGAAAACCATGTGAAAATATGCAAAATTCATTTATGCATTTTACATGCATCAACATCCCCAAGCTTAACCCATGCTCGTCCTCGAGTATGAAGGTGATAAAACTAAGATGGGTTTTGCATATTGAAACAATCATGGGATATCAAGGAGGATTATTCATGCTACATATAATCAAATGATTAATACTAGAAATGAGTAGCAATATACAATTCATGTTGTAAGAAATATCAAATGTGCAAGCAAAGATGCTTCATGAAAGTTCACAAAGTGTATAATGAAATAAAAGCACTATGCACCAAATGCATACACAAAAAGAAAAATAAAATCCTATATTGGTCAAAGAATAGCATAATGGAGAATAGAAAATATGGTGGACACTTTGGAGAAAATTGAGTAGAGGTAAAACATGATCAAGTCTTATTTAGCCTCTAAATTATTCAACTAAAATTACTAATTGAAATGTGGTATCCATTGATCTAGGACTCTCATTGCCCCTTTATCACTAGCATCTTAAAATTGTGAGTATTGAAGTAATGAGAATGACAAGGTGGTTGAAAGCCTCATGCCCCGTGAGTGTGAAAACCTACTCCATGATTACTCAACTTAAGATTCCTAATAAGTTTTGTACAATCATAATAAGTATTAATTACATCATAGAGAACCGCAAAGAGGTACCTCTTGCCCCATGACATGGAAACAAGCCCATGTTACAATGACAAGATGAACAAACGGAGTAGACTCATCATCCTTTTTATTTTCATTCACTATTATGCATAGCTTCTTATTTTATTATAGGATGTGTTGTAGAGTCACTCAAGCTGTAAGTAAATTTCCACCATGATAAAGCATGGCTTGGGTTAGCAGCCCAATGCGTTTCTCTAGTCATATAGATACTTACTCATCAAAACTTACTATTCCTCTATTTCATTTCGGCATGGCAGGAGTCCAAAAACAAAAGTACATGATATCAACCAAATGTAATTTTTTTTGTGCAATGTTGAAAGCTTTCCGGTGATACACGTTTATAGCTAGCTCCCAACCACACACTTGTAAAACGCAAAACTTGTGGCTCCCATTATTGGGTCATGTTTATTAGATGCATAAAAAGTAAAGTGTGCCTTCAAAAGTTCGTGAGAGTCCTATCCCAAGTTCAACCCATGACAATTAATAAAGTGAATATCTTAATTTAGAACATAAATAACACAATAACATGGTGAACATACTCGGAATAGCAATGAAGCTAATGGAAAGATATGGTGGACTCACTGGAAATACTTGGCTAAGGAGTGTTGGAAACAAGTTTTTACTTGTTGGAATTTTTAAATTTTTGGGCTAGCAAGAGGGAGATAGTTGACCAGCTACTATGAATGCATATGTCCATAGAACTACTCATTTCATGACAAACTAAATAAACCAGCAATTAACATCAAGGACATGAATAAGAGATAGCTCAAGACAACATTATTGCAAATTTCTACACATAAAAAGCCTATAAATCATGCAAACATATGTAGCTCTTCAAATCAACCATGGAATCCCTATTCCAAGTAATAATACTAGCATCCAATACATTCCAACCCCAAAATCCAGTAGCTCAATCTCATATAAAATGATGGTGGTGGTCTTATCAAAACAAAAACTAGACGCTTCAAGTCTCTACAATAAATGCTTTGCTTAGAAAAACAGAAAGTAGACATGTGCTAACCAAAAGAGTGTAGCTCCAGTGGGGTGTTCATCACATCCCCAATCTTATGGCTTTCACCATTCTTGGATGTCTTGAGGCGCAGCTCCTCTATTCCCTGTGAAAAAACTTCACAAAACATGTTTCTCCCATTCTTTTTCCGTGGGGTGAGATTAGCAAGGACAAACAAATCACATGCTTGCTGTGCAAAATTCCAAATCAAATGCTCCAGTAGATAGACAATAAGGTTCATTATGTTGTATTTTCACTCTCTTGCTTGAAAGAATCATGGAAATTCGATTCCCAAGCCCAAAGAGTGCATAAAACAAAAGAAGGCAGAATCTGTCCAGAAAAGCAACAGCAGCAAAACGAATGTTTTTCCCTAAGCTAGACTCGTCCAAAAATTAAGCCAATTTTTGTGCTTACAGAGGAAGAAAAGTTGCAGAACATACTAAAAAGTTAGCTCAATCGGATATACCAATAAAAAATGTAAAATCATACGGTGAGCAGACTCGTGCTGAAACAGAAATTTCATGCACTAGGATAGCAACTTGTATGTCCAAATGGGTTTGACTTGACTCTTTATTGAAAACTCCAGAATTAAAACAAAAAAACTAATCTCTTGCGACAGCAAGAGGACACTAGGAAAATCCAAACAAAAACAACCGGGTTGCCTCCCGTAAAGCGCTTTCTTTATAGCCATATAGCTAGGCTTTACTTACTTGATAATCAATAGGGATAAAGCTCATGAGGGAGCTTGTTCTTCAGCGTGCCCCTCTTCCTTGGGAAGTGCTCCATGCTTTTCTTGCGAGGGAACTGAAACTTGACATTCCCTTCCTTGGATTCTATGATTGCACCTGTAGTACGAAGAAAAGGTCTACCCAAAATAATAGGACTAGGGGATTTATTCCCCATATCCATAATAATGAAATCAACGGGTACAAAAGTCATGTGCAATTCAATCATAACATATTTTACTTGTCCTACAGCATGTTTAGTAGAGTTATCAGCAAGGACAAATTCACTTGAGAACTTTTCTAAATTTTCTAGTTCTAGCAATTCATATAATTCTTTAGAGAGTACCGATACACTAGAACCTAGATCTAAATAGCATGGTGAATTTCTTTTCCAATTGAAACTAGCACCTTGGGGATCCATGCATCCCCAAGCTTAGGAGGTATCATGGCCTCATTCTTGTACCTAGCAATTTTTTCTTGAAGACATGATTAGCAATATAAGATCCAAAGCCAGGTTGATTAACATTTATAGTGGGATCACTAGCAAATTTTTGTAGAGTAGCAATAAGTTCTTGCAAGCTACTTTTTTCTAAATCAAGCAATGGATCCTTAATTTCAGTAAGCATCATAATTTCCTCTACTTTACTCTCTAATTTAGCTAGCATGCTTGATTTATGAGGACTAATTTCATCTTTGCTAGCAAGATAAGACATATATGGAAGTAAATATTAAGGGTACTTCACTATTTCATTCAAAGTTTCTTCCAAGCTAGTAGGGACATGCTCACTTGTATTACCAGCAATATGATCAATATTTTCAATAATAGGAGCAGCAATAGTAATAGAATTCATTCCTACACTAGGTTGTGCTTGTGGCTTTCATGCTGACATGCTTAATAGAGTTGCTTGATTATGAGTTAATTTTGACAATGCTTTATCTAAATTCGAAGATTGAAGTTGCAATCATTTAATATCACTATTAATGGATGCAATAGACTTATTAAACTCATGTATCATAGCATTGTGACTAGCAACTTGTTCCATAAGCAATTTATTAGATTCAGAAATTTCACTAGAAGGCTTCCACTTATTTTCATTAGCATTAGGATATGGAACAAAAGGTTTATTTGGCACATAAGGAGGTTTACTATATGAATTGTAAGCATTACCAAAACCATTGCTACCATAATTCCTAACAAAATTAACATCCACACTTTTAGAATTACTACCAACTAGCTCCTGCAAAGCCAAATTCTCCATATTTTGTTTATTAATAAAAGCAAGAATAGTGTCCATTTTAGAAGACAAATCATTGGTTTCTTCAATTGAGTTTATTTTCTTAGTGTGATTGGGTGCTCTTTCAGTATTCCATTGACTATAATTTTGCAATATGCTTTCTAATATGCTCTTAGCCTCACCTACAGTTTTACTCATAAAGGCACCTCCAGCAGCAGAATCAAGTATATTTCTAGACATGTAGTTTAGACCATTATAAAAAGAGTGTAGTATGGTCCATTCATTTACTCCATGTGATGGACATGTTCTAATCATTAATTTAATTCTATCCCATGCCATGGCTACATGTTCATTATCATTTTGCCTAAATGAGAGGATATTATTCCTATTTTGCAAAATTTAAACGGGAGGATAATATTTCTTAATGAAATGTCGGATATATACCGTATAGGGGTATATAAGATGGTAGTGTAAGTGCCTGGTTACCAGGGTGGCCCAAGTGGTAGTGGGCTGTGGTCCATTGGGCGGCCCAGTAACCTGACGCACAGAAGCCGGATTCTAGAAGAACCCGGATCACGGCCCATGTGATCTGGCTTGGAGGAGAAGACAGATTCCTTACTTTCCAAGTTATTGTTACCGTAGTCTTCTAGGTTTCCTATTCTGTAAGCCCTAATCCGGCTATTATATAAAGCCGGACGGGAGATAAAAAAACCAACGAATAACAGAGAATATATAGGCCAACTCGTCGAGAAGTTGATCCTCGACGAGTAGCTAGATCCAAACCCTCACATTGTAATCCTGTTTCCAGGCTTTAGTCCTGTTTAGTGAGAAGTGCAGGAGTAGGCACATCGTACTGTCGCGACGTACCGAACCTGGGTAAATCCTGTGTTTACTGTCTACCACGCGATCCCGTTACCCCACGTCTCTACCGTAGTCTCATGGCACCCCCGTCTATGAAAACTACTACGATGTCTCGACAGTTGGCGCCCACCGTGGGGCAAACGACGTCAGGCGTGAAGTTCCGATCTGGGATACTTGGCGGAATCGGAAGATCAATCACTGTCGGAAGCTTGGAATTCAACGATGATGTCGGACGCTTCCTCGACAATGGATCCTACATACCGGCGCAAAACCACCTGGTAAGTGCCTGCGTGTTACCGGTTGGATCTGCTAACATCTTTATCGGACTAACTACAGAAGCAATGGGGTTTTGCGGTGGAAGCAAATTTATCCCACCCGCCCTATACCCAGTCGAGGATGACTATGATGCCAGATTTTTCTCAGATCGCCGACAAAAAAGTGACACACACTTTATCGGCATGGTGCAGTCCGAAGTCGCCGAAAACACGGATGATGTAAATCCCGTGCAAGAGGCAGACAAAAACACACCCGTCACAGCAACGGAAGACCCGACACCCGTCATACAGGCGGAAGATCCGACATCCGTCAATGAGACGATGAACTCGGAAGCAGAATCCATGCTAGCCGCCATTGAGGCGAGATTAGAGTCGGAAAGCGGATCAGAGGATTTTGATTCCGAAGACGAAGACGCGGACGCCTTCGAAAGGAAAGTTAAATCTTTTCAAGAGGGATTCCATGAAGTGCTAATGGCAAAACCAGCTGATACCACGGATGCCGGCAGCCAGGAAAGCCCTAAAACCCCTCCGCCAGAGGAAGAGAGAGAAGACGGAGAAACTTCTCCGGTATTTCCCAATGTTAAGGAATTGACAGAGGATGAGCCTGTCAAAAAGCCTCCCTCTTCCAAGAAAAAGCATCGTGCCGCTAAGAAACTCCAATACAAAATCCGGAAGAAAAAATCAGCTGATCAAGCTGATGAAAACCTGGAAGTAGGAGATGCTAGCGGAACAAAAGCTGCGGAGAAGAAAATCAAAGAAATCCTTGTTCCGCCAATGACGGAACAGGAAGAGCAAGAGCTGTTGCAAACGCCAGTGGGAGCAAATGAACCCCCTGAGATCCTGGAAGCCAGGAGGCAAGCTTTCCAAAGGCAACAACAACATCTACTCAGATCTCGGCAACACCTCCAAAAAACCCAGGATGACATTAAGCTCATGAAGGAAGAAATAGAGGAGTACGAGAGAAAGAATAGATCTGGCATTAAACCTACAAGGTTACCCGGAATCGTAAGACCGGAAGTACTGCCGCCAAAAGAAAGGTTTCACAACCCATCTTGGCAAAAGCAGGTAAACGGCAAAGATGCCAGAGGCGAACCAATTTATAAAACCGCAGCCGAAAACGCGGAAGCAGCGTTCGCCATCCTGAACAATGATATGTACTCCAACGGTGAAAAACTTCAAGGGGTGTATGCTTTCCTAGGAAAAGCATTGCAACAACAACAGCGGGCCCAAGAGCGATCAGGAAGACTGCAGGATAACTCCGCCCTATGCAAAACAACTACTTGCGCCGCTGGAGCACCTGGACCAGAGGAACCTGGAGATTCAGACAATTCAAAGGATAAAAAAGAGGATCCAAGAAAAGACAAGAAAAACCCCGACAATAGGGATGAAGCATCCCGAACCGGATCCCATCCCCCGAAAGGTGGACTTAAACCCCACGATCGGGAAGAAAAATACCGGAATGACGGCAAAATAATGCCACCTCCAAGAAACCCAGCTGAGAAAGCCGGAAGATACGATACACCTCACAGGCGTGAGAGATCCCGGACACCCCCTAAGGATAAAGAAAGGCATAGGAGCAGGACTCCGCCTAATCCAAAAGGACGTGATCATGGAAGAGATATGTACAATCCCGGAAAAGCGCGCCCGCGCAACAATGGAAAAGAAAGGAGTAGATCCCCTTCTGTCCATTCAGCCGGAAGATATTCCGCACACATTGATAGAGCAGAAAAGGATGATCTATACTTTGGTCCTAAGTGTTTCACTGACAGGATCCGAAGGATAACCCTGCATTCTGGCTTCGCCAAAGTTGGTCCAACCTACCAAAAATATACCGGTAGCACAAACCCGGACACCTGGCTCTCAGACTATTATACAGCCGTCCAAATCAACAATGGGACAGACCTGGAACCTGTCAAGTTTCTTTCCCTAATGTTACTGTATGGAGCCAGAGATTGGATCAATGGATTACCATCAAGAACTGTCGACAGCTGGGATGATATGGCTAGAGTGTTTACTCAGCATTTCCGGGGAACATACAAACGCCCGAACAGCATCAACCAGCTGAACCGTTGCACCCAATTCGAGGATGAACCATACGTGGATTTCATCTCCAGATGGACAGCAATGAAGAATAGTTGTTCTGGAGTAACTGACGTACAAGTAATGCATGCTTTCGTCAATGGCCTAAAACCCGGACTTGTACCGTTCATGGTTGGTTCCAAGCAGCACAAAGATCTCGGATCTATGCTTAGAACCGCCAACGAGCACGCTGCAGCCGAAGACGACATCAGAGCAAGAGGAGGCAATATCGATACACTGATACTTGCTAAGAAAACTCCTCGTTCTGACAAAAAAGGAACTCCAGAAACAACGACAAAACCCAAGGAAGTCAACATAGCCTTTGGAAGCGAAAAAGGGAATAAGTGGAAAGGACGCAGCCCAGATCCAATCAATTACACTCCAGAGGAGTGGGAGAGGATTAAGTCGGAACCTTGTGTCCACCATTCACAATTTGGGAAACCCACCCATACAAACGCACAATGCCGGCTGAATAAGCACATGAAAGGCAGTGCAGGATCCGGAAATAAGGGGAAGGGTTCCAAAAGGAAACCCGCCAAACAAAAGCCAGAAGCTGACAAAGAAGATAGTGAATCGGATACTGACGAAAAAATCCAGGAACAACAACGAAAAGGTGAACCCAAATTTCTGAGAGTTGATGGAGAAGCAATGTTAACATTCCTAGCAACTCCATCAGCAAAGGTGGCCAAAAGAACACTTCGAGAAATAAACGCGGTTGTTCCGGCAACCCCAAAATTCTTGAAGTACTCTAACACACCAATTACCTGGGATCAGTCTGATCATCCCGGGAATATCCCTGAACCCGACACACAAGCTCTTGTCGTAAGCCCTATTGTCCAGAACACTAGGCTAAGAAGAGTGCTGATGGATGGAGGATCCAGCATTAACATAATGTACTTGGATACACTGAAGCATCTGAAGATTTCCGAGTCCCAGCTCAATCACAGCAACATACGCTTCCACGGTATTGTTCCTGGCAGACAAGCACGATCCCTAGGAGAAATTTCCCTAGATGTCACCTTCGGAGATAAAGATCATTTCCGACAGGAAAAAGTATCCTTCGAAGTAGTGCCGTTCGAAAGCGTGTATCACGCAATACTCGGACGTCCAGCTTTCGCCAAATTCATGGCAAGATCCTGTTATATTTATAACAAGCTGAAGATGCCAGGACCCAAAGGAGGAGTAATCACCATAGCTGGTGATTTTAAGCTAGCAAATGAGTTGGAGAAAGAAAACGCCCTTTGCGCTCAAAGAGTCATAACAAAGGAAGAACTGAAGGAATTGGCCAAGGAGGTATCGCCGACAGAAATGCCGACAGGTTAAGAAACCCGGAAGCCAACAGACAACTTCAAGGCGTCCGAGAATACAAGACAGGTAATCCTAGATCCCAAAGATCCGACAAAATTCGTCGTTGTAGGGACTGGGATGACCGACAAATAGGAAGGCGAGCTCATCAAGTTCCTCCGTGAGAACTGGGATATTTTTGCCTGGTGTCCAGCTGACATGCCAGGCGTACCCAGGGAACTTGCTGAGCACCAACTCAAGGTGATTCCAGGATCAAAACCCGTCAAACAAGGTCTCCGTCGATTTGACGGAAGAAGACGGAAGGCTATTGGCAAGGAAATTATCCGGCTTTTAGCAGCGGATTTCATCCAGGAAGTAATCCACACTGAATGGTCCGCAAATCCGGTATTAGTACCGAAGAAAGACACTACTGCTCTTAGAATGTGTATAGAGTACACAGGCTTGAACAAATTGTGTCCAAAAGACAGGTTTGCGTTACCGCGAATCGATCAAATAATAGATGCCACTGCAGGCTCTGAGCTTTTGTGCTTTTTGGATGCATACTCCGGGTACCACCAAATACGCATGAAAAAGGAAGATCAAATTAAGACTTCTTTTATAACCCCGTACGGGACATATTATTATGTAACCATGCCATTTGGCCTGAAGAACGCAGGTGCAACCTACCAGCGTTGCATGCAACGTTGTTTGCATAGTCAGATTGGCAAAAACGTCCATGTTTACGTGGACGATATTGCTGTCGTAACCAAGGAAAAAGATACACTCCTTGAGGATCTGCGAGAAACTTTCGAAAACTTGCGCACTTACAAGATGAAGTTAAATCAATCTAAGTGTGTATTCGGGGTTCCCTCAGGAAAACTTTTGGGTTTTATCGTTTCTCACAGAGGAATAGAAGTTAACTCGGAAAAGATAAAAGCCATCTTGAACATCTCAAAGCCTACATGCGTAAAAGGTGTCCAAAGATTGACGGGTTCCGCCGCTGCCGTCAGCAGATTTATTAGTAGGCTGGGGGATAAAGCCCTACCACTCTACAAGTTGCTGAAGAAATCCGACAAAGTCAAGTGGATAACAAAAGCATTGGAATATCTAGCAGTTATGTCTCTTCCGTACTTAGTTCAATTTCTATGTAAACATCTTTTGAGATCATGAAATAAAGTTGTCGGAATTTTGGTATCCATGTTTTTTCAGTACAAAGCATGATTCCACCTTATCTATTTCCCAATGATCTTACAAAATACTCAATGTTAACCCGAATTGTGCCTCCGTACTCGGCGTTAAGAAACTGAATGATTTTTCAGCCTGCTAATGGCTAAAGGAAACTTGAATTGCCTGCGTGCCCAAGTGTCATTTAAAATTCCTTGCTTTTCTACGCATTTTCTGATTGCTTATATGTTGGGTCACTGGAGCTAGTTAGTAAAAATGCCTTTAGTATGATCCATGTTTCCGAGTTTTAACTGATTGGTTATACCCAGTTACTCGACATGACGATTCATAATGCTATCGAGCCATTTCAAACACTAAGGACAGTCAAAACACATATTCCAGAGAACTTAGAAGTTAAAGGAATACTAAAATCCGAAAACTTTGCAAAGAATTTCATAATTAAGATTGCAAAAGGCGGAGTTTTCATTCATACAAATAGAAACATTACATTTTGGATTACATTGTAAGAACAGTAATGCTCCTATTGTCTACTTCCGCTATCCAGGTTCAAGGTAGTCCTTCAAGCATCCGACTCCTCCTCGCTGTTGTCGTCCTCGGGGATTGGAGGGATCTCCTCTTCTGGATAATTGACGGAGATATTTACCATGGAGGCAATCTGGGTGGCATGGCCTTTGATTTCATCAAAGATGGTATTTCGCTGAGTATCCGTGTATCCTTGAGGGACACCAGACGCCACGCGCCAAGATTTAGCACCAGGGTAGTGCATGCGCATAAGGCCGAGTGCCATGCGCGCACCACCCCGTGCAGCGGAACGCAGGATGGAATCCCTGGATTCCGCCACCTCCATGATGGCTCCCGGAAGTTTTTCAACCTCCGAGAACTCCCCAGTCCTTGCGGGAAGGAACTTATTGACCAGCTGCATTCCAGCAGCCCGGATCGAAGTCCATGTCTTCCCAAAGGCTCGGATTCCTTCAAGCCGAGTGCCATCTGGGGTATCTCCTGTTTTTCCAACAAAAAAACCAAAAGGGTTAGGTGAAAAACAGAGAAGAAAAGCAAGATATGGAAAAATGGTAAAGGTATCAGAAAGTTACCGATAAGCTTGTCGATCTCGGAGACTTCCTCCAGGCGAAGGTTCAGAGCATTTTCTAAATCCTGAATGGTGGATTTATCCTTCTCCGCCTGCTCGGAAGCCTTGGAATTGGCAACTCCAAGGGCCAAATTGCTGGCCTCCAGATCCTTTTGAGCCTTCACAAGATTCTTGTGAAGATCCAAATTCTCCTTTCGGAGATTCTCGGCATTGCCGGCATCTTCAGCTATCTGCTTGGCCTTAGCCAAAGCAGCTGGAAAGCAAGGAAAATTCCGAGTTTAGAAAATTTCCGGAATAAGTACTTAGACAAAAAATTGAATCGAAAACTTCAGAGGAAAAATGTTTACCTGCTGTTTCCGACAAAGCGAGCTGAGACGATGCCAGCTCCGCCTCTCTCTCCTCAAGAATAGAAAGAAGGTTTCTAACCTCTTTATTCTTGATGGAGAGTTTGTTGAAAACTTCCATGTTAATGGCTTCGGCGGTTTGCTGAAACATAGCAAGGAAAGGAATGATTACTAAAAACATTAAAGCAAAAAAGAATACATTTTGTTTAATGCTTGGGGGCTAGAGTTACATACCTGGCTCATTCGTTGCAAACCCGCCAAGTTTTCATTGAACCCTTTTGCGTATTCCGCAAAAAGGGTTCCGACCGCGCTTAGGCCGTCATTGATAATCTTGAATTCCTTGTCAAAGGTGGGAATCTCCTCGTCGAATGTCCGAGAAGGTTTTCCCACCTCTGGAGCCGCCCTTTCCCTCGTGTCCGTGTTCGACACAACAGGCTGGCTGGGCTCTAGTGGCTTGGTGGTGGGGGCTGCAGCGTGCTCTTCCGCCATTGTGGATGGTGTATCTGGGGCGATGACGGGAGAAGGTTGGCTGCCTCGGCTGGAAACAACTTTGTGTTTCTTCAGTTTCTTCGGCTTTAGGTTGGAGGGAGGCAGGCTGAAAACAAAAAACCCGGAAAAGTTAAAACTCCGAAGATGGAAGAAAAATTTCCATGTAAACAAAGAACCCAGAAGAAAAGAACCTGGAAGTGGTGACGGGGATCCCGTCAAGGTCGATAACTTCCTCAGAGGAAGAAATCTTCTTGCGCTTGCGCCCACCAGTAGTGGCAGTACGCAAGGCATCCAGCTCAGCTTCGGAGGCTAACTCCGAGTCTGGAAGTTCAGCGAACTGTCGAAAAAACAAATCAGAGTCAGAAGCAAGAAAATCCGAGAAAGAATGTTAAAACTATACCCAAATGACGGAAAAAAATACCTTGGGAGCCGGATTGTCGGTCGTGTACATCGGCCGACTCGCTTCGTATTGGTCGCGGGATGCGACCAACTGGTTTGCGCGCCGTCGAAGATCCCTTGGAGACCAATCCTTGATGGATGTCCGCATTGGGTCGTTGGCTCCCGTGTATTCGCACAAGAGGCGGCCACCGTGATTGGCCAACGGATGGATCCGCCTATTTAACCAGCAAAGGACCGTGTCCATGCCAGTTAGAGGTGGATCAGAGGAGGTGAGCTTGGCGATGCGCCGCTTGATCCTCAGAAGATCAGGCGGCAGAACCTGGACGACTTCCGTTCCCCAATTGTCTTGGGGAATGGCAGCAGTGTTGGAGAAAGGTGGAACCCCGATGGCCTTTTTTGGGAAAGGCACATCGGGATGGTAGAAGAAAGAACCCGTCCAAAATTTGACGGATTCTGATGTCTTGATCTTGGGGAACCAATCTTCCCTAAACCTCCGAAGAGTAAAGGAGATGGTTCCACAAGTCGGGAGTGCGCCCTCCGAGGAGTTCTGCTTAACCCCGAAACAATACATCCAGAAATCTAACCTAGGCTCTAAACCTAAGTAACCCTCGAATAGGGCCTGGAACCCGGCCATATAAAGAATGGAGTTGGGTGGCAGGTTATGGGGTTGGATGTTGTAGTGGGAGAGGATTTGGAGGAAGAAAGCGGAAGGCGGAAGCCCCATACCTCTCAGGAGGTGGGAAGAAAGAAGAACCCTTTCGCCGTCTCTCGGCATTGGCTCGTTCTCGTCTTCAGGGAGCCGCCATTTCCCTTTGAGAATCAGGCCCTCCTTTTCCAGGTTTGGAAGGAGAGCTGGCGGAATGCTGCAGGAAATCCAATTGCCTGCAGTTTCCACCTCTTCCTCCGCTCCGGCGGCGGCGGACGCGGCGGCTTCCGCAGCGGCGAGCTCGTCGCCGAGGAGCTGGATCTTGTCCTCCGCCGTTTCGGGAGCAAACGGCGGGGAGGGAGCGGAGCTTGAGCCCGCAGCGTTCGCGGTGGCGGAAAGATCCTCTCCGCCGGCCGCAGAGGCCGCGGTCTTTTCCGGCTCGTCGCCGGCGTGCTTTGGGGAACCGAGCTGCGGATCCAGATCGTTGATGATGTCGTCGACGGTGAGCGCGGCGGAGCGAGTGGGAGACGACGGTGAGGTTGCCATTTGGTGGCGGCGCGATTGCGCGGGTGCTCTGGGTGCGTTCGTGCGCTCGGGATGGTTCTTCGCTCGGGAGCTTGTGCGCGGCAATGGCGTGACAGTGAGAGTGCGGAAGGTTTTTGACGAGGACGAAGACGGCTATTTATAGCCAGAAATCCGTCAAGATACGTGCCAACGGCTATTTTGACCGTTGGATGATCAACGCGTGTCACTCGCCGGAAAATCCGGGAAATGAAACGACAGGGTAATGATGGTTATCTCCTCGTTTCCCGCGAGAATCTGTCATAGATATGTTTTTGGGTTTTCCGAGTAAAACCCAAACGTCCCTTACGTCAGCATGATTAAGTGCGCTGACGTAACAAGTTCCTTCTCCACGAAGGATCGTGAGAGAAAAGCCGGATTTTCAGGATTCCGAGTTTCACATTACCATCTCTTTCAAAAGAAGAAGAATAAGAAGAATCAAGACTGCTGATTGAAATTTCTCGGACAAAGCACATTTGGCGGAAGACGGCAAATCAGAGTTTTAATCCTTCTTGGGGGCTACTGTCGGATATATACCGTATAGGGGTATATAAGATGGTAGTGAAAGTGCCTGGTTACCAGGGTGACCCAAGTGGTAGTGGGCTGTGGTCCATTGGGCGGCCCAGTAACCTGACGCACAGAAGCCGGATTCTAGAAGAACCCGGATCACGGCCCATGTGATCAGGCTTGGAGGAGAAGACGGATTCCTTACTTTCCAAGTTATTGTTACCGTAGTTTTCTAGGTTTCCTATTCTGTAAGCCCTAATCCGGCTATTATATAAAGCCGGACGGGAGATAAACAAACCAACGAATAACAGAGAATATATAGGCCAACTCGCCGAGAAGTTGATCCTCGATGAGTAGCTAGATCCAAACCCTCACATTGTAATCCTGTTTCCAGGCTTTAGTCCTGTTTAGTGAGAAGTGCAGGAGTAGGCACGTCGTACTGTCGCGACGTACCGAACCTGGGTAAATCCTGTGTTTACTGTCTACCACGCGATCCCGTTACCCCACGTCTCTACCGTAGTCTCATGGCACCCCCGTCTATGAAAACTACTACGATGTCTCGACATGAAAGCTTCTTTTAAATCATCCCAAGACTTTATACTAGCTGTAGGTAGTGAAAGTAACCATTGTTTAGCCTTTCCTCTAAGTGAAAAAGGAAATAATTTCAGTTTTAAAACACTACTTTCCACATTTTTAAATTTTTGCATATCACATATTTCCATGAAATCATGAAGATGCATAGAGGCATCCTCCATAGCACTACCACCAAATTGCTCTCTAGTAATTAAATTCAATAAACTAGGACTTACTTCATAGCTTTCAGCTTGTATTTCAGGTGTAGTAATTGGCCTAGCAAGGAATTGGTCAATGGGTGTATTTGTGTAGTCACTTAATTTAGCTCTATCACCCATTTTAACAGTTTTTATGTAGTTTTTGATTTTTTATGCAAAACTGAAAAGTAAAGTAACTAGGCAAATTTGAAATACTAAAATAAACTAGATAACTAAATGCAAAACTAAAATGCAAACCAAAATAAAATATGCAAGACAAAACAAAAACAAGAACAAAAACAAAACAAAAACAAAAACAAGACAAGAAACAAAACAATCTACTTGAAAGAAGGTGGAGATAGAAAGGAAGGTACTCACGTAGGTGCAACCTCCCCAAGCTTAGGTGTTTGCACACCTTGTTGGTGATGAAGATTTCTTGTGAGCTCCCTTGGACAACTCCTTCACCTATGGCTCGCCGGCAACGGCGCCAGAAAAACGCTTGATGGCTAGGTTGAGACTCCAAGTGCAGAGTGTGTAGCTAGTGGCAAGCCTTCTTCCCCACGAGGGTGACTCGAGGGTTTATATCGAACTCTTGGGGAGCCAGTATTTCAGAAGTTGTCTTCCAAGCTTCCTCCAGGATCCTGCAAACAAGTAGAGAATTTTGTGCCCTCAACCTCAGCAAGTGGTTGTCAAGCACAAGGTGTGAGACTTCTAAATTGCAATGCAAAACTGAAAGTAAATGTGCAATAATTAAATCTACTACTAAATGCAAATGAGAAAATAAATATGCAATGGATTGTTTTTGTATTTTTGTGATGCAAGTGGTGATGGAGATAATGTAAATTCGAATTGGAGATGCAAGTAAAGTAAAGTACAAGTAAAGTAAATTGCAGCAAAGTAACTAGAGTGTTTTCTTATATTTAAAATAGGACCGAGGTTCATGGTTTCACACTTGCATTCACTCAAATAAAGTGGTAGACGGTGGACTTAAAGAATTACATGTGAGATTACAATAACATGTTTAACATTGAGTACTTTCATATGGGCATCACGTCCTAGCATAGAGATCTCTACGGTCATATTGATCCCTCTTATACTCCACCAAGATGCGAAATAAATCATAACACCTCGATAATTAAGGAAAAACCAGAGTATAGCTTTAAGCAATGTGACATGAAGTTGAAGTAAGAACTTGCTAGATCTAGTCATGGAGATTGATTAGTGTCACTTCAAATCCCCGGTAACAAGGTACTCCTTTTTATCCCTAGTGAGGTAACTAAGAAAGGTTTAACAAAACCTAAGTGGTTCGCTGAACTTCTGTCACTTTCACAGCACTAGCCACCCCCCGTTACTCCAACTAATGCACCCATCACCCCACACACGCTCTCAAGAACTAGATTGATCAAAGCTAGGAAATAAGAACGGGGTACATAAGATACATCTACTCAAATAACTCAAGAGAAACAATTGCAATCTCAGATTCAATAACTCATAGAAAAGATCCACCACATAGGAATTACAACGGTGCCCGTAATCATGTGAGGCAGCTCATACGGATCTAATTAGTGAAGCACATAGAGAGAGAGATACAAGTGCTACTTCCACAAACCCATAGCCCTGGGGTGGACTACTCCCTCTTCATGGAGATGTCGATGGAGATGACGTTGGAGGGGTAGGAGATCACACCGGCGCCCCGCCGGAGTTTTCCCCCTCCAATCTGGAACTTCTGGTCTCTGTTTCGGTGTTTCGGCGGCGCTCTTCTCCGTAAGGGTACGGGGGACCCTTTTTATAGTCGGTTTTAGGTCAAGACGGAGTCCGTAAGTCGAAGATGGAAGGAATTGGGGCCAAAAGGGGGCCTCTCACGCGGCCAAGGAATCTGGCCGCGTGGAGGGTCCTCTTTTGGGCCTCTTTGCCCAATTCTCGTGGATCCTTCGCCCGCAAGTCTTCTCCTTCCAAAAAAATGACCCCCCGCAGATTTTCAGGTGATTTCGCAGAAGTTTGCCCCCTGAAACGTCAAAAATATAGAAAACGGGGTTTTTGACAGGCAGGGTTAATTCCATAAAAGTTGGGGGACTTTGTAATTTAACCCCAAAATACTATAAAACATTGAATGATACCTTTATATGATGCAATATGTAATAGAAAGCCATGTGAAAATATGCAAAATTCATCTATGCATTTTAAATGCATCAGGCCTCCGCCAAAAACACCTTCGGGTGCATAAGAGCGGAGGCCGCAGCGGAGCCTCCGGCGGACCTCCGGTGGGCGGAGCATCCGCCAAAACCACCGGAGCCTCCGCCCTGCAGGATCCAGTTCGAAGGAAAGTGCGTGCGCATGTGCGCGTTTGTGAAGACCACCGGAGCCTCCGGTGCTGCATGGATCTGCCCAACGTCCAGATTTGGGGAAGGGTATTTAGACGCTTCCCCTACCTCATAAATGCTCAAGCTTTTCTCACTCTCTCTCCTAGCCATTAATGAAAGCTTCAACCTCCTAGATCTCTCCCTCCAACCACCCAAACACTCCCAAACTTTGTGGAGAGCTAGAGGAGACCTAGATCCGTGATTCCACCAGAGGAATTTCAAATCCATCCACCACATACTAGTAGATCTAGAATCCTACTTGAGACCAATAAACCTTAGTAGATCTTGTGCTTGTAGCTTCCACCTTGTTGCAAGAAGCTTCGGATTGCTTGAGAGCCTCTATCCTTTTTGTGGAGTGACCTAAAGCTCGTGTAAAGTTTTGGTCAATGCCTTCAAGTCGACTTCAAAGTGGAAACGAGAATCTCCCTCACCGGAGAAGCTCAAGGAGAATAAGGTGTGCACAACCGTGCTATTGAGGAGCGCCTAGGTGGCTCCCTACCTCTCCAACATAGACGTACTTCTCTTGAGAAGGAACTACGGGAAACATATCATTGTCTCCTTGTTTACACTTGTGGTTTATCTTGTTACCTTTCGTTTTACTTCCGTCGCGTATCTTATCTTGTTCACATAGGTTGCCCACCTAGTTGCACATCTAGAGAACCTTATCTTATCTCCCTTAGCCCTACTAAAAGGAAAAGAAAATAAAAATGGGTAGTCAACCTATTCACCCCCCTCTAGTTGACCATAGTGCACTTTCAAAGCCTCCGCCCGCGCCCGCCCTGGCCGCCGCCCCTCCGCCCGTCATGCACGAGGTGCTCGACGGAATGCCCACCCCGCCAACGTCGTTCATGGATCTTCTCAAAGACGCGGAGGTGGACCTCTGGGATCCTCCGCTCGAACCCTTTGGGTTTGGTGACCACTTGGAGGAAGAAGGTGATGAGGAGGAGGAATTGGAAGATGAGAATGAGGTGGAGGAGATAGAGGAGGAGGCGTTTGCCGCCGTTGCAAAACCCACCACGCGCTCGGAAAACTATAGCGAGGACGAAGACATTCTCTTGGTTCATGCTTGGGAAAGTCTGGGGTTGGATGCGAGCACCGGTACCGATCAAACCGGTAAACGGTATTGGCAACTCATAGAGGACGTCTATTGCAAGATCAAGCCAAGGACCGGTGGGTTCGGCGCTCGTAGTTACCGGTCGCTTCAAGGCCGATGAGATTTGATGAAGCCCCATTGTGCTCGTTGGAGTGCGGCAATGTACCAAGTGATGGATGCACCGCCTAGTGGATCCGTCGAGAGTGACTATGTGAGTACATATGTGTGTTCTCGCATTTATTTTGGTTTCCTATGCTATTGTTTGTGTGTGTGTTTACTATGCTATTGGTGGGTTTGTAGGAGGGCATTGCCGAGTTGAGGTATAAGAAGATGTCGCTTCCAAGGGAAAGGAATTCCCATCTAAGCATGTTTGGAAACTTCTCCAAACATATGACAAGTGGAAGTTGAGGGATCAAGAGACCGCACCCAAGAAGTCGGCAATGCTTAGGATGGATGATAGTGATGAGGATGGGAGGAACGAACGCAAGACCGAGGGAACGAAGAAGGCAAAGGAAAGGAAGGTGATGGAAGGAGAGGCATCAAGCATAAGAGAGAAGATGGAGCACATGATGAAGTCAAGAGATACATTGAAAATGAAAAGATTGGAGACAAAGCTTCTTATCAACGAGAAGAAGAAAGAGGTGAAGTTTGCACAAGTGCAAGAACGACGTGAAGAGGCCATGCGCAAATCAAGGTCAAAGAAGCAAAGAAATGGAAAGAACTCATGGCGGAAGAGAAGGAGCACATGATGATGTCCAAGAAGGACATGGATGAAGACCAATTGGTGTGGTGGAAGGAGGCTAAGGAGGACATCACAGAGATGAAGAGGATATTACGTGGTGCGTCGTCTACTCTTCGAGGCACCACTCCGATGAGTGGTGGTGGCGATGGTGTGGTGGAGGACTCCGCCACTGGCGACAGGAGTGGTGGTGTTTGATGGACGTGGAAGTGGTCTAGGAGATGGCGCCAAGTTGCAATTTTTTGGTGATGGTGCTGATGAGAGGGGGAAGATGATGATTTTGTGATGTAAACTATTAAACCATGCATCAATGATTTTCATTTCCGTGTTTGTTTGAACGTTGTTTGAGGGTTGGGTTTGAGGGTTCTAGTATTTGCCCCTGTTTTCCAACCCTTAAAACTGCCAAAAAATGCCATTTTCAACCCTTAAACTAGTTTCAGGGTTTAGGGATTTAAGGGTTCCACTAGTGATGCTCTTAGAGCATCCACAATGGGACGCTTACGTATGGGCGCTAGGGATTAAATCTCAGTGTTTTTTTTTTCAGTTCCTGGTTGCTTTTCTCGCAGCAATGTCTAAATAGGATTCCAACGCCTAATTACTCGACACAAAATATGGACTCTATACGCCGTCGCTTATTTGCATGCATAACTGCTCGGTGAGCGCCTACGTTTAGCGTCCAAGCGTTGTGGATGCTCTTAGGTCAACTCCCCCTAGCATCTAAGGCCTTGTTTGTTACTAGAGGTTTTAAGGGGATTAGTGGGGGAAATCCCGACAGGAATTGTGTGAAACCACTGACCTCACCCAATCCCCTCCCTTCCATCCTAATTCCCGCGATCATGCTATCCTGTATGAAGAATCCAAAAAAGGAGAAAAGATGCCCTGTCTTGGCTCGATGCTTCGCTCTCTTGGAGAAATCAGGAAAACGGATGGCTGTCGTCGTCTTGCTCGCCGCCACGCTTGGAGAGAGAGAGAGAACCGTTGGTTATTTCGGTCGTTCTTGCTCGGGTACAGGCCTAAGAAAGCAGCAGCCAACACACGACCGCCGGCGAGAATGCCTCATGTGTGGTGGACTGGTGGGCTCCGAGGATGACAACCTGCTACGTCGGGCGACAATATGTCGGAAGAGATATGGAGGCACTGAGTGGTGATGGGGTGTGCCTACAACGGCGTAAGGAGCGGGGGAGCCGGCGCCAGGGAGAAGAATTTAGGAACAGGGATGAGAGAGCTGAGAGCGCTGGCACAAGAAGTCTAGATCATCGGAAGAGAAACGGGGCCAGTGGCAACATCAGACGTGAGGCGGCGTCGTCTTCCCCGCGCGTTTTCTCTCGCTCGATCCAGGATTATCGGGATAAAACGTGAGGTGGGGCCGTGGATAAAAAAAGCACAGTCTCTCGTGTATTATCGGGGAACGCCGAGGATAAACCTGGGAAAAAACAATTCAGAACAAACGGCATTTTGCGGATATCCTGGAATTTCGGGTTTGTCCGGTATAATCCCTAGAAATCTCCTGAACACCTTTGGTAACAAACAAGGCCTAAGCGGGAAAATAGCGGACATCCATATAACCGACGGGAGCACAAACCACATACGCACGGGCAGCCACAGCGTGCCACGTCCACACACGGACATACCCACGCCGTCCACCGCAGTGTTTGTCTTGAATAATTTCATGTTATTTGATCACAACCTGGAAAAAATTGAGCTTATTTCTTTTAAAGGATAAGGAGATAATAACTATTTAAAAATCATTTAGTTTACTGGCGGTTAAATTTGAGAGCACCCTCTATTTTCTCCCTGGACTTGCCACCAGTGCTCAATAGAGGACACTAATAACTTCACGTATTAGGTTTGTCTAAAGTCGAACCTGCTAAAGTTTGACCAATATTATTGAAAAATATATCAACATCAACAATATCAAATCAATATCATTCAATTTACCATGAAATATATTTGCATATTATAACGATTTGATATTTTAAAAGTTGGTATTTTTGATCTATAAACATGGTTAAACTTTAAAACGGTTGACTTAAAACAATCCTAGTATGAGGATTAAAAATAAACGGAGGGGGTACTTATCATGTTTTCGGATTAGTAGAGGTTCCATGTAACACCCGGGGGTTTCCCCAATTAGAACATGTGTGTTTGTTTTTCCTTTTCGCATCATCATGCATCATGCCATCATGTCATTAACTCACCCAATATTTAATTGGTTGGAAATCTTAAATCTTCATAAAAATCAAAGTTGAGTTTTTGGCCTCAAAAAATTATTTTCAATAGTGCAAAAACAATCTCTGGAAATTAATAAAAGAAACAAAACAAAAAGATGTTTGAGTGAGAGAGAGAGAAAAGCAGCCCACCAAGCCCAGGCCCAACAAACCAGCCCACCCCAGCCTTTTTCCTTCCTCCATCCGTACAGGCACGAGGAGGACATGTCGCTGTCCACCTCCATGGACCCCTCCACCCACCTGCTCCCTTTCCCCTCCTTTATCTACCCTCTCCTCCTCCCAAACCCTAACCCTAGCCCTTCTCCCCTCCTTTCTTCCTCCCTGCCGCCACCCCTCTCCCTCCTCTACTCCCTGTTCATCTCTGAACCTTTCTGAACCCAAACCACCACTTCCATGGCTGCCCGATGGAGGAGATGGTGCAGTTGCGGTGGTCGACGCCGGGATGTGTTTGCACCGGGAATGGAACCCCGGTGCCCCCCTCCTTCTTTTCTCTGAAGAAACCGAGGCCGGAGGGCGGCTGCATCGACCTCGCCGTCGTCGTCTTCCTCCTCCGTTCGGCAGCAGCCACGAACAACGACCGTGCCAGATTCTGCTTCCTCGACGCCTCCTCCCTGCGCTCACGAGAGCCCCGGTGAGCTCTCCGCCCTCGGGCTAACCCCTTCTCCTCCTTCCCCTTGCTCTGGTGCGGGCCTTCGAGCCGCACGGTCACGCGCAGCCAAGTCCTGGTCGCCGCTGGCAGCGTTCTGTCACCGTCCGCCTTCATCGATCTCCTGCAGATGCGAAATTTCCTTCAGTTCCGTCAGCACACGAATATGTTTCTACTTATTCAGTCAGGCACACAACAAAGCACCAACCGAGAAATAGCCCAGTGGCTAGCCCCGATCAGCGCACCCCCTGGATCGCGGGTTCGAATCCCCCCGAGGCGCAAAGCCACCTCTTTTTCGGCCTTTTTCTTTTATGTCTCGAACTCCAGAAAAACAGATCTGAGCCTTTATTTGTAAAATCCATAACAAATTGAAAATTGCTCCAATTTCAATGATTCAAGTTTCTATGGATTCAGAATCTTGTGCTCTTTCTATTAGTCACAAAGTTGCAACATGTTTCTGTAATAAATTTTGCACTAAATAATTAAATACACAAATGGCTATAAAAATTTGAAACTTTGGGAATTCATAACTTGAGTTTTGTTCACCCAAATTGAGCAAACTTGGGCTCTAAAATTTTGTCTTAACAAACTCTACAAATTGGTATTTTATTTGGTCACAATTGAATTAAATTTGAACATGTTTCCTTCTGTTTACTAAAAGGGGCAGAATAAAAATGTTTATGGAAAATTGCATAATAAATTCAATAATGATCCAAAAATTATGTTTAATAGCTCAAAATGTTCATTGAAACATTTTATACATGTTTTCAACCTTTTCAATACAATTTGTTTACTGTTTTTCCTAATTAAAATTGGTGCAATAATTCAATGCTTTAATTAAACCTTTTAAATTGCAAAATTCATAACTTGGGCAATTCAAATCCAATTCCAACATGTAAAATATGTTTTCCATGCAACATTGAATAATATTTCCAAATATAAACTTTGTTTTCTATTTTGAATAAATTAAATTGCTGAAAACAACTATTTCTTAATTAATGCATTTAAAATTGTCAATTTAATAACTTGCCCATCTAAAATCCAAATTCAACAAATAAAATATGTATTCCATCTAAAATATTGTGTTCTTTCCAAATATAAATTTTGTTATCTATTTTTGAACAATTAAAATTGGTGAAAACAACAAATGCTTGTGTAACTCATTTAAGAAGCCAAATTTCATAATTTAATAAATAAAATTCCAAACTTGGTAAACAACATATCAAATTGAAGCTATTGTTGTTTTCTTATTGTTTTCATCATCCATGCATCATTCTAATCAACTTTCACATGATGGTTATTTGTAGATCATTTAATTCAACATTAATTCATGGGCTTTTCCATATGCAATCCAAATTGCATATGGGCCAATTTAAATATGTTTACCATGTCAACTAGTTTATCTTTGATGCATCCTTAAACTTGTCATGCATCCATATCTTGATCATGCTGGATCTTTTGCCGTAGTAGTAATTGTTGCATCCGGTGTTTGTTCTAGTTCGTTGCTTCTTCGCGGATAGGACGTTGAGATGATGTGAGCAACGACAAGTTCTTCGGATGTACCTCTACTTGCTGGATTCCAGGCAAGTATACTCACTTGCTGCCTATGGCTGTCTTTCATCACTTGCTACCGATTCTTTCTGTTGTCCTTATGCTAGCCTTATGATTCGATGCTTGTGTCTCGATCCTATCATATGTTCACCTTGCAGCCATGATATAGCCTTTCTTCCACTTCCTATCAACTGTTGTTTGCTTACCTTGTTGGCCCTCGTGTCGTAGTTGCATGCTTAGTGTTGTTTGCGCTCAAGTCTTGATGTCCGTCTTATCACCTGTTTAGTTTGATAGTTGGGTTTCAACTTAATCAACAACATGTTAATGTTTGGGTAATAATAATTTGATGATAAGGCACCGGCAGGAGGCCCGGCATGGTTTTGAGGCCTGCTAGTGTCGACCTTAATTAGAAAAAGGGTCTTGTCCTCCGATCCATGATGAGCGCACTAACCGCATGTGGGAAGCGAGTATGGGCGCCCCCCCCCCCCCCCGCAACTTTGATTCGATTCACATCTCGTCAAAATCGCCTCATTTAGTTCGGGTTTTCCATTTGCCGCATGCATATGCAGGTGCGAACCCTTGGCGCCAGGGTGGAACTTTTGTAGTCGGCATTTAGGGAGACACGTTCTTAGAGTGCTATGAGGGTCCCCTTTTCTTCGTGGGGCTTGATTAGCCGTGCGCTCACTTGCACGGGGTTCTTTGGGCTTGATGCGAAGAAGAGTTGGGTTGTGTTAAGTGCCTCGCTTGGTGGAAGTGCATTTCCATCTGGCGGGTCATTCTTACGTGTACGGCCAAATTGGTGCATCCCTGCAGGGTTAATCTTCTCGAGAAGCCGTGTTGTCCGCGGTTATGGATGACTTGGTGAAAGTGCTGGCTAACAAGTACTCAGACAACTTACACCTAACGATAATAACTTGACTAGTAATATAGATTACCTCCACCATAAGAATGAATGTCACCTTAATCAACCGTGTGAGTTTCCTTGGGTTGCTTCCTTAGTAGGGGGTAACACTGGATGGGTATTGTTTGGTGAGTAGTTGTAGTTGGTTCTGATTCGCTATCTTATCCCTTTCTTTTAGCCGGATGTTGTAGCGAGTCTCTGTAGTTAGTTAGTGCAGCCCGCTGCCGCTTTGTTGCAATAATCCCCTTCCTTTCCGTTGTACCCAAAGTATTTGTACCTTATGATGATTGGTTACGCTGGTATCTTGTGAGTATGGTTTATCCACTTGCCACTACTTAACCGTACTGACCCACGAATCCCTTTCGTGGCTGCATATTCCACATTGCAGTCAACAGGTTTGAAGTCTGACGACGTTAGCTTGGGAATCCCTCCGGTTTGGCCTGGGCAGGGATTGGACGCCATCGGTTATCTTCAGGACTCTTAGTCCAATTTGTATCTTGTCCGTAGTCGGACACTATATTGTTTCTTCCGCTGTTATTTGGATCTTTGTATTGTATCAGTTGTATCCTTGACTCGTTTGAGTCGTCTTGTATATACCTCCTCTTTTGTTGTTGTGGATTATTCGTGAACTGTTGTAATGTTATCACAAGTGGCAACCTGAAATCGGTTATTATGTGGATTTTTGGCGGAAATGCTGAAATCTGCATAGTGCCCGATCCCGGGGCGTCACATTCCAAAAAAGCATTCATCCAAAAGTTGAACTCAGCAGACCTCTTAAAGAACCGTGATATACCATGTTTTTCTCGTATTACTAAGTTTGAGATTTATTACTCTACACTTCCGCTAAAAGCATTCATCCATTTATTTATTATGAAGTGCTGTAGTTTCATTATTTATAAACCAGTCTACATGCAAAATATATATGTATAATCTAGCAACATGATGAAGAGGTGCACAACACAGATCACGACCCTAGGCCAGATAAATATACACGTTTTACATGTGCGAATATGGTATCGACGACTAAAGTTTGAATACACCATACGACATCTTTGTACTAGCAGCTACTTTTTTCCTTTTCTTTTTCTAAACTATCTTTTGCCCCTATACATGTACTATTCACAAACTCTTTTTTTGTTCCACAACTAATGCTCCTAGAAACCTCTCAGTTGCAGTATTAAGGACATTAGTAAGCGCGGAGCCTTGGGAAGGGCATTGGCACCTTAGGAAGTGTGGAGGCTTGGCAAGGACATTTGCAAGAAAACACTAGAGCGTGTTTGATAGTATGCAGCCAATTCTTGGCTCGCTGCGGGCAGGCCCTGATGGGCATGGCCACACTCATACAGATGTTAGCCGCGTCGTTTCACTAGTTTGGTAGTCTGCATACAAGTTGGCTGCATGAGTTGGTTATTTGGGTGCGCTTTGTTTGGTATCCTGCATTGCTTGCTTTGGGGCTCAGCTGAAACGATCGCGCTATGTTTAGTAGCATGCAAGAGCCCCTCTATGGTTATCTTATTGAAATATGGTGTGGTTACTAGTGTCCTTCGTACATCCTATCAAACTTGAGTTAGAATAACAAGAGTCTCACAATTACCACAACCAGGACGATGATGGCGAAGTCTTTGATCCTTCTACCTCGGACCTCATTTTCCACTTCGGTTACAACTTAATGAGCTAGTATCTCATGATCTAGCACAAGAATGGCGTTGAGGAAGTTGTAGTAGTTCTGTTGTGCCTCCTCCAAAGTTCAAACCCTTCATAGATGTTGTTCAATCAGCCATTCACTTGTGTCTGGCGGCTTCTCCACGAACTATACTCTCTAGGACGCCTCCCTCTATACACGACATACCAGCTCATTTGATACAACACACATTAAACAACATCAAAGCATGCATCACAAGTTGATTCAAACATAAAGCTAAAGCAACATACATGTTCATTAGCAAAACAGGATCACAAGTTCATCCTATCACTATGATGTTAAGCTACCACCACATCAAAAGTGGATGTCATTCTACCACCACCACCAGCAAGTTCACCATCATATATAGAAGGGTTAGTATATACCACCTCATCAAAATATACATGCCATAATATAAGTTTTGAAGCCCTAGCTACCCAAAAAATTACAACATCATCATCATTATCACCGTCGTCATGTTGTTGCTGCCACCCTCAGAAGGCACACTCACTCCTTGTAGTACCTGCCTAGGAAGGTCCTGAGTTAGAGGGACCCATGCTGCTGCGCCATGCCGACAAAGTTAACCCCTTGGGCCTTGTTGTCCACGAGGTGGACGAGAGCTACCATGAGGGACTCCTTCATGAAGCCAACGACATCCATGACAACCGAGTAGAGGTCCAGGTGCATGGTCGTAGGCTTGCTCTCCCTGATGGCTGCGAGCACCTCCTTCACCGCCTCCGTCATGCTGGCAAATTCCTGGATCTCGTCGCCGCCCATGGTTCCTCTCTTCCTCTTGCCACTGTGTACATGCTTCTATGGAGGGCCATCGAGGATGACAATGTCGCACTCCTGCATTTCAGCATCCTTCGGGAGGGGCGTGCCGAGGGGATCGTCTGAGCCCATAGAAAATTTGCCGGTGGAAAGTCATGATCCGTATCCGAACATAGCTCAAAATGGGCTTGTGCAGGAACTCGGCGTCCTTAGGGTGATCCTAAAGTTGGAAGGACATTTTTTTAGCGGTAAGTTAAATTGCTAGATCAAGGTAAGTGGATGAACAAGCATGGAGGGGCTCACCAAGACGTGTCCAACATAGTGCGTGGTCTCGAGGATGATGGTGTCGGTCTCCTCACACCATTGAGCGACGCTCAGGTCCTGGAGCTTACCTACCTTGACCAAGTGCATCCTCCTTTTCTTCAGGTGGTTGTACACCTGAGTTGAAATGACCTCGGCACCATAGTGCTCAAAAAGAGCTTTGGCGCAAGCAGTCAGATGCACCTCTTTGAATCCTTTGTCGGTCCTCATCTCAGTCCCGACGAGCGACGCCATGTGCTTGAGAACAAAGTTGGACATGCGGGGCAGCCATTTCATGGCGCCTTTGACCTGAGCCTTGTTCTTAGAAATCTTTACATTCACCGCGGTAGATATGTCGCTCATAAGGTCCTGAACAACGATGCTCAAGGGCGGCAACGGATCGACCATACCATTCCGAGACATGGGTTGTGAGTCATCGACATAGGAAGGGATCTGCGAGTCTCCAAAACAGTACCAATTCCTGTCTAAAGTCGTCGTCGAACATTTCCTATATCGATGATGCAAGCAAAATGGCATGGATAAATGTAAACTAGAGAAGAGCACAAAATTAACTAAACATAGCCATGAACATAGATCTACGAAGCACAAGCACGAAGAACACAACCATTAACATTTTCGACCAGCAGATCTAAATGATCCTATGTCCAGGATCTGAAAAATCACATGCACATGAACATGCATGGGTTTGATGACTTACATCCATCGGTGGTGTTGGGCCGAGTAGAGGACAACTCGAGATGATGAAGACCTACCTCCATTGAGTCCTCTATTGCGCCCGACGAGAGAAGGATGGAGATCATTTTCCGCTTACCTGCTCGGTGGAGTGAGGAGAGAGCTCGGGTGGAGGGAAATGGCGAGCTTGGTGAGAGCGGTGAGATTAAAGAGCACAAATAGGTGACGGGTTGCAATGGGAGGTGAGCGAATATTCTCCCGTCCCTCTTTTCAATGCAGCACGGGAGATCCCGCCATCTCCATGCTCGCACGAGCTCAACGCAAGAGAATGGAGAATTTGCATCGGGGATGGGCGAACGAGCCTGGCTCCAAGGAAACGGCCGATTCAGCCGTTCCTAGTGGGTCTAGCTCGAGGCTTCTTTAAAGTTTGTGCGGGCGCAAAAATGGGATGCATGCAACCAAACGAGGTCCCGTATGTGCACCGACTCAGCCTGGCCCAAACTCCTGCAGGCTACCAAACATGCCCCAAGTGTTGCGAGCAATGTGATAGATCTATCAATCTCATGCTTACCTAGACTGCCAACTCCTCGCTACGGAGTTGATACTAAGATGCAAACTAAAACGTATCCCCATCCCAACCGGTGAAAATTTCAATGAACCCACACCCCTATGGCCAAGGACAAAAATGCAAAGTTATGCAGCATTTTCCAATCCAAATGAAAACAATCGGTAAATATCCTTTTCCGACGGTTCTTGGTCCAGCTCAACATAACTCATGTCAGTGTTGTTCGCTCTGTTGTCAGTTTTGGACTTAGGGCCCCTTTGACATAAAGGAATAGCATAGGGTTTTTGTAGGATAGAATCCTATGAGAAATTTTCCTTTAGAACTTGTTTGATTCATAGGATTGTATCCTATAGGAAATATTCCCGTAGAAATTTTGTAGTAAAAATCCTATAGGAAACTAACATGAGGTCCAACCTCATAATTTATTTTCTTTACACAATCAAAGAGACCCACTCTTGCCATAGGATTCAAGTTGACATGACATCCCAATCCTATAGGATTCTCATTCCTATATTTTTATTATCCTATGAATCAAATGAGCCCTTATTGGAAATTTTTCACTCGTACAAGTGTATGTGCACACTAAAGTGTACATGGATGGAAGGTTGATGTATTGTTAGTGTATTTTAATCTCTAGCATATATTGATAGTTTCACATTTTCAACATTAAGTTTAATTTTAGAGAAAAAACTTGGAAGTGGGTACCTTTGAAATAGATATGCATTTAAGGTAATTTACGATATATTTGAGTACTGATAATCGATAAAAATAAATAAAATATTAGAACCTATAGGAATATGAATCTTAGAAAATGGGGGATGTTGTTTTGGCTCTCGGGTGCAAATGCACCCGGTATTTAAAATGCATTTTAAACAAGTTTGGAAATGTCAAAATAATTGCAAATAATGTTCACGCATAGATGTTAACATTCTATATATTCACGAAGTTGTTTCACGGAAAAGACCGAATTTTGTATGGTCTATGTAAAAAAAGACAAATTTTGATGCTAAAATAAGCCCTTTCACAAGACTTTTTTTTTGTCTTTTTATGCAAGTCACAAAAAATGTCTTTTCTTGATACAATGACTTTGCAAACACGTGCAATGTGAAGATGTACCAAAAATTTTTGTTGTTGTTTAAAAATTTGGTTTCTAAATAATGAGTGCATATGCATCCGGGTGCAAAAATGGATTTATGATATCAAAGCATACTGTAAATTGCACAATTTTTTAGACTAAGTATAGATCACATATGTGTAGATGTTTAGCTCTGCCTCTCCAGAGCAAGTAATGGAAATTTGACCTGGAAAGTTAGATGGGACGAGAGAATTCGAGGATAAACTAAGAGATGGCACTTCATACAATCTAGAATCATCTAAATAACCATGCCCAATCTTAATAAGCTAGTACGCAAGAAAATCATAAACTCTCGACAAGTTATTTCCTAAAGTCATACACTAGTTATTTAAGGATAAAACGAGAATGGTACATGATCACACTTTAATACCTTAAGGCACATAAAATTCATTTCTGGAGTTGTGTGATAGTATCCCTTAGATTTGTACTGAGTAAAATCCATGGTAACGAGTAATTTCTTACGTGTCATAAGCTAGATAAATAATTTAGTGTGTGACAAAATACCGTTTCAGTCTAGCACTAGAAGTTGGTTATAATGAATGTTATAAATACATGGCAAACATGTACCTTAATATACATGAGCGTGTTAAAAATTGAGTTATACTAGTTATTAGTGAAAAAATAGTACTCAACATAGTATATTTAAAGAAAGATCAATAAAACACAACATATCTGTAAAAATCATTAGTAGTTACATAAAAATAAAAATAAAAGTTTGGTATAAAGTGGTTCTTTCACCTTTGTCTGGCAGGATGCCTCAAATACCACATCTTACAGGATAATAGAATAAAATATTATTAATTGTCAAATTATAGAAAACAATTAATCCAACATACCCAAAAAATAATATTTATATGCCATTGATATTTGAAATCATGGACACTAATGGTCCATTGTAGAAACCTGAGTAATAATATTCCCACAAAAGAGACCTCCTCTCCAACCAACCATCTATCATGCCAGCATCAAAATTTAATACTACATCGAGAATAAAATCTGACACCACCTTATGACTGTTTTAGCAAGTGACACTCTTCAAAACGACAATGAAGCATCGCAATTTTAAATGATATGGCTAGTTCGCTCACATGTTTTCTAAATTCTGAAAGGTTATTCCTGGATTCAAATAGCTTACTAACGGTGTCCAAGGTTACAAACACATTAGTCATGGTTGGTTTGATGATATGACCACATGGGCCTTCATCAAATTGTTTCTCTTATTCTCCATCACAAGAAGTGGAGGAAATTTTGGCATGTCTTCCAGATGATCCATTTCCTCCATATATCCCTCAACCATATGGGAGTTTGATACATGTTAAATGTACCTATGATTTTCTAATTGTATCATACTTGTTTTATATCATTTTTACATATTTACTATGCTTTTATAGCATTTATAGGACTAACCTATTAATATGTTTATTCTATCTATGCATTTTAGAAAAGGTCAAAAAAATAAAAGTGCTCAAAAAAATCTAAAAGAACACAGAAAATCAAACTTGCCGGAAAACTCCTGGAGCTAGAAGGGAGCCTCAAGGGGAGCCCCATAGAGGCCACGAGGGCTCCAGGCAAGTCCAGATGTGGGGTCGCGCCCTCCACCCATGTGGGACCCTCGTATCTCTCCTAATGACGCCCTTACTACTATATATATATATGTGTTTTCACGATGAGAAAACCCTATCCACCGCAGAGGATTTTCCCAAATACGATTTTGAGCTCCATCGCCATCAAAAACCCTATTTTTGGGGGTTAGAAGTTACTGTTTGGGCACCCTGCCGGGACTGGGAGCGAGCCCTAGATCCATCTTCATCGACCGTGCTGCCTCCATGATGGTTTGTGAGTAGTTCGCCCATGGACTACGGGTTCATGCAGTAGCTAGATAGCACACTCTCTCCCATTTTCTTCAGTACAATAATCTCATGAGACGCCTTACATGATTGAGATCCATGTGATGTAATCGGTGTTGTGTTTGTTGGGATCCATTGAATTGTTATATTATGATCATTTTGGCTTGATTCTTAGTATCCATTATGTTTATGAATTATTGTCGCTACAGCTTGTTATGCTTAATGCTTGTCACTAGAGACCGAGTGCCATGATTTCATATCTGAATTCTTTATGTTTGCACGAATATAATTTTTTTTTGCATAATATCTGCAAGTTTTATGCACATGTTAATTGTATGGAACCGGCGACATCAAGGTAAAAAATTGGGGTATAAAACAGAAAGTCTTTAACTTCCGTATGCTTTGCTCGAGTGCTTTCCAAAACGTATCTATACTTTTTTTATTGTTCCATGCTTATTTTATACCATCCCCGAATGTTTCTACTATGTTTATATATATTTTAAGGGAATTTTCTTGGACTAACATATTAACAAGAGCGAGAGGCAGTTTTTGATTTTCTATCGTTTTTGTAATTCAAAAAAATCTCTAGATAAAATGTCCCCAGAAAATCCACAAAAAATGGGCGACAATTTTTCACCCGAAGGAATATGGAGTCCAAAAAAGATCCGCGGGTGGGCCCCACGACACTCAGGCGATGGGAAGGTACGGGTCAGGGCCAACCCATGCCATGCCATCGCCTGGTGGCCTTGGACCCCTTCCGGCATCGCCTCTTTGACCATATATACCCCTTGACCTAAAAACAACGATACTTGAAGGATTTTTCCAGAAACGCGTCCGAGCTCCACCGCCATCCAAAAACCTAATTCGGGGGACATAATTCTCTGTTCTGGCAGTCTACTAGGATAAGGAAGCGCCCGCGGAGCCATCTTTATTGGCCGTTCTACCTCCATGATGCTTCATGAGTAGTTCCCCCATGGACTACGGTTTCGTAGCTATAGCTAGATGGTCGATACGTCCATTTTGCATCACTATTTTATATCTTTATTTTTTTTTTGTTATTCATCGATATATTTCATGTTATGATACATTAATTATGTTATTTCATCTTATTTTGCATGGTTAATAATTATGGGAGAAGAAACACCGAAACCATAAATCTGATGGAAAAAGTACTGTTCAGACACCCTATTTCAGAACATCAGAAGAAGAGGGGGAACACCGGAGGAGTCTTAGAAGTCCCGAGGAGGAAGCTAGCCATAAGGGAACCCGTAGGGGGGGTCACCTAGGGCCCACACCACCAGGCGACATGCCCCCCTCTGGCCGCTCCTGGGGGTGGTCTGGCCCCCTGGCCCACTTCTAGGCGCCCCTTTCGCGTATTTGACCCCCAGGGAACCCTAAGCCCTAATACATCGTCGAAGGATTATTCTGCCGCCGCCTGGGGGCGGAAAACACCAGAGAGATAAAAGCTCTCGGGCAGGGATAAATCTGTCGGGGAAATTCCTCCCCAGAGAGGGGAAATCGTCTCCATCGTCACCGTCATCACTCCGGGCTTCAGCGAGATCATCATCATCATCATCCTGATTACCAGCACCCTCACCGTCACCATCCACCTTCATCCCGCTATAACAATTAGGGGTCCTTATCGTTGTTTACCACTAGATATCTCTCCCGGTGTGGATTACTTGTTAGTAGTAGATGCTTGTGATATTTATCGGTGATTGCACTTTATGACCAGATTGTTATTATCCATTATATCACATCTGATTATGATCCACATGATGTCTCATGAGTAGTTCGCTTAGTTCTTGAGGTCATGGGAGAAGTCATGATGTTAGTAGTGAAGTTATGTTGAAGTAATGTCTCTCGATTCGGTATTTAAGTTGTGGTGATATTCTTCTAGTGGTGTCATGTGAACGTCGACCACATGACACTTCACCTATATGGGCCTAGGAGGATGCATTGTGTGTTTGTCTACTAATTGTGGAGTTGTCGGAGTGACATAAACCTAAACCCCCGTTAGGAAACCTATGCACGAGGGAGTGTAGAATCCCGGAGTTTTAAGGCTGTGGTTAGATTTATCTTAATTACTTGTATTTGAGAATGCTTATGAGGGGTATAATGAGAAGTATGTATTAGTCATATTTGGGTGGTGCATTATCATAGGTTCACCCACACAACACTTAACGAACCAAAAAAATATTAATCAACTGTATGAAGCGAAAGCACTTGACGAAATTCCCATGTGTCCTCGAGAACGTTTGGTAATCATAAGTAGAACAAACGGCTTGTCCTTTGCTCTCAAAAGGATTGGGCCACTCATTGAAATTATATTTACTGTCTTTTATTTACTCGCACTTTATTTATCTGCTATATCAAAAACCACCAAAACCCCGTTTGCTAGTGTTTACGGTGAAATCTCTATCCAACATGCTTGTCAACACCTTCTGCTCCTCGTTGGGTTCAACACTCTTATTTACCGAAAGTACTACGATATACCCCCTATACTTGTGGGTCATAAATACTATTTTCTGGCGCCGTTACCGGGGAGCAAAGTGCTATTAGTAAGTGGAATTGGTAAGAGAAACTTTTACTGTGAGTGTTGTTTTTACTTCTGTCTGCTGTTTTATTTCATTATGGAGAATACTTTTGATTCTCTATTTAGGGGCACTACTACTATCACTGCTAGGATACTAGGTGACCCGTTATCTGCTGAATCAGATACTTATAAAATACCTATGAAAATGTTGGACGTGTTATGGATAACTGCTATTATGGAGATGGAACTGTCCATCCCGGTGATCATTTGCTCTTTATACATGAATTATGCGAGTTATTCAGGTGTGCAGGTATTACTATGGATCAAGTTAAAAGGAAATTATTCTCTTTATCGCTGAAAGGAAGAGCCGTTTAATAGTTCAAATTACTGAAGAATGGTGAATCTATTGGATGGGTGGAAATTGTTCCTCTCTTTTATTCTAAATTCTATCCTCCTAGTGAGATTCATAAAGACCGGGATCAAATATATAATTTCTGGCCTCATGACGGAGAGAGTATTGCCCAAGCTTGGGGGGGGGGATGAAGTTATTAATGCTCAAATGTCACGTTCATGAGCCCCCGAGTAACATTGTTACAATAATTTTTATGCAAGGCTTTCTCTTCATGATAATGATTTATTGGATGCTTCTTGTTTTGGATCATTCACACGTATGAAGGAAGAAGAAAAATGGGATATTCTTGACCGTATTCAAGAGAACATTGAAGGATGGGAGAACAACAAAGGTAGAAAGTCACGTACAAATTATTATTATGAATGCATTAAATATTTTATGGGAACCGATGATTTCTATAATATTAGTGTTGTTTGTGGTCTTGATTCTCAAATATTTGCAAACTGTCCTAAAGATTTTGCCTCCTATCTTGATATTACTAAGAAGGATTATCACAAATATCATGCACCTTATAAATATATTGTTCCTGCTAGTAATATAGAAGTGCATGCTGTTAATCCTGTTGTTCCCGAGCCTTATATTGAAAAAGTGTGTTACCCTGCTAAGATGAAAGAATACTCTATTGTAGCTAGTGTGGTTAATAAGAGCATTAAGAAATCTATTGAACCTGATGAACACATAACTGTTGAACCTGCTGTAGCAATAGTAAAAGATCTTGTTTGTGGAAATGTAGAGGGTGAACACATTGTCTTCTGTGAGGATGCTTCTAATATTGTTTCCCATCCTCATAGACCTAAGAAAACTAGTGTTCCTGTGCTTTCTGTTAAGATTGGTGATCATTGCTATTATGGTTTATGTGACATTGGTGCAAGTTCTAGTGTAATTCCTTATGAGCTTTATAAATAAATTATGCATGAAATAGGTTCTTTTGAGCTTGAGGATATTGATGTGGTTATCCATCTTGCTAATAGAGAAACTGCCTTTCCGATTGGTATTGTTAGGGATGTGGAAGTTTTATGTGGTAAAACTAAATATCCCACTAATTTTCTAGTACTTGGTAAGGCTGCTAGTAAAACCTATCCTATTATTTTTGGTAGACCTTTCTTGAACACTTGTGGTGCTATTATAGATTGTAACATAGAAAAGATATTGACTAAATTTGATAGAAAAACTTATGAGTTCAATTTCTCCAAATTTGCTAGAGAACCTTATGAATCTAAATTGCCTGATGATAATTTTAAAGTTGAACAACTTGCTTCTATTGCTCTTGCTCCTAACAATGCTTCACATCAATATATGGAGGACCATGAAAGTGAGGTCTTTATGGAAGAGAGAAATGAGATTGACGATATTCTTCTTCGTCAATCGGTGATACTGAAACATAATTTACCTGTAGAAGATTTGGGTACCACATTGCCACCCAAGAAGGATCCTATCTTTGGTTTAAAACCTTTGCCTGATGATCTTAAATATGCTTGTATTGATTATAATAAAATATATCCTGTTATTATTAGTGCTAAACTTTCAAGTGAAGAAGAGGGAAAATTATTGGGAATATTGAAGAAACACCGTGGAGATATCAGATATACTCTTGATGATTTGAAGGGTATTTCTCCCACTATATGTCAGCATGCTATCAATATTGAACCTGATGCAAAGCCAGTTATTGAACATCAACACCGTTTAATTCCTAAGATGAAGGTATTAAAACTCCTTGATGCTGGTATTATTTTTCCTATTGTTGATAGTAGATGGGTAAGCCCTGTGCATTGTGTCCCTAAGAAAGGTGGAATGACTGTTCTGCCTAATGAAAACAATGAGCTTATCCCACAAAGAGTAGTATTTGGTTATAGAATGTGCATCGATTTTAGACAGGTTAATAAAGTTACTAAGAAAGATCATTATCCTTTGCCTTTTATTGATCAAATGCTAGAGAGGATGTCTAGGATAACTCATTTTTGCTTTCTTGATGGTTATTCTGGGTTTTCTCAAATTGCTGTTAGGGAAAAAGATCAAGATAAAACAACCTTTACTTTTCCTTTATGGAGCTTACTCTTATAGATGTATGCCTTTTGGTTTATGCAATGCTCCTGCTACGTTTCAAAGATGCATGTCTGCTATTTTTCATGGCTTTTGTGAAGAAATTGTGGAAGTAGTCATGGACGATTTTTCCGTCTATGGAACTTCTTTTGATAATTGCTTGCACAACCTTGATAAATTTTGCAGAGATGTGAGGAAACTAATTTTGTTCTCAATTGGGAGAAATGCCACTTTATGGTTAATGAAGGAATTGTTCTTGGACATAAAATTTCTGAAAGATGTATTGAAGTTAACAGAGCTAAAGTGGAAGCAATAGAGAAAATTCCCTGCCCTAGGGATGTTCAAGGTATTCGTAGTGTTCTTGGTCATGCTGGTTTTTATAGGAGGTTTATTAAATATTTCTCTAAAATATCAAAGCCTCTTACTAATCTTCTTCAAAAAGACATACCTTTAGTTTTTGATAATGATTGTAAGGAATATTTTGAAACTTTAAAGAAGGCTTTAACTACTGCTCCTATTGTTCAACCACCCGATTGGAATTTACCTTTTGAAATTATGTGTGATGCTAGTGATTTTTTTGTAGGTGTTGTTCTTGGAAAACGAGTAGATAAGAAATTGAATGTTATTCATTATGCTAGTAAGACTCTTGATGTTGCTCAAAATAATTATGCTACTACTGAAAAAGAGTTCTTAGCTGTAGTTTTTGCATGTGATAAGTTTAGACCTTATATTATTGATTCAAAGGTTACTATTCATACTGATCATGCTGCTATTAGATACCTTATGGAAAAGAAAGATGCTAAGCCTAGGCTTATTAGATAGGTGTTGCTTTTACAAGAGTTTGATTTGCATATCGTGGATAGGAAGGGTGCCAAAAATCCTTTTGCTGATAACTTGTCTAGATTGGAAAACATTGCTTTTGATTCTATTCCTATTAATGATAGTTTTCCAAATGAACAACTAGCTGCAATAAAAGTAAAATCCTAGGATAGTCCATGGTATGATGATTATGCTAACTTTATTGTTTTCAAGTATTTGCCTCCAACATTTACAGCTCAACAAAGAAGAAAAATCTTCTATGATTGAGGAATTAGTTGTCGGGATGACGCACACTTATATAAAGGAGTAGATGCTATTTTGAGAAGATGTGTTCCAGATCATGAACAACGAGAAAGTGCCATGGTAGTGCTTATGGAGGATATCACGCTGGAGATAGAACCGCACAAAAGGTTCTACAATCAGGTTTCTATTGGCCTACTCTCTTTAAATATGCACGTAAATTTATTTTTTCTTGTGATGAATGTCAAAGAGTTGGTAATATTTCTAGACGTATGAAATTCCTATGAGTTATTCTCTTCATACTGAACCTTTTGATTGTTGGGGATTTGAATTTTTGGGTCATTTTCCTCCTTCGAATGGTTATACTCATATTCTTGTTGATGTTGATTATTTTACTAAATGGGTAGAAGCTATACCTACTAAAAGTGCTGATGGTGAAACCTCGTCAAAAAATGCTTAAAGATGTTATTTTCCCTAGGTTTGGTGTGCCTAGATATCTTATGACTGATGGAGGTTCTCACTTTATTCATGGTGGTTTTATAAAAACCCTTGCTAAATATGATGTTAATCATAGAATTTCCTAAGCTTATCATCCTCAAACCAGTGGGCATGTAGAATTATCAAATAGATAAATTAAATCTATCTTGCAAAAGACTATTAATAAATCTAGGAAGAATTGGTCTGATAAGTTGAATGATGCTTTATGGGCTTATAGAATTGCTTATAAACATCCTATGGGCATGTCTCCTTATAAAATGGTTTATGGAAAAGCTTTCCACTTGCCTTTAGAATTAGAACACAAAGCTTATTGGGCAGTGAAAGAACTTAATAGAGATTTTAAACTTGCGAGTAAGAAAACAATGCTTGATTTGAATCATCTAGATGAATGGAGATGTGAAGTGTATGAAAATGCTAAACTCTTTAAAGAGAAAGTTAAACAATGGCATGATAGAAGAATCCTTAAAAGAGAGTTTCATGTTGGTGAGAAAGTTCTATTGTATCGGTCTCATCTCAAATTTTTTCCGAAAAATTACTCTCCAGATGGGAAGGACCTTATATTATTGAAGAAGTGTATCGTTCGGGTGCAATCAAAATTGCTTCCGTGAAAGATAACACTACACAAGTGGTAAATGGGCAAAGACTCAAACATTATATTTCTGGGGATTCTTATGATGAAGATGTTGATGTTATTCAAGTAATGACTCTCGAGAAGTTCATTAGAGAGAAGATTTCGAATAGGTAACGGTTCTGTTATGAAAAAGTTCGCAAAATACCCTTTGAGTTATAAATTACTTATTTTTGGAAAATATGGAAAATATAGATCCGAAGAGGAGTTGGAGACGGTGTCTGAGGGCACCATACCATGCCTGGGCATGGGCCCACCCTTGGCCGCGCCTGGCTATGGTGTGGGCACCCCAGAGACCTGATACGTCATTAACGTATCCCTAATTTCTGATGCTCCATGATCATATTGTGCCAATTGCTACATTTTTTCTCCCTTATTTATAACATTTTTATATGTTTTCCGGGACTAACCTATTAACAAGATGCCCAGTGCCAGTTTCCTATTTTCTGTTGTTTTTGGTTTTAGAAAAGTTGTTCTGGAAACATTCTCGGAATTGGACCCCATAAATCCCGAAGTGCCTATTTTCCCCGGAAGCATCCATAACACCGAAGAGGAGTCGAAGACGGGCAACATGGGGCCACACCATAGGGTGGCGCGGGTCCCCCTGGCCGCCCCAACTATGGGTGTGGGGCCCCCTGGCCTCCACCGTCTTTGCCCTTTCTCTTATTTATTCCCCCCAGATGGAAAACCCTAAGCACCTGATAAAAAATCACGAAAAAGTTCCGCAGCAGCCGTCGTCGTCAACCCTAGATCAGGAGGGTTCTGGAGCTGTTTTCCGGCACCCTGCCGGAGAGGAAATCATCACCGGAGGCTTCTACATCACCATGCGTACCTCCGGAGTGATGCGTGAGTAGTTCATCCCTGGACTACGGGTCCATAGCAGTAGCTAGATGGTTGTCTCCTCCTCATATGCCTCCATGTTTAGATCTCGTGAGCTTCCTATCATGATCGAGATTGATCTTATGTAATTCTATATGATGTGTTTGCTGGGATCCGATGAATATTGAACTTATGCCAAGTTTATTATAGTCTTTATTGCATATGTTATTTGTGATCTTGCATGCTTTCCGTTGCTAGTGGTTGCTATGGCCAAGTAGTTGCTAGTGAATCCAAGAGGGAGTATTTATGCTATATAGTGGGTTCATGTCTTCTTTTCGCCTGTGCTCGAGTGACAGAAACGTGACGGGGGAGGATGTGATGTTGCCACTAGGGTGCGATGAGAGTGCCCGCATGTATAATCATTGCTTACATTACACACATTGTTTATTGCGATTATTTGTTGCTTGCAACTTAATACCTAAGGGGGTTCGGATGATAACCTGAGGGTGGATTATTAGTCATAGATGCAAATGGATTTCGGTCTATGTATTTTGTTGTAATTCCCGCACTAAATATCATAGTAGTCATCATGTTATAATGTGCACTATGGTGCAACCTCTATTTGTCAATTGCCCAGCTGTAATTTGTTCACCCAACATGTTATTTTTATGGAGAGATACCACTAGTGAACCTATGAACCCCAGTCCATTTTCCACACTGTTAAACAAACCACAACAATTTCCTGCTCTCTTTACTTTCTGCAAGCATACAATGTTTTCCACACAATACGTCTAATCTTTGTTTCAGCAAGACCGGTGAGATTGACAACCTCACTATACCGTTGGGGCAAAGTATTTTGGTTGTGTTGTGTGCAGGTTCCACGTTGTTGCTGACGCCGGTGAAGCGCCAACACCACCGTTAGTGGCATCAACCTGCCGAAGGTCCTCTTTCTCCTACCGGATTGATAACCCTGGTTCTTAACTAAGGGGAAAACTCCTACCGTTGTGCTCATCACACCCTCCTCTTGGGGTTCCCAACAACACATAGCAAGGATTTTTCTGGTGCCGTTGCCGGGGAGAAGGAAGTCTTCTGGCATTGGGAGTCTCTCACTCTAAACCTCTTTATTTTGTATATTTTCTCGTTTTTATTTTTGTCTTGTTTTTATTCTCTATATTAAAAACACAAAAAAATTAGTTTACTTTATAGCTGTTATTTTTTTGCTTGCTATTATTCTGCTAAAATGAGTTCCTCTCAGAATACTAAGTTGTGTGACTTCACTAGCACAAACAACAATGATTTTATTTGCACACCTATTTCTCCACCTGCTCCTACTGCTACTTTCTATGAGATTAAACCTGCTTTATTAAATCTTGTGATGAAAGAGAAATTTTCTGGTATTAGTACTGATTATGCTGTTGCCCACCTTAATAATTTTGTTGAACTATGTGAGATGCAAAAATATAAAGATGTGGATGGAGATATTATTAAACTGGAATTATTTCCTTTCTCTTTGATAGGAAGATCTAAAGAATGGTTGCTATCTTTGCCTAGAAATAGTATTGATTCATGGACTAAGTGTAAAGATGCTTTCATTGGAAAATATTATCCTTTTGCTAAGATTATATCCCTGAGAAGTGACATGATGAATTCTAAACAATTTGATAATGAACATGTTGCTAAAGCTTGGGAAAGAATGAAAACTATGGTGAAGAATTGTCCCACTCATGGACTGACTACTTGGATGATTATACAAACTTTTTATGCAGGGCTGAATTTCTCCTCAAGGAACCTATTGGATTCAGCCGCTGGAGGTACCTTTATGTCCATCACTTTGGAAAATGCAACAAAGCTTCTTGATGACATGATGATAAATTAGTCAGAGTGGCACACTGAGAGAGTTCCACAAGGTAAGAAGGTAAATTCTGTTGAGGAAACCTCCTCTTTGAGTGAAAGGCTTGATGCTATTATGTCTATGCTTGTTAATGGTAAAGCTCAAGTTGATCCAAATAATGTTCCTTTAGCCTCTTTGGTTGCACAAGAAGAGCATGTTGATGTAAAATTTATTAGAAATAATAATTTTAACAACAATGCTTATAGAAATAATTCTGGTGGAAACAATTATTATCCTTATCCTCCTAATAGTGGTAGTGGTTATTCTTATGGTAGATCTGTAATGCCTAGTGAAGAAAGGATTGTAGAAGTTAAAAAATCAACTAAGAACTTTACGCAAATCCAATATGAACAAAGTAAGTTGTTTACTAAAACTATGGAAGAACAATTTGCTATGCTGAGAACTATTAGCCAACAAATTGGGAACTTAAATAGAGAAATCTCTGGTTTGCAAAGTAAAATTTCAAATGCTGAGGTTAGTATTTCGGCCCTGTCAGAGGCACAATTTTCTTTGATCAATAAAATGGCTGATAAAAACTGAAATCATTGAAGATAATCCTTTTGCTGCAACCAATGCCATCCAAGTTCAAATTGATAATAATGTTAGGTTGATGGCTGAATTACGTGCTAGGTGGGAAAGAGAAGATGAATTGGCTAGAAAGAATAATATTGCTAGAGTTTGTACTATCACAACCACTAGTAAAACTGAAGCTCCAAGTGCTAGTAAACCTCCTACTATCAATGGTAAAGTAGTTGGTGTTAACAAAGTCCCTACTCCTTTGGTGAAACGTGCTAAATTGCCTCAAATTGCTGAAACTGCTTCTAATAAAAGTGCTGAAAATTTTAGAGATGTAGGAGAAAATGGTCATATTACTTTTAATGATAATAATTTTGATTTTGATGATTGCAATATCTCTGAAGTTATTATGTTCCTACAAAAGCTATATAGAAGTCCCAATGCTAGTGCCATGAATATGGCCTTTACTAAACATATTACCAATGCTCTCATGAAAGTTAGGGACCAAAAGTTGAAACTTGAAACATCTATCCCTAGGAAATTAGATGATGGTTGGGAGCCTATCATTAAGATAAAAGTAAACGATTTTGATTGCAATGCTTTTCGAGATCTTGGTGCTAGTATCTCTGTTATGCCTCAAAAGCTTTATGATATTCTTGATCTACCACCGTTGGAACACTTTTATTTGGATGTTCATCTTGCTGATAATGCTAAGAAGAAACCTCTTGGTAGAATTGATGATGTTATTATTATGGTTAACAATAACCTTGTAGCTTTTTATTTTGTTTTTATGAAAATTTAATGCAATGCTTCTTGACCTATTGTTTTGGGAAGACCTTTTCTTAGAACTGTTGGTGATGTTATTGGTATGAAAGAGGGGAGTATTAAATATCAATCCCCCTCAAGAAAGGTATGGAACACTTTCCTAGAAATAGGATGAAGCTAACTTTTGACTCTATTATTATAGCAAGTTATGATGTTGATGCTTCTTCACTTGAAAATACTCGATTTGATCTTTAAGGCCTAGCTGAAAGGCGTTAAAGAAAAGCGCTACCGGGAGACAACCCGTTTTGTTTCTCTGTTTTCATTCTGTTTTCCTTTGTTTTTCTTTTGTGTGCTTTGCACCTCGGTGTTTTCTATTTACTTAGAAACCCCTATGTATATTTTCTTTTGTGTTTTTTTTTTGAGCCAAGTAAAGCCTCTAGTGGAAAGTTGACACTATATTTCGGATTTCTGTGCAGGAAACAGATTTCTGCTGTCCACTGTTAATTACGTATAAAATCACATAAAATTCGAAATGACCTGATATTTTTTGTGATTAATCCTGGGCTATATATGAAACTCTTCTTAGTTAACCACTTTTTGATTTGACCAATAGAAAAGTCTCGAAAAAATCGATCTCTGCCTGCTGTTCTATTTTGATAGATTTCTGCCAATTATTGCATTTGCATCTTAATCTCTTTCTTTTGTTGTTCTTTTGAGAAAAAGAGTTCTAAAAGTAGTTGTGGCAGTAGCTAGTGTGTTTTTTAGTGCTAGTCTTGTGTTCAAACTGAACCATGTGAGTTTATTATTTTGATTGCACTAACGTTGCTAACGAAGATTGTGAGAATTTTGGTGTGAAGGAAGTTTTCAAGGGTCAAGAGAAGAGGATGATATGATGTGATTAAGAAGAGTGAAAAGACTAAGTTTGGGGAAGCCCCGGTGGTACATCCCATAAAATTCTAAGAAGACTCAAGCGTCTAAGCTTGGGGATGCCCAAGGCATCCCCTTCTTCATCAACAAATTATCAGGTCACTTCTAGTGAAACTATATGTTTATTCGGTCACACCTTATGTGCTTTACTTGGAGCGTCTTTTATTTTTTGTTTTCAGTTTTTTTTTATTTTCATAATAATCTTGGTTGTAACCCAGCATTCTTTTAATGGAGAGTGACACGCTCCGCTCTTTCATGAGAATACGTTGTATTCTTAGTCTCTGTCTGGCTGCTGCATTTAATTAGCTCCTGTTTTGCATGCATCTCTTATAAGAGCTGATAGTTTTAGTAGTATTATTTGAGTACTCTCAAGTTTTCTTGATGTATCTTAAAGAGTATTTTTGTTAAAACATATTTTGTATGGTGCTTTTTGGGAAAAGAAAACTGTTGTTTGATGAAGAATTTATAACAGTACTAGTTGAAACTTGTATAGACTGTGGCTAGAACTTTTTCATGCCATACTAAATGTTATGTTAGTTTTAAAGCCTTGTGGTTATTGAGTAGCATGAATAGCCTTAAATAGCTGAGAGCGTTTAATATGTCTTGAAAGATTCATGAGTTGTTCTTGTCATACTAAAGCATCAATATATGGTATTCTCTTCCGAATGTTTTATTTGGTTGACATGGCGCATGCTCAAACCATGTTTATGACTACAAACCAGTCACGAATAGCCTCCATGACCACTTAGTTTTTGAACTTTTGATACCTCTTATGCTTTAATTAATGATGCTTATGTCGCTATGCATGATTATGGCTCTTATGCTCTCTTGATTTGTCGCTCCAAGTCTGTTGCTAGCCTCCACCTGTACTGAGTATGGAATTCTACTCGTGCATAGAACCTGCTTAAACCAAAGTTTTCCCATTGTGTACACCATACCTACCTACATGTGGTATGTGACTGCCACTCCAAGTAAATTTCTCATGTGTTACCTTTAAAACCTTCAAAATTACTCCTCCTTTGTGTTCTTGTTTTTGCTCATGAGGACGTCAATAGAAAATCTTTATCTCACTTGTTGATTGGATTTCACACCCTGGACTAGTGGCTTAATCCGCTTATCCAAATGATAGAAGAGCTGGCAGCGGGGTGCCCAGCCCCAAATTAATACAAACAAATTCTCTTCACTATTTTTGCACCTGATTTATCAGTCAAAGCATAATTGTGTAAACAAAACAGAAAGAGCGATGAACTTATACACCAGTTGCGTCCTTCACCATGGGAGCGGCTCTTGTGAATCCAGCTGGCTTGTGACATACTGTATTTTCTGTTTACCTTTCGTTGACATTATCATACACCTCTCCTAAAAAATAGACATTCCTCCACGGTGTCAAAATTTTAATACCTCTATTTAATAAAATAAAAGCTCTAGCACATGAGTGATCCCTGCTTCCCTCTGCGAAGGGGCTTTCTTTTACTTTTATGTTGATTCTCCATCTTCTAACTTTATGCACAATTGAGAGAGCATTTTTGCCATTCTGAGTTCTATGTGCATTTGTCCCATAAACATAAATAATTACTTCATGATGTGATATTATTTGTTCTTAAATTATTTGTTCTAGTCTTCCTCATGAACTTTGAAAGTGTCCTGACATTTATGTTTTGTCCCACTCTTAAGGACTAGCGAAATACCACTTTGCCATGCTTTCTCTATACCTGAAACACACATTTATCTTTCTTTGCATTATTATCCATGATCCTTTATTTAAGATACTCTTCATGGTGCAAAGTAATTGGTATGCTTTATTATTAAAGTTCTATTATCATGTTTGAGTTTGAGTTTTATTATCTCAGCGTACATATGGTTTTACATTTTAATGATCAAGATTATGATAGTAGCATGTCACCTCAGAAATTATTGTTTTATTTTTGAAACATTTTCTACTGCAGGGGAGTCCCCCACAGCCCTTTATTACCAACCAAAAAGTGTTACAGTTATGTAGAAATATACAGGATAGGGAAATAGACTAAGGCAGTCTATCCCCAGCTAACTAAGTTAGGGACTTAATCCATAATGATAAGTCTGCAGCCACAGAAGCACTCAACCTATGCTTAAGCATAAGGAGATCTAACAAGAAGCCAACTTTCCATCCCATAAAGGAATGCCTTTCCGATTTGAATATGACTCCATTCCTTTGCTTCCAGATGTTCCAACAGGCAAGGATCACTATCTCAGTGAAGCAAGGTCCTTTAAAAGCCTTTTTTGCAATGGAAAGATTATGCAAGACCGTGTTATCACTCCAGCTGATTTGCAAGTAGTTCCAAATGCGTGAGCTAAATCCACATTGAAAGAACAAATGAATCCAGTCCTCATGACAACGTTTACAGCAAAGAACACAGTGATTAGTGCCTTCAATCTTCCAGTTCCTTCTCTTGATCATGTCCTTGGTATTAATTCTATCTTTTAGAATCAGCCAAGCAAAAAATTTATGTTTTGACATGCATTTGGATTTCCAGATCCATTTTGCAGGCCCATCATCAGGCAGTTGAGCAAACTGCAGTTGATAAAATTTACTTGAAGTATAAACCCCTTTATTGAAATTGCATGTCCAAACATCATCACTGGCATTCACATGAACATTATCCAGTAGGACTTGCAGGTCAGTAAACTCAAGGAATGCTTCATTTGAAAGTGGCAAATGGAAAGCATCCGAAAGGTCTGTCATCAGTTTCAAATCTCTTACTGAGGACAAAGGGTCCTTAGCAAAGGAGAACAATCTTGGGAATTTTATTGACAAAGGTTGTCCTATCCAAGAATCTTTCCAGAAAAGCCCAGTAAATCCATTCCCCACTATGCAAGAAGATAATGAGCACCAAGTATCAGCTAATTGCATAACACCTCTCCACCATAATGAGCCACAGGAGGTCACAGCATGTGGAACTGACTGAAAATAATAAGCATTCTTGACTAAATGGACCCAAGGAATATCCATAGAGTTATAGAATTTTGCCAAGAATTTCAGTAGTAAAGCTCTAATTTGAATCTGAAGATTAATGATCCCTAATCCTCCTTTGCTTTTGGGCTTGCAGACCATATCCCAAGCAGCCAAAGAATCACTCTTTGTTTATTTTTGTCCTTCCTCCATAAACACCTCCTCCTTGCTTTTTCAATTATGTCAATGACACCCTTAGGTATTACTAATGTGCACATGTAATAAGTGGGCAAAGAGGACAGAACCGAATTCACAAGAACCAAGCTATCCCCATAAGAGAGAAACGAGACTGTAGCATAAAGTCTCCTCTCAACTCTGTCAATGAGTGGTGCAAAATCTCTGATAGATGGCTTAGTGGTTCCCATGGGCAAGCCTAAATATGTGAAGGGCATAGAAGCCACAGTACAATCCAGAACAGAAGCCAAATCAACAGTTTCCTGCTGTGATAGATTGATTGGTATCATAGAAGACTTGTTATAATGCACCTTTAACCCAGTGATTTCAGCATAAAGGTTGAGCAAATTTTAAATACCAACAATTGAGCAGAATCAGCAGGTAAGATGACCAGTGTGTCATCAGCATATTGAACAATAGGAAAATCTCCACCAATGGGAATTGGTAAACGGAGACGTCCCTCCCTTAGAGCCAAATTAACAATACTCTGCAACAGATCCCCACCCAACACATAAAGAATTGGTGACAACGGATCACCCTGCCTGACTCCTCTTTTGCAGACAAAAGGTTTGCCAGGGACTCCATTTAACAGGACCGACGATGATCCAGAGGATAGAATTTCCTTGACCCAATTTATCACTACGGAAGGAAACCCTTTATATCTCAAAATTTGGAGAATAGCACCGTCCTCAATAGTATCAAAAGCTTTCTCAAAGTCAATCTTGAAAACCACCACTTTCTGTTTAGATTGTTTACACTGAAAAATGTATTCAAAACACCATGCCAGACAATCTTGAATAGTTCTGGACTTGATGAACCCATATTGATTAGCATGGATGCATCTAGAAATTTTATCTTGGAAACGATTAGCCAGGATCTTAGTGATGAATTTCAGACAAGTGTTGGTCAGAGAAATAGGCCTAAAATCATTCATTGTCTCAGAAGAATGTGTGTTTGGAATTAAAGTAATGAAAGAACCATTAATACTTTCCAAAGAAATCTTTGCACTATGAAATTAATTGCAGAGTTTGATAAAATCCTCTTTTAGTATACTCCAGCAGTGTTTAATAAAGAGGCCTGTGAAACCATCTGGACCAGGTGCACGAGCAGGTTTGAGGTGTTTTACAACTCCCTCAATTTCCTCAACAGTAAAAGGATCAGCAATGACCTCTAATCCCTCAACCACAGGCAAGAATTGAGACAGATCAGTAGCAATGATAGGTGGGCAGGAGACACCCATTCTGTTTTTGAAATAGGACCAGAAAGTAGCAGCTTTGTCCTGATGATCCACCAACAAGTTCCCGGAAGCATCTGAGATGGATGGAATAGTATTGCTTCTAAACCTCTCGGTAGCTCTGGCATGAAAATATTTAGTGTTTTCACCAGACAGCTTAGCCCATCTAATAGTACATCTTTGCTTCCAGTAATCAAACTGCATAACAAGCAAGTTTTTGATGTGCTTTTTAACAATAAGTCTGAAATTAAACTTAGGAACACTCAGATTTGTCACATCTTCCAACTGATCCAGAAATAAAATCACTTTACTACCCATTTCAATAAGAATTTTCAACTGAGAGAGATTCCTTCCCCAATCCTTAAGAGCATATCTAAGATTCTTTAATTTAGCAGTGATTCTGGAAGTAATTGATTTGTCCATAACTGGAGTGTTCCAAATCTTTGTCACTAGGTCAAGAAAGCCATGTTGGTTAACCCAGTGGTTTTCAAAACGAAAGATCTTTGCCTTCGGGATGTTTGTTCCAATTTTAACAGTGCATGGCAGGTGGTCAGAAGTGATTTTGGACATGGGTAAAACCAAAGTATTGGGAAAATCCAATGTCCATTGACAGGATGTAAAAAAACAATCCAATTGGACCAATAGAGGATCATTTTGCATATTAGACCAAGTGAAATTCCTACCTTTAACAGGCAACTCCAATAAACCCAGATGATTAATGACATCATTAAAGATAAACATATCATTAAGATCATCCCCTGGTTTATTTCTATTATCCAGTGATCTAATAAAGTTAAAATCACCAAGAATCATCCAGTTCTGACGGATAGGGATGGAGAGATTATATAGCCAGTTAACAAAATCATCTCTTTCCACCCCCATGCAAGGACCATAAACATTCACTAAGACCCAAGAAACTGAGTTATGAATTGAAGTGAATTTAATGTGAATGGCAGAACAGTGAACTTCCAGTGATTTTCCATTGAAAATGGAACCATTCCGTAGCACAATTAAACCTCCAGAAGTTCCAACAGAGGGAGAGAAAACAAATTGATCGAACCTTTTAGGACAGAATGACCTAATAAAAGAGTGATCAAAATCTTGGCATTTAGTTTCCTGGAGGCAAATAACAGAAGCCTGGCTTTCCTCAATTTTATTATAGACTGCTTCTCTTTTAGATTTATCATTTAGGCCTTTCACATTCCAATAAAAAACAATCCAGTCCAAATTCATATAGGTCGTATTATCCATGGAAGATAGAAAAAGTAATAAAACCTGTTGGCAATCATAAATGACCAACATAGAAGATAACCAAAAGATAATAACCACGTCCAGATGGCAGTACATATAGCATCCATCATAACAAAATGAAGCATAAATGACCAACATAAACTCCAGGGACCAAGAAGGCCCACAAAAGAAGACAAAGGCCCACTAATCATCAGAACTGGAAGTGCTGGTGGGCTTCTTTGGAGCAGCTTCAAGCTTCTCCACTGTTAAATCTGAGTCTTCTATGTGCAGCATTTTCCCCGCCTTCCTCAAAACAGCAATAGGAGTGAACGGAGGCACTCCCTCTGAAGAAGTCTAAGGACGAGAAGACTTCGCTTTCTTCCTTGGTTCTGGCTTGTCAGAAGCAGGCAAAACCCGGAAGCCAGCATTCTTAGCAAGGCTCCTCGTCACCCGACGCTCCTCAAGGACTAGCGGAGTAGCAACCTTCCTAGCTCTTTTCTTTGAAGTAGCAGGCTCAGGAGTAGCAGGCCCAGAAGTTACAGAGCTAAACTCCAACAGCATAGGAGCAGGGGCGGCAGTAGAGACAGGTTCCTCCAGAGGCAACAACGATGACAGAAAATCAAATCTCTTATCAAAGATAATCCTTGCTTGTGTTCCAAAAAGTATCTGGACCACTCCAACACAGGATCATGCAGGAGAACTTGAACAATCTGAACATCGTTGTCTTGAACTGCAACATCCGCAGGGATTGGTGGAACAAATGGAACAATAGCCAACTGGTTTTGTTCCACTAGTTGCTGCAGCTCCACAAAGTGCTCAGGACCTTCTGCCCTGACAACATTCATTGAATCCATTGAAGCACCAGAGAACTGAATGGAGACAGAAGATTGCACCTGTTCAGGCTCCGGGGGCTGGTCGACAGGATCCTCCTGTGCCTCATTCTCACCCTGCTCCTCATCGTTCCAGTTACCCCACCCACCCTGCTATGGTTCAGGATGAACAGGTGGAACCCACGCCTCGTGAACTGGTGCGGCAGGTCCACCGAAAGAAGGATGTGGGTTGCCATCAGGAGGGGGAAGATCCTCATCCTCCGGAAGAGCGTCAACAGCGTCACTGTTCAGGATGAAAACAGGGCAGGTCCAGGAGACCACATGACCTCCATATCTCTGAACTTCACGAATTACAATCGATCGAGGAATATCCCAGCTCCTCCATAAGTAACCTTGAGTAGGGTGCGAACAGGGGAAGCATCCTCCCTCCACCAGAACCAAAGTTTGCCAAACTTAGAAACCACCTCACGAAGAAAATCGTAGGTACGGTAGTCCATATGCAGATTTAAAATCATAATCCATCCGGTCCTGGTGTAAACAATTGCCCTAACATTCTCCCCTTCATCGTGCCTCACGAAGGAGAGCATCCTACCATCAGGAAAGATAAACGGTGGAGAATTTACCAGGCAATATCTGGCCACCTGATCCGCCATGCGGAACATGCCGACTCCAACCGCACTTTCCGAGAAGGAGACGACCTGCAGATGTAATTCTTGAAAAATATAATCGACGATCTGCTGCAAGATATCGTCGAGTTCTTCAACCGGTGGCCGACGGACCAGTTGGGCAATGGCCAAAGATTCATGACGGCGAGCAGGAGCCATGAACGAGGTGATGTAGACGCGAGCAGGCCGCTCCTCTGCCGCCTAGGGCTTCGCGACATGCATCCCCGCCGGGAGGAACCTAGTAGGATCATAGGGAAAGTTCGCCATTGCTAATGGAGGTTCCCATTCGAGAGGAGATTCTGGCGAGGGTTTTCGTGGAACAGTGGCAGGGGCAGGGGATAGAGCTGAGGGAGGGGACTCCTCGGTTCCAATCTTCGGCGATTTAACTACCCAGCGCAGAGTTCCATTAATTCCCGGGCAGTTTCTGCGGATATGGCCCGAACGTGAACAAGACCAACACCGAATCCGGCCCGTACACTCTGCCGTTGCATGTTTAGCTGAGAGACAGTTAGAACAAGGCCAAACCTGGGCCGCCATCTTATCAATTAATTTGGCAAAGCCATCATCGACGGGCACAGAGGCCACAACAGGGGCCACATGAATAGAATCCGTAACAGACTTAGCAGCAGGAAATCCAGGTTCAAACGATCCAAACTTAATTGCAGGCAGCTCAGATCAATAACAGAATTATTGTTTTATCGTTTACCTACTCGAGGACGAGTAGGAACTAAGCTTGGGGATGCTTGATACTCCCTCCGTTTCTTTTTAGTGAGCGTATTAGGATTGTCTTAAGTCAAACGTTGCAAAGTTTGACCAACTTTATATAATAAAATATTAACATTCATAATGCCAAGTTCGTATAATATGTAAGTATATTAGATTGTGAATCATATGATATTGATTTCATATTATGAATATTAATATGTTTCACTATAAACTTGGTCAAACTTTAGTAAGTTTGACTTAAGATAATCCTAATCCGCTCACTAAAAAGAAACGGAGGGAGTACGTCATAAACGTATCTCTAGTTTCTGACGCTCCATGATCATATTATGCCAATTGCTACATGTTTTCTCCCTTATTTATAGCAATTTTATACGTTTTCTGGGACCAACCTATTAACAAGATGCCAAGTGCCAGTTCCCTGTTTTCTGCTATTTTTGGTTTCAGAAAAGTTGTTCTCGAAACATTCTCGGAATTGGACCCCACAAATCCCGAAGTGCCTATTTCCACCGAAAGCATCCAGAACACCGAAGAGGAGTAGAAGACGGGCAACAGGGGGGCACACCATAGGGTGGCGCGGGTGCCCCTGGCCGTGCCAGCTATGGGTGTGGGCCCCCTGGCGTCCACCGCTTTTCCCTTTCGCCTATTTATTCCCCCCGGATGGAAAACCCTAAGCACGTGATCAAAAATCCCGAAAAAGTTCCCCAACCGCCATCGTCGTCAACCCTAGATCAGGAGGGTTATGGAGCTATTTTCCAAACCCTGCCGGAGAGGAAATAATCGCTGGAGGCTTCTACATCACCATGCCTGCCTCCGGAGTGACGCGTGAGTAGTTTATCCGTGGACTACGGGTCCATAGAAGTAGCTGGATGGTTGTCTCCTCCTCATATGCCTCCATGTTTAGATCTCGTGAGCTTCCTATCATGATCGAGATTGATCTTATGTAATTCTATATGCTGTGTTTGCTGGGATCCAATGAATATTGAACTTATGCCAAGTTGATTATATTCTTTCTTGCATATGTTATTTGTGATCTTGCATGCTTTCCGTTGCTAGTGGTTGGTCTGGCCAAGTAGTTGCTAGTGACTCCAAGAGGGGGTATTTATGCTAGATAGTGGGTTCATGCCTCCTTTTTTCCTGTGCTCGAGTGACAGAAACGTGACGGGGGAGGATGTGTTGTTACCACTAGGGAGAAAACAACGGTGAGAGTGCCCACGTGTATAAGTATTGCTTACATTACACACATTGTTTAATGCGATTATCTGTTGCTTGCAACTTAATACCTAAGGGGGTTCGGATGATAACCTGAGGGTAGATTATTAGTCATAGATGCAGATGGATTTTGGTCTATGTATTTAGTTGTAATGCCCGCACTGAATATCATAGTAGTCATCATGTTATAATGTGCACTACGGTGCAACCTCTATTTGTCAATTGCCTAGCTGTAATTTGTTCACCCAACATGTTATTTTTATGGAGAGACAGCACTAGTGAACCTATGAACCCCGGTCCATTCTCCACACTGTTAAACAAACCACAACAATTTCCCGCTCTCTTTACTTTCTGCAAGCAAACACTATTTTCCACACTATACGTCTAATCTTTGTTTTTAGCAAGACCGATGAGATTAACAACCTCACTGTACCGTTGGGGCAAAGTATTTTGGTTGTGTTGTGTGCAGGTTCCACGTTGTTGCTGACACCGGTGAAGCACCAGCAGCACCGTCAGTGGCATCAACCTTCCGAATGTCCTCTTTCTCCTACTGGATTGATAAACCTGGTTCTTAACTAAGGGGAAAACTCCTACTGATGTGCTCATCACACCCTCCTCTTGGGGTTCCAAACAACACATAGCAAGACCCTCTCCGACTCGTTTTTTACCTGGACTTTCCTTTCGTTACACATGTTTTTGCTATATAACCCCCCCCCCCCAGGACCCCCCGATGTCCGTATATCATTTTCTCGTCGTGTTTCTGTTTCTACCTGTTTCTGCTAGGAGCTGTTTTTAGTTTAGAAGCACCATGGTCTCCGCCAACAACAACAAGGGAATGGCTCAAAGGAAGATGATCTCCAAGACCGGAAGCCGGAGGAAGAGATCTATAGTGGAGCTGAAGGAGACTTAGAAGAAGACTCACGCGTGCACCCACGTGCTACCATCGCAAGTATTGGAGTGATATCAAAACCATCCAAGGTCAAGCAAGGGGTATGAATGAGCACTGGAGGGAAGGTCCCAATTCACTTCCTAGCTCCAGAGATACCACTTCGACGTTTCAGAAACCCTTTCCATGCCTTGATTCATGATTATCAATCCAAAAAGTTACCAGAGTCAAAGTTACCTTCTTGATGGGATATGGATCATTCTAACCGGGCAGATAGAGAGAGATCTCAACCTAAATAAGTGTGGGAGAAAAATCTCGGGCTGAAATTAACCGTATGACAAACACGCAAACCGTATTGAGCACAATGTGGAGATGATGCGTATGCATATGTTCGCAATTGAAGATTTTAAGAAATCCATTGATAAGCTTATTGAGAAGGATTCACCACCACCACAGAAGAATTAATTCGTCATGGGTATTGGCATCCCCTTAGCTTGTTCCAAGCTTGGGGAAGTGCCGCGGTATCACACCTTTATATTTCACCTTTTTACCTTTTAGTAGAGTCATATCATGAGTAGAGCAAATATCATATAGTATGGTTTGCAGTATGGAAGTATCACTCTTTAGTTGGTTATCATTGTATCCCTTGGTATAAGTTGCCGTTATGAAATATTAATGAGAAATTTCATCATCTTCTATACTTTATTTTAGTTTGCAATTTCTGTTATTTGGTTGATCTTGTTATAGTATTGGTATCAATACTGGAGCTTCAAGTTAATCTAGTTGGTTTTAGCAAACTTAGCATTGGTCAGTAGCAACAATACTTTGAGACTTAAGTAGAAAAGAGGGAGTTTTCATGTATATATATTGTTCCGCGATCTTTCTTTCTTGTTATCCCATAAGCTTAGTATTATCAAGTAAGATTGTTTGTACTTATCAAGGAAGATTACATGATTGGATTTATCATATATGGTTGTTTGTTTTGCCTCAACTCTTATGCTTGCTACCCAACCTTGCTACCCAAAAACCTGCACTGAGAGGGAATACTTCTTGTGCATCCAAACCTTGAGCCCAAAACCATGCCATTTGTGTGCACCAGACCTACCTATAATGTGGAATTTAACCGCCACTCCAAGTAAATTTCTTGTGTGCTACCTTTAAAACCTTCAAAATTATTCCTGTTTTGTGTTCCTGCTTTAGCTCATGAGGACACAAATAGAGAATCTTTATCTCACTTGTTGATTGTACTTTACACACCTGGACTAGTGGCTTCATCCTCTTATCCAAATGCTAAAAGAGCTGGCAGCGGGGTGCCCAGCCCCAAATTAATACAACGAATTATCTTCACTATTTTTGCCACTGATTTATCAGTCAAAGCATAACTATATAAACAAAAGAGAAAAAGGGATGACCTTCTACACCAGTTGCGTCCTTCAATGGGAGCCTCTCTTGTGAAGTCTAGTTGGCTTGTGACGTACTGTATTTTCTGTTTGCCATTCGTTGACATACACATATACACCTCTCTAAAAATTAGACACTCCTCCATGGTATGTGATTGTTGGCAGGTACCCAAGGATTCAGTTGGCCATGGTTTGTGTAAGATGGTTGGGAGGAGTTTCAAACATTTCATACCTCTATTTATTAAATAAAATCTCTAGCACATGAGTTAATCCCTACTTCCCTCTGCGAAGGGACTATCTTTTACCTTTATGTTGAGTCAGTAAACCTACTTCTTTTTGTCTTAAGCAAGCATTTGAGTTGTGTGACCCATCCATCTATATGTTTATTTACTCAATCATGTTCTTTATTATTCCATGTTTAGTATAAATGTTTTATCTGTTTGAATACCACTTTGAAAGTTATCAATGATTGCAAAGACTCTCGTTGAAATATGAGTACATTGTTAATTGTTCTCTGACCAAGAATTAAGTTTTCCTTCACCAATTTTGATTTCCTTTTTGCACCTTTATTGTGACTCCATTTACGTGTTTCAAGTTAAATTATATGAGAAGGAGTTACTTGCTAGAACGACTAGTGTATTGATAGATGTGATGCTTCTTGTCTGTATTTTATTTATCGACACCTCACTCCATAAACATGTGGTCATGTTTACCGAGTTCAGTTTAGCTTGGGGACAAGCGAGGTCTAAGCTTGGGGGGAGTTGATACGTCCATTTTGCATCACTATTTTATATCGCTATTTTCTGTTATTCATGGATATATTTCATGTTATGATACATTACTTATGTTATTTCATCTTATTTTGCATGTTTAATAATTATGGGAGAAGAAACACCAAAACCAGAAATCTGATGGGAAAAAATTATCGTCCGGTTATCCTATTTTTGAAGATCGTAACAAGAGGGGGAACATTAGAGGAGTCTTAGAAGTCCTGAGGAGGAAGCTAGCCAAAAGGGAACCTGGAGGGGGGCCATATGGGGCCCACACCACCAGGAGGCGCGCCCCCCTCTGGCCGCGCCTGGGGGTGGTCTGGCCCCCTGGCCCACTTCTGGGCCCCCTTTGCGTACTTGACCCCTAGGGAACCCTAAGCCCTAATACATCATCGAAGGATTATTCCGCCGGCGCCTCGGGGTGGAAAACACCAGAGAGAGAAAATCTCTCCGATAGGGAGAAATCTGTCGGGGAATTTCCTCCCAAGAGAAGGGAAATCGTTGCCATCGTCACCGTCATAACTCCGGGCTTCATCAAGATCATCATCATCATCATCATCATCATCCTGATCACCAGCACCATCACCGTCTCCATCCACATTCATCCCGCTGTAACAATTAGGGGTCCTTATCGTTTTTACCACTAGATCTCTCTCTCGGTGTGGATTACTTGTTAGTAGTTGATGCTTGTGAGATTCATCGGTGTTTGCACTTTATGACCAGATTGTTATTATCCATTATATCACCTCTGATTATGATCCATATGATGTCTGGTGAGTAGATTGTTTAGTTCTTGAGGACATGGGAGAAGTCATGATGTTAGAAGTTTAGTTAAGTTGAAGTAATATCTCTCGGTTTGGTATTTAACTTGTTGTGTTATTCTTCTAGTGGTGTCATGTCAACGTCTACTACATGACACTTCACCTTTATGGTCCTAGGAGGATGCATTGTGTGTTTTTCTACTAATTGTGGGGTTGCCGGAGTTACAGAAACCTAAACCCCCGTTAGGGAACCTATGCACGAGGGAGTGTAGGATCCGGAGTTTTAAGGTTGTGGTTAGATTCATCTTAATTACTTTCTTGTATTTGAGGATGCTTGTGAGGGGTATAATCAGAAGTATGTATTAGTCCTAGTTGGGCGGTGCATTAGCATAGGTTCACCCACACAACACTTAACGAATCAATAAATATTAATCAACCGTATGAAGCGAAAGCACATGACGAGATTCCCATGTGTCCTCGAGAACGTTTGGTAATCATAAGAAGATCAACCGGCTTGTCCTTTGCTCTCAAAAGGATTGGGCCGCTCGCTGCAATTATATTTACTGTCTTTTATTTACTCGCACTTTATTTATCTGCTATATCAATAACCACGAAAAACTCGTTTGCTAGTGTTTACAGTGAAATCTCTATCCAACCTGCTTGTCAACATCTTCTGCTCCTAGTTGGGTTCGACACTCTTATTTATCGGAAGTTCTATGATACACCCCCTATACTTCTGGGTCATCAATGGTGCTCTCTCTCCCTTGTTACTCAATACAATGATCTCATGAGCTGTCTTACATGATTGAGATCCATATGATATAATCGGTGTTGTGTTTGTTGGGATCCGATCAATTGTTACATTATGATCACTTATTCATGTTGTGTATTATTGTTGTTGCAACTTGTTATTCTTAATGCTTGTTACCAGTGCACGAGTAGCATGATTGCACATCCAAACTCTTTATGTATGCATGACTATAATTGTTGTTTTCGATCCTACTTGCAAGTTGTATGCACATGTTATAGTCCAGAACCGGAGACCCCAAGGTGACATGTTAGGATATCAATGGGGAATGGTTGTAGCTTGATGATTGCATTACTCATTGAGTGTTGCTTTGATATGGTACTTGGTGAAACAAGAACCTTAATTATCATTAATTGCGAGTTGGCCTTGCAGAAATGGGATGGTTGGACAAAATATGTTGCGCAATTTCTTATTGTAAGCATGCACAACTATATACGGAACACATGCCTCCGTATGGTTTATTAGCCAGAATACTCTATGATGAGTTAGTTAAATCTTGTCAATTCTCCAACTATAATTGGTTGAACCAGCACTTGTTACTTTTCTTGGAGAGTTGCCTCTAGTGAAACTATGAACCCCGACCATCTTCTACTATTATAAATATTGTTTTTACATGTTTTTGTAACTTGTTACCTTACTGAAATTATTATTCCAGATCACACAAATCACCTCTTTCACTCCATATTGCACCACCTTCACTGTCTCTTCGCCAAACCAGTGCATCTATACAATCAACCATTGTATTAGGTGTGCTGAAGACACAAGAGAATAACCCATAACCAATCCATCCACTATTTTATTGCCGTTTTGTTACTAATACATTTTTTCAAGTGCTTTTCAGGTGTGGATGAATTGACAACTCGGCTACTAAGGCTTATAGGTTAGGCTCCCTCAAAGAATGTTGCGACCCCCTACACTTGTGGATCATCAAAAAAAAATTGGCGCAGTTGTCGGGGAACATATGTTTATCTATAAGTTCACTTGGGAAGTACACTCTTGCTTTATCGTTTTTCCTATCAATAGTTACTTTCCTTGAATCTAGATCTTATTGGCAAGATGGGTTCAAGGAAGACCAACAAAAATATTATAAGGAATACCTCTTGTATCAAAAAGGGATACACTTATAGAAACAACTAAATAAATTGAACTATTATTCTAGGGACTTGTGCTCTAGGTTTGATATATATATATATATATATATATATATATATATATATATATATATATATATATATGCTGTGATGAATCTTGTTGATTTATTAATTTTGAACACCTTCCTTTCCAATGTGCTTGTAATCCTAATAAAATCTTAGTATTTTATTCTAAGGGAAACTATGATTTCTATGAGGTAGAAAAAGTGAATATTTTATTGTGTGGAAAGGTGTTGTTTTGATTGCTTCTGTGATTGATAAATTTGATGATGCTTCTTATGAATCTAATAATAATGCTATGCTTAAACATTGATTTGATAATTACCAAAATGAGAATGGTTATATTATGAGATATCTTGAAACATATTCTTTCCAAAAATAAGATATTAATGCCTTGATGGAGCTCGTGGAAGAAGAAATTGTTGAAACTGGAAACTCATTGGATGAAGAAAAGGAGGAATAATGAAGTAGCTACCCATGCCTACCTTCTAATGAGATTAATTCTTTGACACATACTTTATTTTATTGCCCTCCATACTTACCAAAGGAGGACGAGTTCTGTATTGATGAATGTGATGATCATATTGTTTCTTTTGAAATATCCAGTTTTGATGAAAACGAATGCTTTCTATAATTGTGACCATGATGCCCCTCTGAATGATGCTTGTAAAATGATTTTGCTACTGTTATTAATAATAATCCATGCTATTTTGATAAATCTTATGCTAATCCTTTATTTATTACTACCATTGATATGTATGATAATTAGGAAGTTTTATTAGGAAATTTTATATGATAATGCTCTAGATGATTTTCCTATGTTACTTGGTGATATAAATTATAATGCTACTGCAAATGGGATAGGAGAGGTCTCAACTTTTGCTATAAGGAGTCCAATAGCTTTTGGGAGTGATCAATATTCTTGTTATACAATTGTTAAAAGTGGGTTTGAGAAGTCATGATTTTAAATAATATTGATCCCACTATTTTGGAACTTGATATGAATTATGTTCTTGTAGATCATGAAAAGTATGCTCTATCCGATATTTATATTTTAGATTTTGTTCATAATGCTACTGAAAATTATTATGAGAGAGGAAAATATGGTTATAGGAATTTTCATGTTATTAAAACACCTCTCTTGATGTTGAAATTTTTGAAGTTGCTTTTGTTTTACCATCCTTTGCTTTCTACTATGTTCTTATTTGATTTATTTCTTTACAAGATTCATATGCACGAGAAGTGGGTTATACTTAAATTTCTTTCATATTTTCTTCATCATGATCTGTTTTTCTTATTTCTTATTTTTTATACGAGCATGTTCTAATATTATCGAGCCTATCTTAATGGCTATAAAGAAAGAGCTCTTGGGAGACAACCCTTTTTTCTCTTTCAGTTTTAAGAAGTTTTTTTATTTCAGTTTTTCGTTTTTTTCTATCCTCTTATGGCTAGATAGCACAGACTAAAAAAATATATGTCTAAAAACTTTTAAATAAAATAAAATGATTGTTAAGGTGAAAATTGATGAAGTAGGGGTCAACCTTGAACACTTGTGTTCATGACTATGGAAACAATACAAATATTTTCATGAAGATTCTCAGCCAAAAATATGTTTTTGTTGTGTTTCTTCCATTGCACTATAAAAATAATGTGCCAAGAGTAGCCTCTAATTGGAGGAAATTGCAAGGTTTGGGTTTGTTGGCTAGATTTTTGTTCCTTATCACTAAATGTGTATCAAGCCATTAGAGTGTGAGAAAAATCTAAAACCATATGGGCATATGCCTCAGTTTATTATGTATCTTTCACTAGTAATGAGTTTTCTGATTTAAGCCATGAAAGTTTCTTGAATTTTTTATATTTACAAACAGTTCTATTTTGACAGATTGCTGCCTTTATTTTCATTTGTCTCTTTACTCGTTTCTTTTCGGGTTCTCTAGGGGTGGAGTGATTTAAGACAAGTTAGCTATAGACGCTAATGTTTAAATTGAGTGTTTGCAATTTGTCCATGAAGTACGTAAGTGGATTTGTTTATTTGAGTACTAAACTCTCTAATGAAGATTACAAGATGTGTTGTGTGATTGAAATTTTACGTGTCACGAGAGAGGATGATATGAGAAGATCAAAGAGGTACAAAAGATCAAGATTTTGTATTCCTAATGGCTCCCCAAGAAATATTGAAGAAGTATCAAGCGTCAAAGCTTGAGGATGCCGAAGGCATCCCCTTCTCCATCAACAAAATTATCAGGTTGTCTCGGACTGAAACTACGTTTCTATTGCTTCACATATTATGTGCTATTCTTGGAGCGTCTTTTTTTTCTTTTAGTTTTCTTTTGTTTTGTTTTCTGGTCATTTCAATGTTGGATCCTAGTATTCTTATTTAGGAGAGAGACACGCTCCACTTTTTCGTAGAATACTCGTGTGCTTTGCTTATATCTTGTTGAGTATTCAGTGTTTTTAATGCTAGGTTTTAGCTCTTTTTCTTCACTTATATTTTTTAGAGACATTTTTGTATTAGAACTCTCTTGTGTTTCACTTATACTTTCTATAAGAGTGGTTCAAATAAGTTGATTGGTGTTAGTTGGAACGGGAAAATGTCATGCATGTGGTAGTAGTATGATGAAAAGCTTGTGTAGTCTTTTAGATCATTGAACTTTTATGACTTGATACTTTTCAATTTTTTGAGATATTAAATGGATTAATGCTTAAACTTTATGGTTATATAAGTTGATCCTAACTAGTGGATTGTTTACATTAAAGCTTGTTCCGTACTACAACACTATTTATTGTTGAAGGCGCAATCGTTCTTGATAGATGTTCTTGTCAGAAAGTAATTCATAATAACATAGTTACACGCCAAGGTCGGGGAAGCTAACGATACACTTGTGTTTCCACCACATTCCCTCTTGGAGTAATTTTAATCACGTTCTTAATATGGACACTGCTAGTTGTTTGCAATAATTTTATGAGTTCTTTTTTACTAATGTTGAGTTACGGTTTCTGGAATTTCCATCATCCATATTTGCTAACCTCTTCGTTGATGTGCATTGCCCTTTCTCACATCGATGGTAGGTGCATACTTCTCCGGTACACACATATGATGCAAAATGGATAATCTCCAATTTAGACATATTAGATCATATTGGATGGAAAATTACTAAGTTTAACTTTCTTGTACCCAACTACTTTTGACAATTTAGTTTTATTCGAACGAATTACTCAAAGCAATATAAATCTGAACAACAATTGTGTGATAGTTTGCTCCCAAAAATATATACGAATAAGTTGAAAGTATCCAAGTAGGATTGTATGCAGTATCCACACAAGGTGTTAAAAGATTCATACCATTGATATGAATATTTTTGTGCCAGCTATTTTGACCCGTTCTAGAAAAATAAATATGCAATCTATTGGCATGATTCCTTTTATGTTTACAAGTTGGTAGAAAAATCATAAACATGAATTGACATATTTGTTAAAAAAATCCATAAACTATACTATCATGTATGAACATTCATATCTTGCAAGCCAAATGAATAAGATCATGAACATATCCATGTCATAGTTCATGATATTGTGACCATTATTTGGAAATATGCATCTCTTTAAGCCAAACAATAGTGTCAAAAGGAGTTTTCAACTTTTTAATCACAAATGAATGATTTTCCATTATGAAGTGGTAGAAATGTTTTTAATGAAGCAAGCACTAAGAATGTGATGCAAAATGGCACATCTCCAAATTTATACACAAAGTATACCAAATTGGGTGGTCAATTTTCAGCATTAAGTATTTCTTGCTTTCTACCTACTTTCTTCCATTTAAGTAACTTTCAATTGATTTCTCCAAAGTAATTCAAATGTGAATTACAAGTGTGTGATAGTATGGTCCTAAAATTTACCAAAAATCTTTATGAGGTATAAAAGTAGGATTGTATGAAATAGCCACTTAGGGTGTTAATGATTCAGGCTCTTGCTATGAATTTTGGTGATAATTTTTGCCTCATTTAAAAAAATAAAGAGGGTGAAAATGGTAAAAATATCATTCCTTGGAGTGGAGTAATTTTTTTGTGCGTGGGGTCCAACCACATGAACCTTGTGACTAAAATACGCCATATTCGACTTGCCAAGTCGATGAAGAACACGGAATTTGCGTGCTTGCATACCCCCAATTAGTGCCAAAACATCAAGAAATCTCGAGAAACCTCCGTCACGACATAAAAGAGCAACCGATGAAATAAAAATAGACATGGCATTGACTCGCTCACAACGCCTGCCGGAGAAGAATCCTTGTGACTGGTGCAAGCCAAGAATACCTTATTATATACATCATCACCGCCTCCATCAAGACGTAATTGTCCGGAAGAAATTACCAAAGTACAATATATTGGTACAATTTTTAAAATATCATTTTTACCTATTAAGTTTTTTTTCATGATTCTTCCAAAAGAAATATTTTCCCATTTTTACCTAGCGTGTAGGCGCTAAAAAACTTAAAGTTTTTTTTTTGCTGTTCTAGCCTATCTCGCTACTTCCTTAACAGTGAGCGCATAAAATAGCATCAGACACTTAAAGAATCCGTTCATATCGGAGATCTGAGTCAGCTCGCGCTTGCTGGATAGACTCGGTCTCAAAGGATTTTCAGCACCTATACATTTTTTGAACATAAAAGTGGCCCCGAAGGACCTGGAAGCTATATTATCAGCGGGCTTTTACAAAGAGACCCCCCTAGAGGGATAATTACAAAGAGGGACTCACACTTAACAAACCGAACCCTAAAAAGTTTGGGGGAAAAGCAATCAGGTCCCTGGGTCCGGCCACCGCTGCAACCGACGAACCTCCATTCCCAGGCATCCGCGCCGCCGCCGGGGAGCTTGCCACTTGGTGCGACGCAGATGATGGAACCCGAGAAGAAGCCAAAGATCCTCATCTTGAGGAAGAAGAGCTGAGCAGTCAAGCCCAGCGAGGAGCGGCTCCTATCGCCTGTCGTAACGCCGACGCACTGGGCGTAGCATTGAAGAACTCCCCTTATCGAAGAAGCTTCCGATGCGAGCACTGAAGCGCGCGCTCGCCTCCGCCGCGGAGCTTCACAGCCAAGATCCAAGGAAGCTCGAACTCTCTCCCGTATCTCACCACGAGCGCGAGCAGAGAGGAAGAACAAGCCTCGAATCCTCCACTCTAAAACTCCACAAACGAGCGTTATTGAAGGGGTTGCCGAGGAATAGCTGCCAGCCGCCGTCTCCTCCCACTGGAGCTCAACGAAGCAGACCATCACCTCCGCCGTACGCGAGGAGCCACTCGACAACTCCGGCGCCCAAGACCCCTGCGGCATAAAGCCGAATCTGCAGAAACGCAAGAAAACAAAGCTAAACCTAATACTAAGAGCGGGCCGGCACCCTAAACCATCGCCGCAACCACCAGCAGAAGCGCCGGCGGCCGGGGAGGCCGGAACTCGCCGCAGTCGGCAGACTCTCAAAACGCTGTAGTGGGAGCCTTATCCTCTCTCCTCCCTCTCCGTGCGGATCAGCACCTATACATTGGTGATGCTCTTAAACGAACAAGGATTTTGAAATTAACAATTAAAATGTGGTATTCCATCCACCCCATAACTAACACTATATATATATATATATATATATATATATATATATATATATATATATATATATTTATATATTTATATATATTTATATATATATATATATATTTATATATATATATTTATATCCGCGAACACCCCCTCCCCACACTGCCCCAGCCCACACCACGTTATCGCGTCGCCCCCACCCGATCTTGATCACTCGGTATCTGTCTCACTCTCTATGTTAGATCCCAGCCCACACCACGTTATCGCGTCGCCCCCACCCGATCTTGATCACTCGGTATCTGTCTCACTCTCTATGTTAGATCCCACCCACCACCCGTTGGCCACCATGCATGCATAGACACATGCCACGATGACGTATGGTAATCATTCCACTCGACTTCGACGAAGACCTATAGTAAGAGGTGGATTGTTTAAGATGCTGCGGGGCTCACTATTATTCAAGGATGACGGCGACGACTCTGTCGTTGAATGCGACACAGATCTAGAGCAAGATCCAAAAGGACACAACGATGGGAGGGAGAACAAGTGAGGGTGGTGTTGGCTCGCGCGGTGTTGTGCATGGCGAGAAGGCGTATGGCCCCAGCAACAAGATTGTTTTACCCACTCCTCGGTCCCCTTTCTTTCTTCCAGCCAACCCTATCGATCTCGTTCTAACTATGAGACATGTTCATTTTGTATCACTATTTTATATTACTGTTTGCTCTTATTCATCAAAATATTTTATGTTAGAATGCATACTAATGTTTTTAATCATATTTTTCTTTTTTTTTTAAGTTAAGAGGGGGAAACCAACGGAGTCGGGAAAAAGAAGTAAAAAGCATTGGGAAAATACCCAATTTTCAATGCTCAGAAAATCCATGAAAAATAGAAATTATTTCACGCAAAAGGAGAGGGGGAGCCAGAAGATGCACTCCGGGGGCCATCCACCCACGGGTCTGGGCCATGGGCCCACCAGATAGCACACCTGGCTTTTGCGTGGGGTCCTTGTGGCTCCCCCTATCGCCCCCCCCCCCTTTGGTTTATAACCTTTCCATGACATAAAAATTTGGGGGAAACTTCATATCATTTTTTCACCGTCATCTTAGGACTAAAGCGAGACAGAGGGAATAAAGCACTAGGGCAGGCTCCTGCTGGAGAATTCCCTCCCGGAGAGGAAAATCGTCGCCATCGTCACCGTAATCATGTCGGGCATCATCGGGATCACCATCGACATCAGCTCCACCACCAGGACCATATCCATCCCATATCACTTTGTTTTAACATCTAGGGTTGTAACTTGTATCTATCATTGATATTACTATATCGGTGATGAATACAACTTAGTTGATGCTAATGAGGTTTACCCGTGAATTCGTGTTATTACCATATTGTTATTCATCCATATATCACCTTTGATAATGATTTATATGATGTCTTGTGAGTCGTATGTTTTGTTCGCTAAGATATGGGAGAAGTACCAGTAATCATGTAAAGTTGAGTAACATTTAATGATTTGATATTTATGTTGTGATATTATTATTCTAGTGGTATGTCATGTGAACATCGACTATATGGTACTTCATATTTATGGGTCTAGGAAAATGCATTGTGTATTTAGTTTTCTTATAGTAGGGTTGCGGGAGCAACGGGAACTCAAACCCCAATTTGCAAACTATTGCACGAGGGTGAGCAGGATCTTAGATTTTATTGTAGTGGTTAGATTTATATTAGTTAATTTTATATATTTGAGAAAGCTTGCAAGGAGTTTAATCACAATTTTATATGTTTCCAAGGAATGAAGCTTCATCAATGGCATGTGGTGGTGTTCGACACTATTACTTATCAAAAGGATACAATATATCCCCTATACTTTGGGTCATCAGGACTCTTTTCTATATGCTCTATCTCTTTCGCTCTGCACGCCGCCGCATCCAACGAGCTCCTTTTCATGCTCTCACAACTTATGTCGACCCTCTTTCGCATGCGAATGACACCCTCAAGGGTGAGCTCTTTCGTGCAAGACCTATGCGCTCAACGAGGGGATTCCAACCTCCATGACTGATCAAAGTATTCGGCGATACTTCTTCCATGCCCGACCGGCTCCCTCGAACGAAGGCCTCGACGACGAGCTATTCGGCCATTCCTGATGGCCAGGACGTGCTATTTTATTTCTCTTCATCAAGTTTACCGGATATTTTTCACATTAAACTAGGAAACACCAAACACCGTCTTCCATCAATTCTTCAATTTGTTTCACTAAGTGTTAGCCTTTATCGAGTGCCATGAAATACTGTGGCATATACCGTGTTGCGGAGTGCCATGAAATACACTCAACATATACTGTGTTGCCGATTGCAATGTTACGGGAACTCGAAAAACACTCAGGCAAACCATATACCTAGTGTTTCTAGCTTCGCCAACTTGAAAGCAATCCGGTAGTGGCAATAACTAGAGCAATTAAAAGTCTGCTGAAGGCAAACAAGGACTAAATCATAGTCCCTTCAGTCCCAAAGACGTTACTACAAGAGTGCCGAGTTTTGGAGGCCGATCTCATGGGGCTCAGTATTTAAAAAGTTCACAATCTGCATTTTAAAGATTTTAAAAATCGTAAAAAAAATATTTGGATGAAGATCATAATGTGATCTACAAGTGTGACTAAAATAACACATCGTTGGATCTAAAGATCTGCATACAATACACATTTTGAAAACTTTAAAATTTTCGTTTTTATTATTCTAAAATGATATGAATTTCACACCAAAATTTTGCATGCTGATAGAGTTTGACATTATGTAACCCTAGAATTGTTATTTCTACTTTAAAACTTAAATTCTGATTTTGATTTTTTTTTAAATAAGACGCATGAAGCTTGGGGTCCATTTAGGGTTTCCGGATATCACAACCAATATAAAAACATACCAGTTATAATAACAAACTTATATCATGGTACCGAAGCGATCAAAATATTTTCTAGTCCCTCCTTCTCAAAATAAATGTCATTGAGGTTGATGTATCTAGAGAAATCCCTGTCGTCTCGACCCTGACGTGGTGACGCCGGCGGGTGTCGCCTTGCTTCTTGAAGGGCGTCGGGTACCTCCTCTCCTGCCCCCGCTGCGAACCGGGGGAAACCCTAGGATGGGTCCTGGGTAACCTAGGATTAGTCCGGGCAGCAGCGGCGTAGTCGTCGCATATCCTCTTGAGGTGTTGTTTGGTCCGCGGCGGTCCAGGACGGTAGGAGCATGGTGGAAGTCTTCGGAGGGCGCAGCGGTTGAGGGTCCTCTCAGTTTTCGTCGATCCGCCAGTGTCGGCGTTGTTTTCTCTTGTTTCTTCTTTTTTTTTTCATTTGGCCGTGATGTTTGCTGTTTGCCCCAGCAGTGGTGTATTGGTTGGTTGCTATATTAATATAGCGGGGCGAAAGCCTATTTCGGCGAGGTGGATGTATCTAGATGCATTTTAGTGCTAGATACATCTATTTTAATCCATGTCACCGATAATTATTTTGAGACAGAGGGAATAGGATACACTAAATAAATCTCGAATGTGAGCCACATTAGAATTTGTTGGGATATTTTTCTTCGAGCATAACAATTCATTCCTCCATGATAGCAATTCCAACCCGATCAACATGCATAACTTTTTTCTACCAAATTCCCGGAAAGTCAATTTTGCTCCCGAGCTCTAATGCTCCCTCTGTATTATTTTTAAAATAATATATATTTGAAAGTTTCAAAATTTTGAAATAAATTTGAAGTAGTCAATGATGTATCCTATAGGTGTGTGAAATCACAATTGAAATTCTTTGTATTATGGGATACATAAAAATGACAAAATCTCATACTCCATCCATTCATTTTTTATAAGACACACTACTTACCATTTCAATTCTGACTACATACATAGTAAAATGAATAAATCTATGTACAAAATAAGTCTAAATTTCACTCATTTTAGAACGTATGTTGCCAAAATTAAAATGGTTTATAAAAGTGAACGGAGTGAGTAGTACATTTTATAGATATGAAAATATGCACACAGATATATACAATTGTCATTTTTGCATAGCTTAAAATACAAAAGTATATTAAATGAAAATTTTACACTTTAGTGGGACAACATTCTAGACATCTACGATTATTTTCATATTTTTAAAAACATGTAAATGTGATTTATTTATTTATTTGTTAAGAAAAACATGGATCACTGGATCTCGGAAGCCAGAAGTCCCCACTCCCTAATTCCATCATATACTTCCCTAGCATGTATACATACACAACCAAATAGAAATAGGGTATGCTATATGTCTTCACAATCAATTGTTGGTTGCTTCGTTTCATGCATTTCTCTTCCTACCTGACGAGACTGACAAAACATAGCTGCACGTGCCGCTCGTCGTCGCTAAAGAGTACTGTACGTCTGTACATCGGAGAACAAGTAAGAGCGGAGGACTTGGAGCCCCGATGGCGCTGTCCACGCGTACGTTTTGGGATAAAACGTACCGTTCTGCTTTTCCGTTCCGCCGTCCTGCGTGCTCTCGTTTTGTCTTCTTCTTTTTGTACGCATCGTTTTGTCGCTGGAAAGCCGCGGCCGGCAGTGCGCGCGTGATCGATGTTTCTTGGTTTCTTCCGGCTTGCGGCCTCCTCAGCCTATCCACGTTAGCAAGCTGGCGCGCGCGGGCTGGCTCGTCTTCTTTTTCCCGTTCAGATGCTTGGCCTGTTGCGGAGGGAAAAACCTGGCCGAGATGAGGAGATCCCAGGAGAAACGCACCTAACCCTAACTCATTCCTCTCGTGTGCCGCCGCCGCCTCTCGCGCTTCCTCTCCACCTGGTGCCCTCTTCTCTCACTGCTGCGCGCCGCCGATTTCCTCCCCGTGCTGCTCCGGCTCACCCGTCCCCTGGCCAGGCTCCACCTCCACCCTTGCCTGTTTCTTGTTGCAGACAGGAGGATGCCGACGGCAGCCGCTCCGCCCGACGTCTGGGCATCGCCACGGATGCTCTGCCTCCGCCACGCCCGGCGTCGCCTCCGTCCTCCCCGACGGCGCCCTTCCTCGTCGCTCGCGGCGCAAAGGTGGATGGAGAGCGGCGATGCGTCCTGCACCGGAATGGAGGCGACTGCCTCGACCGGCGGCGGGGAAGCCAGAGGCACGCGGGATCCCGAGCGGCTACACGAGTGGATGAGGCCGCGCGGCACCCCGGCCGGCGGTGAGGAAGCAGGACTGCACGGGATCCCGGTCGGCGGCAAGGTTCTGGAGCGGCGTCTTCGCCATTGTCATCGGCGTAGTAGCATGGTGCGCACCAGGAAGAGGGCGCGAGGGTGCTGGAGCGGCGCCGTCTGTGTAGTTCAGCACAGGGAGCCGATGCGAGCGCTCGCTCGGCCTTGTGGCCATCATCGCCGACGCAGTGTAGGGAGGGCGCTGCTCAGCGCCGTTGCCATCACCGTCTGTGCACCGGAGCACAGGGCGTCGTCCATCAGGTATGTATCTGTTTAGTGTCGATGCCCCTCTCCATGTAGCTCCAAACAGAAATCAGTCATTGAATCATCTAGAGAACTTCCTAATTATGTAGGTTTTTTTGCAAATATAATTATGCGGAATATTTGGATGCAATACAGTGAGAATGTTCGTCTTCTTGGATCTACAACGACTGGTCGATTGGTGGAAGGAGAGTGATTCTGATTTATGCTGCTTTTATTATATTCTCCATATTAGGTAAACTTTTTCTCTGCTCGGAAACACACATTTGCATTAAATTTTTCACAGATCTGAACATGTCATGGTTGTAGGAAAATTCGAAGCACTCTTTTTCCTTCAATCCTATGTTGTGTTTGGTATTATTGGTAAGTATCCAGGCAAACTGAAAGATATTTTTCTTTGTAATTTCTCAGTTCTCATTTGAATTGTACAACTATTTTTTTTCTTTCTTTGTACAGGTAACTTTGTTCTTTCTTTTGTCTCCAGCTGTTATGGCCTATGGGGCTGTCATTTCTGAAGTTCACCAAGATGAATTCTATGTGTAACCTCTTTCTTGGCGGTGTTACACTTTTTATTGGGTTATTTATACCAGAGCACTTTTCTCCGTATATGACAAACCAGGTTGCGGAACCAAAACAAGGTTGCGGGCACCAGGAAACAAATTGTGGGTCGGGAACCAAAACCTTGGACGCAACACACACAAAGGGTTAATGGGTTCTCTTACCCTCGTGATTCCAGCTTTGAGTTGTGCAAATTGGAAACAAATTTATAGTTTCCCTTAAGCACGTGTGTATGTGGTAGACAAATAATGGTACATTCCTCTCTCGATGCATCACGTCCCGCGGGTGACGCTGTGCAAGAGAAGGCTGCAAAAGCCAAAACGACGTTGTGTGGGTCACAGGGGGAGGCATGACACCAGTGAAGGCGGCAACAATAGCATGATACAGAGGTTCCTCATCCTCTCCCTCTGTCGACATCCTACCCTTAGCGCCACACACAGACACCTCTACCCTACACATCATACAAATTAGCTATTCCTTTTTTTTTTGCTAAATCAAAGCTTGTTTCCTTGTATACTTTCAGATTTCCTATTTTTGACCATGCGATACATCTGCTTTCAGGTGGGGCTTGCAGGTGGAGCAGCAATGATGTTTGTTCAGTGGACACTATCAGTAGAGTTCGCCTCTACTTTATTGGCAAGGTTGGTTGCTTTGATTTTTAATAGTCTATTTACCATGCATGTTTGACAATTAAGCTTCCGTCTATTATATTTGGTTATGCGTCCATTTACCATGCATCTTTTTCTATGCAGAAGTGTTACCACTGCTCACAGATAAGGCGACTCTACCAACACCCAATTGTGATCTTTCTACTCCACTCCTTGTCTATGTGTCAACTCTCTGTTTACCCACAACAGAATGTATTTGCTGGCAGATATCAGCAATTATTGTTGTGTTTTCACACGCCGGCCAATTGGGCCTCGAAGATAAAGGTGAAATTGCTCTTAAAAAAAGGTGCTTGCTACTGCTTGTCTTTGTCTTATTATTTTTATGTATAGCAACATTATACAAAATGTCTCTCTTGATCCATATTTAGGTTTTCTGAGGCATAATTAACATTTGGCTATAGACCAGCCCCTAGAATTGAGCACACCACCGTGTTTAGGAACAAACAGCCCGAGAAATCTCTGTTCGCCAACAGTGAGATAATGACATTATCTACTGAACTTGATTTTTTGGAAACATCAGTATCCTGTAACCTGTTGATCTAGCAGTCAGTTTTGAGCCTATTCTTTTTCTCAGACATATTATAGATATCTCCTCCTCGTCCGGCTCTAGACACCATTCTCGGGCATGTGCAAGGATGGCCTCTATGCTTGATGTCCTACCGCTTTCTTTGGCGAGTTCTTCCCTTTTGTTTGTTTGTTTGGCTACGTTAGATTTCATACATATCTGTGATGTCCATGGCCATGGTGGACACCCCTGTTTCTCTCCCTTGTTGTTCTCTCTCCTGCCTATAAATGAAGGAAAAATCGATTGAGTTTGTGATAGGAAACAAAGAGCTCATCTTGAGAAAGGTATGGATTGGGCGCGGTTTATAGGCGCTCTAGAATTTCTATAGGTTGCTAGCCATTTGCTCGGTGTTTGGTTGATAATTTCTGAAATAATTGAGTAGATAAGTACAATCTTAGTTTTTTGAGCTTGATGTATATTTAATTTTTACAGGGATATTGATGTTGTGTATGGCGCTCTCTCAGATTCGTAATTAACCTGCTGGTGGACAATGGCCTATCGGTATCTTAGTTTGGTGCTTGTGGGATATGGCGAGAGATGATTGTCTCATGAGCATTGATTTTACCTGATGATCAGCTATTCCTACCCCGTATACATTCGTAGTGAAGAAAACAGTTTTTTCCTGGTTATGGTAATTTCATATATCATGCATTCAGTTTTACTTCGTGTTATCGATGTATTTTTATTATGCTGAAGATTTTGGTAGAACATTGCTCTGCAGTGCCTGCAACAACCTACGAGATATAGGGTTAGAAAAGGGCAGGGCATATCGTCTCTAGGATCAGATTAGTCATGTGATTATTCTTGCGCCTCCATCGTTTAATTCTCTGACCCCTTCAATAATTAATGATGTTGTCATACTATGACATTTTACTGACTCCTTGAAGAATTATTAAGGGGTTATTGTTGTGTATGTGTACAGAAAAATAATGATTCAGTACTTCTCTCGTTTTGTGCTTTCTTGGTTCTTCTATATTTCCTATTATTTGGCCAGCTTGCTGCACCATTTGGTATGTATGGCGTGTGGATTAATTAGTTTGTCCTTTTTGGGAGTTGCAAGTGTATATAATTGATTTGATGTTTTCTTCTATTTAGGATAGTTTTTCATTCCACCTATCTGGTTGCCATATTTGTTTTATTTAGACCATTTGTCCCATTGATATTTCTTTAGGTCCGTCCTCATTAAGGAACTGTTCTTTTTGGAGGATTTATGTATTTATTATGAGTTACATCATGAGCGTTTTTAAAATAGATTTTTGATTTTATTTGCTGGTACTTATATGGTTCCTATTCATTTCTGCAGTAATAGATTGTTTAATTTTGTACAATTCAGGGCCATGTTGTTGTGCGCTTAGTTAGTTGCATGATTGTATCCACCGAATTCTTGTAGTTCTTAAGGCTGCTTGATGTTTTCATGATAGAGACCAAACCATCTGCTGGCACTGCACGACTAACCTTAAGGTTATCTGTCTCCTAGGTGAGCTTAGTTTACCCAAGCTCTGTTTGATTTATTATGAGTTACATCATGAGCGTTTGTTAAAATAGATTTTTGATTTTATTTGTTGGTACTTATATGGTTCCCATTCATTTCTGCAGTAATAGATTGTTTAATTTCGTACAATTCAGGGCAACGTTGTTGTGCGCTTAGTTAGTTGCATGATGTATCCACTGAATTCTTGTAGTTCTTAAGGCCGCTTGATGTTTTCATGATAGAGACCAAACCATCTGCTGGCACTGCACGACTAACCTTAAGGTTATCTGTCTCCTAGGTGAGCTTAGTTTACCCAAGCTCTGTTTGATTTATTGATGCATGTGCCAGCCATGGAATTTTAGTGTTATTTTTGTCACGCCCATGTTTATTTTGGTCTAGATTAATTTAGCACTGACTTCTTGGTTCCCTTTCTTATTTCTCAGGTTGCATAATTACCTACCATTTTAAAGCATAGTGGATCAAACTGAGATGCTCAGTTCTAAGTAAATTACACCTTATGATAGAAAATATATGCAGGCCAGGCTGCTGGCACGATATGGGGGCATACTGGTGCAGTATAGGTTATTTTCCGGTTGAACCATGTTTACTTGAATCTAGGACTGTTCAGTACCAAATGTTTGTTCTCACCAAAATAGCGTAGTGACAGTCATTGAGCTGTTTGTGAAAAAATCAAAAGAGATTTGATCTTACCTCGATAGAATTATTCTATAAGCTAGACACACTCTATTGCTTATTAATCTCCTACATAAATTTAATTCAGCATATGAAAGAACATTCAACATTTAAAGAGCATGCTAGGACTTTGGTCGCAGTGAAGTAAATCAGGGTTTGAGATACCAACCATAAGCCGTATTTTTGCGTGCTTAGAAAACTTGTACCAATCATGACGATAAATGTTCTTCTGCCAAGGTTAGGATCTTAAATTACAGTCTGGATCAGATTGCCCTATACATAAAATGAGTACCTTTGGAACCAAGAATCGGCAACAGTTCTTCAACTTACAATGTTAGTTAATTGAAAGATTATGAGGTACAAGTAACTTGCCTGATACTCGATTTGAGTTTCAATTTCAGATTTTAGTTAGCTATGTGGATATTTTCTCTATATGTTTATATATTTTGTGTTTTGCAGACCCCATGGTGTCTAAGAAAGCTATGGACATTGTGATTCGGTGCAGGGCTGGGAGAATGTGTGTTTCAGTTGCACTCATTAATTTATGGTGGACCATCACCTATTACTGAAGAGATTTGAAGTGGCCCTGTTGGATATGTGTCTTATTTATCTACCGTTTATTGGACATGCCTTTATGTAGTTTCACTAAGTGTAAACTCCTTGAATATCAATACATTTGTTGGACTTAATTATATATGTCTTTGGTGCTAGATGCTTATTCTGTTCTTGTGTGGCTCTTCCATGTGGAGACTGATTTGATGTTGCTGCGATTGGGACACACAGACGAGGCGTGTTGAATTGGGACGCACAGGACAGGCCAGGAGGCGCCCCAGCCTCTAGTATATATCATGTCTCATGATACTCCACGGTGCAACGCGCGGCTCTCCGCCCCATCAGATTCCACACGTACCCCGCGCGCGACGCAAGCGCGCCGGTACAGGGACGGAGCGCCACAGCCACGCGCACCGCGGCGCCGAGCACGGCGTAGGCGGCGAGCGCGCGCGCCAGCCTCAGCTCTGCCGCGGCCACGTCGACGGCGCGCGCCGCGGGCGGCACGACCAGCCTGCACGCGTCCGAGACCGCGAGCGCCAGCAACGCGAGTACCGCCCCGGGGAGCAGGAGCAGCAGCGCGAGGGAGGCGGCGACGAGGAGCGCGCCCGAGAAGATGCCGCCGCAGAGGAGCGCGGCGAGGAGGAGGTCCAGGTGGTGCTGCAGCGCCGTCGCCGCCGCGTGCGTTGCCATGGACTGGCAGAGGAATCCCAACCCGAGGCAGAGGCGGCGCACGCACGCACGCGGAGGAGACTGAACGGCAAGGAAGAAGGCTGTGATGAGGAGTTGGAGGTCGGCCGGCCGCGATGGTGTTTAGTCCTGTTGTTTGAGGGAGCTTTTCCTCTGGCGCACGTCTGGTACGGTATGCTTAGAGCGGGGAGAGGAAACTAGTACACGCTGCGTACAAGGAATCTTAGGAATATATATATATTTTTTCGCGAAAACGCAAAAGCATTTTCGACGTATTGATAGAAAAAGAGAGTTTATGTACAAGCCTGAGAACAGGCGATCCCCCGCCATACAACTCAACCCACTACCTAGACTAGGGGAGAAGAAGCCCGAGGCCACGAGCTCCGGCGCACACCCACGAGCGGGCCTCGGTCTTCATAGTTCCCATCAAGACGCCTACCGAGGGGCTAGCGTTGTCGAAAACGATTGTGTTGCGCTGCTTCCAGATCCACCATGTCGTGAGCATGACCATCGAAGATGTGCCCTTGCGTAACAGTCGAGGGGTGGACCCTAGAGTGCGCTTCCACCAGTTAACGAAATCGTCCCCCACAACCGGGGTCCTAGCCGTAGATCGTATCCAACAGAGCACCTCATGCCAGATCGTGCGAGAAAATGGGCATCCAGTGAGGATATGACCCATCGACTCGGGCGCCTGATCACACAGGAGGCATCGCACAGGGTGTGGTAGGCCCCGACGTGCTAGTCGCTCCCCCGTCAAGCAGTGATCCAGGCAGGCCAGCCAAATGAAGAATTTCACCCTAGGCGGCGCCCAAGACTTCCAGTTTAGCTTCCAAGATCCCGATACTGTCGCTCCCTGGAAGAGCGCCTCGTAACAAGATTTAGAAGAATACTTAGCGTCTGGGGTCCAGCGCCAAATCAGCCTATCCGGTGTCTCCTGTAACTGCACCCTTTGCATCAGACTCCACACCCGCACGTACTGGAGTAGAGCTACCGGACAGAGGGCGCCCTGAATGTCCGAGATCCACCGCCGTCCAGTTAAAGCCTCCAATACCGTTCTGGATTTCTTACGGCGTTTGGGGATAAGGGCGGAGAGATTGGGGGCGATGTCCTCCAAGGACCTGCCCTCCAGCCAACGATCCTTCCAGAATAATGCAGAGGAGCCGTGTCCCAGTACCGTCGTCGTGGAGATTGCAAAGATCTGATGCTCTGCTCTGGAGAATTGCATGTGGAGGCCCCTCCAGGACCTTTGCGGGTCCGTGTACATTCTCCAGAGCCAGCGGGTCCACAGACTAACCGAAGTACGGGTAAGGTCTGGGATGCCGAGCCCACCCAACCGTAACGGGCGACAGAAGTGCTGATGAACTATCTCCTCACACACCGTCAATCTGTCACCAAAGCAGCACCGGCCACCAGGGTCCGCCTGATTTTCACCCGAATGTCATCACTGTTATTTAAAGAGAGAGAGAAAAACAGTTCGAATAAAAATATTCAGTTGTAAATGGTATGCAACAGCAAAAAGTTCAGTGTAATGTACTATAATTCTAACTGAAAAAACATAGCTGCAATCCTAGTGTATCAATGTACAACTCACAATCCGTATGAATCACAATGCAAATATAACGGGCTTGTAGTTGAATGAACTCTAACACTCATTCGAATGAGAATAGCAAATCTGTTTGAGCTTAATTAGTATACATCATTTATTTAAGTTACATTGATCTCGTAATCATGCCAGTCAATTCATTTTTCCTAAGAAATCTCATGTTGGACATATCTTCTGTAAAAATTAGTGTTGTGATGCACTAAGTTATTGAAAATTCTACACTAAGGCACCGTAATAATGATTCTATTATAATCTATGTTGAATTGCCTTCCTTGCTACTGCCTATTTCTGTTATGAATTTGTGTGTAAGCTATTTCTATACTTGTACTTGTGTTGTGCTGATGAAATGGCATATGCTGCCAAGACGCAAATAAAAATTGAATCTTTGTTACTCGATTTTACAAGACATTTATAATGTACCCGTCCTTCCTAGCAAACGACATTTTTTTAGGCAGTGGATTGTAGGGGTTTGTGATGGAAGAGGATTAAGGGTGTTGGATGGTCCCTGACAAGAGATACTCTATAAAGGCATTAGGAGTAACCGGATGAATGAATATTATTCAATAAATACTTAATGCTATGATCTTGGAAGAAAGAATACATAGTCACGAGGATGCTCCGTGCATAGTCTTTTGGAGACTGTAATACGACCGTTCAAAGCATTCACATCAAGAAGATCGTAGATGCTTTGTGTCCCTCTCTTTAGTCATCCTTGTCCTATGTCACCTTGTATTTGAGCAACCGGCTTCGCCGTGAATGACCCCGAGCTAACCCTCCAAGCCATATGTTGTTGTAGTTAGAAGCAATGATGAAAGTAATTTTCTTTCTCGTTAGAAAACAAATAGTTGTGCGAAACAAGTCTAATCGTTACAATGGGAGCACATTTTTTTTTAGTTTGGTCGTAAGTTTCACTACAAGTAAATTCAATTACTATGGAAGCACCTAACTATCGTACCAATCCCAACTGGGAAACATTTGACACGAATAACCGAAGCAACTTTATGCTGTCAAGTAAGTTTAAATTCTCAAGAGAGTTGTGTGAAACAAGTCTAAGCGTTACAACTTACAACGTAAACACTTCTTTTCTGTTTGCTCGTAAGTTTCATTGCAAGCAAATTCAGTTAGTATGGAAGCACCTAACTATTGTACCAATTCCAATATGGGAAACATTTGACACGAATAACCGAAGCAACTTTATGCTGTCACGCAAGTTCAAATTCTCAAGTTGATGTAAGTAAATTCCTACAACATTTGTTTCTAGTAGTTCAAAATCAACAAAGAAAGTTTTGATATATCGAAGAAGCATTGCTTGAATCAGATCATCAGTTGCTTATTCCATTAACCATTTGATGATTTGATTTGTTCAGCTTTGCTTATCCCAAATGGAGCAAGAGAAAAAAAAAACATTGCTTGAATCAGATAATGAGTTGCTTATTCCATTAACCATTTGATGATTTGATTTGTTCAGCTTTGCTTATCCCAAATGAAGCAAGAGAAAAAAAAACATTGCTTGAATCAGATCAGGAGTTGCTTTATTCCATTAACCATTTGATGATTTGATTTGTTCAGCTTTGCTTATCTCAAATGGAGCAAGAGAAAAAAAAAACATTGCTTGAATCAGATCAGGAGTTGCTTATTCCATTAACCATTCAATGATTTGATTTGTTTAGCTTTGCTTGTCTCAAATGGAGTAAGAGAAAAAAAAGAAGTGTTATCTCGTCGACAGCAGGATTCAGCTTTGCTTATCCCAAATGAAGCAAGAGAAAAAAAAACATTGCTTGAATCAGATCAGGAGTTGCTTTATTCCATTAACCATTTGATGATTTGATTTGTTCAGCTTTGCTTATCTCAAATGGAGCAAGAGAAAAAAAAACATTGCTTGAATCAGATAATGAGTTGCTTATTCCATTAACCATTTGATGATTTGATTTGTTCAGCTTTGCTTATCCCAAATGAAGCAAGAGAAAAAAAAACATTGCTTGAATCAGATCAGGAGTTGCTTTATTCCATTAACCATTTGATGATTTGATTTGTTCAGCTTTGCTTATCTCAAATGGAGCAAGAGAAAAAAAAAACATTGCTTGAATCAGATCAGGAGTTGCTTATTCCATTAACCATTCAATGATTTGATTTGTTTAGCTTTGCTTGTCTCAAATGGAGTAAGAGAAAAAAAAAAGTGTTATCTCGTCGACAGCAGGATTCGAACCTGCGCAGGCCCAACAGATTTCGAGTCTGTCTCCTTAACCACTCGGACATATCGACTGTTCTGCACACACTCACTCCATAAGTTATATGTACACATAGTATTCACGGCACAAACACAGACAAGGTAAGCTCGTACCGTGAGTACTGAATTTCTACCACCGTACTTCCGGATGAATCTTAGGATAAAAAACTAGGTAGCAGTTTGCACAGATGCACTATGTGCATGGCTAGTGCTGTTCTTCGAATGGCATGCTAATGCTGCTCACAGTTTACATAGACGCGTTCAGTCGAAAGCTTTTCTTTATGGGAAGAGTTGAGACAGTTATGATCTTATCACAGCCAGCAACAAAAACAATTCTCGTTTTTTTCATGTATAATTCCATAATGTCATGCTGAATAATTAGGCTCCAAAACGAATAATCTGACACAGCTCACAACCCAAATGATTCGATTCAAATCTGTGGTATTGCCTTCGCTGTTAACAGTTACACTGGCTGCATGTTTTTACATCTGTGAACATATACTAAAACAGAAAAGGCCGTGAAAAAAAAAATCTACAGGAAAGTATGTAGCTGGTGAATACAGAGGGGAAATCAAGGGCACACAAAGAATAGAGAGAGTACACAAAAAGAAGAAAAGTTTGGTCAGGCAGTTCTGCACGGCGCTGCTGCTAATATTTGCTGGAGGCAGATCACGGCACTATGACTTTGTGGATCCCAATGCGCAGGCTGTTCAGGAGGGCATCAGTTCGCAGTGCCGCGGGGGATAACACGAAGTCGAAATTCAAAATCTCTCTGCCCTTACAAAGGTAGGTCTATCACGGTTCTGGCATGCCAAGAGCAATGACATGTAGCCTGTAGGAGAATACACAGTGCAGCAACGGCGGCGAGACGTTTATGTTACAAGTGGTTTGACGGCTTCAAGGTTATTCCACAATGACCATCCGGCGGGGTAGTTGAGTTGAGGAGGTTCCAAGTTGAAATTCCAGACCATCACTCGGTTGCAATTGTCTGGAAGACCCTCTATTTGACGCTCATGTTTCACAAGCTTCTCAATAAACCGCGACTCCTGAAATGACATATAATCAGGTCAGGTAATCAGTTTTGATAGTATGGTAGGTGACTTTTGTTACCCATGTAAGTTCCTATGACCCATTTGTTGTATGGCTTCATATCAAGTCACAAAAATAGCCGTGATGCATCATTTAATTCCAGATATATTAGTAGCCATAGTTTCTTAAGAGATCCTAACGGAGGTTACAGTTCTTACTGGTTTTCCTTAATCTCCTTTATATTGCTACGCGAACTTCTATGCTATTTTATTTCATTAAAGCATTGCCAAATTTTTATTTTTTTGGATAGCTACTATTTCAGTTTGCTCCATGGAGACCTGTAAATGGAATTCAGCTAAGCAGTAGTAGGGTTTTGCAGAAAAGAAGTTCCCCTAAATTATACTAATTTGCTTGACTATGTGAAGTTTGCGCCAAACCCACCTGCACACCACCTCTACCACCCGAGTGGACGATAACAGAATCCATAGCTGGGCGATTCCACCTTTGAGGATCCCAGAGCATTGTACTGTTAAAAGCAAACCCAGAGAAACCAATGGGAAATCGCCGAGGTGTACCCTTCTTCTGAACTGTGTTCCATCCAGTGATTCGATTGCCTTTACAGGTAGGACCTTCTACAACCACCCTGTACTTACTTCCATCATGGTTTGCTACAGGCCATGTGCCAAAGCGCCTGCATAAAGAACAAGCTTATAAGAGAGAGATATTGCCACAGATTCTTTTTATCCGAAGTCTCTGATAGAAACAAAGTCAGTGATGTTGTTTCATCTCCTAAAGCAAGGTCCTATTTCACAAGTTACATCATTTGAAGACTACTTACAATATGTAGTTTTTTTTTTTAATAAAAGGCTACTCGTAAATTATTTTACTTACTTTCTCACAAAATTGCCACCATGCTGCACAACTTCTCGAATTTTATCACTCAGTTTGGTAAAATCTCGAGTTTTAGCATCCTTCATCACAAGATAAACTGAAAACAGCCTGGTTGAGTATTCTCTAATAATCTTTTGCCAGTGAAGACCACATTCAAAGCTATTTGACAATTATTGACAAGGTACAGGTTGGGATCTGGAATCACTTTGTTTGCCATGAATAAAGGCTCTGGTTGAAAACTAAGAGCTCTCCTAGGCCTGGTTGAGTATCATTCTTTCAGCATTGTGTCTAACAGAAGTCCACAGGTAAGGATTATCCTTGTGCAACTGGTGGTCACCAGTATAAGCTAGGCTCGACAATTGTAAGAAACTCTTCTATTTGTTGCAGAAAGAAAATGAAAACTGACAAGTGAAGTTTTCTAGTGGAGAGAGCTAAGTGTGCATAAGTCGCAGAATTCTAGGAGCAAAAGCAAATAAATAGCCTGTAGTGCTAATTTCCAGAAATCCTAGCCCGTGTGTATGACATTATGAGACTTATTTGATTGGCTATTATCAAAATCCAAGTAGCATTCAACTGAAGTAATTATATATTTACATAAATGGTTATAGGTTCCTTGAGAAAGAAGCATTAATGGTGCTCACTAATTTCACACTCAAGGATCATGTAACACTCAACCTAGTACTGACTTGTGTCATAAGTAAGGAAGATGTAACAACTCATTCACCCAATACAATATAGAATAGTAAGACCAGCATGAGCAAAGGAACAAGTATCTAAAACTTGTCACCGTGCATTAATAATTCATCAACTATATTAATACACCAAAATGAAGTTTCGGTAGAGAATTGTCACCTGATTTTCCGCATTTCTTCAAATACATCGCCCATGTATGAACGCTCTTCATCAGCAAAATGCACTATACCATCAAGGTGATGCTTTTTAATATGATAGATTGCATTGTTCCTTTGACAGACAGCAATCTTCCGTACATTGGTAATATTCTTCCTGCAGACAATATGCCTGTACATAACCCCAGAAGACCTCAGGATATCTACTGTTTCAAGGGTAGTACCAGGCCATTCCACCACTAACCACAAAAGAGGAGGTGGTACACCTTTCAAAACATGTGCTAGCCGATTCAGGTAATACGCCTGTTGTGGCCGAACGGAAGTGATTGTCACCACTATCAGAAGCTTCCTGACGGGGATGACCAAATCATCGACAGCAGGTTTCACAGACAAAGCTTCGGAAAAATCGATCTCATCATCCAACATTGCAGGAACAGGAGGGCTCTCAACTTCGGGCTCATCAATCACCTCGACATCTTTCTGCACCACTATTGCGTCCAACTCCTTAACTTTATCATCCACCCCGTCATCGAACGGGAGCCTCGAGACTATCTTCTGAGAGACGTCGACCGAGAAGAAGGGCATGAACCCGATGAAGATGCCGACCATGAAACACACACACAGCTGAAACACGACTCTCCTGCAGCAAGACCCCTTTGATTTCGACCTCTCGGGCGACCGACATGCTGACTTGAGCGTGCTCGACCACAACGCGAAGTCCAGAGAGGCCACGGAAGCCAGCAGCCCCCTCATCACGACGTAGGACTGAGAGTACAGCAGCTTAGGAGACGGCGAGGGGTCAGCAAACTGGGACCAGTCCTTGGGCGGGCCAGGGCCGTCCCGGTGGAACGCCCCAGTGGAATTCCTTCTGCTGGACACCATCCCAACATCATTATGCATGTATGCTCCCCAAGATTGCTCAGAAGCCCGTGCTGCGTTCTTGTCTGAGATCACTGCTCCTGCTGTCTCTCTCGCTCATGTGGATATGCAGAGCAGAATTGTACCTGCAATTCAACAAGTTCGAGAACTGCCTTAGCTCAGCTAAACACACAATCGTCTACTCACGAGCATAGCATGCGTAAATTATATCCACTTGTACACCATAACTCAGTGAAGCAAGATCAGCGAAGGCACAAAACAGGTCACAGAGGAGACATCTCCCATGCCAACAGACTAAACCAGAGAGGTGAGCCACTCCAGATTGCAGGGAGCAGGCGATCAGCTCCCTCAATTTCTGATCCGGAAGGCCAGAACAAATTCTACCACGCAGCAAAAACAAAAACAAAAAATCGCCCAACGAAATTGAGGGAGAAAAGGTACAGAGGAATGAACTGGAACCTCTGATCCGAGCGAGGCAGCACGATCGATTTCACCAACACCGCCCCCCAAAATTCAGCCTCGCCCGCAAAGCTCCAGACGGAGACAGGAGAGGGGAGGGGGAGGGGGACTGGACGGGTGCGGGTACCTCCGAGCTGGGTGGGATCTGGCCGGCGGCGCGATGGTTGGGGGAGCTCCTCCTCTCTCCACTGTCGTTGGCTTCGGCTTTGGTGCTGTTGGTTTGGTGGGTAGCTCTCGCTCCGCAAATCGAGACAGGAGAGAGAGGGGAGTTGGTGCGGTGGTGGCTGGAGGATAGGGAAAGCGGAAGCGGATGCAGGGAGTAAAAAAATGGCGGCCGTCGCCGTCGGAGGTTGCCTCTTCAGCTAAGATTTCGCGGCTAGGTCCCTCAGTTTTCGCGCCTTGCACATCTTCGAGCCGCAGTTTCTTCTCAGTTACCAAAGTCATCGGCCGTTAGTTTTGGCTAATTCTGGACAGCGGCACACGAGTGTTTTGGTATGGCTAATTCTGGGTAGTACCGGTTTGGCACAAGTCTTTCAACAATAAATATGCCATGTAAAGCCCTATCATGTACTGTACTAGAAAATTGCCAAGAATAAATATGCCATGTAAAGCCCTATCATGTACTAGAAAATTGCCAATAATTTGGCAACCTCAGTGTTTTCAAGGCTGAAGTATTGCAGAACTATAATATCTTACGAATATTCCAGTTTTGGAAACATAGGTTTAGGGTCATTTTTGCAATACTAGCCTGTTTTGACAAATATTGAAATATTAATGCAATGGTATTTAGTTGTAGGACACATCAAATCATTCAAAATTATGATATTTTAAGAAATTGTAGTATTATTAAAATTGTTACCAAAAATACATTGCCATTTTAAAAAACACAGTACAGGTGCAAACGCTCATATAGACGCGCATGCACTTACCCTATGGGCGCATGTGTAGACATCCTAGCCCTATGAGCATAATATTCCATATTTATGAGACACACATATGTCAAAACGGGGATTTGAACTCTCGGTTGGGGGTATAACCATCCTCCACACCATGTAACCACACGTTGATTCTCAATTGCTTAACTATTTAGATGCACTAACAAGTTCTAGCCATCTCTTTTTTATCTCATTTCTCTCTCTGCCTGAAATGGACGGAGAGAGGATCGCCTGGCTTGTCGTCTACTCCTTTGTAGTTCATTTACCCCGGGTGCCTCGGGCTCGTCGGAGAGGGTTGCGATGCCGGATCCGCCGTGCAGATTTGTACAATTGTATTCTAAGTCTGGTACGACCAAATTTTCTCACTGATAGTGATGGCGGTGACATTCAGTATGTATCTAAATATGGTCTTTGCGCGACAATTTTCGGTGTTGTTGGTGGAAGATCCAGAAGTTATATGGTCTTTGCATGGTCACCGGGGATGCAGCTTCAGTGCGGTCTTTTTGTCCTCCGGCTCCGCCAATGTGGTTTTTGTTTGCTTCAGTGTCGCCATAAAGTTCGGGAGGAACTATACATGAGTGTGGTTGATGGGTGTAGTCGGCGTGCTCTAGGTTTGGGGTGCTCCGATGCAGGGATCGAGGGTGACCACAAGAAGTTTACTTGGGAGGAAGCTTGTCGGGTCAAGGTCTCATGGCGTTTTGTCTCCTTTGCCGACAAGGACTTAGGGAGACGCACAATGGAATTTCTTTGCAAGCGTCTCCAAGGACTTGTTTGTAATTTTTATTTGTTTGAGCTCCTTTTTGAATTTTTTTGAGATAGCCGATGCGTCTGGAGCATTCCAACTGGGGTTTTTGCGTGTGTAAGATGGTTGTTGTATTAAATGATGCATGTACCTTCTAAAAACATTAAAAAAAATGCCAAACGAGCTTACAAAGCGAAAATGATGTCGAAGAAAAAGTGTCATTTGGTGATGAAAACGCTCTCACTCATAACTCCCACAACATCATCTAAAAAGTGTATTATATAGTGACCTTGACACGTAAATGTTGTCTTCGCATCCCCAAGAAAATCACCTTGAAGGAGCCTCACTCTCTTCCACCGGTCTACTTTGGCCCTAACTATCTCTACGATCTGGCTCTTCGAGACCGAGTAACTGTAAAAGGGCATGTCATTGCAACAACACACATGAGATGTCGAGTTTCTTCCTTGTTTCGAAGGGGCATCTCATATTGTTAGTTAATTACCGTCTGAGGTCTTATTATCTGCAAGCTTAAATCTCGAAATACTCCACTTCCTCGAGTTAAAATTTGATCACACCCTTTAATATTTAAGTTCCACCATGCACGAATCTAGAAATAAAACAAATGTACATGTCATCGGTGGCAAATCCAAGATGAAAATGTTGGTTAGGCTAAAAAACTAAGATGATAGTTTGAAATGTCAACATGACCGAGACTAAAATGGATCTTGAAACTTAGATGCACAATTGTCCATGCATCTATGACATAAGGCTTATTATCATCATCAATCATTGTTGAGGCATAAATATTGATACTTTCTTGCTGAAAATGGAGGCTAGACTTGAGTCTATGTGAGCTTACCTAGTAAATTCACCTCCACATGTCATTATGTTGCTTTCTATTGCTTTTTTAATCTTTCATATGATAGTTTTTGAACTTTCCTAATCTCTTTTTGTTCCTTCTCAAGCAGAAACTGAATCATAATTTCGAAAAAAAAAACTTGTAACATATATGAGACGAGATTCCCCTTTCATTTATGTGTTTTTTTCTTTTTGTTGGAAGATGAGGTGATGGAAAAAAAAGTGTGGAAAGACATGGTGCATGAGGAAGCCGGATGAATGACTCAAAACTGATTAGATCATCATAGGAGGGGATGAGAGGTGGGATGAACAATCAGGCCACCAAGATCTTTGTATTTTTTCTCTAACTTGATCCCTCGCACAAAATCAAAATGAAGTGTGTAGCTATACATCGGAAAAGGACAAAAGTAAGCCAACGACGATATCCTTGTGACCGATTTTGGCCACCTTCATAATTTAGAGCCGTAGAGTGACGATAGTTGAGGCACCAAAGTATACATTAACTCCAAATTCTCCACCGAAAAAACAATTAGTCGTGACCACTTTGTCGGCTGCACTAGGATTTGTTACTCAATGTCATGTGGCCCTAAGGGTGCTCACTGATATGATTACTACTCCAATGATAAACTATTTCATTCATATGGTGTTTTTATAAACTATTCCGCTGATAATTGGGTTTTTTTTTTTTGCAACTTTCAGTCATGGGATTTTTTTTTTCATTTATGAAACATGTCTTAGTTTTTCTTGCGTTGTCAAATATGTCGTAATTGCTGGTTACCAAGTCAAAACTATGTCCTTTTCAAATGTGTCCCCCTCATTTGGCCCAATCATTTCAAGATTAGTCGGTACTAAACGATGTCTACAAGGTCAAAGTTGTGGACTAAATGCCACGTCGTATTGTTTGGTCATATCCTGGTAGAGCTTTGGATTGGCTTACGTTTTCTCGACCCACATGTTGAGAAAAATCAAAATACTCCGATCATTTATGACATGATGATCTTTATTCGTGACGCGCTATTTGGACTTGACCCCGACGCAACGACCGACTCTTCAACGAGAATGGGTAGACTTTCTGTAGAGAAACACGCAAGTAGAACTCGCCTAGGATCCAGCACCACAGTGGTCGTGCACGATTTGCCATGCTATCAGTTAAATTAATGACAACCCCACGCTCTTGTCCGACCGGAAGCCCAACCCAAGAATTACTCCAACAATCTGCCAAAAGTTTGCTGAATGCAAAACATAGAATACAGCGGGTGCTACGTGCAAATGACCGTCCCCGTCCCGTCTCCCGTGCAATGTAGCGGCCGGCATCACGGTAGGTGGACCATGACGCGTGGACCGTTAGCAGTGGCGCCCTGCCTGTTGAAGTGGTTGCAACGGTCGCCGGCGAGGACGGATGACGGGCGCCGTCGTATCCAGCGACCGCTCGCCGGCCTGAGCATGTGGGGCCTCTGTTCACGTAGTAGTACTCGTATTCAATTGGTCATGTGCGTCTGCAACGGTGTGCTGTACTGCGAGCTTTCCACGACCACGTGGACCGACCGGTGGAAGGACGCAGTGACCCACGTGCTCTAATGCTTCTGCTCTGCACGCAACCAACTAATCCTCTCCTTGTTAGCATTATTTAGAGAATGTAACAACTTAACCATGTCGTGTTGTCTGAGCTAATTGCAATTTTTTAGTGGACTGGTGTTGCCATCGATCGCAACCACAATGGTCATTATATTACCTGCAAAAAACATACTCAGACAATTAGCTCAGACACTATAGTATAATGGGGTTCACACAGGCTGGGTACTGGCCACTGGGTAGCTAACACACCAACCGTCACCAGCCTCTGCTATACACACATTCAGCTCCTAACACTTAATTAGCATTAGGATACACTAATTAGGTAGCAGCAATTATTAGCATTAAGAAGACTATCTAACTAAGTACATGTGCATTGTATATGGTACAGTGCCTAACACTATCTAGCCAATGCTGTATACGTCCTGCCTAGTACAATCTCAGTTGTTGGAGCGACCACCATTAGCTAGCTAGCTAAGATGTGCAAATTGATGATCGATGGGTCGCCATCCACAGGTCCACCGCAGAGACAATGTCGTTGGCTTCTACGGATGGCAATGGGGCCCCGAAACCCGCAAACCCGACGGGTACCCGCCTTAAATGGGGAGGGTTTGGTAAAATGTTCGACCCGCCAGGTCTAATGGGGCGGGTATGGGGGTGGCAAACCCGTACCCGCATACCCGTAGACCCGCTCTAAGTCCTAATCATATCCCTAATAATGCTATACATAACCATATGTTCATGAGCTAAGGACCACAAACCTCACACATCACATGGACGCGTTGGAATCTGGAGTCCCAGAGACAACAAACGTACACATGTGTCTATTCCCACCAACCTCATCCCAATATTTCATTGTTTTATTCACCACATATGTCGGTGTCGCTCCGTAAATGGGTACCCGTTGGGGCCCCGAACCCGTCCTGGTCGTGGGTCTGGTAAGAAATGAGACCCGACAAGTTAAATGGGGCGGGTATGGGGGGCGCCGACCCGGCCCCGAACCCGGTGGGTGCCATCCGGATTGGCTTCAATCAACACCAAGTGAAAGCCTACTGCTCTAACTAATCCGGCCCGGCGACCTTTGGGTAATGTGGCTAGCTTTCACGGTTTCACCCACTACGTTAGGAAAAGAACCAAATTTTAATCTTGACATCTTTGTCCCTACCGAGTTGTTCGCAGCTGATTCGAATCGATTACTTTTCATTTCACGTCGACCTCGAGGGTGCGAATTAGTAACCATTGATTATGTCTTTGAGTGGAAAAAGTAGTGCTTTTGGAGGAGATGAGACCGTCGGTGCTAAAAGAGACGCGCAATTATGTCTCATGTTTCAAACATGGGTCCAAGCAAAATTTATAAGTACAAAGCTTTAACTTGGCTGCATAATTGACCCTTTCTGAAATCTAGACTGAATACTTTCGGGGAAGGCGTTTTGTCTCCCACGGTGCATATGCATCCTATACGGTGACTAGTTTGTTACGAAACGTTTTCCTCTCGGGTCGCTCCCTCCCGAGCGGCCCTGGAGGCGGAAACCTAGAGGAAAAAAAAAACCCAGATCGCATCTCCTCAGGCCGCTGCCGTCGCCGGAGCAGGCGGCGGTGGCGGCGCCCTACTCGTCGAAGGCGAAGGGCACGGTGGGCGCTCCGGATGAGGACGTTGTGGGAGGGCAGAGGCGCTCGTTCCGGGCGCGGGGCGGGGAGGCGGTCGGTGGCGGCGGGGCTGGCTTCGGGGGCGGCGCGGTCTGCTGTACCTGCTCTTGGAGCCGGTCGCGGAGGGCCTCCCGGTGGCGTGGCGAGAAGGAGGCGGTTGGGGTGTTAGCCCCGACTTGGATGAACCAGCGAAGGTTGGGCTGTGGTTTCCACGCCGGCAAACTTTGGCCTCGGTTGACCATCTCGTACTCTGCCATTCCGCTGGAGGGTTCTTGCTGCCGTTCCTGCCAGAAGTGGTCTCGCTGCGTCAGGGGCTACGAGGCTTCAGAATAATGGCGGTGGTCCTAGGGCTTCCCATCGCGCGAAGATGAAGATCCTGATGTAGGTCGTCTTTGAACAAGCCGGGGTGTCGACCGAAAGACTCCGCCGGCGAACTCCCATGGGCGACGCCTGGAGATTGCTGGATCGGTGGAATTCAGTCACAATGCTCAGTCATCGAAGGTGAGATTGGAGGACTAGCAACGGTGTTCGGAGTCTTTGCATATATGGGGAATTGGCATGGAGTTACAAGATTCTGGCAGCTGTATGTCAGAGGGGGCGACAATATGCATGATGTCCAAAGTCCTAACTTTCAGGGTGAAAACCCAAGGTCTGGCCTTAATTGGTTGTGTCTGGCACTGGTCTTCTTGGAGCCGTTGTTTTGAGAGCGAGGATTATCTTTAGGGTGAAAACCCAAGGTCTGACCTTAATTGGTTGTACCTGGCACCGTTCTTCTTGGAGACGTTGTTTTCGAAGAGTTGGACATCAGCTGTTGTTTAGGTGGTGGTTGTGCGGATACCGCGAGGACTGTAACTCTGTAGCGGGACTTTTCTTTTTTATTTCTTCTTTTTATTGCCTTTCGGCTGTGTGCATTCATTGCGTTGTTGCAGAGACCGGGTGTATTTTGTATCTCCGCGATATTAATATACTTCCCTTTATAAAAAAATGCATCCTATACTTAAAAAATTGCAAAAGAGAATCCGCACATAGATTTGAGCATCCTATGTATTCACATTTCACTACAAACCGATATTTTTGTGACTTATATCAAAAAAATACAAAGTTTAGCGCTAAAATAAGCCTTTTCGCGAGATGTTTTTTTGTCTTCTCTATACAGGACACAACGAATATTGGGCTTTCATGAAACGACTTTGTGCACACATATTATGTTAAGGTCTATACACAGATATGTTTTTTCTTAATTTTTTTGATATTTTAAAATATGTTTTCTAAATACCGATGCATATCACCGGAGTCAAAATGAATTTTACAATAAATTTCCGAACATTTCATGCAAGGTAAAAAAGAGCAAGAGTACCGTGCGTTAAAAAAAATGATTGGCCGTACGGGAAAGAAACCCGCAACACTGCGTACGCACCGCGAATGAGAGACGAGCGCTCGAACGTGGACGCATATCAGCACACCCCAACCACCGGGCTATGCCTCGGTCCACTCATGTGTTAAGTTTTTCGGTCTCAAGTTTCTCTAAAGCATATTGATATATAGCTTCATATATGCATAAAGTGAACCAACCCTGCCTGCCTCTACCATTTGACCAATGAGCATATTCATTTTTCCAATACTTTAACGATAATCACACATGTCCTCACATAGTGAAGCAGAGCAGAAAAGAATGTTGTTCTCTCCAAACAAACATTAAATTAGTCTAGTGCTTCCTGTAGAATAAAAGAAGAATCCCGTGCCACCAACCAAGCCATGGTGAGGTGTAACGGGCTTGCATGATTGATTGTTATCTCTCACCAAGTCACCGGCCTAAGTCCAGAAATGGTACTACATCGGCCTCTCCACCGGCGGTCCAGTAATATATCAGGCGTATAACACATAAAAAGAAGGGGCGCTGGACACATGTCCAATGTTGTTACCCAGCGGCGGCCCCAAACGGCGAATCCTTCAAAAAAACATGCATCAATATATTTCTATCTAAATGACATGCAACAAGATTGTATAGTCCAACAATTATTAAACAAAGAAAACATTGTTATTACAACAACTTAAATTCGCCAAGTTCTAGAAAACAACGTCGTGACCGTCTTCTCGAACTATTCATTTTCTCTTGCCACCTACAAGTAGTCGACTAGAAAATGAGAAAATTTGGTCGCACCCTGACGTGGCTCGGCAAGAGGGCCCTGGTGCTCAGACTGCTAATTAAACACCATACTTGCATCACACTCACCATTCATGTTCTCTCACATATGGCCTCAAAACATAGGAGAAGAAACGTAAAAATAATGTCAAATTTTGAGCCCTCCACCGTGATTATACTATATGCGCATGTTGGAGACGGGTCACCCCTCCTCAGAAATAAGGTCTCTTACCACATTGGAAATGTGGCCGGCCATCTTGGCTTTATCCAAGATAAGGGTGTCAACGGCAAGGTTAAAGAGGAGGAGGGAAATGCCCCCGCCCTCTGACACAACATGACGACCTAAAAGCAAAACATTTTGGTTAATTGGGTTTGTAACGTGCATCAACCCTATCGGGGCACTGAGCAACAGTTTTTTTTTCTAAACTAAATTACACTACAACTGGATTTTTTGAGACATCTGAGAGTCTAAAAAACTAGTTTGATACTTAGAGATTAGGAGAACCATGTGCGCGGACAATTAGCTGGTTTGTTTTGTTTTTAAAGGCGCATGACGGACTGTTTGTGAGCCGTGCGCTCAGTGCTGGATCCAAGTTCATCCTTAGGGGTGCACAGGACACTCGGTAAACATATTTGTAAAATGGTTACTTTTGGGCTTAAGATGGTCTATATCCACCGTCCAATTAGACAGGATAAAGCTGGCCGAATTTGTCAGGGAAGCTAAGTCCAAAAACCATACAAACTATACAATATCATGTTTATAAGGAAAACATGGCTAAAAACGCACAAGCGAGGAGACATGCCACCCACACGATCCAAGTCCACTAAATGCCACAAACACACACCTCTTGCTCCAGGGCTGCCGCCACAGATCAAATTTGTAAGGGAAACCAAGTAAAAAAAATAATACAAACTATACAATATCCTGTTTATAAGGAAAATATGGCCGAAAACCCGCACAAGCGAGGAGACATGCACCCACATGATGCAAGTCCACTAAAGGCCACAAACACACACACCTCTTGCTCCGGGGAAATTTTGTAAGGGAAACCAAGTCCAAAAAACATACGAACTATACAATATCCTGTTTATAAGGAAAACATGGCCGAAAAACCTCATAAGAGAGGAGATATGCCGCCCACACGACGCACGTATACTAAAGACCACAAACACACACACCTCTTGCTCTGGGGTTGACGCCCTGATACGTCCATTATTCATCACTATTTTATATTGTAATTTTCTGTTATTCAATTTCATATTATGATGCATGACTTATATGATTTTATATTATTTTGCATCTTTCATAATTTTTGGAGAATAAACACCAGGACCAAAAACCTGATGGAAAAAAGCAACATCGGGATACATTGTTTCAGAAGATCAGAAGAAGAAGGGGGGCATCGGGGATGTCTTAGAAGTCCAGAAGAGGGAGCTAGCCACGAGGAGACCCGGAGGAGGGCATAGGGGGACCACACCATGGGGGTGGGGCTCCCACTGGCCGTGCCGCCAGGTGGTGTGGCCACCTTGTCCCACCTCTGGTCGTCCCCTTCCGCATACTTGACCCGGAGGGAACCCTAAGACCCAGAACATCATCGAGGAAATATTCCACTGCCGCCTCGGGGTGGAAAACAACAGAGAGAGAAAAGATATCCGGCAGAGAGAAATCTGCCGGAGAATTCTCTCCCCGGAGAGGGGAAATCGTCGCCATCGTCACCGTCATCACTCCGGGCATCATCAATATCGTCATCATCCTCACCACCAGCACCATCACGCTCACCATCCACCTTCATCCCTCCGTAACAATTAGGGGTCTTTATCGTTGTTTTGCACTAGATCTCTCTCCCGGTGTGGATTACTTGTTAGTAGTTGATGCTTGTGAGATCTATCTGTGTTTACACTTTACGAACGGATTGTTATTCATCAATATATCACCTCTGATTATGATCCATATGATGTCTTGTGAGTAGTTCGTTTAGTTCTTAAGGACATGGGAGAAGTCAAGATGTTAGTAGTGGAATTATGTTGAAGTAATATCTAGTGGTTTGATATTTAAATTGTGGTGTTATTCTTCTAGTGGTGTCATGTGAACGTCGACTACATGGCACTTCGCCTTTAAGGGACTAGGAGGATGCATTGTGTATTTGGCTACTAATTGTAGGGTTGCCGAAGTGACAGAAACCTAAACCCCCGTTAGGAAACCGATGCATGAGGGAGTGTAGGATCCTAGAGTTTTAAGGCTGTGGTTAGATTTATCTTAATTATTTTCTTGTATTTGCGGATGCTTGCAAGGGGTTTAATCACAAGTATGTATTAGTCCTAGTTGGGCGGTGCATTAGCATAGGTTCACCCACACAACACCTATCAAAACAATAAATATTAATCAACTATATGAAACGAAAGCACTTGACGAAATCCCCATGTGTTCTTGAGAACGTTTGGTAATCATAAGTAGACCAACCTGCTTGTCCTTTACTCTCAAAAGGATTGAGCCACCAGCTGCAATTATATTTACTATCTTTTATTTACTCCGCACTTTATTTATCTGCTATATCATAAACCACCAAAAACTTGTTTGCTAGTGCTTAGAGTGAATCCTCTATCCAACCTACTTGTCAACACATTATGCTCCTCGTACGGTTTGACACTCTTATTTATCAAAAGTACTAAGATACACCCCCTATAATTGTGGGCCATCAAGACTATTTTCTGGCGCCGTTGCCGGGGAGTAAAGCGCTATTGGTAAGAGAAACTTCTACTGTGAGTGCTGTTTTTATTTCGGTATGTTGTTTTATTTCACTATGGATAGTACATATGGTTCTTTATTTAGGGGTACTACTACTGTTACTGCTAGGGTAGTAGGTGACCCGTTATCTGTTGAATTGGATCCTTTTAAAATACCTATTAAAATTGTTAGACGTGTTATGGATAACTGCTATTATGGAGATTGAGATGTCCATCCTGGTGATCATTTTCTTTTTATACATGAATTATGCGAGTTATCCAGGTGTGCAGGTATTACAATGGATCAAGTTAAAAGGAAATTATTCTCTTTATCGCTGAAAGGTAGAGCTGATGAATGCTTTAAATTACTGAAGAATGGTGAATCTATTGGATGGGAGGAAATTGTACCTCTATTTTGTTCTAAATTTTATCCTCTTAGTGAGATTCATAAAGACCGGAATCAAATATATGATTTTTGGCCTCATGATGGAGAGAGTATTTCCCAAGCTTGGGGGAGAATGAAGTTATTAATGCTAAAATGTCCGCTCATGAGCTCCCGAGTAAATATTGTTATCAATAATTTTTATGCAAAACTTTCTCTTCATGATAAGGATTTATTGGATGCTTCTTGTTCTGGATCATTCACACGTATGAAGGAAGAATAAATGGGATATTCTTGATTGTATTCAAGAAAACACTTAAGGATGGGAGAATGACAAAGGTAGAAAGTCGGGTATAAATTATGATTATGAATGCATTAAAGCTTTTATGGGAACTGATGATTTCTATAATGTTAGTGCCGTTTGTGGTCTTGATTCTCAAATCTTTGCAAATTGTGTTAATGCCTTTGCCTCCCATCTTGATATTTTTAAAAAGTAATTGAGAAAGTACCATGCACCTTATAAAGATATTGTTCCTGCTAGAAATATATAAGTGCATGCAATTAATCCTGTTGTGCCTGAGCCTTATATTGAGAAAATGCCTTTCCTAGCTAAGGTAAAAGAACACTCTATTGTAACTAGTGTGGTTAACAAAAGTATAAAGACATCTATTGAACCCGATGAACAAATAATTGTTGAACCTACAGTAGCAATAGTGAAAGATCTTGTTTGTGAAAATGTAGAGGATGAACATATTGTCTTCTGTGAGGATGCTTCTAATATTGTCTCACATCCAAATAGTCCTAAGAAAACTAGTGTTCATGTGCTTTATGTTAAGATTAGTGATCATTGCTATTATGGTTTGTGTGACATTGGTGCAAGTTCTAGTGCTATTCCTTATGAGCTTTATAAAGAAATCATGCATGAAATTGGTTCTTGTGAACTTGAAGATATTGATTTGGTTATTCAACTTTCTAATAGAGAAACTATCTTTCCGATTGGTATTGTTAGGGATGTGGAAGTTTTATGTGGTAAAACTAAATATCCTACTGGTTTTCTAGTGCTGGGTAAGGCTGCTAGTAAAACTTGTCCTATTATTTTTTGTAGACCTTTCTTGAACACTTGTAGTGCTATTATAGATTGTACGAAGGAGAAAATATTGACTAAATTTCATGGAAAATCTTATGAGTTTAATTTCTATAAATTTGCTAGAGCCCCTTATGGATCTGAATTGCCTAATGAAAATATTAGATTTGAACAACTTTCCTCTATTGCTCTTGCTCCTAACAATACTTTGCAGCAATATATGGAGGACCATGAAAGTGAGGTCTTTATGGAAGAGACAAATGAGATTGAAGTTATTCTTCTTTGTCAACTGGTGATACTGAAACATAATTTACCTGTGGAAGACTTGGGTACCACATTATCACCCAACGAGAATCCTGTTTTCAATTTAAAACCTTTACCTGATGATCTTAAATATGCTTATATTGATGATAAGAAAACATATCATGTTATTATTAGTTCTAAACTTTCAGGTGAAGAAGAGGAAATATTATTGGGGATACTGAAGAAACACCGTGGAGCTATTGGATATACTCTTGATGATTTGAAATGGATTTCTCCCTCTATATGTCAGCATGTTATTAATATTGAACCTAATGCAAAGCCAATAGTTGAACATCAATGCCGTTTAATTCATAAGACGAAGGAAGTGGTAAGAAATGAGGTATTAAAACTCCTTGATGCTGGTATTATTTTTCCTATTGCTGATAGTAGATGGGTATGACCTATGCATTGTGTCCCTAAGAAGGGAGGAATGACTGTTGTGCCTAATGAAAATAATGAGCTTATTCCTCAAAGAGTAGTAGTTGGTTATAGAATGTGCATTGATTTTAGGAAAGTTAACAAGGTTACTAAGAAATATCATTATCCCTTGCCTTTTATTGATCAAATGCTAGAGAGGTTGTCTAAGAAAACTCTTTTTTGCTTTCTTGATGGTTATTCTGGGTTTTCTGAAACTGCTGTTTGGGCAACTGATCAAGAGAAAACAACCTTTACTTGTCCTTATGGTACTTATGCTTATAGACGTATGCCTTTTAGTTTCTGCAATGCTCCTTCTACGTTTCAAAGATGCATGTCTGCTATTTTTCATGTTTTTTTGAAGAAATTGTGGAAGTATTCATGGACGATTTCTCTGTCTATGGAACTTATTTTGGTAAATGCTCGCACAACCTTGATAAAGTTATGCAGAGATGTGAGGAAACTAATCTTGTTCTTAATTGAGAGAAATGCCACTTTATGGTGAATGAAGAAATTGTTCTTGCACATAAAATTTCTGAAAGAGGTATTGAAGTTGATAGAGCTAAAGTGGAAGCAATAGAGAAAATGCCCTGACCCAGGGACGTTAAAGGTATTCGTAGTGTTCTTGATCATGTTGGTTTTTATAGGAGGTTTATTAAAGATTTCTATAAAATATCAAAGCCTATTACTAATATTCTTCAAAAAGACGTACCTTTTGTTTTTTATGATGATTGTAAGGAAGCTTTGAAAAATTTAAAGAACGCTTTAAGTACTGCTCCTATTGTTCAACCACCTGATTGGAATTTACCTTTTGAAATTATGTGTGATGCTAGTGATTTTGCTGTAGGTGTTGTTCTTGGACAACGAGTAGATAAGAAATTGAATGTTATTCATTATTCTAGTAAGACTCTTGATGCTGCTCAATAGAATTATGCTACTACTGAAAAAGATTTCTTAGTTGTAGTCTTTGCTTGTGATAAGTTTAGGCCTTATATTGTTGATTCAAAAGTTAATATTCATACTGATCATGCTGCTATTAGATACCTTATGGAAAAGAAACATGCTAAGCCTAGGCTTATTAGATGGGTGTTTCTTTTAGAAAAGCTTGATTTGCATATTGTGGATAGAAAGTGTGCTGAAAATCTTGTTGCTGATAAAACATTGCTTATGACCCTATTCATGTTAATGATAGTTTCCAAATGAACAGTTGGGTGCAATAAAGGTAAACTCCCAAGATAGTCCATGGTATGCAAATTATGCTAACTTTATTGTTTCCAAGTATTTGCCTCCAACATTTACATCTCAACAAAGAAGAAAATTCTTTTATGATTTGCGGCATTATTTTTAGGATGACCCACACTTATATAAAGATGGAGTAGATGGTATTATGATAAGATGAGTTCCAGATCATGAACAACGAGAAATATTGAAAAAGTGCCATGGTAGTGCTTATGGAGGACATCACGCTGGAGATAGAACCGCACAAAAGGTTATACAATCAGGTTTCTATTGGCCTACTCTCTTTAAAGATGCACATAAATTTGTTTTATCTTGTGATGAATGTCAAAGAGTTGGTAATATTTCTAGACGTAATGAAATGCCTATGAGTTATTCTCTTGTTATTGAACCTTTTGATTGTTGGGGATTTGACTTGATGGGTCCGTTTCCTCCTTCGAATGGTTATACTCATATTCTTGTTGCTGTTTGTTTATGTTACTAAATGGGTAGAAGCTATACCTACAAAAAGTGCTGATTGTGATACCTCTTTCAAATGCTTAAAGATGTTATTTTCCCTAGGTTTGGTGTGCCTGGATATCTTATGACTGATGGAGGTTCTCACTTTATTCATGGTGGTTTTAGAAAAACCTTGCTAAATATGATGTTAATCATAGCATTGCCTCAACTTATCATCGAGTTGGAAAGTAGAATTATCAATTAGAGAAATTAAATCTATCTTGCAAAAGACTGTTACTAAATCTAGGGAAAATTGGTCTGATAAGTTGAATGATGCTTTATGGGTTTATATAACTGCTTATAAAAATCCTATGTTTATGTCTCCTTATAAAATGGTTTATGGAAAATCTTGTAACTTGCCTTTAGAGTTAGAACACAAAGCTTATTGGGTAGTGAAATAACTTAATAAAGATTTTAAACTTGCTGTAAGAAAAGAATGCTTGATTTGAGTTTCTCTAGATGAATGGCGATGTGAAGCCTATGAAAATGCTAGACTCTTTAAAGAGAAAGTTAAACAATGGCAAATTATAGGAGAATTCTTAAAACATAGTTTTATGTTGGTGATAAAATTCTATTGTATAGGTCCCGTCTCAGATTTTTTGAAGGAAAATTACTCTCAAGATGGGAAGGACCTTATGTTATTGAAGAAGTGTATCGCTCGGGTGTAATCAAAATTGGTTCCCTCAAAGATAACACTACACAAGTGGTAAATGGGAAAACACTCAAACATTATATTTCCGAGGATTCTTATGATGAAGATGTTGATATTATTCAAGTAATGACTCCGAAGAAGTTTATTAGAGAGAAGATTCCAGAATCTGCAGAGTCCGTTTTTGAACAGGTAACAGTTCTGTTAAGAAAAAGTTCGCGTATCGCTTTCCAACTTTTATTTTATTCATATATGGAAAATATGAAAAATATCGAGCCGAAGAAGGGTATGAGATAGTGCCCGACGGAACCACACCACCTGGTGGCACGGACCCACCCCTGGCCGCGCCACCCTATGGTGTGGGCACCTCGGAGCCCCTCTCTGACTCGTTTTTGACCCGCACTTTCCTTTCGTTACATATCTTTCTGCTATTTAACCCCCCGGACCCTCCAAGGCCCGTATATCGTTTTCTCGCCGTGTTTCTGTTTTTACCTATTTCTGCCAGGATCTGTTTTCAATTTTAGAAGCACCATGGTCTCCGCGAACAACAACAAGGGCAAGGGACCGATGAAATATGATCTCCAAGACCGCAAGCCGGAGGAGGAGGTCGAGAGTGGAGCTGAAGGAGATGTAGAAGTAAACCCGCGAGTGCACCCACATGCCACCGTCGCAAGCATGGAGTGATTGCAAAACCTTCGATGAAAACGACAAGGATGAGCACTGGAGGACACCACTTTCAGGCATTAAGGAATCTTTCCATACCTTAATTCATGAGTATTAATCTAAGAAGGTACCCAAGGACAAGTTGCCTTCTAGCTGGGATATGGATCGTTCTAACCGTGCAGATGAAGAAAGCTCTTGATCTGAGGAAGTGTGGGGAAAAAATCTTGATGGCTGGGATTCACCGTATGAAAAGCACGCGAACCGTATTGAGCACAATACAGAGATGATGTGTATGCTTATGTTTGCAATTGAATATTTGAAGAAATCAGTTGATAAGTGATGCATGTAAAATGCATAGATGAATTTTGCATATTTTCACATGGTTTTCTATTACATATTGCATCATATAAGGGTATAATTCAATGTTTTATAGTATTTTGGGGTTAAATTACAAAGTCCCCAACTTTTATGGAATTAACCCTGCCTGTCAGAAACCCCGTTTTCTATATTTTTGACGTTTCAGGAGGCAAACTTCCGCGAAATCACCTGAAAATCTGCGGGGGTCATTTTCTTGGAAGGAGGAGACTTGCGGGCGAAGGATCCACGAGAATTGGGCAAGGAGGCCCAAAAGAGGACCCTCCACGCGGCCAGATTCCTTGGCCGCGTAAGAGGCCCCCTTTTGGCCCCTGTGGCCCCAATTCCTTCCATCTTCGACTTACCGACTCCGTCTTGACCTAAAACCGACTATAAAAAGGGTCCCCCGTACCATTACGGAGAGGAGCGCCGCCAAAACACCGAAACACCGAAACAGAGACCTGGAGTTCCAGATTGGAGGGGGAAAACTCCGGCGGGGCACCGCCGGTGTGATCTCCTACCCCTCCAACGTCATCTCCATCGACATCTCCATGAAGAGGGAGTAGTCCACCCCAGGGCTATGGGTTTGTGGAAGTAGCACTTGTATCTCTCTCTCTATGTTCTTCACTAATTATATCCGTATGAGCTGCCTCACATGATTACGGGCACCGTTGTAATTCCTATGTGGTGGATCTTTTCTATGAGTTATTGAATCTGAGATTGCAATTGTTTCTCTTGAGTTATTTGAGTAGATGTATCTTATGTACCCCGTACTTATTTTCTAGCTTTGATCAATCTAGTTCTTGAGAGCGTGTGTGGGGTGATGGGTGCATTATTTGGAGTAACGGGGGGTGGCTAGTGCTGTGAAAGTGACAGAAGTTCAGCGATCCACTTAGGTTTTGTTAAACCTTTCTTAGTTACCTCACTAGGGATAAAAAGGAGTACCTTGTTACCGGGGATTTGAAGTGACACTAATCAATTTCCATGACTAGATCTAGCAAGTTCTTACTTCAACTTCATGTCACATTGCTTAAAGCTATACTCTGTTTTTTCCTTAATTATCGAGGTGTTATGATTTATTTCGCATCTTGGTGGAGTATAAGAGGGATCAATATGACCGTAGAGATCTCTATGCTATGACGTGATGCCCATATGAAAGTACTCAATGTTAAACATGTTATTGTAATCTCACATGTAATTCTTTATGTCCACCGTCTACCACTTTATTTGAGAGAATGCAAGTGTGAAACCATGAACCCCGGTCCTATTTTAAATATAAGAAAACACTCTAGTTACTTTGCTGCAATTTACTTACTTGCACTTTACTTTACTTGCATCTCCAATTCAAATTTACATTATCTCCATCACCACTTGCATCACAAAAATACAAAAACAAACCATTGCATATTTATTTTGTATTCAGTAGTAGATTTAATTATTGCACATTTACTTTCAGTTTTGCATTGCAATTTAGAAGTCTCACACCTTGGGCTTGACAACCACTTGGTGAGGTTGAGGGCACAAAACTCTCTACTTGTTTGCAGGATCCTGGAGGAAGATTGGAAGACAACTGCTGAAATACTGGCTCCCCAAGAGTTCGATATAAACCCTCGAGTCACCCTCGTGGGGAAGAAGGCTTGCCACTAGCTACACACTCTGCACTTGGAGTCTCAACCTTGCCATCAAGCGTTTTTCTGGCGCCGTTGCCGGGGATCCATAGGTGAAGGAGTTGTCCAAGGGATTTCACAAAAAGTCTTCATCACCAACAAGGTGTGCAAACACCTAAGCTTGGGGAGGTTGAACCTACGTGAGTACCGTCCTTTCTATCTCCACCTTCTTTCAAGTAGATTGTTTTGTTTCTTGTCTTGTTTTTGTTTTTGTTTTGTTTTTGTTCTTGTTTTTGTTTTGTCTTGCATATTTTATTTTAGTTTGGATTTTAGTTTTGCATTTAGTTATCTAGTTTATTTTAGTATTTCGAATTTGCCTAGTTACTTTACTTTTCAGTTTTGCATAAAAAATTAAAAACTACATAAAAACTGTTAAATGGGTGATAGAACTAAATTAAGTGACTACACAAATACACCCAATGACCAATTCATTGCTAGGCCAATTACTACACCTGAAATACAAGCTGAAAGCTATGAAGTAAGTCCTAGTTTATTGAATTTAATTACTAGAGAGCAATTTGGTGGTAATGCTATGGAGGATGCCTCTATGCATCTTCATGATTTCATGGAAATATGTGATATGCAAAAATTAAAAAATGTGGAAAATAGTGTTTTAAAACTGAAATTATTTCCTTTTTCACTTAGAGGAAAGGCTAAAGAATGGTTACTTTCACTACCTACAGCTAGTATAAAGTCTTGGGATGATTTAAAAGAAGCTTTCATTAAGAAATATTATCCTCCAATTAAAATTTGCAAAATAGGAATAATATCCTCTCATTTAGGCAAAATGATAATGAACATGTAGCCATGGCATGGGATAGAATTAAATTAATGCTTAGAACATGACCGTCACATGGAGTAAATGAATGTACCATACTACACTCTTTTTATAATGGTCTAAACTACATGTCTAGAAATATACTTGATTCTGCTGCTGGAGGTGCCTTTATGAGTAAAACTGTAGAAGAGGCTAAGAGCATATTAGAAAGCATATTGAAAAATTATAGTCAATAGAATACTGAAAGAGCACCCAATCCCACTAAGAAAATAAACTCAATTGAAGAAACCAATGATTTGTCTTCTAAAATGGACTCTTCTTGCTTTTATTAATAAACAAAATATGGAGAATGTGCCTTTGCAGGAGCTAGTTGGTAGTAATTTTGAAAGTGTGGATGTTAATTTTGTTAGGAATTATGGTAGCAATGGTTTTGGTAATGCTTACAATTCATATAGTAAACCTCCTTATGTGCCAAATAAACCTTTTGTTCCATATCCTAATACTAATGAAAATAAGTGGAAGCCTTCTAGTGAAATTTCTGAATCTAATAAATTGCTTATGGAACAAGTTGCTAGTCACAATGCTATGATACATGAGTTAAATAAGTCTATTGCATCCATTAGTAGTGATATTAAATGATTGCAACTTCAATCTTCGAATTTGGATAAAGCATTGTCAAAATTAGTTGATAATCAAGCAACTCTATTAAGCATGTCAGCAGGAAAGCCACAAGCACAACCTAGTGTAGGAATGAATTCTATTACTATTGCTTCTCCTATTATTGAAAATATTGATCATATTGCTGAGAATACAAGTTAGCATGTCCCTGCTAGCTTAGAAGAAACTTTGAATGAAATAGTGAAGTACCCTGAATATTTACTTCCATATATGTCTTATCTTGCTAGCAAAGATGAAATTAGTCCTCATGAATCAAGCATGCTAGCTAAATTAGAGAGTAAAGTAGAGGAAATTATGATGCTTACTGAAATTAAGGATCCATTTCTTGATTTAGAAAAAAGTACCTTGCAAGAACATATTGCTACTCTACAAAAATTTGCTAGTGATCCCACAATAAATGTTAATCAACCTGGCTTTGGATCTTATATTGCTAATCATGTCTTGCAAGAAAAAATTGCTAGGTAAAAGAATGAGGCCATGATACCTCCTAAGCTTGGGGATGCATGGATCCCCAAGGTGCTAGTTTCAATTGGAAAAGAAATTCACCATGCAATGTTAGATCTAGGTTCTACTGTATCGGTACTCTCTAAAGAATTATATGAATTGCTAGAACTAGAAAATTTAGAAAAATTCTCAAGTGAATTTGTACTTGATGATAACTCTACTAAACATGCTGTAGGACAAGTAAAAGATGTTATGATTGAATTGCACATGACTTTCGTACCCGTTGATTTCATTATTATGGATATGGGGGATAAATCCCCTAGTCCTATTATTTTGGGTAGACCTTTTCTTCGTGCTACAGGTGCAATCATAGACTCCAAGGAAGGGAATGTCAAGTTTAAGTTCCCTCACAAGAAAAGCATGGATCACTTCCTAAGGAAGAGGGGCACGCTTAAGAACAAGCTCCCTCATGAGCTTTATCCCTCTTGATTATCAAGTAAGTAAAGCCTAGCTATATGGCTTTAAAGAAAGCGCTTTACGGGAGGCAACCCGGTTGTTTTTGTTTGGATTTCCCTAGTGTCCTCTTGCTGTCTCAAGAGATTAGTTTTTTTTTTTAATTCTGGAGTTTTCAATGAGAGTCAAGACAAACCCATTTGGACTTATAAGTTGCTATCCTAGTGCATGAAATTTCTGTTTCAGCACGAGTCTGATCACCGTATGATTTTACGTTTTTTATTGGTAGATCGAATTGAGCTAATTTTTTAGTATGTTCTGAAACTTTTCGTCCTCTATAAGCACAAAAATTGGCTTAATTTTTTGATGAGTCTAGCTTAGGGAAAAACGTTCGTTTTGCTGCTGCTGCTTTTGTGGACAGATTCTGCCTTCTTTTGTTTTATGCACTCTTTGGGCTTGGGAATCGAATTTCCATGATTCTTTCAAGCAAGAGAGTGAACATACAACATAATTAACCTTATTGTCTATCTACTGGAGCATTTGATTTGAAATTTTGCACAGCAAGCATATGATTTGTTTGTCCTTACTAATCTCACCCCACAGAAAAAGAATGGGAGAAACATGTTTTGTGAAGTTTTTTCACAGGGAATAGAGGAGCTGCGCCTCAAGAAATCCAAGAATGGTGAAAGCCATAAGCTTGGGGATGTGATGAACACCCCACTGGAGCTACACTCTTTTGTTTAGCACACGTCTACTTTCTGTTTTTCTAAGCAAAGCATTTATCGTAGAGACTTGAAGCGTCTAGTTTTTGTTTTTATTTTTGTTTTGATAAGACCACCACCATCATTTTATATGAGATTGAGATACTGGAGTTTGGGGTTGGAATATATTGGATGCTAGTATTATGACTTGGAATAGGGATGCCATTGTTGATTTGAAGAGCTACATATGTTTGCATGATTTATAGGCTTTTTATGTGTAGAAATTTGCAATAATGTTGTCTTGAGCTATCTCTTATTCATGTCCTTGATATTAATTGCTGGTTTATTTAGTTTGTCATGAAATGAGTAGTTCTATGGACATATGCATGCATATTAGCTGGTCAACTATCTCCCTCTTGCTAGCCCAAAAATTTAAAAATTCCAACAAGTAAAAACTTGTTTCCAACACTCCTTAGCCAAGTATTTCTAGTGAGTCCACCATATCTTCCCATTAGCTTCATTGCTATTCTGAGTATGTTCACCATGTTATTGTGTTATTTATGTTCTAAATTAAGATATTCACTTTATTAATTGTCATGGGTTGAACTTGGGATAGGACTCTCACGAACTTTTGAAGGCACACTTTACTTTTTATGCATCTAATAAACATGACCCAATAATGGGAGCCACAAGTTTTGCGTTTGAAAAGTGTGTGGTTGGGAGCTAAATATAAACGTGTATCACCAGAAAGCTTTCAACATTGCACAAAAAATTTACATTTGGTTGATATCATGTACTTTTGTTTTTGGACTCCTGCCATGCCGAAATGAAATAGAGGAATAGTAAGTTTTGATGAGTAAGTATCTATATGACTAGAGAAACGCATTGGGCCGCTAACCCAAGCCATGCTTTATCATGGTGGAAATTTACTTACAGCTTGAGTGACTCTACAACACATCCTATAATAAAATAAGAAGCTATGCATAATAGTGAATGAAAATAAAAAGGATGATGAGTCTACTCCGTTTGTTCATCTTGTCATTGTAACATGGGCTTGTTTCCATGTCATGGGGAAAGAGGTACCTCTTTGCGGTTCTCTATGATGTCATTAATACTTATTATGATTGTACAAAGCTTATTAGGAATCTTAAGTTGAGTAATCATGGAGTAGGTTTTCACACTCATGGGGCATGAGGGTTTCAACCACCTTGTCATTCTCATTACTTCAATACTCACAATTTTAAGATGCTAGTGATAAAGGGGCAATGAGAGTCCTAGATCAATGGATACCATATTTCAATTAGTACTTTTAGTTGAATAATTTAGAGGCTAAATAAGACTTGATCATGTTTTACCTCTACTCAATTTTCTCCAAAGTGTCCACCATATTTTCTATTCTCCATTATGCTATTCTTTGACCAATATAGGATTTTATTTTTCATTTTGTGTATGCATTTGGTCCATAGTGCTTTTATTTCATTATACACTTTGTGAACTTTCATGAAGCATCTTTGCTTGCATATTTGATATTTCTTACAACATGAATTGTATATTGCTACTAATTTCTAGTATTAATCATTTGATTATATGTAGCATGAATAATCCTCCTTGATATCCCATGATTGTTTCAATATGCAAAACCCATCTTAGTTTTATCACCTTCATACTCAAGGACGAGCATGGGTTAAGCTTGGGGATGTTGATGCATGTAAAATGCATAGATGAATTTTGCATATTTTCACATGGTTTTCTATTATATATTGCATCATATAAGGGTATAATTCAATGTTTTATAGTATTTTGGGGTTAAATTACAAAGTCCCCCAACTTTTATGGAATTAACCATGCCTGTGAGAAACCCCGTTTTCTATATTTTTGACGTTTCAGGGGGCAAACTTCCGCGAAATCACCTGAAAATCTGCGGGGGTCATTTTCTTGGAAGGAGAAGACTTGCTGGCGAAGGATCCACGAGAATTGGGCAAGGAGGCCCAAAAGAGGACCCTCCACGCGGCCAGATTCCTTGGCCGCGTGAGAGGCCCCCTTTTGGCCCCTGTGGCCCCAATTCCTTCCATCTTCGACTTACCGACTCCGTCTTGACCTAAAACCGACTATAAAAAGGGTCCCCCGTACCCTTACGGAGAGGAGCGCCGCCAAAACACCGAAACACCGAAACAGAGACCTGGAGTTCCAGATTGGAGGGGAAAACTCCAGCGGGGCGCCGCCGGTGTGATCTCCTACCCCTCCAACGTCATCTCCATCGACATCTCCATGAAGAGGGAGTAGTCCACCCCAGGGCTATGAGTTTGTGGAAGTAGCACTTGTATCTCTCTCTCTCTATGTGCTTCACTAATTAGATTCGTATGAGCTGCCTCACATGATTACGGGCACCGTTGTAATTCCTATGTGGTGGATCTTTTCTATGAGTTATTGAATCTGAGATTGCAATTGTTTCTCTTGAGTTATTTGAGTAGATGTATCTTATGTACCCCGTTCTTATTTGCTAGCTTTGATCAATCTAGTTCTTGAGAGCGTGTGTGGGGTGATGGGTGCATTAGTTGGAGTAACGGGGGGTGGCTAGTGCTGTGAAAGTGACAGAAGTTCAGCGATCCACTTAGGTTTTGTTAAACCTTTCTTAGTTACCTCACTAGGGATAAAAAGGAGTACCTTGTTACCGGGGATTTGAAGTGACACTAATCAATCTCCATGACTAGATCTAGCAAGTTCTTACTTCAACTTCATGTCACATTGCTTAAATCTATACTCTGGTTTTTCCTTAATTATCGAGGTGTTATGATTTATTTCGCATCTTGGTGGAGTATAAGAGGGATCAATATGACCGTAGAGATCTCTATGCTAGGACGTGATGCCCATATGAAAGTACTCAATGTTAAACATGTTATTGTAATCTCACATGTAATTCTTTATGTCCACCGTCTACCACTTTATTTGAGAGAATGCAAGTGTGAAACCATGAACCCTGGTCCTATTTTAAATATAAGAAAACACTCTAGTTACTTTGCTGCAATTTACTTACTTGCACTTTACTTTACTTGCATCTCCAATTCTAATTTACATTATCTCCATCACCACTTTCATCACAAAAATACAAAACAAACCATTGCATATTTATTTTCTCATTTGCATTTAGTAGTAGATTTAATTATTGCACATTTACTTTCAGTTTTGCATTGCAATTTAGAAGTCTCACACCTTGTGCTTGACAACCACTTGGTGAGGTTGAGGGCACAAAACTCTCTACTTGTTTGCAGGATCCTGGAGGAAGCTTGGAAGACAACTGCTGAAATACTGGCTCCCCAAGAGTTCGATATAAACCCTCGAGTCACCCTCGTGGGGAAGAAGGCTTGCCACTAGCTACACACTCTGCACTTGGAGTCTCAACCTAGCCATCAATAAGCTTATTGAGAAGGATTCACCACCACCACCGAATAAATAATTTGTCATTGGTATTGGCATCCCCTTGCTTGTTCCAAGCTTGGGGGAGTGCCGCGGTATCACACCTTTATCTTTCACTATTTTACCTTTTAGTAGAGTCATATCATGAGTAGAGAAGTTATCATATAGGATGGTTTGCAGTATGGAAATATCTCTCCTTAAGTTCGTTATCGTTGTATCCCTTGGTTTGAGTTGCCGTAATGGAATATTAATGAGAAGTTTCATCATTTACTATCTACACTTTATTTCAGTTTGCAATTTTTGTTATGTGGTTGATCTTGTTATCAATATTGGTATCTATATTGGAGCATCAAGTTAATATAGTTGGTTTTGGCAAACTTAGCATTTGTCGGTAGCAACAATACGTTGAGACTTAAGTAGAAAAGAGGGAGTTGCATGTATATATATTATTCCATGATCTTTCTTTCTTGTTAGCTCATAAGCTTAGTATTCTCAAGTAAGATTGTTTGTACCTCCAAGAAAGATTGCATGATTGGTTTTATCATATGTATATTTGTTTGTTTTTCCTCAGCTCTTATGCTTGCTATCCAGCCTTGCTAGCCAAAAACTTGTGCTGAGAGGGAATGCTTCTCGTGTATCCAAACCTTGAGCCCCAAAACCGTGCCATTTGTGTCCACCATACCTACCTATATGTGGTATTTAACCGCCACTCCAAGTAAATTTTTGTGTGCTACCTTTAAATCTTCAAAATCACACATATTTTCTGTCTTTGCTTTAGCTCACGAGGACGCAAATAGAGAATCTTTATCTCACTTGTTGATTGGACTTTACACACTGGGACTAGTGTCTTCATCCGCTTATCCAAATGATAGAAGAGCTGGCAGCGGGGTGCCCAGCCCGAAACTTAATAATACAAATTCTCTTCACTATTTTTGCCCCTGATTTATCAGTCAAAGCATAATTGTGTAAATAAAAGAGAAAGAGAGATGACCTTCTATACCAGTTGCGTCCTTCAATGGGAGCCGCTCTTGTGAAGTCTAGTTGTCTTGTGATGTACTGTATTTTCTGTTTGCCATTTATTGACATAAACATACACAATCTCAAAATTGTTTTGAATACTTCTGTTTTTATCAAATGAAAAGCTCTAGCACATGAGTTAATCCCTGCTTCCCTCTACGAAGGGCCTATCTTTTACCTTTATGTTGAGTCAGTAAACCTACTGCTTTCTGTCTTAAGTAAGCATTCGATTTGTTGTGATCCATCCATCTATATGTTGATTTACTCAATGATGTCCTCTATTCTTCCTTGTTCAGTACAAGTGCTTTTATCTGATTGAATACCACTTTGAAAGTTATCAATGACTGCAAAGAGACTGTTATGATTGATCAAGATAAACTTTGCAATATAAGCTCTAATATAAAGACTCTGATCGAAAGATAAGTACACTGTTAATTGTTTTCTGACCAAGAATGAAGTTTGCCTTCACCAATTATGATTTCCTTTTTGCACCCTTATTGTGATTTCCTCTACTTGTTTCAAGTTTAATTATATGAGGGGAATTTTCTGTCTAAAATGACTTGTGCTTTGATAGATGTGATGCTTCTTGTCCGTACTTTATTTATCGACACCTCACTCCATAAACTCGTGGTCATGTTTACTTATTTCAGTTTCGCTTGGGGACAATCGAGTTCTAAGCTTGGGGGAGTTGATACGTCCATTTTGCATCACTATTTTATATTGTAATTTTCTGTTATTCATTGATATTTCATGTTATGATGCATTACTTATGTTATTTCATCTTATTTTGCATGTTTCATAATTTTTGGAGAATAAACACCGGGACCAGAAATCTGATGGAAAAAAACACCGTCGGGATACCCTATTTCAGAAGATCAAAAGAAGAAGGGGGCATCGGGGATGTCTTCGAAGTCCAGAAGAGGGAGCTGGCCACGAGGAGACCCGGAGGGGGGGGGCACAAGGGGCCCACAAAATGTGGTGGCGGGTGTTGGGGCGCGTAGAGATAAACGAAAACTTTTCCTACGCAAAGCTCCCAAGATCTAGCCGAGGTAGAAGGCCACGAGTATTACCACTAGACGCGCAGGTGCGGATTATCGATGTAGCGCGTCGGGTCGGGGCAGTGCAGTCCCACGATCCGGTCCGGCCGATCCAATCCCTCGAACGTCGAAGTGCTGAACGTACAGCACCTCTGCCGGTATCCACACGTACGAGGAGGAGCTCCGACGACGGACTGCTAGGTCCGGTGCGGCGGCTGGACTGAGTGGGGCTAGGGTTCCCAACGCATGGGAGAGTGGACTTACTTGCCCGCTGGGCAACCTGCGCCCCTCTTTATATAGCGAACGGTAATGGGCTGCACAACACTTGTGGCCCATTCCCTCTGTGAGTCCGACTCACTAACTCAGTCCATTTCCGGTTCGGGTCCAACCCAACCAATACTTGCTCCCGCTCTTAAGTGTGTGACCCTGCAGGCTCATGGCGACATGGACACGATTGGAGTCCTACTCCCAATCGATCAATCGGTAGCGGCTCCTAGCAGAACGTGCCGACTCCCAAGTCCCATTGAGTCATGACGACATACCTTTCAATGTGATATTCATCTTAGTCCTTTTTGCCTCACGATATACCTTGTCGAGCTATAGGCGATTTATCGTCATCCCTTAAATAGCTCAACTCTCTTCTCGATCCGTGATATGTGATTCATCTGACTAACTCTTAGTCAACCGACACAGTTAACACTTAACTGAGTCGCGCATGGCCATGCTTCCTGAATCATATCACTCGAGAGGGCCCAGAGAATATCTCTCCATTCGGAGGGGCAAAATCCCATCTTGATTATCCACATCACGCAGCTTGCTTCTCATTCGACCCGAACTCTGCCTTTATAGTTGCCTTGTCACAGAACAACGTTTGACAGAACCTAAGTCGGTGATCCACAACTCGGATTGTGCGATAACCTCAGGTCTAAGGATTACATTGATTGAGACATGCAAATGACGACTTGATCGTTGCATCTCAATGTGGGTCAGTCCGACTTGCTAAACTCTTTAGCCAAGTCCGTGAACGTTGGAATGGCATCACCATGCCCATGACAAGTGGAACCGTGTCATCAGCCAACACTCACATTAGTCTAGGATGTGTGTCCAGCACAACCTTAACGACCAAGGACAATTAGTATGAACAACATGAATATATAGTTCCACAATCGAATCACATATTCAATGACATATATCAGATGTTCAAAACAAGGACAACTTAATAACTTTATGAATACAATGGGAATAACATCATACATGATTGCCTCTAGGGCATATTCCCAACAGTCTCCCACTTGCACTAGAGTCAATCATCCTGGCATCATATGCCTAGGCATCTAATGCCCATGCCTCTCGTGTGCGCCTCATGCTTAGGCTGTGGTAGCGCCTTTGTCAACGGATCTGCAATGTTTGCATCCGTGTGTACTTTGCATAACTTGATATCACCTTGTTCGACAAACTGGCGAATGAGGTGGTACCGCATGAGTATATGTTTGTTCTTCTGGTGTTGTCTAGGTTCCTTGGCTTGTGCGATAGCACCATTGTTGTCACAATATACGTCCAAAGGATTGGACGCGCCCTGAACCACACCAAGATCAATCAGGAGGTTCCTGATCCAAACAGCTTCCTTTGCCGCCTCTGAGGCAGCAATATACTCAGCCTCTGTTGTAGATGCAGACACCGTATCTTGCTTGGAACTCTTCCAGCTCACAGCTCCTCCGTTCATTACGAACACGTATCCCGATTGCGAACGAGAATCATCTGAGTCGGTGAGATAACTCGCATCCGTGTAACCCTTTACACTGAATTCCTCATCACCTCCATAAACTAGGAACATTTCCTTAGTATTTCTCAAATACTTAAGGATGTTTTTAACCGCTGCCCAGTGGGCTTCGCCAGGGTCAGCCTGGTATCTGCTCGTAACACTTAGAGCATAGGAAACATCTGGCCTAGTACAAATCATGGCATACATGATGGATCCGATTGCCGAAGCATACGGGATCACACTCATCTGACTTCGCTCATCAGTCGTCGAAGGACACTGAGTCTTGCTAAGTTTTATACCATGGGACATCGGCAAGAATCCCTTCTTGGACTCTTGCATTTTGAATTTCTTCAAAACCTTGTCCAGATAAGTACTCTGACTCAATCCAATGAGCCGCCTGGATCTATCTCTATAGATCCTGATTCCTAATATGTAAGTTGCCTCACCCAAATCCTTCATTGAGAAACTCCTTTCCAATGACTCTTTGGTTTCTTGCAACATCATGACATCATTTCCAATCAGCAATATGTCATCCACATATAAGATTAGAAAGTTTACTTTGCTCCCACTAAACTTCTTGTATAAACAAGAATCATGATCGCTCTTGATGAAGCCAAACGATTTGACTACCTCATCAAAGCGAATGTTCCAACTCCGAGATGCTTGCTTCAATCCATAAATGGATTTCTGAAGTTTGCATACCTTGTCAACATTAGCTGGATCGACAAAACCTTCGGGCTGTATCATATACACGTCCTCAGTTAAATTTCCATTAAGGAAAGCTGTCTTGACATCCATCTGCCATATCTCATAGTCGAAATAGGCTGCTATGGCTAACATGATCCGAATTGATTTAAGCATCGCTACGGGCGAGAAGGTCTCGTCGTAGTCAACTCCTTGAACCTGTCGGAACCCCTTCGCGACAAGTCGTGCTTTATAGACGGAAATATTTCCATCCATATCAATTTTCTTCTTAAAGACCCATTTGCACTCGACGGGTCTTGCACCGTCAGGCAGATCAACCAAATTCCAAACTTGGTTTTCATCCATGGACTTTAACTCGGATCTCATGGCTCCAAGCCACGACTCGGAATCAGATCCCACCATCGCTTCCGAATAAGTTGCCGGCTCATTACTGTCTAACAGTAAAACATCTCGAGCACTCTGTAATCTGGCAGATCTCCGTGGTTCAGGTGCTGTTACCGGTGTAGGTACCACGACCGGCTCAGCCTCCAAGGCATTCGCCGACTCGCCCCTAGCCGGTTCCTCTCGAATTTCTTCGAGTTGCACTGTGCTCCCACTGACTTCCCGACCGAGAAACTCTTTCTCAAGGAAGACACCATTCCGAGCGACAAACACTTTGCCCTCTTCCCGGTTGTAGAAGTAGTACCCCAAGGTTTCCCTCGGATACCCCACGAAAATACACTTATCCGACTTGGGCGTGAGCTTGTCCGACTGAAGTCGCTTGACAAATGCTTCACAACCCCAAATCTTAAGAAAAGACAAACTTGGCTTCTTGCCCGTCCACATCTCTACTGACTTTGATGGTACTCTGTTTAGTGTGAAAGCTGCAGTTTCTAGACAATAACCCCAAAATGATAAAGGTAGATCTGTCCGACTCATCATTGATCGTACCATGTCTAACAAGGTCCGATTTCTCCGTTCCGATACACCGTTTCTCTGCGGTGTACCCGGCGGAGTGAGTTGAGGAACTATTCCACAACTCTTTAGATGGTCATCAAACTCATGGCTCATGTACTCGCCTCCACGGTCCGACCGTAGAAACTTTATTTTCTTGCCGAGCTGATTTTGTACCTCATTCTGGAATTCCTTGAACTTTTCAAAGGCTTCCGACTTGTGTTTCATTAAATAGATATATCCATACCTACTCAAATCATCAGTGAAGGTAATGAAGTACTCATAACCACCTCTGGCTGTCGTGCTCATTGGACCACATACATCACTATGTATTAGTTCCAACAAGTCGGACGCCCTTTCACAACTCCTTGCAAAAGGTGTCTTGGTCATCTTGCCTAGTAGGCATGATTCGCATGTCTCGAATGACTCTAAGTCAAATGAAGTTAGAAGTCCATCATCATGGAGCTTCTTCATGCGCTTCCAACTTATATGACCAAGCCGACAGTGCCAAAAGTAAGTCATATTCAGATCATTTGGTTTCAACCTTTTAACATTTATGTTATAGACCGATTCACTATCAAGATTTAAAATAAATAACCCGTTCTGAACGGGTGCAAAGCCGTGAAACATATCTTTCAAATATAAAGAACAACCATTATTCTTAATATTCGACTCATAACCTTGTCTCATCAAACATGAGGCGGAAATAATGTTTCGACTAAGCGCTGGAACATAATAACAATTATTTAGTTCCAAAATAAATCCTGAAGGTAAATGAAGTTGCATCGTGCCGACTTCCAACGCAGCGACTCTCGCCTTGTTGCCGACCCGAATATCAACCTCTCCTCTTGCCACGCTCCTAGTTCTTACCAGCCCCTGCAACGAGTTGCAAATGTGAATGACTGATCCGGTATCATATACCCAAGAACTATTAGGTGCATCAGCAAGATAAATGTCTATAACATTGCACACAAGTGTACCTGAGTCGGAAGTCATACCTCCACTCTTGGCCTTGTCAGCCAAATACTTGGTGCAATTCCTCTTCCAGTGGCCATCCTGCTTGCAATAGAAGCAATTGGCTCCGGCTGTAGGAGAAGGCTTAGTCTTTGAGGAAGCGCTCTGGACAGGGCCATGGGCGTTGCCTCCTGACTTATCCTTCTTCTTCTTAGTCCAAGAACTCTTCTTGAACTTAGCCTTATTCTGCACCATCAACACTTGACTGGTGCCTTTCTTGATATCAGCCTCTGCCGTTTTGAGCATCCCATGTAATTCAGTGATACTCTTATCCATACCATGCATATGGTAGTTCGAGATGAACGGACCATACGCACTAGGAAGAGAGTTCAGAATTATATCAGTGGCGATCTCTTCTTTAATTGAGAAGCCCAAGCGATCCAAAGACTGTATGTAACCAATCATCTTGATTACATGCGGACTCAGTGGATCGCCGTCTTTCAGCTTACAGCCAAGCAAAGCTTGAGAGACTTGATACCTCTCAGTCCTTGCTTGAGCCTGGAACATACTTTTGAGGCTTTCGATCATATCGTAGGCCTCAACATTTTCGAACTGCTGCTGCAAGTCCGGTTCCATGTGTGCAAGCATAAGACAGCTAATCTCCGTAGACTCATCTCTAGTCTTACGGTAGGCATTTGTGACAGCGACAGTCGCATCGTCATCAGGCTCATCTGGAAGTGGAGTTTCTAGAACATGTTCTTTCTTGTCATGCTTGAGGACTATCCTCAGATTACGATACCAGTTGGTGAAATTAATTCCATTAAGCTTATCTTTCTCTAGGATTGACCTCAACGCAAAAGTGGACAACTGAGGAAGGTTGCTAGGTGCCATTGATCTACAACAGAAAATACGCAAAAACACTTAAGACATGTATTCATAAAAGAGCAGGCATATTAAACGCTTTAATACTTATGCTCCCACTAGAACCAACATCCCTCCGATGGTTGCTAAGTGATTCAGGACCCTAAATAAGCAAGCCGACTAGTGAGCTTTAGCATCACCGCTAGCCGTCAAGTGATCTAGGTAGGCAACACCTTGCCAATCGTATCTCTATACGACTCCTGTTAGTTGGGTGACATCACATGCCCCGGCTCCCAACCTACCTCGCCCCGAGCCCCACAACCGTTGTGATGGACTCGTCTAGATTACCAAGTGCTTCTGCTTGTAAGAGTCCGACTCAAACCCACCTAACCGGAAAGAATTGGTAGCACCTCAATTTTATGAGCCCACTACCAAGAATGTCCGACTTGTGATGGTGCAGCACTGGCGGGGCGACCGACTAGACCTTCTTTGAGGGATTAAAGAATCTACCAACTATCTAAATAGAGGTAAATAGAGACATAACAATAACACAAATAAAACAATTATAATGTGAAATGGTATGGCTCTCTTCATGGTGATCTCCATCTCCACAAAGCTTGCAAGTCGACACGTGCCAACTCTTGTCACGTGCCATCTTACTCCATGTAGCCGACTTGTACATCGACTTGCATGCCTTCCGGGTTCTCCAACAAGCTACACTAGCTAAGTAAATGAAATTTACATAGAGAATCCGACACGCAGGCCGGTATACAATAAAATGACAGCACCTAGGCTCCAGCCGGCTGACAAAAACATGATACGCAGATCATGTATGGATTACACACATCACATGCACATAAGCCATACCATTCACAACTACCTGCAAAAACAAGTTATGCATAGATACGATATCTACCGGCGTTGTGAAACTCGCAACGACATCTAAGGCGCTACGACAGGACGACGGCGGTCCCGCTAGCCGGATAGCGGGCGGGGATCGAAGGGGCAGCGCCCCTCGCGGGTGCGGGCAGCGCCCGTTGATTTCGGAAAACGCAGATCTCATCTGCATTCCGATCATGGATTTCTTCATCGGATAAAACGATTTTACCCGAATCTGATCCGTATTCCGATTCGACCAAACTCTTTGATCTTCGATCACCGCAACTGGATTTATGTGTCACGGTATACCCCGATGGCGGAAACCGACCGGTAGGGGTAAGTTGTTCCACGACCTTAGCAGTATGATCACGGAAACCAGATCATCCATTAACCCCGAGTACGATTGATCCAATCAACCTTGTACAAAACCGATCTATCTCATAGACCGACCACCAAAACAGCAATTAGATCACATCTAACGCTAACTACATATCACATATGTACGGATCTCGGGCCTAATACCAGAAGCTACCGCTCTGATACCACTGTTGGGGCGCGTAGAGATAAACGAAAACTTTTCCTACGCAAAGCTCCCAAGATCTAGCCGAGGTAGAAGGCCACGAGTATTACCACTAGACGCGCAGGTGCGGATTATCGATGTAGCGCGTCGGGTCGGGGCAGTGCAGTCCCACGATCCGGTCCGGCCGATCCAATCCCTCGAACGTCGAAGTGCTGAACGTACAGCACCTCTGCCGGTATCCACACGTACGAGGAGGAGCTCCGACGACGGACTGCTAGGTCCGGTGCGGCGGCTGGACTGAGTGGGGCTAGGGTTCCCAACGCATGGGAGAGTGGACTTACTTGCCCGCTGGGCAACCTGCGCCCCTCTTTATATAGCGAACGGTAATGGGCTGCACAACACTTGTGGCCCATTCCCTCTGTGAGTCCGACTCACTAACTCAGTCCATTTCCGGTTCGGGTCCAACCCAACCAATACTTGCTCCCGCTCTTAAGTGTGTGACCCTGCAGGCTCATGGCGACATGGACACGATTGGAGTCCTACTCCCAATCGATCAATCGGTAGCGGCTCCTAGCAGAACGTGCCGACTCCCAAGTCCCATTGAGTCATGACGACATACCTTTCAATGTGATATTCATCTTAGTCCTTTTTGCCTCACGATATACCTTGTCGAGCTATAGGCGATTTATCGTCATCCCTTAAATAGCTCAACTCTCTTCTCGATCCGTGATATGTGATTCATCTGACTAACTCTTAGTCAACCGACACAGTTAACACTTAACTGAGTCGCGCATGGCCATGCTTCCTGAATCATATCACTCGAGAGGGCCCAGAGAATATCTCTCCATTCGGAGGGGCAAAATCCCATCTTGATTATCCACATCACGCAGCTTGCTTCTCATTCGACCCGAACTCTGCCTTTATAGTTGCCTTGTCACAGAACAACGTTTGACAGAACCTAAGTCGGTGATCCACAACTCGGATTGTGCGATAACCTCAGGTCTAAGGATTACATTGATTGAGACATGCAAATGACGACTTGATCGTTGCATCTCAATGTGGGTCAGTCCGACTTGCTAAACTCTTTAGCCAAGTCCGTGAACGTTGGAATGGCATCACCATGCCCATGACAAGTGGAACCGTGTCATCAGCCAACACTCACATTAGTCTAGGATGTGTGTCCAGCACAACCTTAACGACCAAGGACAATTAGTATGAACAACATGAATATATAGTTCCACAATCGAATCACATATTCAATGACATATATCAGATGTTCAAAACAAGGACAACTTAATAACTTTATGAATACAATGGGAATAACATCATACATGATTGCCTCTAGGGCATATTCCCAACAGCGGGCCCCCTGGCCGCGCCGCCAGATGGTGTAGCCACCCTGGCACACCTCTGGTCGCCCCCTTTCGCATACTTGACCCCGATGGAACCCTAAGCCCAGAATATCATCGAGGAAATATTCCGTCGCCGCCTCGGGGCGGAAAACAACAGAGAGAGAAAAGCTCTCTGACAGTGAGAAATCTGCCGAGGAAATTCCTCCCCTGTGAGCGGAAATCGTTGCCATCGTCATCGTCATCACTCCGCGCATCATTAATATCGTCATCGTTATCATGCTCACCACCAGCACCATCACCCTCACCATCCACCTTCATCCCACTGTAAAAATTAGTGGTATTTATCGCTGTTTTCCATTAGATCTCTCTCATGGTGTGGATTGCTTGTTAGTAGTTCATGCTTGTGAGATTTATTAGTGTTTACACTTTATAAACAGATTGTTATTCATCATTATATCACCTCTCATTATGATCCATATGATGTCTTGTGAGTATTTCGTTTAGGACATGGGAGAAGTCAAGATGTTAGTAGTGGAATTATGTTGAACTAATATCTAGTGGTTTGATATTTAAGTTGTGGTGTTATTCTTCTAGTGGTATCATGTGAACGTCGACTACATGACACTTCACCTTTAAGGTCCTAGGAGGATGCATTGTGTATTTGGCTACTAATTATGGGGTTGCCGGAGTGACAAAAAGCTAAACCCCCATTAGGAAACCGATGCATGAGGGAGTGTAGGATCCCAGAGTTTTAAGGCTGTGGTTAGATTTATCTTAATTACTTTCTTGTATTTGCGGATGCTTGCAAGGGCTTTAATCACAAGTATGTATTAGTCCTAGGTGGGCGGTGCATTAGCATAGGTTCACCCACACAACACCTATCAAAACAATAAATATTAATCAACTATATGAAACGAAAGCACTTGACGAAATCCCCATGTGTTCTTGAGAACGTTTGGTAATCATAAGTAGACCAACCTGCATGTCCTTTACTCTCAAAAGGATTAGGCCACTCGCTGCAATTATATTTACTGTCTTTTATTTACTCGCACTTTATTTATCTGCTATATCAAAAACCACCAAAAAACTTGTTTGCTATTGTTAAAGTGAATCCTCTATCCAATCTGCTTGTCAACACCTTCTGCTCCTCGTTGGGTTAGACACTCTTATTTATCAAAAGTACTACGATACACCCCCTATACTTGTGGGTCATCACGCCCCGGAACAAATTTGTAAGGAAAATCAAGTCCAAAAACCATACAAATTACACAATATAATGTTTATAAGGAAAACATGGCCAAAAACTGCACAAGCGAGGAGACATGCCGGCCACACGATGTAAGTCTAGTAAAAGCCACAAACACACACACTTCTTGCACCGGGGTTGCGGTCCCGACCTACACCACTCGACACCAAAGTCGCACACAAGCCGGGACGCCGCACAGTACAACTGTCTTGTATCACATAGCCTCGGGCGCCGCGCCAAATTCGTGACCACCACCCCGGCGTAGCAATGAGATCAATCTTAAGCATTGCCCAAAGGTGAACCATCCATGTCGACGAACCCACTGCCCGCGCAATCCTATGTCACCACCCATACCCACACAAGGGAACGACCATGCCTCATAGGATCTCCGCAGCAAGGGAGACCGAGGTCACCTCCTCGGTGCACCACCACCGTCCGGAGCCGCCTCCCCTAACCACAAAGCTCACCTGCCCATCCATTGAGAACCATATGTACCGTGAGGGACACGAACTCCAAGATGACGCCTCTAAGAAGGTAGCAACGCTTCCGTCACCGCCGCCCACTCCGGAGAGCTTAGGTTCTCACCCTGGAGATCTTAGAACCATTCACGTCGATCATGATCGAACCACCACAACAACGTCTCCATGTAGGGTTTTCCCTCGGGAGGTCGATCCGACCGTATGGTGAGAGGAGCAGAGGTAAGGGCATCGAGGATCAACCACCAACCACCAAGCTCTGCCGCAGGCCATGGCGACCGCGACACCTCAACCCGCGAAATTCACGCCGTGCCACCGAAATCAGCCACCAACCCGGTTTCCTCACCGCGTGGGTACTAGAGAACGACACCACGAGAAGCCACCTCATGTTGCCATGCCAAAATGTCCGCCACCCCACCCTACAGATCCATCGGCACCATGCATCAACTCCTGCCCGCCCCGGCCCAGATCGGGCACGGGACGCCGCCGCAGACCGCGTGCACCCCGCTGCGCTGCTGCACCACCAACTCGTCGCGCATCCATCCTTGGAGCTTGAGCAGGAGAGCAGCCAAGGGGGCAAAACGCCGCCCCGCCGCCACCTTCTTTGGACGCGCGCAACATTGTTGTCGCTCTCTTCGGCGGTGGCTGTGCGATGGATGGGTAGAGGAGACCCTAGGGCGAAGGGAGGTAGGGTTCCCCGTGTCACCAGTCACGGGCGACACGGGGCATGTGGGTGCGTGTCAAAAAAGAGGCTACTTTTCACCATGTATGGCATCCCTAAGACAAGACTTTTTTTTTTGTATTGGGGGCACCACCGTGCTCTCACTAGTTCTCGAGCTCGGCCACCGACAAGGAATCGTATCCGACGTAGTAGTAGGATTTGTTTTTATTTTTTTTTATATTTTTGCATTTAGTAGTAGGATATGTGTAGTTTGTTGTTCCTTTGTCTTTGCGAGGATATAGGACGATATACAAACGGTTTCCCAAAAATAAATAAAAAACACAGCCCCACGCGAGCCCATTGCCGAGGGACCCGCAGTTAACCTAGCCGCCACAGACGTTATCTGAGAATGGTCTCGTCACGGGCCCGGCCGGCCGGCAACCAGCGCCGGCGAGTGAGACCGGCAGTCATGAAGCCTAGTACTACGACGGACCCGCAGTACAGCTGTTGGGTGGTTCTTCTAGTCGAATACACCATTGTAAGAAGACTCTGACTCTTTAATTTCCCGTTGAATCCATGAATGTATCCAATCTATCTACAGTATTAGCCGTGCCTTTTGTGATCCTGGATTTGATAAAAATGAAAACTGCAACTTGGCTTATACGTCAATGATTGTTCTCCATTGGTAAAATATGTGGCTCGAGTAATCCAGATGCCACAGATTGTATTTTCCCCAAGAGGCGTCATTCGGTTTGGGGACATTAGACACAGTTAATTAATTATTATACAATACTCATTAACTAATCCTCATCATAGCTGCAGTTAAACGTGGATAACGTTAGACACACAGTTCAAAAAAGCATAGATAATCAGATAAGCACAAATCATCCAAATTGTTTTGTTTTCCTTAATGTTCAGAGTGAATATCGAATGCACTCTGAAGCTGTCTGCCTCGGCATGTAATCCTACTGTTGTCTCTTTCCTTGACGAAGCTGTATGCCCAGCATTTGTACTACTTTGTTGAACTGTCGAGCTTTGTTAACTCAAAGCTGGGCTTTAAGCCTTTTATCTAAAAAAATAATAATATCAAATGCACTTCATGCACCGACAAGATTACAAAAAAAAAGTTGACCAACGGGGAAGGATCACTCCCTTGGCTATACGTTGTTAGGTAGATGAGACACTCGGTTTATTCGAGTATGCCGCAGCTGGGACTTGATTTTTCGAGTATGCCGCAGCTGGGACTCGAACCCGGACGGGCTGGCTCCACACCGGGAGACCCAACCACCAAGCCAGCGCTTGGTCCTCCGACAAGATTAACAAGGTGAACAAGTAATTTTCCTACCATTCCAGACAATGAATGCTAGTTCCAGAGATAAGTCAGGAAGGTACTACTCATGTGTTGAAAGATAAGAGTTCACGGCAAGTATCCAAGAAAATTCAGGATAACAAACCATAAATAGAGGAAACTAGCCAAAGAGCTGAAACTACTTCCCACTGTATATACAAACAAATTAAGGACAGAGAATGATGATCTCCACTTTCCACAAAAATAAAAGTTTACTGAGAACTGTTCCAGTAAAGTCTAAACTTTTTCACTGCCCAAGAACTCTTCACTTTTACTACCGATCATGCTTTTGACTATAGTGAAAAGTAAGTTCAACTATTCACTCAGGATCTGCCATTTCACTTCTCAAGAGAAGTAGGCACAACTTCAGTTTGGCTATCTAAAGAAAAGCAGAATGGGTGTACCTGTAAATTATTTCAGGTTTTCTCATTGCCAATTTATCAGTGGATTAAGACAGGCACAGTATATGTGCTGCTACTTGCTCACTTCCATCTTGCCTGACATTTGTGAATTATACATATTTCTGTTGTCTAATTTTTTTCCTGGTGCTACTCCTTTTGTAGTTAATGATGTACGAATCCGCGGTGGTCATGTATTTTGTCTTTGTTGGCATTGTGTACAACGAGTTTGGCCTCTGGAAATCCCTACTTTTTGGTGCTTTCATGTCTCCTCCTCTTATAGGAATGTTGTATGCTACATATATCATGAGAGTAGTTTTCATGGAGGGATTTGGCATGGACCCTTCTCCATGCCATAAGTAATAAGTAGACGCCACTGTCTACACCGTCAGTTTGTGTTGGGTCCTATCGACCTGTTTGTAGGCCGGTTATTTCAATAATGGAAACGGTCAATCTTATCTGTATCTTTTATTTCAGCATACCTTGGTGTTGGACACTTCATTCATGTTTATGTGTATATATATCGGAAGAGTTTATTGTTTGCTACTCTGGAAGCAAAGTTGTGCTAACCATTTTTTTTTTCTAAGCAAGTCTAGCAGTTTCCCTGTAAGCTCCCCGATGCAGAAACTTTTTTTATAGATAAACTCATAAAAGGCGTTATGCCCAGCTTTAACTTAATAAATCCCCGCCATAGCAAGGTTCACACGGGGATTATGCTGGGGTTACCAGCTTACCAGTAGCTTACGGTCTTTTCAAGCCAAATACATGCTAGAGAGTCATGAACAAGCAACAACAAAGATAACTAAGCGGGATCAGGACGAAGCGAGTAAGTAGCATCCAACAGTGGACTGAGGCTGAGCCTAGTGGTTGCGACGTGGTGAAACGTCTCAGCCCACCCGAGTTTGAGCTTCCGTGCTCGCACTCGACGTGTGCACATCCATCTTTTAATTAAAAGACCAATGGCGTCTTCCCCTTCGGGGTCATTTTTAGTAGCATCCAACAGGTTCTTGACTAGACCTTCTTCCATCACGCCTTGATCTTTACTTCTTGCATAAGGACGCTAGTGTTGTAGAAGAAATGGTTATTTAACATGGTGCCCTCAGTTGGCACCACGAGCTCAGTTTTACCCCTAGCGCCGAATCGACATCAGTTTTGCCCCTAGTCTGTCCGTAAGGACTCGTTTCGCTGCTCCCACCGTAACTTTCTGCCCCCGTTAGGATGCTGACCTGTGGGACCCATCATAGAACCGTTGGCGCGGCATGTGGGCCCCAGCTGTTGAGCGTTGGCGCGGCTTGTATGCCCCAACTGTTGACGGCTGGCGCTGCATGTGGGCCCCAGCTGTTGACCGTTGCTTGCGGCCCAATGTCAAATGAGGCCCAATGTCAACATGCAGACTACACATTATCCATTTATATTTATTAATCCATACATGCAGACTACACATTATCCATTTATTAAACCATCAAATTATTCGTATTAATAATATAAAATATATACTGTGATCAACTGAAATTTGTATATTATCTTAGAAAACATAATGCATCACATCTCTTATATATAAATTTTGTTTACAATGTGCATATTTTAAATCGATAATTAGAAATATTTAAAGAAAAGCGATAATTAGAAAGGATAAAACTTCTAAACAGTGGGTACATATTTGGACAAATATAAGAACATAACTTTATATATAATTAAACATACTTAGAAAGAATAACTGGCCCCACTTTACATATAATCAGTGGGGCCCGAGGGACATTACATCTAATTTTTTTTTTAAAAACCCTAACTGCTCCCGCTCTGCATGCGGGAGCCTTTGCCGCCCTCCGGCGCCCTACATCCTCCATTCCGCCGCCCTGTCCTCCATCTCCTTGTTGACGCGGGCGCGGCGGTTCTCCGCCCGCATCCTCTCCTCCTCTCTCTCACGTACCCGCTTGATGCTGGCCCGGAATGCCTTCACGTCCTCCTTCGCCTGCTTCTTCTCCTCGGCCTTCAACTCCTTCTTCTCCAGCCGCTCCAGTTCCTTGAGGCGGCGGATCGTCTTGGGGGAGAGGTCCTTGGGGGCGGTGAGGGCGGGCTCGGGGTTGTGGACGAAGGGCGGCGATCTCTCCCGTTTGGGAGATTCGACGTCCTCCGGCGTATAATCGGCCTCGTACCAAGGCCGATCTTTTGGGCGGTTGTCCTCGTCGGAGACCGACTCGGGGCTAGATGGTAGAGAGTAGGAAGACATTGTTCGGGTTTGAAGCTAGGGAGAGAAGGGCAAAGGGCTGGAGAGGGATGAGAAGATGGAGGACGAGTGAAACGTTCTATTTAAAGACACGATTAGACGTGAATTAATTGGGGTAGATGAAGCAAACAGTGTAAAAACGTTGGATGCAGTGTAGAAGAGTCGATGCATGGTCAAAGCGGTGTAGAACATGCGTATGCGTAGGCGTATGACAGCTAGTGATACGGAGTACGAGCGCGTGTGCATTAGGCAGTCAAGTGATTCGACGTTGCATGCGTGTATTAAAGAGGTGAAGAGAAGAAAGTCCAAAGTCTCACGCCAAATCCTGCCTCGCTGCATATGCATTGATGCGTATCTTCTGAAAACGAGGCGTGGAGGGTTGCGTCGCTGCAAATGCGACGCGACTCGTGTTTCTGAAACGAGGCGTGCATGGCTGCTGCAAATGCGACGCGACTCGTGTTTCTGAAATGAGGCGTGCAGGGCTGCTGCAAGTGCGACGCGACGTTTACTCTTTTCTTCTTCTGCCACGTTGTTTACTCTGAAAAAACGAGGCGTGCATGCACCGGGCTGGTGAACGGGTCCCCACTAGACAGTGTCCGTTGTTGCATGCAGTTACATTGAGACAAAACAGCCTGTCCATGCACCGCTTCATTTTCAATCGTTTGATCGTAAGGAACGGTGCAGATCGAGTCCATGCATGCAAACTACGGCGGCAACGGCCTGCAGACGCTGAGACGAGCGCTTCTCTGTGCGGGAACGCGATCCTCTGACTTTAGGTCACTGACTAATGGAGCCCATCACACACCAGACCCACGTGTCATGGGAGAAAGTCAGAGAACATAAGGTGGGCAAAGTAAGAGGATCTGGTTCCCTCTGTTTTTAGGGCATGTACAATAGTGTAGAAGGGTGATGTCTGCACTACTCGGCCATGTCATTTCTAGACATTTTTAGAGATAGTTGGTACAGTGTGGTGACCCCCTAGCTTGTGTTGGGATCCAGACGCTCCATAGCCCCCCTCCCGGTGAAACCCTAGCCCTGTTGGAGAAATACCTGACTTATACGGAAACACGCGGTAACTGCGTCGAAAGGGGGTAGCAATGTGGAACTATTTGCTTGGTTGTGCTAGGATAGCCCATAGGAACACAAAAAAAAGGTAGAACCCAACTCTTCGGAAGATTCACGATGTTTGTTCCGATACAGGAGTTTCACCCTATAAGCGCTCACGAGAGAGAAGTGGATGCCGGTGAAGCGGGTCACACCCCGGAGAGAAATCTTTGACATCCAAAGCACACAACACACCTATACTAACATGGTATGGCACCCCCTAGCTTGTGTTGGAATCCAGACGCTCTGTAGCCCCCTCCCGGTGAAACCCTAGCCCCGCTGGAGAAATACCTAACTTTAACGGAAACACGCGATAACTGCGTCGAAAGGGGGTAGCAATGTGGAACTATTTGCTTGGTTGTGCTAGGATAGCCCATAGGAACACAAAACAAAAAAGGTAGAACCCACCTCTTCGGAAGATTCACGATGTTTGGTCCGATACAGGAGTTTCACCCTATAAGCGCTCACGAGAGAGAAGTGGATGTCGGTGAAGTGGGTCACATCCCGGAGAGAAATCTTTGACATCCAAAGCACACAACACACCTATACTAACATGGTATGGCACCCCCTAGCTTGTGTTGGGATCCAGACGCTCCGTAGCCCCCCTCCCGGTGAAACCCTAGCCCCGCTGGAGAAATACCTGACTTTAACGGAAACACGCGGTAACTGCGTCGAAAGGGGGTAGAAATGTGGAACTATCTGCTTGGTTGTGCTAGGATAGCCCATAGGAACACAAAACAAAAATGTAGAACCCACCTCTTCGGAAGATTCACGATGTTTGGTCCGATACTGGAGTTTCACCCTATAAGCGCATGTAAACTCACGAGAGAGAAGTGGATGCCGGTGAAGCGGGAAACACGCGGTAACTGCGTCGAAAGGGGGTAGAAATGTGGAACTATCTGCTTGGTTGTGCTAGGATAGCCCATAGGAACACAAACACAAAAATGTAGAAGCCACCTCTTCGGAAGATTCACGATGTTTGGTCCGATACTGGAGTTTCACCCTATAAGCGCATGTAAACTCACGAGAGAGAAGTGGATGCCGGTGAAGCGGGTCACACCCCGGAGAGCAATCTTTGACATCCAAAGCACACAACACACCTATACTAACATGGCATGGCACCCTAACTTGTGTTGGGATCCAGACGCTCCGTGGCCCCCCTCCCGGTGAAACACTAGACCCGCTGGAAAATTCCGGACTTATACGGAAACACGCGGTAACGGCGTCGAAAGAGGGTAGCAATGTGGAACTATTTGCTTGGTTGTGCTAGGATAGCCCATAGGAACACAAAAAAAGGTAGAACCCACCTCTTCGGAAGATTCACAATGTTTCGTCCGATACAGGAGTTTCACCCTATAAGCGCATGCAAACTCACGAGAGAGAAGTGGATGCCGGTGAAGCGGGTCACACCCCAGAGAGCAATGTTTGACATCTAAAGCACACAACACACCTATACTAACATGGTATGGCACCCCCTATCTTGTGTTGGGATCCAGACGCTCCGTAGCCCCCCTCCCGGTGAAACCCTACCCGCTGGAGAAATACCGGACTTATAAGGAAACACGCGGTAACTGCGTCGAAAGGGGGTAGCAATGTGGAACTATTTGCTAGGTTGTGTTAGGATAGCCCATAGGAACACAAAACAAAAAGGTAGAACCCACCTCTTCGAAAGATTCACAATGTTTCCACCTCATATTCTTTGAAATCTCTACTACTGTATTCGAGGAATCACATTTTAGTGAAGGCTTTCGTTCTAATGTTTATAAATCCTATTTATATTTTTCCTAGACTTGTATTCGACCTATATAATGTAATTCCGAAGCCTGAAAATTTATTGGATGAATATTCGTATTATTTATTTTCTTTTGAATAATAATGGTTTTAATCGAAAATCGTAAATAAAACAAGTTTAAAACATCAAAATGAAAAAAAAACTTTGGATCTTTCTTAGTCACACCAAAATGAAGCTTTGGTGAGATTTTGATCTTATTTCATCTCCAAAGGTTTGAAACTCATCTCATTTTCTTGAACTCTCTACTAGTCTGTTCAAGATATCACATCTTAGACAAGGCTTTTTTGTTCCATTCTTTATAAGACGGGTTTATATATTTTTTCTCGTTACTATATGACATAACACTACTATGTGCGTCGGCTTTATATTTTTTCGATTTTTTTTTGAATTATTTATGCTCATTTCAAGCTTGGTCAACCCTCTGTTTGACCCAACCGAAAAGCTTCTAGAAGGACACCCAGAGATTCGACCTGGGCTGTTGGATCGACGCCTTCTAGAAGGAATCTTGCATCAGACGGATGCGCTCGCAGCCACAGCGATCCGCGAGACGCTCGTTCTGTGCTAGGATTGGTTGGTTCATTGGCTACAGGGATCGATGGTTTCTATCTGTTCTACATATGATTTCTTTTCGATACGGAGGGAGTATTAAGTATTAAACCATGTTATTTAAATAAAAAATATAAAAAATAGAAGAATGATACAAAACACAATGAAACTTCAGATTTACTACAACGATGATTTTTATCTGTTTTACATATGATTTTTCTATTAAACCATGTTATTTAAATAAAAAAATGCAAAAAAGAAGAATTATTCAAAACATAATGAAACTTCAGATTTACACTATATATGTAGAATAGATGTCTAGGAAATTAGTTTGGCTGATGTAGACAAGATGCCAAAAAAAGTTGAAGCACAAATGGGGGTATTTACCCTAACTTCGGACCTCATTTGAAACACATTTCTCATGAGAATAGAGCGATGGTTTCAAATGAGCATAAATAATTCAAAAAAATCAAAATGACATGAATCCAACGCACAATGTTGTTATATGTGATATAGTTGCTTCTCAAATTTGTTTGGATAATTTTGACAACGTAGAAATTTTCATGAGATTTCAAACGGGGGTGTCTGTTGGGAATATGCCCTAGAGGCAATCATAGATGATGTAATTCCCAATGTATTCATAAAGTTATTAAGTTGTCCTTGTTTTGAACATCTGATATATGTCATTGAATATGTGATTCGATTGTGGAACTATATATTCATGTTGTTCATACTAGATTGTCCTTGGTCATTAAGGTTGTGCTGGACACACACCCTAGACTAATGTGAGTGGTGGCTGATGACATGGTTCCACTTGTCATGGGCATGGTGATGCCATTCCAACGATCACGGACTTGGCTAAAGAGTTTAGCAAGTCGGACTGACCCACATTGAGATGCAACGAGCAAGTCGTTATTTGCATGTCTCAATCAATATAATCCTTAGACCTGAGGTTGTCGCACAATCCGAGTTGTGGATCACCGACTTAGGTTCTGTTAAACGCTGCTTTGTGACAAGGCAGCTATAAAGGCAGAGTTCGGGTCGATTGAGAAGCAAACTGCGTGATGTGGATAATCAAGATGAGATTTTGCCCCTCCAAATGGAGAGATATTCTCTGGGCCCTCTCGAGTGATATGATTCAGGAAGCATGTCCATGCGCGATTCAGTTAAGTGTTAACTGTGTCTGTTGACTAAGAGTTAGTCAGATGAATCACATATCACGGATCGAGAAGAGAGTTGAACTATTAAAGGGATGACGATACATCGCCTATAGTTCAACAAGGTATATCGTGAGGCAAAAGGGACCAAGATGAATATCACATTAAAAGGTATGTCGTCATGACTCAATGGGACTTGAGAGTCGGCATGTTCTGCTAGGAGCCGCTACCGATTGATCGATTAGGAGTTGGACTCCAATCGTGTCCAAGTCGCCATAAGCCTGCAGGGTCGCACACTTAAGAGCGGGAGCAAGTATTGGTCGGGTTGGACCCGAACCGGAAATGGACTGAGTTTGTGAGTCGGACTCACAGAGGGAATGGGCCACAAGTGTTGTGAAGCCCACAACCATTCGCTATATAAAGAGGGGCGCAGGTTGCCCAGCGGGCACGTTAGTCCACTCCCATGCGTTGGGAACCCTATCCCCACTCAGTCCAGCCGTCGCACCAGACCTAGCAGTCTGCCGTCGGAGCTCCTCCTCGTACGTGTGGATACCGGCAGAGGTGCTGTACGTTCAGCACTTCGACATTCGCGGGATCGGATCGGCTGGATCGGATCGTGGACTGCACTGCCCCGACGCGCTTCATCGATAATCCGCAACCGCGCGTCTAGTGGTAATCATCGTGGCCTTCTACCTCGGCTAGATCTTGGAAGTACCGCGTAGAAAAAAGTTTTGTTTATCTCTACGCGCTCCAACAGTGTCTACCCTAGCTTCAGACCTCATTTGAAGTACATTTCTCATGAGAATAGAGCGATGGTTTCAAATGAGCATAAATAATTAAAAAAAATCAAAATGACATGAATCCAACGCACAATGTTGTTATATGTGATATAGTTGCTCCTCAAATTTATTTGGATAATTTTGACAAGGTCGAATTTTTCATGAAATTTCAAACGGGGGTGTCTACCCTAGCTTCATACCTCATTTGAAGCACATTTCTCATGGGGCAGAATAGAGCGATGGTTTGAAATGAGCATAAATAATTCAAAAAAACAAAACAAAATGACATGAATCCAACGCACAATGTTGTTATATGTGATATAGTTGCTCCTCAAATTTATTTGGATAATTTTGACAAGGTCGAAATTTTCATGAAAATTTCAAACGGGGGTGTCTACCCTAACTTCAGACCTCATTTGAAGCACATTTCTCATGAGAATAGAGCGATGGTTTCAAATGAGCATAAATAATTCAAAAAAAATCAAAATGACATGAATCCAACGCATAATGTTGTTATATGTGATATAGTTGCTCCTCAAATTTATTTGGATAATTTTGACAAGGTCGAAATTTTCATGAAAATTTCAAACGGGGGTGTCTACCCTAGCTTCAGACCTCATTTGAAGCACATTTCTCATGAGAATAGAGCGATGGTTTCAAATGAGCATAAATAATTCAAAAAAATCAAAATGACATGAATCCAACGCACAATGTTGTTATATATATGATATAGTTGCTCCTCAAATTTATTTGGATCGGATAATTTTGACAAGTTCGAATTTTTCATGAAATTTCAAACGGGGGTGTCTACCCTAGCTTCAGACCTCATTTGAAGCACATTTCTCATGGGGCAGAATAGAGCGATGGTTTGAAATGAGCATAAATAATTCAAAAAAACAAAACAAAATGACATGAATCCAACGCACAATGTTGTTATATGTGATATAGTTGCTCCTCAAATTTATTTGGATAATTTTGACAAGGTCGAAATTTTCATGAAAATTTCAAACAGGGGTGTCTACCCTAACTTCAGACCTCATTTGAAGCACATTTCTCATGAGAATAGAGCAATGGTTTCAAATAAGCATAAATAATTCAAAAAAATCAAAATGACATGAATCCAACGCACAATGTTGTTATATGTGATATAGTTGCTCCTCAAATTTATTTGGATAATTTTGACAAGGTCGAAATTTTCATGAAAATTTCAAACGGGGGTGTCTACCCTAGCTTCAGACCTCATTTGAAGCACATTTCTCATGAGAATAAAGCGATGGTTTCAAATGAGCATAAATAATTCAAAAAAATCAAAATGACATGAATCCAACGCACAATGTTGTTATATATATGATATAGTTGCTCCTCAAATTTATTTGGATCGGATTATTTTGACAAGTTTGAATTTTTCATGAAATTTCAAACGGGGGTGTCTACCCTAGCTTCAGACCTCATTTGAAGCACATTTCTCATGAGAATAGAGCGATGGTTTCAAATGAGCATAAATGATTCAAAAAAAAATTCAAAATGACATGACTCCAACAGAACAATGTTGTTATATGTGATATAGTTGCTCCTCAAATTTATTTGGATCGGATAATTTTGACAAGTTCGAATTTTTCATGATAATTTTGATAATAGCTTCAGACCTCATTTGAAGCACATTTGCCTAAAATTTTGGAATGACTTGGTTCAACATCATACAACATTATTCAATCATCATCCAAACTACTCCCTCTTTTCGCTCTTAATCTAGTTCTGGCTCGTGATTTTGTTCAGAAATACTCAAAATTAATTAAAAAACGGTGAACTCGTTGAAATAGGTGCAAATTCATAGATTCGATGATATTTTTACAGATAGACGGCATAATTTAACTAAAAACATAGAAAAAACTTAAAAAAAACTACGGCAGGCCGAGGCTCGCTGCGATCACCCAGCCTGGTCTTCGCCCTCCTCTGAGACGTCGTCCTCTTCCTTGTCGTCCTCCTCGCAGTCGTCGTAGGCCAGCATGTTGGAGGGCCCCGCCTCGTGGTCGTTCTTGGCGAAGGGCGATGGGTTCGCCACCGTAGCGAGCCAGCGCCGCTGTGCTCTGCCTTGGATCCGCAGCCGGTGCAGCTGCGCCTGCTCGGAGGGATGGCGGCGGTTCCGCCTCTCGCTCTGCAGGGCAACCTTGCGCCGGTCGCTCTCGTACACCGCGACGAGCGCCTGCTGCTCATCCGACGTCGCGGTTGCGGTGAGCTGCCGGTAGACCTGGCGCTCCGCCTCCTCCCTCGAGCCAAGCGTGCACCTGGTGGAACGCCTCCTCGTTCCGCCATGTTTGGAACGAGTAGAACGCCGCGTGCTGCTCGGGCCAGATTGGCTGCCTCCTCCTGTGCTTCCTCCAGCGCTGCGCCTCCTGCGGCGGCTGCTGCTCGGGCGCCGCCTCCTCCTGCGCCGGTTGCTGCTCGGGCGCCGCCTCCTCCTGCGCCGGTTGTTCGTTCTCTTCGTAGTAGAACTCGTTGTTGCTATCGCCGTCACTGTGGCCCCGCATCGCGGCCGCGGGGCGGCAGTACAACGGCGAGTTGCGGTTTGCGCGGAGCCGGCGAGGCATCGTCTCGGGGTGTCTAGGTGAAATACGGCGATGAGAGTGAGTGCGGTGAGGGCGAGATGAACGACTAGAATGGGGAGAGCGGCGAGCGGCGAGGGGTCTTTTGTAGCCCTGGCGGGGCATTTGTTGCGCCGCGCGTGACGTTACTCCGGCAGCCTTTGACCGACGCGGGGGCCCGCGGTTTTCCCACGCGTCGCTGAACCCAGCGGGAAGCTTGGGTGTGGACTATTCAAACTGCGCGGTCCCACCTGTAAGCTCCGGACGGTTTCAACGAACTTGGCAGTCCCACCCGGACCCACTTCGCGAAACGGAGTCTGACTCCTCGGACCCACTTCGCGGAACGGATTCGACTCCAAACTTACCATTCCGGCCTCTCCTTAGTAGTTGCGCACGGACTAGGGGCAAAACTGAGCACCATTCGGCGCTAGGGGTAAAACTGAGTAGTAGTGGACCGCTGTGGGCAATTCGATAAAAAGCCCTAGAAGAAAATACATTTTGAAAATCTAGCCAGCTGGTTGTCTTGAAATTTGGATCCAATCGAGAAAAAAGTGGATTTTAGATCACCAAAAAGGTCCAACTCCAACAACTATCCTAAAATACATCAGATTTTGGGGCACAAGTGGTCCAACAACGACCCAAAATATAAAAGTAGGGCAGTCGCACGTCACCCTCCTCCCGGGTCACCTTCTTCTAGACATTGTCGAGGTCACCGCTGGTGCCGACGAGTTGCACATGGCCTTGGTGGCGGCGCCGCCTCGTGCCTTCGTCGCGGGGAACTTTTTTCAGCTCTAGGTGGCCGCGATGGTTGACCGTGGAGGCGCAAAGCCACCATTCCTACCACTGCCGACGACGACGGCGGGAAGGATGGGAGGGATCGGGTTGACGAAGGGAATGAGGTCAGGGATGGGTGCGGTATCAGTCAGGAGGGTGGGCGTGGTCGACATGGCTATGCGGCTGATTGCATGTGGTGCAAGAACGGGGAGCCATGATCTAGAAGTGTTAGATCGGCGGTTACTCTCGCGCGCGGTTGCATGCGTTTTTGGGCACGACTCCAAGTTATCTATATTTAAATCATGAGTGTCAATTTTTACATCGCGATATAGAAATTTTTGACCGAAATTTTCTATCGAACCTAGATGTTGAACACTAGTTTTTGTGATCTAAATAACGGTTGGAACCTATTTTATATAATCTATTAGAGATTCTCTAACTATATGACATTACCAAATATTATTTTTATTTCACTTTTTTTATCTCTTCAAACATTGAGCTGATTGACATTTAATTTTCATCGTTGACTTACTCGCGTCATCACGTACTTGCCAAGTTGCACTACTAAGCCGAAAAACTAAAATAACTTGGTTTCCGTTTCATGTATGCCATTCTACATCGATATATGGTTACATGCTACTACTTTTAGTGGGTTAATATCATCTCTTAGATGCTGGAAGAAATTCAACTCATGTCCTATAACTTTTCATATCATTACGATGTACGAAAGCTTATAAAAATTAGTCTGCCAACTACGCACAATAATTGTGGCAACTGTGTAAAAAAAAAGTTCGTTGAAACATAGCAAAATCTAATTTAGTTTTGAAGCACCGGTCGAAAGGAACTCAAAGTTGTAAACAAACCGTTAATCGTATTAACGGTTTAGAGAAATTTCTCAAAGCAAACCAACCTGTTGTTGGATGGTTAGGAGGGTGGTTGTACCCCCAGCCCACCAAAATTCAAACCCCAGGTTTGACATTTGTGTATTGCATTTAGGCGGAATATTTTTTCGAGGCGCCTGTGGTGACTTCGTCAATCTCAATACCCGTCGGCTCGGTCTCTTGAAGGTGCTCATAGGGGTAGGGTGTGCGTGTGTGCGTCCATAGGGGTGAGTGTATGCGCGTGTATATGAGCACTTGCGTTTGTACTGTGTTTCTAAAAAAAAAGGGAATTTCTCAAAAATTATATAATAAAGTGTTTTATTCCAAATGTTTTGGAGTGCGCTTGCAATCTACCAAAGTAACAAAGATAGAAGTAAAAATAAAAAAGAAATAACACATGCCAAAACACGCCCACAAGCCTCTCCTCGCAAACAATCACACATGAATCATACTAAATTATAATAATCTTTATACTTTCCTCAATTTAATATCAATCAAATTAGAAACTTAATTAATTACCGACGGAGGGGTTACCCTCTAGGATGGCCCGATCTTCACGAATTGCCACGCCATGGGGTGGTGTGGGCCCCCTGGTCCCCACCGACATTGCCCTTTCGCCTGTTTATACCCCACGGGAGGTTAACCCTAAAAATCCACATTTTCTACGAAAAACACCCGAGGCCGCCGTTGTCGTCAACCCTAGTTTGGAAGGGTTTTGGAGTTCTCCCCGGCACCCTGCCGGGAGGGAAATCATCACTGGAGGGCTCTACACCACCATGCCCGCTTTCGGAATGATGTGTGAGTAGTTCATCCTTGGACTACGGGTCCATAGCAGTACTAGATGGTTGTTCTCTCTTTTTTATGCCTTATGTTTAGATCTTGTGAGATTCCCTACATAATCAAGATCATCTTATTGTAATACTACATGTTGTGTTTGCTAGGATCCTTTCATGTGTATGTTATTTTTGATCTTGCATGCTCTTCGTTATTAGTAGATGTTCTGACCAAGTAGATGCTAGTAAATCCAAGAGGGGGTATTTATGCTCGATAGTGGGTTCATGCCTCCCTTTTACTCATGCTCGAGTGACAGAAACGTAACGGGTGAGGGATGTACTGTTTCCACTAGGGAGAAAACAACGATGTTTACATTACACATTTTTCTTAATGCAATTATCTGTTGCTTGCAACTTCATACCCAAGGATTGCTCGGATGACATTCTCAGGGTGGATTATTAGTCATAGATGCAGTTGGATACGGTCTATGTATTTTATTGTAATGACTGCATGGATCACACAGTAATCATCATGTCATGCATATGCACTACGGTGCAGCCTTTATATCTATCAATTGCCCAGCTGCAATTTATTTACCACACATGTTATTTATCTTCTACGGAGAGACACTGCTAGTGAACTGTGGACCCCGGTCCATTTTTCTCATACTTATAATACAACCACTGCAATCTCTGTTTTCATACTGCTACTACTATTTTACTACTGCACTACTAGAAAAATGACTATATGTGACTTAGCATCAGTGGTGCACCATGTAGCCATGCGCCACTGATGTGGTTGGGAGGAAACATGTCCAGCCATCAGTGTCGCACCATGTAGCCGTGCGCCACTGATTGTCCAAGCATGAGTGGCGCATCGCACACTGGTGCGCCACCGATATCCGGCACTCATGTATACGCAATAGAATCAGTGGCGCACCACTAGGCGATACGCCACCACCCATCCCCCCCAGAGGCCGGTCCATTTCCTCACCACGTCGGTCGATTCCCTCACCCCTTGCCGTCCGGGTAAACAACACGCCTGGCAGACCCACACGTGGGTTAGTCCGTCGGTGCCGGCCCGGCGTCTACGGTCGGCGTCACGGACAAAGGCCGGCAGCACTCCAGCCGGTCGCGCAGCAGCACGATGTCGTCGCCCACCCCGACCCGAAGTTGTGTCTTGGCCTCGCTGACGGCGAGCTCTCCAATCTTGGAGAGCACCCCGATATGGCGGTCTCCGCCATGGATGGATGGGGGTCTGCTAAGCTAGCTAGCTAGCTAAACCACGGGTCCCTCAGTTTAGAGTAATTTCATTGGTTGTCATAGGATATGCCTGCACTCTGTTCAATCGATTGTCTCTGTAGATAGCAGGCCAACTGTTAGCTGTTGATGCATCATTGAATCTTGATCATTGGTGTTATTGTCTAGTGTCCACGGAGTTGAGTTGCATGCCTGTCCTAATTTTTGTTGATTTTTCTTGGCATTACGTGTGGTATTCTTAATGTTTGCAAATGCAAAAAACAGAGGAGCACATGATAGGCCAGCTAATTTTCTTCTAGTATGACATGATCTTATTAGCAGTATGATACGCCAGCTAATATTGGTTTAGGTCCACGTTGGCACATATCGTTTTGACCGGGTTTTCAGAGAACAGATGCAGGCCCTAATCTTAAAAATTCGTTGTGGCATCAAGTTGTGGGAAAACGACACTAGGTTTCAGCAAGCGTGTAGGACCAATTATTCAGAGTGATATATGTATGCTTCAACAAACAACAATTTTTGGAGGGAAAGCAGATTAGCACTATCCAACACACATGCTAATAAAATCTTCAATGCAGACTGTGCATCATGCATAGTTGCTGGTCAGTAATTTTTTTAAGACAACACACATGCTAATAAATACTTGTCGTCTGCTACAAATTTTGAATTATTTTTTGTACAAGTAATTGACATGCTAGATGACAGATTTGGCCATATTTTGTCAAACCCAATGTGTGACCCTGAGATCACATGGCTTGGGCCAGCTGTAGGTAGGTTCTTGCATTATCACTAGCTTCCCATTGCTTTGCTAGATGGACACCTAATTGTTGTTATATTCAGTTTCGTGTCTGCTGGCGTCCTAATCTCAGTCTTCCATATCATTATTTTGTACTGATCAAAGGATCGGCTTGTGAGAGCTATGGGCAGAAATTTTAGGCCGACTAATTTAGAAAAATGGACATATATAGGAGGATGTGTACCTAGTTTTAATAACTCCTTCGTGCATGTTCATTATGTCTTCACCTGGGACCTCTCTAGCTAGCTGCTGCATTGGCTACTTGTTTGACACTCGTCCAGTCATATATGCCCTAGTTTTGTGTCTCTTTGTGAGTGTTTTATTTGTCAACTAGCATGATAGGTGTTATTGTATGAGTACACATGGCTTTGGGTGGGTACTCCAATGTCAAAATTAAGCATGAAAATGTTTTATGGTTCTAGATAATAGTCCATTCTTTCTTGACAATTTTCCTTGTTTAATTAAGCTAGTGACCATATTGAGCAAGTATGATTTTTATCCCAAGTTGTTTCAAGATAACTTGTCTTTCCGCATGCGAGTATAAGCACACTAAAGGACTGTTCTGTTATACTGCAGGTTGGAGACTACATGACCCCTTGCACGGTGATAAAGGTGCAACACTAGGAATTGTTGTCAATCATGGTCGTGTAATGACGGCGAGTCCTCCGTGCCGTGTGGTGGCAGGGGTGGACTTATGCTGCGACTCCGTGTGTTTTAGATAAGTTGTTGTTCGCCGCTCTTTCTTGTTTACATTACATGGTATTTATTAATCTATGGTACATGGTAGCACTAGGAATTTTTGGTAATGCCCTAGGAATGGTTGTGCAATAATATTGATGTAGTAAATTCAGCAAACTAGTGGAGCAACACCTTCACTGGTGGAGGAACACCTCCACTGGTGGAGCAAGAATGGTTCTGCAATAATATTGGTCTTTTTTCAAGATTGTTGATGATTAAAGTGCTTCTAAATTGTGTTTAACTTTTTTTGTCTTTCTTCGATCATTCTGCAACCATCATTTAATTATTATTGGGTCATTCTTGATTATTACTGTGGACATGTGATCTCTTATTTCCCGTCGTTGACTAATGCTATAGCTCTTGTTTTGCAGATGCCGACGGTTTACGTGGTCTTTAGGAGTAGGGTTCCGGGGATCTATGCCTATTGGGAGCAGTGTCACAAGCAAGTGACGATGTTCAGTGGCAACTTTTACAAAAGCTACAGTACTATAGCGGATGCGGAGGCTCGGTGGATGAACCACTTGCTAGGAACAAGATCATAGGAACATTAACCGGATGAAGAACTTTGCCGTCTTTCTCGCCATGGTGACTACGGTTCTGATCTATTTCTGTTAGTAGTGTAGGTGATTGTCCCCTCCTTAATTTGTAATGTGACGGGATCGATGAAATTGTGATGGACGACTTTCTACTAGGTAGACTACTATGTGTTGATGAACTTGTAATATTTTAAACTTATTACTATTTCGGATTTGAGCTATGAGTGTGAGGATGAACCAGATTGCGACAATGATGAGCTTTGGCTATTTATACTACTTTGCAATCTGTTACTTGAATTGTATAACCTGCATAAATACATGTATGCATACCGTATAAATACATGTACAAATAAAACTACGTATACATATATAGGAATCAGTGGCGCATCCCAAAATTAGTGGCACATCAAAACAAATCAGTGGCACAGAGCATCAGTGGCACATAAGTGTTGGTGTGCCACTGATTCCCCAGAGTGCATGTATACTCTGGAGAATCAGTGGTGCACCACTTTGGTGCACCACTGATACTCTGCGGAATCAGTGACACACCTTTGAGGAATTAATGTCGCATCACTTTTGTGCGCCACTGATTCTCTAGGGAATCAGTGGCACCAAAAGTGATGCGCCATTGATTGTGTGGAGCATCATTGGCGCGACAACAGTGGCGTACCATGGTGCGCCACTGATTGTCCTAAGTGGTGTGCCACTGATGCCTTTTTCCTAGTAGAGCTGCCATCACTGTTCTCTTTCATCTACTGTAAACAATTATTATTTTACACACGGTACGTTTAACCTATTTGTTTTCGCAAAACCGGTGAGATTGACAACCTCACTGCTTCGTTGGGGGCAAAGTGATTTGATTATGTTGTGTAGGTTCCATGTTGCTTCTGAACCGGGCGGTGCGCCCTGCCACCTCAGCTGCATCTACCTTCAGAAGTTGCTTCTTTCTCCTACTGGTTGATTCAACCTTGGTTTCTTTGTGAGGGAAAATTGCTGCTGCACTCTTCATACCTTCCTCCTGGGGTCTCCCAACGAACGTGTGCTCACAAGCATCAACCATCTAGTTACTACTATGAACCCGTAGTCCATGGGGGAACAACACACGAAATATCATGGAGGTAGAACAATCGATGAAGATAGCTCCGGGGGCTTCCATGTCCCGACAGAGTGCCTGAGTTGAGACTTATGCCCCCCCCCACGAATTAGGGTTTTGGATGGCGGCGTAGTTCGGAGCGTTTCTGGAAAATTCTCTAGCTATGGATGTTTTTAGGTCTACAGGGTATATATGGGCGAAGAGGCGACACAGGCAGTGACCAGGGCTACCATACGACCCCTAGGCATGATCTTGGGTGGACCCGTGCCATCAAGTAGCCTAGTGGCTTTGGGGCTCCCCTCCCGCTCTGCTTTGGACTTCGTCTTCGTTCTGGTGAAAAACTCTCCCCCCGATTTTCTTGCAATTTTTAGCGGACTTCTTCTGTAGGGATTTTTTGAAATACAAAACAAGTAGAAAAATAAAAAACTAGCTTTGGACACTTGTAAACATATCAGTCCATGAAAATGCCCTAAAATGTTACTCACTCCGATCCATAAAAAGTGTCGCTCACTTAGTATAAAGTTTGTACTAACTTAGCACAAGATGTGCGGCACTTTGTATGAATTGGAGGGGGTATAAAAAGATAGTAGAAATATAGGACAATAGTGTAAAACAAGCATGGAACAATTAAAAATCATTGATACGTTTTGGACGTATCACACCCATATCATGTTTTTTGACCTACAGTGTTAATACCAACAAGAATACCACCTGATCTATCATGAGGTGGTAAAAAACAAGCCATATCATACCTTGTAGAAATGTGGGTTAAAAAAGCAAAAAAATAAGTTTCGATATTCCTATCTCCAACAAGGCAATGAAGTTTAACCTATGTTCCCAAATCGCTTCTTAAAAAATAAAAGTTTAACAAGGTCATGAAACCTGTCACAATTCCATATCATACCTCGCATTCCCTGCATCATGAATACAGTGCGTGGCCTATGGGAGCTTAGTCACTCTATCGTCAAACCTGACATTTTGATCACCCCTAGATTTTTAACGTTAGTGATTCATCCAATTCCTGAAAAAGGTAGCCATGTCGTTGGGTTTCATGGAGGAGAAGGTAGTATACAACACAATGATTCCATCTCATCCTCCATCCTATAGGCCGTAAGCCCTACATAACACTTACTGCGAGACCTATCCCCGACTCGCCTACATGCAGTAGACCGTGGGCCGACCCAAGTTCTCCCTTCGCTCGTTAGTTTCTGGAAATGTTCGCACTTGTGTGGCAAGTTCGTACCTATTCCTTTCACGTACCTTTTTTCCAAAGTTGTTTTCTTTTTTCCCTTTTCCATTATTATTTTTACTTTATTCTGATTTCACTATTTCTTCTATCTTTTTCAGTTTTTTTCTCTTTGTTTTAGTTCATTTTTCATTAAATTTTCGAATATCAATTTATTTTATTACTTTCTTTCCCTCTTTCTATCATTAATATATATTTGTTCCTATTTATTTTTGTCCAAATATCTTTTCTCATATTATTTTTATCTTCTATTCAAGCGAATAGTTTTTAATTGCATGCATATTTTATGATGTGATTTTTTAACCTCGGAAACAATTGTTTTGAAATATGTGAACATTTTTCTGAAACGAATAATTATTTTGAACCCCGTGAAGGATTGTTAACCATATGAACATTTTTCTCATATGAATTTTTTTTTACATCATGATTATTTTACAGAAGGCACATTTTATCATCCGATTTTTCTAAACCTCATGAACAGAAGGCACATTTTTTTGACATCATGATTATTTTTAAACAGAAGGCACATTTTGAAGAAAAAATTGGCGAGCAGACTTTTCTTTGAGAATATAATTAGCGAGTAGATACTATGCGACTAGTCATGTGGATGCGTGGAGACGATTTGTGGGCTGGCCCAAGGTGAGTGAAGCCCACAGTTGCGGTGCACCCACCTAGATACCGGTGTAGTAAAACAGGCCCTCTAAATTGCTGGCCCAGTTTGTTGATAACCGTTGGACCTGGTGGACACCGCCATACCGGACGGGCACGCCGCCGCCATCTTCGTTCGCCTCTCCCCCCGTCTCCGCCGTCGCCCAGCTCTGCACCTCCCAGCCTCGCCACCGCGGCCCGAGAGATTTTTGGCGCGCTAGAATAGCTGGAGACGGTCGATCTGCAGGCGGTCGGCGTCGCGGATGGCGGAGAGCATTGGGAATTTGGGATGGGCGACGCGGACCTCTATGACACCTCCGTCGACTCTCGCTTCGATCGCCGACGAGCTCGACGTGCTCGAGCGCCTTCTGAACGCCAACTTCTTCCCGCAACTTCGGTTCGGAAACTCCCCTCCCTCTCCTCCTCCATCTCATGGCGTGGACCTTGGCTGTCTGGCTGAATTCCAACCGTTTTGCAAGCGCGCGGCGCAGGTGGTCAAGGACGTGGCGTCGCAGACTCGCAGTCGCCGGAGGTGAAGAAGAGATTTACCTGTACCTCCTCCACCACACCAAGAAGCAAACCTCCTCATTCCTACCTATGATTTATTGGAGCCAGGTCAGAGCAATTATGTACGTGAGCTCGAACTACTCCTTCTTCAGTTCGATTGGACCATAAATTTGCTGCAATTGCATTTTTGACATGAAAACATGAACCATTTCTTATGTTCTTGACAAACATCATGTTACTGCATAAGTCCGGATCTTGGTGAACTAGTTGAATTTTCAATTTCTTCTGTTGGAAGTGATCGTAGAATTATTGTCTCCAGGCCATGTGTCATTAGTCATATTGCTAGCTTTGCTCTGTAGTTATGTGTACTGTTTTCTTATATGGATTTAAGTTCATGCACTTCATATTAGTTTTAATTAAGATACTTATGAAAAGGGATGGTCCTGCAGTTGCATGTCCTTAATGCTACTCTTAGAACCATCGAAAGTTAAACACTACTCCCAATTTTTGCCGTCTGTGTCAGCAAAGAATTTTTTTTACCTGTCTGAATTACAGTAAAAAGATGGTGCGGATGGACTCCCTTTTATTGCTGTTTTTCTGATTTTGTCCAGTATTAACTATAGTTGTTGTATTAGTACTAACCTGTGGAGTTCTAAAATTATTTACTACTGTTTTTCTTAAGATAGAGTATGTTTATGCTTTAGTTAATCAAAGTACAAACGACGTAAAGGGGTGGTGCAGATGGATCCCCGTTTATTACTGTTTTTTCTGATTCTATGGGGTATTAACTATTGGTGTTGTTGTATTCGCGTTGCGCCTTTTACTTCCATCTGAAAAGGTAGTAATTCGAGTACATGCTTGTCGAATACTGGTCGCAGAGATGCCACACGTTCTCCACATCAGCCAGTGCTGCGTCAGTAGATGCCATGACAGACAGCAGATATGCAGATCCTCCGGAACCTTGTCAAGTACTTGATGCTGAATGACAGCCCTTATTTCCAGTTCAGGCTTGTGTTATCGCCGGGCCTCTTAGTAGGCGCAAAGGTAAATGTTACAGTACATGTTCAGAAAAATGTGAACTGGTGTTTGGTTTATGCGTCTCTTTTCTGGTTTCATCTCAAGCCAACCCTTTTTTTAAAATTTAGGAGAGGCTTTGACAGTATATAAAAAAAACATAGATATGGTAACAAAAAATACAAAGGGGTACATAGATACGTATGAGAGACACCACAAAGCACACTTGACACCGCCCAGAACGCAGAAGACCGAGCTGACGAGAGTGAAATCAGTAGTATCCTTACTTTGTATGGACGGAGTGACATTTGCAGTACTGCACTGACATCCTCCCTTTCCTTTCTTTACTGAAATGACACTTATACATATTCTGGTACAATCTCGTCAATTTAGAGACAACCCGTTGAGTGTTTGATAGTTCACCCAGGGCTAGTTAGCTACAACAGTCAACTATCGCCATTACGAATCAACAAAAGAATATTTACCTTCCAGTTATGATAGATGGCAATGACACGATGATCTAAAGAAGAAATTTACTGTGTGAAGCTTTTGACTCTGTTACCTGACATTTCATGTTTCTAATGAACACCGGGTTATAAATGTTCAAGTGCCTTTCTTGTTTAAGCTTGCTGTTGATTGGCTTGCAGCCCTTGCTGGTACTGAAGCCTCGCTGGCATCATTTATAGATGCTAATGCCACCATGGTGGCTCTCCTTGCAAGCCCAGCAGCTGTTCTGATTGGATATGATATTGCACATTCAGGAGCATCAGTTTGTACAGGTGATACTTCTTCCTTAGAATTTTTCGTATTGAGGCTCTTGTTTCCGAAAAACTGGTGAAACTCCATCCGTGATATTGAGAATACTCAAAAAGAATTTACATATTTCACTCTTTTATGCTATGATTTACATTATCGTAAATTTCCTATTTAGAATTTCCCAATACCTTATTTTCTAAAGTTAACTTTGAGAGCCACCCGCCCAGCTTGCAGAAAGGCAAAATTTTGAATCTTACTTCTTTGTGAAGTTGTTCAATAAAATTTAGCTCCTTGAGACTATCCGGATGTTCCAACACATATAAATTTTGAATTCATATTTTCGTTATATGTAGTGCTATAGTTCTCCTATATATTTATATCCACCAAAAGAACACTCACTACTAGTGTCTTTGGCAAATTTGCATCCAGTTCCAGTTGTGGCCGACAATTGACTAGTGATAGAATACTGTTTATTTTAATCTGTAGATGCTTGAAATATTACCATAAAATGTACTCCTGTATTGCAGACATTTCTTCAGTTGAATGATCTTGATCTTCGTTATCATCTCAGATACTTAGAAAATGCTTGTTTCCTCAGTGAATACATTAGTCATTGTACTGACACGCAACACACTATATGGCGAAAGAGTAATTTAGATGGTTCACGAATTATACATTGATTGTTTGCTTTGGCTAATTGTATACAATGATACTATGCATGATGAAGTGATGAGAAATCTAGCTTAGGCATGCAGTGTTTTTAAAATTATCAACTCAGTGAGTGAGAGAGTAGTTTTTATTCTGTAATTCTATATTGAAAAAAATTATAAGAAATTCAATACTAATATCTATATACTTGGTGAGTTTTTGTACTAACAGGATGGAGACTATTTGAGTTCTTATGTTTCCTAACACATTTTTGTTCTTCAGCCGGCAAACTGATGCTCTAAATCTCATAATTGACCGAGGCAGCCGTGCCATAAATAGCATTCTTACAATAATGGCATTCAGTATTGCTCCCACGATATTAAAGGTACTCATAAATTCGTGCCTCTGACTGCTCCATTTCATAGCCGAGCTTGTGGTATTGGCATCATTCTCTTTGTAATCTATGCCTGGGCTCTTTTGTCAGTTCACACCTTCCTTCTGTTTTTGCTTCTCATTTACAGATTGGTATGGTCTCAAGTATTCTGGCATACAAATTTTGTTCAACTTTTTCTTGGCAACAGAAGCTTCCTTCTGCTTCTGTTGCTACTTATATTGCTTTCAGGTTGGCTGTAACATAGGTGAAAACACTATTCTGTCATCATCCCCATGACCTCTTAGGATCTTCTATTCTTTCTGTTATGACAAATATTCAGTTTATCTTATAATGGTTTTTTCTTATAACAAATATTATTGTTATTACTGCAGTGGCGGACTAAGTTCAGGACATACATGAACGAAGCTGACAATGCTTCTAGTAAGGGAAGTTGATTCCCTTCTGAATTATCAGGTCATCTCGTTGTTTTCTATCGCTCTGGTGTCTGTTCCACCAAGTTACCCTCTTGTATTGTTACTATAGCAACTTCTTACCAGCCTTCCTTTGGTTGTATACAGACTGTCAAAGACTTCAAGAACTAAAGATTGAAGTAAGAAGTATGACAAATATCTAAAACGTGAGTAAATATGTTCCTTTCTTCTTCTATTTGACCCACTTGTGTTAAATTTCTGGTCACCTTTCTAAGACAACCAGCACTGTTCTCTTACAATGTTTAAATTATTATATGATGGCCGTCCGCATCTAGATATGTTCAATTCTGTTCCGAAAAAGAAAAAAAATATGATTACTATTGCATTCTTGAAATGATCTTTAAATCTCATAATTGTTCGGGAATTGTGTTAGCTCTATATGAAGTGCTGCATATATTTGATTGATCCCAATTGGCGAGTAACAGTGGCTGACACCTTAAGTTGATTTGTTATGTATATTCACCATATTAAGTAATTCTTCAAAACCCAAAGTAGCCTTGCCTTCCTTGACTTTGGTAAAAATGTTATATTGAACTCGGCGTTATCCGTGGAAATGTTTTAAGCTCATACGGTGTCACGAGTGATGCTCTAACTGTTGGTGATTTAATAATTCTCTATATGAAACATCTGTGTTTTGTTTGACTTGATAAAATACTCAATATTCTTGACGTGCTGAATCTAGTATAGCATGAAATTCTTCCGTGCAACTTCATGTTTATGTTAATCACCAGACCGGCTAGATTTGCTACATTGTAAATACACAATATTTGTAATTTTCTTATCCTGTATATATTTATTGCATGCAGCTAGATTTGCTGATGGATTTAAGTTTTCAAGTACCAACTTCAAATAAACAATTCATCATAGTACGTTCTTCAGATCATGTGAGTTCACTCGATAAGCACAATACAACATGCATGCATATTTGTTCAACTCCTTAACATCACATTTTCCTTTTGAAGTCGCAAACATAAATAACTGTTTGAATCATAATTACTCTTTTTTGGGGCAAAGCTGAGAAAAAAATTTGTACTTGCTGTCATGTAATCTACCCCCCTAGGCTGGGAATAGAGATTAGGTGGCGATGATTTAAGCTATACTTACAAAACTATGATGTTATAGAGTATAGACATGGGTCTAGATATCTATTCCAACCTAGGTTTTCTAAAATTATATAATTATAATAGTTACATGTAAATTATGCGTGTAGATTTCTCCATTTTTTCATATGCCATACTTGTTACTCCCTCCGTCCGGAATTAAATGTCACAAAGTTTGACAAAAGTGGATGTATCTAGACATAATTTAGTGTTAGATACATCCACTTTTGTCAAACTTTGTGACACTTAATTCCGGACGGAGGGAGTAGTAGATTCTAAAAATATGGTGTACTACATAAATAATCATGGTCAATGTTATACTTAGTCTTTGGGTTATTAGATTCGAAGGCAGGGGGTTAAAATTTGGCAAAATGAAATCAAATGAGTATTATCTTAGCTTACTTTTAGGGGAGATTATTAATTTAGACTATATCCCACCCAGTCTTGTTTGCATAGAAAGTGTGGCCACTTTGGAGAATAATACTCCAACCATTTTGGCAGTAGTTTTGTGTGGGTATTTCTCTTGGGCGTGTTAAACTAAAACACTTAACTTCAAGGTTTCAAAAGTGGTAATGACAGTTATCGTTGCTTCAATTCCTATATTGACCCTGACATGTCCTAAGAGACTTTGTCTCAAAAAGGAAATCTTTATAGGTCCGTAATACATTGCCATGAATATATAATGGTCACCATCACATGAGCAGTATATCATGTCGATCGTAAAATTGGGATGTTAGAATTGGAGGCATATGAATAGTAGAACATTGTCTTTTTGACAAAATCTACTCATAGAAGCCACCTCCACCACCCAAAAACCTTCATGGTCTTTCTCCTAACGTGGGTATCTTGCGCCTTTTTCCTCTGGCGTCCTCTCTCCCTGCCTTCTCTATCGGCTCAGGGCCCGCGGTGGTGGGCCCCTTCGGACATCGTTTAACGTCTTTCCCATGGACTCTCAGCTCCTTGATGGTTTGGCTAGGCGTTCTTGCCCTAGTTACATATTCCTCAATATAACAACCTCATTCTCGCATCATGCGCTTCTCTTCTTGGCCACTCTTTGGTCTTCCCTAGAGTAAAGTCCAGTTTGAAAGTGCAAACGCGATTAAATCATCTTGTTTTGGTGTTTGATGACAACACACATATTTTTGCAATTAAATCACAGCTAGGCTAAGTTTGTAAAAGATAGAGTACTCACAGGTGAGCTCCCCCTATATTTTACAAACCAAGCCCTCCTTAGAGCAAACATTAGTGAACAATAATACAAGTATGTAGAGACAAGGATAAAGCACACTGAATAATGATAAATAAAGGATAGCTTCACCACGAGGTCTCACACAATAAAACACAACCATTGTTCACTAAACACGCAAATCGACTAAGATAGTGGGAACACAAGCCATAAGAGGCAAATCAAGTTCAACGACTTGTGTTCCGAAGCAAATAAAGCAAAGCAATCTATGCAAAGTGGAGAAGACAAAGCTACTTCTCCCCCTTTGGCATCGAGACACCAAAAAGGGGCGAAGAGAGCAACGTGGTCCAAAGGCTCAGTCCTCATCCTCGTAGTCCTCGTCTTCATCCTCCATCGGGTCTGTGTCTGCTGCATCATCACCATCACCATCTCCATCATCATCATCATCATTTCCCTCATCATCTTCAGCTCCCTCATCATCATCCTCAGCACCAGAGGCGAAGAACTCAAGGTCCTCATCCTCCACATCATCCTCAGGCTGATCATCAACAAAGTCTTCCTCAATCTCTGGAGTCCTAGCATGGTGTGTCGAGGCAGAAGGAGCCGAGGTGACATCCTCAAAGTCACCCCACGGAAACTGATCAACGTTCCACCCCTCATAGGACATGGTCACAGACCGGTGGGAGGGGTGGGTGGAGTAGTGGGAGGGGTACCCATAGGAGGTGTAGCACCAATACCCGCATGGTCATGCAGCTTGGTGATCATCTTCTTCAGCTCGCGTCTCTCCTTATAAGCAGCATGATTCTCCTTGTGCACAGCCACAGTCATGCATAGAATGTTGCGCTGGAACCATGTGAGCTTCTTCATCTCATCCTGAGTCTCCTCCCTGCTAGAGCGGCGAGAGGGAGGATCAGCATTCTTCCTCCTAGAGCGAGAAGGCGCCTCAGCATCCCCCATGGGAGTGGCATCACCAGGAGTGTGGGAGGATAAGATCTGGAGAGAGCCAACAGGGTGCACAGTCTCGGTAGCCAAGCCGGGCAGCTGATCAAGTATGAGCATCATCACATAGGGGGCATAAACAGGCACCTTCTTGATCTCGATCATAGCAGAGTATATCTCCTCCTTAATGAAGTGCATCACATCGATCTCAAAACCCTCTCCATCAGGGCCAGCAAGGTGACACTGGAAGGCCTGATAGAGGAGGTTCACGAGACCACCACGAATAGCATCTACATTCCCAACCTTGGGAGCAATGTTGCAGCGGAAGAGGCGAAGACAGATGTTGTATACCCTCTTCAGATCCTTGGCAGTACCGCAGCTGGAGAGCTTCTCATACATAGGAGCCATGCGCTTCTTGTCATAAGCCACTCCGTGAACGTGCATGCGCTCACCATTTCCTTCTCCCCAAGGGTAACCAAGAAGATCAGCAAACCGACTCATGGAGGACTCACACTCCACAGTCCCAGACATCCACCTCATAGTGACCTGATCATCCTCACACGCCACTGTCACTCTTGCTGAGGATGATCAGGTCACTATGAGGTGGATGTCTGGGACTGTGGGGTGTGAGTCCTCCATGAGTCGGTTTGCTGATCTTCTTGGTTACCCTTGGGGAGAAGGAAATGGTGAGCGCATGCACGTTTACGGAGTGGCTTATGACAAGAAGCGCATGGCTCCTATGTATGAGAAGCTCTCCAGCTGCGGTACTGCCAAGGATCTGAAGAGGGTATACAACATCTGTCTTCGCCTCTTCCGCTGCAACATTGCTCCCAAGGTTGGAAATGTATATGCTATTCGTGGTGGTCTCGTGAACCTCCTCTATCAGGCCTTCCAGTGTCACCTTGCTGGCCCTGATGGAAAGGGTTTTGAGATCGATGTGATGCACTTCATTAAGGAGGAGATATACTCTGCTATGATCGAGATCAAGAAGGTGCCTGTTTATGCCCCCTATGTGATGATGCTCATACTTGATCAGCTGCCCAGCTTGGCTACCGAGACTATGCACCCTGTTGGCTCTCTCCAGATCTTATCCTCCCACACTCCTGGTGATGCCACTCCCATGGGGGATGCTGAGGCGCCTTCTCGCTCTAGGAGGAAGAATGCTGATCCTCCCTCTCGCCGCTCTAGCAGGGAGGAGACTCAGGATGAGATGAAGAAGCTCACATGGTTCCAGCGCAACATTCTATGCATGACTGTGGCTGTGCACAAGGAGAATCATGCTGCTTATAAGGAGAGACGCGAGCTGAAGAAGATGATCACCAAGCTGCATGACCATGCGGGTATTGGTGCTACACCTCCTATGGGTACCCCTCCTACTACTCCACCCACCCCTCCCACCGCTTCTGTGACCATGTCCTATGAGGGGTGGAACGTTGATCAGTTTCCGTGGGGTGACTTTGAGGATGTCACCTCGGCTCCTTCTGCCTCGACACACCATGCTAGGACTCCAGAGATTGAGGAAGACTTTGTTGATGATCAGCCTGAGGATGATGTGGAGGATGAGGACCTTGAGTTCTTCGCCTCCGGTGCTGAGGATGATGATGAGGGAGCTGAAGATGATGAGGGAACTGATGATGATGATGATGGAGATGGTGATGGTGATGATGCAGCAGACACGGACCCGATGGAGGATGAAGACGAGGACTACGAGGATGAGGACTGAGCCTTTGGACCACGTTGCTCTCTTCGCCCCATTTTGGTGTCTCGATGCCAAAGGGGGAGAAGTAGCTTTGTCTTCTCCACTTTGCATAGATTGCTTTGCTTTATTTGCTTCGGAACACAAGTCGTTGAACTTGATTTGCCTCTTATGGCTTGTGTTCCCACTATCTTAGTCGATTTGCGTGTTTAGTGAACAATGGTTGTGTTTTATTGTGTGAGACCTCGTGGTGAAGCTATCCTTTATTTATCATTATTCAGTGTGCTTTATCCTTGTCTCTACATACTTGTATTATTGTTCACTAATGTTTGCTCTAAGGAGGGCTTGGTTTGTAAAATATAGGGGGAGCTCACATGTGAGTACTCTATCTTTTACAAACTTAGCCTAGCTGTGATTTAATTGCAAAAATATGTGTGTTGTCATCAAACACCAAAAAGGGGGAGATTGAAAGTGCAAACGCGCTTAAATCATCTTGTTTTGGTGTTTGTTAACAACACATGTACTCTAAAAGGTGTTGATGTATTTCAGGGGTTTATTTCAACTTATTATCTATGGTGGTGGTTTGGTACAAAAAGGAGCTAGATAACCAAGTCTCTGTTCACTGGAGTTTTCTCCAGGCCGGAGACTCCGGTCTGGACCGGAATCTCCGGTGTGGAGATTTCTCCCTGGTTTTTCTGCTAAGGACTTGGTGGTGTCGCGTACTGTACCCACACCGGAGAGTGTCCGGAGACTGTCCGGAGTCTCCGGTGTGGTACCTGGTTCTCTCAATTTCGCTAAGGACTTGGTGTTGTCGCGTATTGTACCCACACCGGAGACTTACCGGATACTTACCGGAGTCTCCAGTGTGAGTAAAGATATCCTGCAACGCAAGACCACAGACACCCTCTGTGTCCTCTCGAAGCGCCAAGACCGGAGTCTCCGGACTGAAGATTTTCTGAAGAAACCCCAAGGTGCCAAGGTGGTGTCCGGTACTGTATCCAGTCCGGAGGGACACCGGAGACTTTCCGGAGTCTCCGACCCAGACCGGAGTCTCCGGCCTTTACACCGGAGTCTCCAGTGTGATTTCGCCAGATCTGCTCCAACGGCTCTTAGCATTTATGAGGGGTATAAATACCCCCTCCCCTCCACCTACCTCAGTTCAGCTCGAACAGAATTAAAGTCACCATTGTTGGAGCTCAACCACCTTGCTAGATCTCCCAATCCAACCACCCAAAAGCCTAGATCTTTGGAGGATTGAAGGAGAAGGCCCCGATCTACGTCTTCAGCAACCGGATTTCATTTCCCCTCTCTTTTGATTGAGGGATCTTTGCCTAGGGTTTCCTCTTGTGGAGAACCTAGGCTTCTTGCTACTCTTGGTGATTTGTGAGTGTTGGGAGCCCCCAATTAAGTTGTGGGTGTGTGCCCCAAACTTGTTTGTAAAGGATTCGATCCCCGCCTCAAAGGGGTTCAATAGTGGAAGGTGAACTAGGCCTTTGTGGCGGAGTTCATCGGAGAATAGGGTGAGGCCTTAGTGGCGTTGAGTAGGCCTTCGTGGCGAGCTCACACCCCTCCAACGAGACGTACTCCCTTAACAAGGAGGAACTCGGGAATACATCGTGTCTCCGTGTGCTTCCATCGGTTATCTCGTTCCCCTCTCTTTACCTACTAGTACTTGTTACATTTATTGTTGTACTAGTTGTATTAAGTGTTGTACTAGTTGCATTAATTGCTTGACTTGTCATATAGGTAAATTCACCACTAGTTGCACAATCTAGAGAATTTACCTTCTTGTCAAGCCTAAACTTTAAGAAAAATTAAAATTGGTCATAGAACCTATTCATCCCCCCTCTAGGTGCCCATACTTTACTTCCACAGTTCAATAGTGTTTTTGATCCAGCATCCTCTCTCTAGTCCATTCCTCGGACAACGTTTCACCCCTTCCCTCATTCACTCTTAGCTCCTTGCTGGTCTGGCTAGGTGTTCTTGACTTGGCTACATATTGCTCAGTACACCCGCCTTGTTCTCGCATCCTCCGTTCCCTTTGTTGGTCGCCCCTTGCCCTAGTGATAGGTAGCGTCGTGCTCGCAGGCGCTCCCTGTGCGTCAGACGCGATGGTGCCAACTGCCCTTGTGGCTACGGTGGTGTTTCTATGTAGGGTGACGGATGATGCCTACGGGTGCTGGATTTTTGCTGAGTAAAGTCCAAGGTCCAATAGTCTTCACCGACCCTTTTCCTCATGTGCCCCCTCTCTCGACCGTCTCCACCTTCTCAGGGACCTTGCTCAGTACACCAGCCTCGTTCTCACATCTTGTATTCCCTTTGTTAGTCGCCCCTTGCCTTGGTACGACAGGTAGCATCGTGCTCACAGGCACTCTGTGTCCTGTGCGTCAGACGCGATGTTGCCGAACGCCCGTGTGGCTATGGTGGTGTTTCTATATAGGGTGACGGATGGTGCCTTCGGGTGATTGGTTTTCTCTGAGTGAAGTCCAAGGTCCAATAGCCTTCACCGACCCCTTTTCCTCTAATGTCCTCTCTTACCTTCCCTACCAGCTCAGGACCCTTGCTCAGTACACTGGCCTCGTTTTCGCATCTCGCGTTATCCGGCCTCGTTTTCGCATCTCGCGTTATCCTTGTTGGTCACCCTTGCCCCGGTGATAGGTAATGTCGTGCTCGCAGGCGCTCTGCATCCTGTGCATCAGACACGATGGTACCACTGCTCTTGTGGCTACGGTGGTGTTTCTACGTAAGGTGACGGATGATGCCTTCTGGTGCTGGATTTTCCCCGAGTAAAGTCCTGGGTACAATCCTTTTTCCTCTAGCATTCTCTCTTTGGACCTTCCCTATCGACTTAGTCCCAACGGATTCACTTACCTAACCAAATGCTTCACGTACTAATTAAGAAGACATGGTAGCATTTAAAATTCAGAACGGCCAGCTTGTTATTCTACCGCCTATTAAATTCACAATGGCCAATTTTATATTGGTGCGTCATGCGTGCATAATACATGCGTGTTTGTCTGCCTTTTTTTTCTTTCTGATTCTTTTGAACATGGATATTGCTCGTTTGTTGCTTTTGCTGCTTGCGGCTCGGAGCCAAAAGTCGCAAGTTTAGAAAAGTTGCTAGCTGTGCAAATGTCGACTATTCTATTATTGTTATGCCAAATTGCAAGCCGAATATATTTTTCTAGCACAATTAATTATTTTTGCAGCATAATATAAGAAAAATCACATCTCTATACTACCTAGAAACATAATTTGTGTTCCTTAGTCTGCCAAAAGTGCATTACGTTTCGTCTAACGTCTTCTGTCGCCCGTAGCTAAGTCGTAGCCGCCGTTTAGCATTTCGCTCGTGTCCTTCGTCACACTTTCTCCTCGCGTGGATTGCTGAAATTGCCACCCCCATGTGGGTCTACATGAGTTTGGTCCTCCAATCCTCCCCGTACCTCTGCAGTTTGCTCCCCGAGAAGATCGCTCCTTCCCCGGCCTCATATAAGCATCGGGCAACTCCTCTCACCCCCTTTCTGCAGCGCGGCTGGTGGAGGCGCCGTCTCAAGGGGTGCGACTCCTGGAAGTGGTCGTGGCCACGCTGCTGGAGGTCTTGCACTGCTAACGAGCGGGTTGCGCAGGGGCATCAGACAACCCATCCCTCCCCCTTCCTACAACGCAGCTGGTGGAGGCGTCGTCTTGAGGGTGCGGGGCTGCAGCGGCTCTGGGCGCGGGGGGGGGGGGGGGGGGGGGGGAGGGGGAGGGTGAGCAGGCGCCCACGCGTTATTGCGAGACGTGCTACACGCAGACGCCATCACGTCGCCTTGGAAACCGGCGAGTGTGCAATTAACGCGTGGACATGTCCAACGCCCCTAGGCAAGCCCCCAAGTTTGGCGGTCTACTGGAGGTGTTTCAGACAAAAAAATTATGGGCTGAGTGCTTTAGGATGCCTCCTTGCACGATTTTGATGCACGGACTCGTGGAGGTGCTCTTTTTTGAGAGAGTAACCACATATTTCATTAATCGAGAATCATAAGCAACACAGCGGAAACTAAAAGACAAACCGGGATAAAAAAAATTATCTTGATTTTGCAGTAAAAGACCTAAAAGATCGAGAAATACAAAACGATCCCTATGGTTTCCTCGACCACTGTAGCGAGCGTCCGCCGTCGGGTTTCCTCAACCACCGTAGAGAGCGCCCGCCGTCCAACGAAGCTTCCACCATTGCAAGATCTGAGAAAGCACCATCACCAACGAAGCTTTGTGAGTCGATGAACAGGCCCATGGCACGTCGACCGATGGACGTCCCGTGATGTCTATACAACCCGATCTATCGCCTCCCATCGATAAAGTCGGAGAGGAAGGACCAACATCCTCACTCCAGAAGAACCACCTCGCCCCGACCGCCAGCGTCGTCGCGAATCACGATTGCCGGCGACACACCCAGAGCTCGCCAGATCTGAAGAACGGCGACAAGACCAAGCTACCGATCTGAAGGACCGAGCAGCACACGTTGCCATCAACTCCGAGATGCCGCCGGTGTGTGAGTGGAGTTAAGGCAGATTTATTCGCCGAGGCGCCGCTCCTCGTGGAGGTGCTCTTAGGGAAATTACAACGCGTGCGCTTAGCCCAGCCATTAGGACTTTATCATGGCAATTTTGTTAGAATCCTTGCCGTTTTGTTTACACCTTAGCCTATTTTAAGCATCGACACAAAACTAAGCGGCAGGCCTACTCAAGGTAGACTATCGCAAGTCATTTGACCGAGACTTGTCTTTCAGGCCCAGCCCACTAGGGATTTCCAAATCATTAGTGGCGGGTCTTTCTTAATCTACGGATGCAAATTGTGTGTGCAGGAGCTGAACGCTTAATACGTATTGGAACTAACTAAATTGAGCGCATCGTTAGAGCATCCACTATATGGAGGCGCTAGGGATTAAATCCCGGTCGTTTGTCCAATTCCCGGCGATAAATAAGAGTTGGGTGCATAAATAAGAGGCTGGCTAAACTATCAGTGCAAAAAAGCCAGCAACCTACCCGACGCTTACTGTATAGATTGAAGGGAATATGCTCGAGAAACAATAATTAAGTGGTTATTATCTTATTCCTTGTTTATGATAAATGTTTATTTCTCATGCTAGAATTGTATTAACCAGAAACATTGTTACAACCTCTCTTTTAACTAGCTCGTTGATTAATAGATGATCAAGGTTTCCTGGTCATGAACATTGGATTTTGTTAATAACTGGGTCATATCATTAGAAGAATGATGTGATGAACATACACCCTAACTAAGTATAACAATACGATCAAGTCATTTAGTTTATATTATTATATCAAACATACAAAGTAACTTATTCCTTAGACCATAAGATCATGTCAATCACTCATACCGGAAGGGTTCTTTAATGTCATCAAACGTCACACCATAACAGGGTGACTATAAAGGTGCTTTTAGGTATTCAGAAAGTATTAGTTGAGGCTCATGGATCAAGAGTGGGATTTGTCCATCCAAATGACGGAGAGATATACTCTGGGCCCTCTCGGTGATATCACATGACACCGCTTGCAAGCATGTGACTAGGTCACAAGGATTTCATATCACTAAAACGAGAAAAGAGTATTTGTCGGTAACGAGATCAAAACAAGGTATGGGTGATACCGATGATTGGATCTCGGACAAGTAAAATATCGCGAGACAAAGGGAATAGTCACGACGTTGATGGTTCACACGATCACGAGAGTCATCGTTGAATACATAGGAAGAGGCCTAGGCCCAGCAAATAGTCACGAACCCTAAATCCCTAATTCTCTCCCGGGTCGGCCAGTCCCCACTTCCCCCATCCCACTCCCACGTGCACGCGTCTCCCACACACGCACTAGGGAAGGCCACAGCCGCCACCTCTTATCCGCAGTTCCGCTTCCACCGGCCGCCGTGGACCGTCCTCACCTCACCCTACCTCACTGGCCACCAAGTCCCGATTGCTTCCCATCGCCCAGCGCCCCACCAAGTCGCCGTGGCCCGCCCTCACCCACCGGCCACCACAAGGCCGTGACCAGCCAGGACAACAACGACCACCACAAGGCCACACCGCCAGAGGCACACTGCCGATCTTCCGGCCTCCCTCGCCAGCCTCACGCCACTGCCCCTCGCCCAACTGCCATCGCCGTCTCAACGCCTCACGACCTCACCTCACCATCTCCTTCCCATTAGCGACGACGACGAGCTGCATCTTCTCCGGCCAGGCGGTGAGTCGCCGCTGACGAGCTCGATCTTCCTGTTTCCCAGATGCGGCGCCTCCCTCTTCCTCTTTCCCCAACGCGACGAGTGCTACCAGTGGTGCTCGACTGTGGCTCGTGCAGTTGTGTTGTCAAATATTATGACTAATTGTATTGTTTTCTGCCGAAATGGCTTGCAAATTTTGCTATATGCTGAATTAATGTTGTTGTAACATGATTGTACGAAGAAGTGAAGAAACACTGCCAAATTTTTTGCTCAAACTTGGAAATGTTGGTGTAATTTTTCTATCTGTTTTTGAACTTCGGGACAAACGGGATTTACCCAAACCCGCACCCGAACTATCGGGGACCCAAATTTTCGGGAATCAGTTTTTGGCATCAATATTCGGGAGTCATTTTCCCCATTCCAAAATAATTTTTTCCCGAATTTCCCGACCCGATGTGTCGGGAAAAACCCGAACGCCCGACGTGACATAGGAGTATGTGGGCGTTGATGATCATGTTATTGCCTCCTTGAATATTTTATGATCTTAGTGGCATAGTAGGATGAAGTTGCCCCAGACTAAGTTTATGTGTACTATGTACGCGAGAATTGCCTCACTTGTGGCTAAGGGGGTGTCCGTTTCTCCTACTATAGTTAAGATCTAATCTACGAAGGGTTGTTAAAAATGTGTTTATCAACGTTGTGGTTGATGTTTGTAGGTATGAATGGTTCTATCCTCGGAAGCCCTAAGCCACGTAAAATATGCAAAAAATAAATTAGAGGTGTCTAACTAGTTTTTGCTGGGCATTTGATGTGATATGATCAATATTACAAATTTGATTATGAGATGGTCTCTTTTGTAAATTATTGATATACCGGAAGGTATCCATATGGTTGTCTTATTATTGATGGACAATCAAGATGGAGGTGCCATGGACTTTGGTGGCACGCCGGTGGAATGATGGAGATCATACCATGACGCACATGATGAAGATCAAGTGCAAGAAGGACTATATCATATCACATTATCATTACACGTGATGTTAATCCTTTTATGCATCTTATCTTGTTTAGATAGCGACGGTAGTATTATAAGATGACCTCTCTCACTTAATATCAAGATAATAATGTGTTCTTCCTTATGTATGCACCGTTAAGAAAGTTCGTCGTTTCGAGACACCACGTGATGATCGGGTGTGATAGACTCAACGTTCGCATACAACAGGTGTTTTCAAGCCTAGCATGTACAGACATGGCCTTGGAACACACGTAATACTACGGTTCTACTTGGCGAGTCTAGCATGTACAGACATGGCCTCGCAACACGTAACCGAAAGGTAAAACATGAGTCATATGGATGATATGATGAACATGTCGATGTTCGCCTTTGAAGCTACATCATCTCACGTGATGATCGGTTTTGGTGTAGTGAATTTGGTTTGTGTAATCACTAAAGACGACTAAGAGGGATGTTGTTTTTGACTGGGAGTTCATGGCATAATTTTGAATTAACCTGAACTTATTTATCATTAACAACCAATCAAAGTGAATTTGCACAAATTGTAGTGTTCATTAGCATCCACATAACTACCTTACACTTAGATTGTTAATTGAGATATAACTGTTATGATCTGGTAAAAATAGTTTAAGATTGGTACCGTATTAGTGGAATTTAAAATTGTGTCCTATTTTAGATTTTTGGTACTTCCTACCTAGCTCCATATGGTTAATGATTGATTCATCTAGAGAGAAAATTATTCCTACTTAGAATCCAGAGTCATGGTTGCTTCCATATTACTCTATCTTCAAAAGAATGTTTTGTTGATCAAAGTGATTTAGGAACTGAAAAGAATTGTTTTCAGAAACAATAAAGTGAAAGATATATTGATATCTAGAAACTTATTTGTGGCAACATGACTGAGTATAATTTAGCGTGATATTGTATGTTTATATTATTTGAATATATGCAATGATTGAAGACGCTAGGCGTTTGAATATTCCAAATAGTTGGGCGCTAAAAAATTATTCTCTAAATTCCTTCCTTCGAGCTATCGTAGCTTAATCATAAAATTATTATGATGGGATGGATTAAAGTATGGGTAAAGTCGTTTACCTTACCTGGAGATTGTTAAGAGTGGAATCCGGAAGAATGCTATCAATATGGTCATATTAGTAGAACAATCAAACTCAAAGTATGACTCAATGGGTGATAGTATATGACTAACACGCCAAGAAAAATGAGCTAGTACGACTAGCACTGTTTGATGTTGAATGATTCTTCTGAAAAGAAAAAGAAATATTGAAAATAGAATTACAAAAGAGTATATGGCAGAAAAAGAAGATAACTGGAAAAGTCCAGCTCGGGAGTATATTCTTTATATACAAGTTATATATGTATTACTAGTTAATAAAGTATTTTTTGGTATTTTGATACCACATTGGTTGGTATGAGTTGTCATACAAAGGAACGCAATGCAAGAAATACAAAGGCCTAAAATAAACTAATAATAGATGTGGAATCGATTATGACAAGAACAGAAATAAAGTGTTATTATGTTCATTGTCGTATCGAACAAAACATTTAAGATTTATTTTTAGAACTTAATAAGTTTTTATTTTGTTCCGGTCTTTTGTGAGAACAAATGAGATTGTTCAAACTATGGCAATATTCCATAATTTATGGATGAGTTAATATAAATCGTGTTGGTAAAGTAAACATCTTTACGACTAAATGCTAAGCGTTGCAAGACGTAAAAGAATTTCACTTAAATTGTGACACCACCATTTTAGTTCATATAGGAAAGGAAAACATGAAGAAACTCCATATTGGTGGACTTTCGGAGTCATTTTGTTGTAAATAAATTGACGCTTGTGAGACCTCTTCCAAAAGATGACTAGAATTCCGTTCATAGGCCAAAGTAGAATGGACGGCTAATTTAATGGAGATTGTACATGTTGATGTATATAGTCCATTATGTATAGTCATGTGTGGTGTATTAATTTTTCCTTCATAAAATTTCGTCGATGATTTGAGTAGATATATGAGTATATCTATTTAAAGAGAATGGAGTTTGACAATTTTAAATTGGTTCAAATTATTTTTAGTATGAAGTAAAAATCATTGTAACAAGATAATCAATTATTTATGATTGGATCATAAAGGATAAAGTTTTGAGTTACAAGTTTAGCAAAACATCTGAGAAGTTGCAGAATTGTTATACAACTTATACTTCTCGAATACCCCACATTAGTTTGGAGTATTGAAGAGACAAAATCAAACCTTGTTGGACGTGGTAAGATTAATAAAAATACCATTATAATTTGTAGTTTATACATTAGTGACAACGGCTTTTTCAGTGAAAAGAGCACCATCATAATCCGTTAAAATTGACAACATATAAGATATGGTTTGGGTAGTGACCCGAATTGTTATTTTCTTAAGTTTTGGTATGCGTAGCATGTGTAAAATGTTTACAACCAAAATGGGATAAATATATGTTTATAAGGTTATCCTAAAGAAAACATTGGGTATTTCTCCTATCACCGAACCAAAAGACAAATGTTGTTTGTTAGAAAGAATTGATTTCTCGAGAAAGTAGTTCTTGCGAAACAAGTGAGTGGGAGGACAGTACAAATTCAACGAGATTAGAGAATCTTTGTTATCATGTCAAGAGTAGCGCATCACTGGAAGTTGTTCCGGGGTTTCCTATTTTGACTAAGTAGAAGACACTACAAATGTTGTAGATACTTCGAATGGGTTTGCGAACTGAACCACAAAAGTACTAAAACTTTATACTTAGACCAACTTATGGTTTAAGAGTAGAGTGTTGTTTTGGCAACAGAAGGACATGTACCTTATAAAGGAAGCAAATGATGGACCCTGACTTCGTAAAATTGACTATGAGTCATTATATCCGCCATAGTATCCTTGTATGAATATCAAGTATGTGACTTGGTAGTCCTTTCGATAGGCATGATGCCTAACGATAGCAAAAGGGTCTATATAGCGACAAAGACATGGATTTTTAGATCCTTTGAAAGTTGTACTTATCGAAAAGTTGTTTTCGACGAAGTTCAAAAAGTTAACTACTACAAGATTTTGATCTTCCGTAGTGATACTTTAGTCTTTGCGGATAGTTCTAGCAAAAGTTACATATTATGATACGGTAGTTGAATAACAAAACCAACTCTCCTCTGAGGAAATTTAATCGAGGATGTGTACTTGACACAGTCTGAGAGTTTTGTAGAATTCAAAAGGTTGTTGGAAAGGTATGCAAACTTCAATGGTTGAAGTGAGCATAACGAAGTTGGAATCTTTACATTAATGAAGTTATCAAAAGAGTTTGATTCCGTCATGAGCGATAAAGATGCTTGTAAAGTTACAAGAAATTAAGTGGGAGCGCTATGACATATTTCTAATACTTTATGTAGATGACATATGGTTGATTGGAAAATATGTATTTTAAATTAACACGGTTAAGATTTTCATATTGATGAAAGACTTAGAAGATATTGGGCATCGATATCTATAAGATATGGATTGAAGCGCCTGATATGATTGAAGCCAAATTACATAGATGAAATATTGAAGTAAGTCAATATCGAAATGACAAGAAGGAGTTCTTGCCACATGGAAAAGAATTGAGCAAGATTCAAGTGTTTTGACAAATGATGAGCATAATTGAAATTAAGATTTCTAAGTCATGTGTTCCATGCTATGTACACAACCAGATGAGTACCGTGCTATAATATGTTATAGCAGGATAATTGATTTGATGATTAGACAACATATGTAGAGATCCTTATGCCATTTTAGAAATGCTAAGGATGTGTTTTCCTATGTAGTAATGACAAATTATTTGTTGTAATATGTTACACTAATAGTCTTGTCGTCTGTTCAAATAAATTTTATCTCAATTAAAACATGTAATGAAGGGTAGCAAAATAGGCTGGAAGAAAGTTCCATGCTGGATTTGAAAGAGTTTCAAAATTAAAGTATTGTGACGGATAGTATAACAAAGGCTAAGTATATCGTTGTGTTGACAACAGATAATAAGAGTATTTTGTGTCAAGGAGTTCTTTATTGAACTTGGTGAATTTCCAAGAATGCTGACACTATGAAGCTACATGTTCACAATGTTAGAAACATTGGTTTAAGCTGAGGAATTAAGGTCTCGCCGGTTGACCAAATATTTACAAAGCCATCTCATTAGAGAATGAGTGATGCGTGTAGACGCAAAGAACATGCAAATACAATAGGACCTGAATAGTTCCGTTCTTTTTTATGATGTTTACCACAGGCGAAGCATGGTAATAACACTGGAATGTCATATGTATTAAGTGCTTACATACTAGATTATTGACTCTAGTGCAAGTGGGAGACTGGAGGGAATATGTCTGAGAGGCAATAATAAAGTGGTTATTACCTTATTCCTTGTTTATGATAAATGTTTATTTCTCATGCTAGAATTGTATTAACCGGAAACGTTGATACATGTGTGTTTAATAAACAAACAATGGTTCCTAGTACATCCTCTCTTTTAACTAGCTCGTTGATTAATACATGATCAAGGTTTCCTGATCATGAACATTGGATGTTGTTAATAATTGGGTCATATCATTAGTAGAGTGATGTGATGAACATAGACCCTAACTAAGTATAACAATACGATCAAGTCATTTAGTTTATATTGTTATATCAAACATACAAAGTAACTTATTCCTTAGACCATGAGATCATGTCAATCACTCATACCGGAAGGGTGCTTTGATGTCATCAAACGTCACCCCGTAACAGGGTGATTGTAAAGGTGTCGTTAGGTATTCGGAAAGTATTAGTTGAGGCTCATGGATCAAGAGTGGGATTTGTCCATCCAAATGACAAAGAGATATACTCTGGGCCCTCTCGTTGATATCATATCGACACCGCTTGCAAGCACGTGACTAGGTCACAAGGATGTAATATCACGGAAATGAGAAAAGAGTACTTGTCGGTAACGAGATCAAAACGGGTGATACCGATGATCGGATCTCGGACAAGTAAAATATCGCGAGACAAAGGGAATAGTCACGATGTTGATGGTTCACATGATCACGAGAGTCATCGTTGAATACATAGGAGTCATCACGGATCTCCAGATACCGCTGTTGATTATTGATCGGAGAGGAGTCTCGATCATGTCTATGTTATTTGCGAACCGTAGGGTGACACACTTAAGGTTCGATGACGCATTTGAGAGGATACGGAATATCAAAGAAAAGTTTGGACAACACCGGAATTGTTTCGGGGAATATTGAAATAGTTCAAGGTGGTATATGTTAATATTTGATTAACAAATAGTTCAAGGGGGGTAAGTGTCAATGTTTGTTAATAGGATTAAGAAATATTAAAATAAAGAAATAAAATTTATTTATTAAAGAAAACCCTTGGAATTTAGAGTGGGAATTGAAGAGAGAATGAGTAGGTTGAGTGGAGACTCCACCCACATGATGAGGGGAGAGGTGGAGGCACCAAAATTTCATGGCCGCCTCCCCTCCTATAAATAGAGGGCATGAGATCCCTCTCCCTCAGACACTTGGTGTCATCTCCATCTCCATCCTCCCGCTGATCCACCTCATGTTCATGCGCTTGGCCAAGCCCATGAACGAAGTTTTCTCCACCACACCACACCGTCGTGCTGCTGTTTTCCGAGGGATCCTCTACTTCCGCTGCCCCGCTGGATCGATGGAATGGAGGTCGTCATCAACCGTACGTGTGACCGATCATGGAGGCACCGCCGGATTGCGGTGCATATCTTCTCGCTCTCGGGATCGGTATGAGTACGACTACGCCAACAACGAGATTTGATCTCGTAACGTTTTCTGTCTTCGAGGGTATGTTCTTCTTAAGACTCTCTCTATGCACGTTGCTTTCATCTCCTACATTAGATCTTGGCCTTTCGGGTGTCTCTCGCGTATGAAATTTTTTGTTTTCTATGCAAGGACCCCTTCATAGATAACACCGACGCAATAAGCGTTGCTTTGAGCGGCTAGCGATGTACTACATGCCCTTAGCTGCGACGTCGCATTGCAAGTTGCAATTTCGTCAGCTTGTAGTCCCGTAAATATGGTCCACGTATTGATCGACGGAAGCTGTGTGCTGATGTGACGCTCCCATTAATTCAGTTGTAATTATAATGGAACACACGGATCATCTACCCAATTACCAGCTACATATCCAGCAGCAACGTAGCGTCGTTAAACCTTACTCGACATCACCACCTCCATCGCCCCGATCGAGGACCCTGCCGTGCAGGAGCACTACAAGGCGATGTGGAGCAAGTACTCCAGCGTCATCGACCACGTGAATTTCCAGTTCTACGGCTATGGCAACAACACCGACGTGGACGCATACGTGATGTACTACGACCAGCACGCGGCGAACTACCCCAGCGGGAAGGTCCTCACTAGTTTAGAGACCGGCGAGACCACGGTGGTGGAGAAGCTGCTCACGCCGGAGCAAGGCATCAGCGGGGCCAAGGAACCGCTACGCTAGGACAAGCTGCCAGGATTCTTCATCTTCTCGGCAGACAGCTCCAAGAAAAGCGTCTACGGGTTTGAATATAAGACCAGGGAACAAGAGATCGTCGCAAACCATTGAATACTTGTTTGAAAATTACAGGATGGACCTCCATACGGTCCGCTGTTTCTCAAATAAACTTTCCTCGTAATACAAACACTCTCGATTGGTTTTCTTCATCGCCCAGTGTGTGTGTTGGCCGAGTTTCCCCAAAGGATTCAGCTCCCATGGTACATTGGTCTTATTATATGGTCGGTTTTGTTCTGTAGTTTGTCGTCAATAGCAATGTTGAGCTTCCATGTTGGTCTTCTGATGAATCTTATGGTTGAATTTCAGTGGGAATAAGTACACACATGTAAGCATCCGCGGGTGGATTCATGGCTTGTTTGCAAATTATTATAGTATATATGGGCCACGGTCCGGTGTTTGTCAAACTTTCCTTGTAGTACAAACTCTCACCATTCAGTCGGTTTTCTTCAACAGCCGGTGTGTGCGGGGACGAGATTCCCCAAATGATTTAGCGATGATGTTGACGGTGTCAGTGCTATCGCCTACGTGCGCAGAGCAATGCTCCCCTTTTCAAACATCGCCTCAATAGTACATTGGTCAACTCCGTTCCATCTATGCTCGGCCCCGTCTGTAACTTTTCATCATTCATAACGTTGAGCTTCCCTTTTGATCTCCTTACGATCGAATCTGAAAAATGTGCGCCCTGAGGAAGAGCAAAGTGCACATCTGGATGGGCTTGCAATGTCGGCTCTTGACCGCGGATAGGATGATGTGACATGGCATGAACTCGCAGTCCACCTGCCTACTGTGCGATCAAGAATTGGAGACGTCTGATCAAGTGTATTCACACAGGAGGTTTGGCACAACCTCCTCCGATGATGTAAGCTGATCGAACTTATTCCTACCGCTGATGAGAGGCCGATCGAGCGGGTTACCAGACGCGCGACAATGGGAGTTGGATAATGGGCTCACTGAATGTACAGTATAAGTACAGGCGTGTCATGAGATCATGGAGATCATGGATGGGCATGCAGAGGCACACGCGGGTGCGTGCTGTACGGTTATCTAGCTAGGCTAAAGACTAGGCCAGGTAGTTACATAATAACAACGGTACATAACGCCTAGTCAACACCCCCCGGAGTCTAGACGTCGTCGGGATGATGTTCAGGCTGGTTCTGCTTTCTTCGAAGACGGAGCTAGGCAGGCCCTTCATAAAAACAGCGGCGAACTAGCTTGTAGTTGGAACATGCAGAACTTTTACCTATCTGAGAGTGACATAGTCCATGACAAAATGAAGGTCAATTCAAACGTTTTTGGTGCGCTGGTGTTGGATAGGATTCGAAGAGAGGTAGGCGGCACTAATGTTGTCACAGAAGACAACGGTGGAGCGGGGAGGTGGATGGTGTAGCTCGGTGAGAAGCTGGCGCAGCCAGCACGACTCAGCTACGCAGTTGGCGACTACACGATATTTGGCCTCGACGCTAGAGTGGGAGACAGTAGGTTGTTGTTTTGAGGACCAGGAAATGAGGTTTGAGCCGAGATATACGCAGAAGAGGGATGTAGATTTCCTGGTATCGGGACAACCAGCCCAGTCGGCATCGGAGTATGCCACGAGGTAGGATGTGGAGGTGCGGTGTAGGTGTAGGCCAAAGTGGGATGTGCCTTTGAGGTAACGAAGTATGGGTTTGATGAGATGAAAATGGACATCACGAGGAGAGTGCATGAATAACCATACTTGTTGGATGGCGTATGATATATCGGGACGAGTGAGGGTTAGTTATTTGAGGGCGCCGACAATACAACGATAGAAAGTGGGGTTGTGGAATGGGTGACCGTCATTGGCAGAGAGTTTCTGTTTGGTGTCCATCGGGGTGGAAATTGGGTTGCAATTGCTCATGTTGGCTTTGTCTAAAATTTCAACGGCATAATGTTTCTGGGATAGAAATAAGCCAGAGGTGTTTCGTTGGACATTAATGACAAGGAAGTGGTGGATCTCACCAAGGTCACTCGTAGAGAATTCGTGTGTGGTGGAGAAACTTAGATGAACTTGCAGTGAGGATGATATCGTCTACATAAAGTAGTAGGTATGTAGTGGAGGTGCCGTTGTGCGAAATGAAGATGGAAGTGTCACATTTGGAGGCAACGAAACCGAGAGACAAAATGAAATCTTGGAATCAATGGAACCACTGCCTAGGAGCTTGTTTAAGGACATATAAGGATTTTTTGGAGGCGGCTGATGACCCACAAGTATAGGGGGTGTATCATAGTATTTTCGATAAATAAGAGTGTCGAGCCCAACGAGGAGCAGAACGTGTTGACAAGCAGTTTCGATGAAGGAATAACTGTAAATACTGAAAAAAATATTTGTAGGGGTTTTTGATATTGCAGATAAATAAAGTGCGAGTAAATAAAATGCAGTAGTAATAATTGTAGCAAGTGGCCCAATCCTTTCTTCAGCAAAGGACAAGCTGGTGAGTTTACTTATGATTAACAAACGTTCTCGAGGACACACGGGAGGTTTCTGTCAAGTGCTTTTGTTCCATGCAATTGAATAATTTTGGTATTTTGATGAGTGTTGTGTGGGTGAACCTATGCTAATGTACTGTCCCATCCAAGAATAATACACACTTGTGATTATACCCCATGCAAGCATCCGCAACTACACGAAAGTAATTAAGAAATAAATCTAACCACAACTTTAAACTATGGGATTCTACGCTTCCTCGTGTAATGGTTTCCTAAGGGGGGTTTAGGTTCCTGTCACTCCGGCAACCCCACAATTAGTAGCCAAATACACGATGCATTCCCCTGGGCCCATAAATGGTGAAGTATCATGTAGTCGACGTTCACATGACACCACTAGAAGAATAACACCACAACTTAAATATTAAACATTAAATATTACTCAACATTACTTCACTACTAACAACTTGACTTCTCTCATGTCCTCAAGAACAACACGAACTATTCACAAGACATCATATGGATCATGATCAGAGGTGATATAATGGATGATAACAACCTTGTCATAAAGTGCAAACACCGATAAATCTCACAAATATCAACTACTAACAAGTAATCCACACCGGGAGAGAGATCTAATGCAAAACAATGATAGAGGCCCCTAATTGTTACAGCGGGATGAAGGTGGATGATGAGGGTGATAGTGCTGGTGGTGATGATGATGATGATGACGACGGTCTTGATGATTCCCGAAGTGATGACGGTGACGATGGCGGTGATTTCCCTTCTCCGGAGAGGAATTGCCCCAGCAGATTTCTCCCTGCCAGAGAGCTTTTCTCTCTAGGGTGTTTTCCGCCCCGAGTCGGCGGAGGAATAATTCTTCGACGATGGAATGAGGCTTACGGTTTCCTGGGGGACAGGCACGCCATAAATACTCCCCCCCCAGAGGTGGGCCAGGGTGGCCACACCTATAGGTGGCACGACCAAGGGGGGCGCCACCCCATGGTGTGGGCCCATGGTGGGCCCCCTCTGGCTCTCCTTCTGGTTGTATTCTTCCTTTGAACTTTTAGGACACCCCCGTTGTCCCATTTCTTCTTCTGATCTTCTGAAATACGGCATCCTGACGGCGCTTTTTTCCATCAGATTCCTCGTCCCGGTGTTCATTCTCCAAAAATTATAAAAACATGCAAAATAAGATAAAATAACATAAGATATGCATCATAACATGAAATATATCGATGAATAACAAAAAATTATGATATAAAATAGTGATGCAAAATGGACGTATCAACTCCCCCCAAGCTTAGACCTCGATTGTCCCCAAGCGAAACTGAACTCAGAAAACATGACCATAGGTTTATGGAGTGAAGAGTCGATAAATAAAATACGGACAAGAAGCACCACATCTATCTATGCACCAATCATTGTAGACAGAAACTTCCTCTCATATAAGAGTCACAAACAAAGATGCAAAAGAGAGAATCAAAATCGGTAATGGCAAACTTCATTCTTGGTCAGAGAACATTTAATGATATCCTGCTTATCTTAGGTGAAGTCTTTATAATAACGCTCATCTTGTAGAGCTTAACATGTTTAATTATAACAATTCTTTTCCAGTGATTCATAGATTTTCAAAGTAATATTCATTCAGATAATAAAGCATGTGCTAAACAAAGAAGGATAGAAAACATGATTGAATAAATCAACATATAGATGATGACATCACAACAACTCAAATGCTTGCTCGAGAGAGAGAGAGAGAGAGAGAGAGAAATGGGTTTACTAACTCAACTTAGAAGTAAAAGAAAGGCCCTTCGTAGAGGGAAGCATGGGTCACTCATGTGCTAGAGCTTTTATTTTATTAAACAGAGGTATTGAAAACATTTTTAAGAGAGGTGTATGCTTATGTCAACGAATGGTAAACAGGCAATAAAGTACGTCACAAGCCAACTAGACTTCATAAGAGCGGCTCCCATATGAGGGACACAATTGGTGTAGAAGGTCATCCCTAATTCTCTTTTGTTTACATGATTATGCTTTGACTGATAAATCAGGGGCAAAAATAGTGAAGAGAATTTGTGTATTAGTTTTGGGGTTGGGCACCCCGCTGCCAGATCTTCTAGCATTCGGATAAGCGGATGAAGCCACTAGTACAGGTGTTTGAAGTCTAATCAATAACTGAGATAAAGATTCTCTATTTACGTCCTCATGATCTACAATAGGGGCACAAAACAGGAGCAATTTACTTGGAGTGGCAGTTAAATACCACATGTAGGTAGGTATGGTGTACACAATTGCAAGGTTTTGGGGCTCAAGGTTTGGATGCACGAGAAGCATTCCCTCTCAGTGCAGAGTTTTTGGCTAGCAAGGTTGGGTAGCAAGCATAAGAGTTGAGGGAAAACAAACAAATATACATATGATGAAACCAATCATGCAATCTTCATTGAAAGCCTAAGCGATCTTAACTTGTGAATACTAAGTTTACGAGCTAATAGGCAAATTCCTCTTTCTTATACTAGCATCTCAAATTATTATGTCTGCTGACCCAAGCTAAGTTTGCCAAAACCAACTAGATTAACTTGATGATCTCTAGAGTGATACCAAATACTAATAACAAGCTCAACCATATGACAGAAATTGAAAACTAGAATAATGTGTGCATAAAGTAAATGATGAAACTTCTCATTAATATTTCAAACCGGCAACTCACACCAACGGATACAGCGATAACCAACTAAGGAGAGACACTTCCATACTGCAAACCATCCTATATGATAACTTTTCTACTCATGATATGACTCTACTGTAAAAGTAAAAAGATGGTAGATAGTGATGTGATACCGCGGCACCCCCCAAGCTTGGAACAAGCCGAGGGGATGCCAAACCCAATGACGAATCAATTCTTCGGTGGTGGTGGTGATACACTCTTCTCAAGCAAAGCGTGGTAACGTTGCAGCATCTCACGGAACCTGTCGTTTTACTCCTGAAGAATCTCTACTTCTGTCCTTAAAGCTCGATAACATTCACAAAACTCATCTGCAATCCGAAGAGATTCCTCTACCCCAGGAACGGGACTGAAGCCCGAGACTGATGGTCTTGGTCCCTGCACACTACAAGAATAAACACAACTTGATGACGTCCTTTCTTTTTCTTCTTTCTCGACGCCCTGATCCACATTCTTGTGCTTGGGACTTTGGAGATCATCTTCCATCGGCTCCTTCCCCTTGTTGTTGTTGGCGGAGGCCATGACGCTTCTAAAACCGAAAACAAATCTTGGCAAAAACAGATCGAAACAGAAACACGACAAGAAAATGATATACGGACCTCGGGGGATCCGGGGGATTATATAGCGAAAAATTTCATAACGAAAGGAAAGTACAGGTCGAAAACGAGTCGGAGAGGGGCTCCGAGGCGCCCACACCATGGGCTGGCGCGGCCAAGGGTGGGCCCGCGCCACCCTATGGTGTGGAGCCTCCGGGCTCCGTCTCCACCTTGTTTCCGGCTCATAATTTTTCATATTTTCCAAAAACAGTAAAAAAATAAAAGTTGGAAGATGTTTCGCGAACGTTTTCTTACCAAAACTAATACCTATTTGTAAACCGACTCTGCAGTTTTTGAAATATGCTTCTTAATAAACTCCTCCGGGATCATGGCTTGAATATAATCAACATTTTCATTATAAGGATCTTCAGAAATATAATGCTTGAGTCTTTGGCCATTCACCACTTGTGAAGTGTTGTATTCAAGGGAAACAATTTTAATTGCCCCCGAACGATATATCTCTTTGATAACAAAAGGTCCTCCATCTCGAGAGTAATTTTCCTGCAAATAATCTGAGACGAGGCCTATACAATAGCACTTTCTCACCAACATGAAATTCTCTTTTAATAATTCTCTTATCATGCCATCTTTTAACTTTCTCTTTAAAAATATAAGCATTTTCATATGCTTCACTCCTCCAATCATCTAAAGAACTTAAGTCAAGCAACCTTTTCTCACCAGCAAGTTTAAAATCTCTATTTAGGTCTTTCACTGCCCAATAAGCTTTGTGTTCTAATTATAGGGGCAAGTTACAAGCTTTCCATAAACCATTTTATAAGGAGACATGCCCATGGGATTTTTATAAGCAGTTCTATAAGCCCATAAAGCATCATTTAATTTCTTAGCCCAATTTTTCCTAGATTTGTTAACAGTGTTTTGCAAGATAGATTTGATTTCTCTATTTGATAATTCTACTTGCCCACTAGTTTGAGGATGATAGAGTGAAGCAATTCTACGGTTAACATCAGATTTAGCAAGGGTTTTTCTAAAACCACCATGAATAAAATGAGAACCCCCATCAGTCATAAGATATCTAGGCACGCCAAACCTAGGAAAAATAATGTCTTTATGCATTTTTAATGAGGTTTCACCATCAGCACTTTTAGTAGGTATAGCTTCTACCCATTTAGTAACATAATCAATAGGAATAAGAATATGAGTGTAGCCTTGTGAAGGAGGGAAAGGACCCATAAAGCCAAAACCCCAACAATCGAATGGTTCAATAACAAGAGAATAATTCATAGGCATTTCATTGCGTCTAGAAATATTTCCAACCCTTTGACATTGATCACAAGATAAAATAAATTTCCTAGCATCTTTAAAGAGAGTAGGCCAATAAAAACCTGATTGTAGAACTTTATGTGCGGTTCTATCTCTAGCGTGATGTCCTCCATAAGCACTACTATGACATTTTCTCAATATCTCTCGTTGTTCATTTTCAGGAACACATCTTCTCATAATACCATCAACACCTACTTTATATAAGTGTGGGTCATCCCAAAAATAATGCCTCAAATTATAGAAGAATTTTCTTCTTTGCTGAGCTGTAAAGGTAGGAGGCAAATACTTGGAAACAATAAAGTTCAGCATACCATGGACTCTCTTGAGAACTCACTTTTATTGCAGCTAACTGTTCATTAGGAAACTATCATTAACAGGAAGAGGGTGATCAAGGATATTTTCTAATCTGGACAAATTATCAGCAACAGTATTTTCATCACCCTTCCTATCCACAATATGTAAATCAAATTCTTGTAAAAGAAGCACCCATCTAATAAGCCTAGGCTTTTCATATTATTTTCCATTAGGTACTTAATAGCAGCATGATCAGTATGAATAGTAACATTAGAATCAACAATATACTTCCTAAATTTATCACATGCAAAGACTACAGCTAGGAATTCTTTTTCAGTGGTAGCATAATTCTTTTGAGCAACATCAAGAGTTTTACTAGCATAATGAATAACATTTAACTTATTATCTATCCTCTGTCCAAGAGTAGCACCTACAACATAATCACTATCATCACACATAATTTCAAATAGTAAATTCCAATCAGGTGGTTGAACAATAGGGGCAGATATTAAACCCTTCTTTAAAATTTCAAAAGCTTCTCTACAATCTTCGTAAAAAACAAAAGGTACATCCTTTTGAAGAAGATTAGTAAGAGGCTTTGATATTTTAGAGAAATCTTTAATAAACCTTCTATAGAAACCAGCATGACCAAGAATACTACGAATACCTTTGACATCCCGGGGACTAAGCATTTTCTCAATAGCTTCAACTTTAGCTCTATCCACTTCACTACCTTTTTCAGAAATTTTATGTCCAAGAACAATTCCTTCATTAACCATGAAATGACATTTATCCCAATTAAGAACAAGATTAGTCTCTTCACATCTTTGCAAAACTTTATCAAGAATTTGCAAAAAATTATTAAAAGAAGTTCCATAGACAGAGAAATCATCCATGAAAACTTCCACAATTTTTTCACAAAAACTATGAAAGATAGCAGACATGCATCTTTGAAAAGTAGCATGAGCATTACATAAAACAAAAGGCAGACGTCTATAAGCATAGATTTGATAAGCACAAGTGAAATTTGTTTTCTCTTGATCAAGCTTTTTAACAGCAATTTGAGAAAACCCAGAATAACCATCAAGAAAACAGAAATGAGTTTTCTTAGACAACCTTTCTAACATTTGATCAATAAAAGGCAAAGGATAATGATCATTCTTAGTGACTTTGTTAACCTTTCTAAAATCAATGCACATCCTATAACCAACCACTACTCTTTGAAGAATAAGTTCATTATTTTCATTTGGCACAACAGTCATCCCTCCTTTCTTAGGGACACAATGCACAGGACTAACCCATCTACTATCAGCAATAGAATAAATAATGCCAGCATCAAGGAGTTTCAATACCTCATTTCTTACCACATCCTTCATCTTAGGATTTAAACGACGTGGATGTTCAACAACTGGCTTGGCATCAGGTTCAATATTAATAGCATGCTGACATATAGCAGGAGAAATCCCCTTCGGATCATCAAGAGTATAACCGATAGCACCTCTATGTTTCTTCAATATCCCCAATAATCTCTCCTCTTCTTTATCAGAAAGTTGAGAACTAATAATAACAAGATATAATTTCTTATCATCAATACGAGCATATTTAAGATTATCAGGCAAGGGCTTTAAAGCAAAAACAGGATCCTCCTTGGGTGGTAATGTTGTACCCAAGTCTTCCACAGGTAAATTATGTTTCATCATTGCTGGCTGATGTAGGAAAATATCATCAATTTCATTCCTTTCTTCCATAAAGACATCACTTTCGTGGTCTTCCATGTATTGTTGCAAAGGATTGTTCGGAGCAAGAGCAATAGCAGCCAATTGTTCAACTTTATAATTCTCATCAGGTAATTCAGCTTCATAAGGTGTTTTAGAAAATTTGGAGAAATTAAATTCATAAGACTCTCCATCAAACTTTGTAAGGATTTTCTCCTTTTTACAATCTACAACAGCACTATAAGTGTTTAAGAAAGGTCTACCAAATATAATAGGACAAGCATCACCAGAGAAGTGCCTAGTACTAGAAAATCAGCATGATATTTAGTTTTACCATATAAAACCTCCACATCTCTAACAATGCCAAGCGGAGAAATAGTTTCCCTATTAGCAAGTTGAATAATCATATCGATGTCTTCAAGTTCACAAGAACCAATTTCATGCATGATTTCTTGATAAAGCTCATAAGGAATAACACTAGAACTAGCACCAATATCACATAAACCATAATAGCAATGATCATCTATCCTAACAGACAGCACAGGAACACTAGGTTTCCTAGATTTGCTAGGATGAGAGACAATATTAGAAGCATCTTCACAAAATATAATGTGTCCCTCTTCTACATTTTCAAAAACAAGGTCCTTTACTATTGCTACTGTAGGTTCTACAGTTATTTGTTCCTCAGGTTCTACAAGTTTATTTGCACTTTTATTAATCACACTGGCTAACATAGAATGTTCTTTTACCTTAGCAGTGAAAGGCATTTTCTCAATATATGGTTCAGGCACAATAGAATCAACAGTATGAACTTCTATATCTCTAGCAGGAACACAATTAATAGTATCTTTATAAGGTGCATGGTACTTATCCCATTCCTTTTTAGGAATATAATTGTAAGAAGAAAAAGACTTATATAAGTTTGCAGCAACTTGAGAATCAAGACCATAAACAACACTAACATTATGAAAATCATCAGATGACATAAAGGTTTTTATGCATTCATAGTCATAATTTATACCTGACTTTCTACCTTTGTCATTCTCCCATGCTTCAGTATTTTCTTGAATACGGTCAAGAAGATCCCATTTAGCTTCATCCTTCATACGTGTAAATGATCCAGAACAAGAAGCATCCAATAAATCCTTATCATGAAGAGGAAGCCCTGCATAGAAATTATTAATAACAATATTACTGGGGAGCTCATGAATGGGGCATTTGAGCATTAGTAACTTCAATCTCCCCCGTGCTTGGGCAATACTCTCTCCGTTATGAGGCCAAAAATTATATATATAACTCTGATCTCTATGTATTTCACTTGGAGGATAGAATTTAGAATAAAAGAGAGGTACAATTTCCTCCCATTCAATAGTCTAGATATTTTTCAGCAGTTCGAACCATTCAGTGGCTTGGCCTGTCAATGATATAGAGAATTATTTACTCTTCACTTAGCTCATTGTAATACCTACACACTTGATCAACTCGCATAATTCATGTAAAAAGAGCAAATGATCACCAGGATGGGCATTTCCATCACCTGAATTACAGTTATCCATAACATGTTTAACAATCTTTATAGGTATTTTATAAGGATCCAAATCATCAGGCGGCGGGTCACTTACTACCCGAGTAGTGATAGCAGTGCCCGCAAATAAGGACTCAAAAGGAGTTCCAAACATAGTGTAATAAAGCAGTAGACAGTAATAAAAACAGCACTTACAGTAGAAGCTTCCTTTATCAATTCCACTTCCCAATAGCGCTTCACTCCCTAGCAATGGCGCCAGAAAATAGTCTTGATGACCCACAAGTATAGGGGGTGCATCGTAGTACTTTCGATAAATAAGAGTGTCGAACCAATCGAGGAGCAGAAGGTGTTGACAAACAGTTTCGATGAAGTAATAACTATAAATACTGGAACATAGATTTGTAGGGGGTTTTGATATTGCAGATAAATAAAGTGCGAGTAAATAAAATGCAGTAGTAATAATTGCAACAAGTGGCCCAATCCTTTCTTAAGCAAAGGACAAGCCGGTGAGTTTACTTATGATTAACAAACGTTCTTGAGGACACACGGGAGGATCTGTCAAGTGCTTTTGTTCCATGTAGTTGAATAATTTTGGTGTTTTGATAACTGTTGTGTGGGTGAACCTATGCTAATGTACCATCCCATCCAAGACTAATACATACTTGTGATTATACCCCGTGCAAGCATCCGCAAGTACAAGAAAGTAATTAAGAAATAAATCTAACCACAACTTTAAACTCTGTGATCCTACGCTCCCTCGTGTAATGGTTTCCTAAAGGGGGTTTAGTTTTCTGTCACTCCGTCAACCCCACAATTATTAGCCAAATACACGATGCATTCCCCTGGGCCCATAAATGTGAAGTATCACGTAGTCGACGTTCACATGACACCACTAGAAGAATAACACCACAACTTAAATATCAAACATTAAAATTACTCAACATTACTTCACTACTAACAACTTGACTTCTCCCATGTCCTCAAGAACAACAAGAACTACTCACAATACATCATATGGATCATGATCATAGGTGATATAATGGACGATAACAATATGTTCATAAAGTGCAAACACCGATAAATCTCACAAGCATCAACTACTAACAAGTAATCTACACCGGGAGAGAGATCTAATGCAAAACAACGATAGAGGCCCATAATTTTTACAACGGGATGAAGGTGGATGATGAGGGTGATGGTGCTGGTGATGATGACGATCTTATGATGCCCGGAGTGATGACGGTGACGATGGCGGTGATTTCCCGTCTCCGGAGAGGAATTTCCCTGGCAGATTTCTCCCTGCCAGAGATCTTTTCTCTCTCAGGTGTTTTCCGCCCCAAGGCGGCGGAGCAATAATTCTTCGATGATGGAATGAGGCTTAGGGTTTCCTGGGGGACAGGCACGCCAAAAATATCCCCCAGAGGTGGGCCAGGGTGGCCACACCTATTGGTGGTGCGGCCAAGGGGGGAGCGCCATCCCATGGTGCGGGCCCATGGTGCCCCCCTATGGATCTCCTTTTGGCTGTGTTCTTCCTCTGAACTTTTAGGACACCCCCGGTGTCCCACTTCTTCTTCTGATCTTCTGAAATACGGTATCCCGACGGTGCTTTTTCCATCCGATTCCTGGTCCCGGTGTTTATTCTCCAAAAATTATAAAACATGCATAATAAGTTAAAATAACATAAGAGATCATAACATGAAATATATTGATGAATAACAGAAAATTATGATATAAAATAGTGATGCAAAGTGGACGTATCAGCGGCAGAAGTTATTGGGAAATGAGGGATCGACAAAACCTGAGGGTTGCTCACAGTAGACTGTTTCATCGACTGTGTCATGGAGGAATGCCTTCTTCACGTACAATTGATGTAACGGCCAGTTGAGGGAAGTGGCAATACTTAGCACAACTCGAATGGTAGCCGGTTTGACAACCGGGCTGAAAGTCTCCCCGTAGTCGACCCCGGGTTGTTGACTGAATCCGCGGACCACCCATTTTCTTTATAGCGTGCGGGAGAGCCATCAGGGTTGAGCTTATACCGGAAGATCCACTTGCCTGTAACGAGATTTGTACCTGCAGATTTTGGAACCAAACACCACGTAGCATTGTTCATTAGTGCAGTAAATTCATCTAGCATGGAAGTTACCAATTTGGGTCCTTGAGGGCGGATTTGTAGTTTGAAGGAATGGGGGAGATGGTTTGTGTGGTGGTAGATAGGGAAAAGAGGCGTTTGGGCATAAGGTAGCCGGTTTTGGCTCGGGTGGTCATTCTGTGTGGGCTTGTGGGTGGCAGTACTGGAATTTCTCCTTGAGGTAGACGTGGTGGCTAGGGAGTGGTTGGTTGGGTGCGGGAGCTGGTCGAGGTGGGGGAGTGTGTTGGATTGGGGGAGACAGATGGGACGGGCGAGCGGAAACCCGAGGTTGATGTTGTCGGACTCGTGGGGCTCGTGATTGGCGGCGATCCCGAGGAAGATTGGCCTGGCGTGTTTGGTGGGGTGGATCCCGATGGCGATTCGGTGCGGTGGCGAGCTGGGAATGGTGGCGGCGTATCAGGAGATTTGTGGCGGCATCTGGTGTGGCTAGGTTGGGTGTGGCAGCGGTGTGTTCAGTGGTGAGTGGAAAATACGGAAACGTGGTCTCGTCAAAGGTTACGTGGAGAGATACAATGACCTTGCGGGTTGAGAGACCAAGACATCTATAGCCCTTGTGCTCGCATGGATATCTGTGAAGAACACACCGAGTGGATCGGGGTGCGAGTTTGTGTGGTGACGTCGCAAGTGTATTGGGAAAGCATAAGCACCCAAATGAGCATAGATGGTCGTAGGAGGGATGAACACGATAGAGGAGGTAGTGAGGTATAAGGAAATTGATGGAGAGAGAGGGACGTAGGTTAAGGAGGTGCGTGGCAGTGTTGAGGGCCTCTATCCAAAGAGCAGCCGGAAAGTGGGCTTGGATGAGAAGGGTGTGAAGACCATCGTTTGTGGTTCGAATGTGGCGTTCTGCTTTACCGTTTTGGGAGGAAGTGTAAGGACAGGAGAGACGAAAAGAGATGCCATTGGTGGAGAAAAACGAGCGTAAGTCATTATTGGGGAATTCTCCCATGTTATCACATTGAACACATTGGATCGTGGCATGGAATTGTGTGTGCACACACTTAATAAAACGTTGGAGATGAGAGTTTGTATCAGATTTCTTGCGAAGGGGAAAGGACCATGAATAATGCAAGGAGTCATCAACAATTATGAGGTAATATTTGTAGCCAGAGAAACTAGTGACATGGGAGGTCCATAAGTCTCAATGAATCAAATGAAAAGGTAAACTAGTGGATGAACTAGAAGAGCTAAAAGGAAGGCGAGTGTGGCGTCCTAGTTGACAATCCTCACAAACCGGGGCTGGCACTATTGATTTATTACAATCGGGACGAATTGAGGGAGCTAACCGTGACAAGGTGGAGTTGCCGGGGTGCCCGAGACGATGATGCCATAGTGCTTGCGTGGAGGAGAGAGAGAGGGCTGTAGGTGGTGTGGTGATGGAGCCGTGGAGAGGGTAGAGGTCGTTGGTGCTATTGGATCTCAAAGTGCGGCCTTGGTAGCTAGGTCTTTCACGGTAAAACCAAACAGATCAAAATCAATAGACAGTGAATTATCAGTGGTAAGACGGCGGACAGAAATAAGGTTCTTAACAATGTCAGGTGAAACGAGAACATTATTGAGAGAAAGTTTATGAGGTCAGATGTGAGTGGAGCCAGAAGTGGTGATCAGAAGAGAGGAACCATTGCCAACTACTGTGCGAGATGAATTTTGCGCTAATGGAGAATGCAGTGTTGTGAAGTTACCTGGATCTGCGGTGATGTGGGAGCTTGCACCGGAGTCGACCACCCATTCGCCGTCGTAGGGGATACCGTCGTTGCTAGGGGCGGCGTTGTACATGGTCTGATGATCCCATGAGGGCGGAGTGGGCGGCATGGCGGAGCCCTACGGGTACGAGACGTGGTAGGCTTGGTGATGGGGCTCGGGAGCGCCGAGGATGCTGCTGGCGTTCGGGGCGCCAGGACGGTGGACCCGGGTGGGAGTTTCCATGCCAGTGTGGTTGTGCTGCGTTGGAGGAGTGGCGTGGTTCCAGCGCCCACCATAATCCTGATCACGGCCACGGTAGCCGTTTCTATTGTAGCCTCCACCGTTGTTGTATCCGTCTCTGTTGTTGTAGCTGCCACCGTAGCCTCCACCGTTGTGGTAGCCGTTGTTGCCGCCGCCGTTGTAGTCTCCACCATTGTAGCCGCCACGGTTGCCGCCAGATCCGTATCCGCGGGTGCCATTGTGCTGGCCGCTGCCGCGGTCACCGCGCTCGGAGTGCGCCCCGTTGCCGCCCAGGATGGCAAGGGCGTTTGAGGCGGCGGTTTCAGTGGGAGTTGTGGGAGATCTCGGCGAGTTGAAGATGCGACTGTGCATCTTCGAAGGAGGGTGGCGAGCACTGCATGATTTTGGATTGGAGCCGAAATTTCTTACCGAGTCCGTCAAGGAGGCGGAGCGTGAGTTGCCGATCATCGATTGGATCGTCGACGTCGTTGAGGCCGTCCGCGATGCCCTTGAGTTTGCTGCAGTAGACGGTGATGGACATATCTCCCTGCTTGAGATCGTGGAACTCCCGATGCAGGTGCATGTTGCAGCCTGCTTTGTTAGCGTGGAAGAAGGCGTGGACGCGCCGCCAAGTGTCGAAGGAGGTGTTGTCGTCAGTCATGACGATTTGCTGCAGTTCGTCACTGATGGTGGCCAGGAACCATAGAGATATCGTGAAGTCGATCTTGCGCCATTCTTCATCGACGAGGTGGGGAGAGGTTTCCTCCTCCACGTGATCCCGCGCGCCGTAGCGCCAGAGGAGGAGGAGGATCGTGTTCCGCCATTTGCGATAGCGCTTGCCGGAGACGTCGAGGTCGAAAGAGATGTAGTTTTGGATGTTGAGGTTATGATGGAGATGGGCGGGGAGAGGAGGGCTATGGCAGGTTCTTTGGAGGAGGACATTGCTGAGGATTCTATAGAGGAGGTGCTCATTGGTGGGGGAGGGGAGGGGAGAAGAGAGGGAGCATGTGCTCTAATACCAAGTTGGATAATGGGCTCATTGAATGTACTGCTATGCCGAAGGGCAGTATAAGCTTGTCATGAGACTGTGGAGATCATGAATGCAGGGCCGTCTTTGGTCCAGGGCGAGAGGTGCGACGGCCCGGGGCCCGACCAAAAAAGGGGCCCATAATATATACACAATATGTATATGTTACAGTGTAGAGATTTTTTTTTCCAGAAATGGCTTACTATTGGGCCCATCGGTTATAGTTTGCACCTGGGCCTTTGAAATAATAGAGCCGGCCCTGCATGAATGGGCATGGAGAGGCACACGCAGGTGGGTGTTGTCCGGTTATCTAGCTAGGCTAAAGACTAGGTCAGGTAGTTACATAATGACAACGGTACATAGCGCCTCCTAGTCAACAACGGGTTCCCAAGCTGCAACGGAAAGGCTTCGACTCCCTGGTCTTGCTCATGGTTTCGATGCTATGGAAATTAGAGCGGAACGCCCGCGTCTTCCAAGTTCCAACGCGCCGCGGAGACCGTCTGTCATAGGATCGCAGGCGAGATTTACCTATGGAAACTTTCCTGCGCTGTAGGGCTGAGTAGAATCTGGGCATAGAAAAAGAAAACCTGCCTTTTTTTGGAACTTAAAATTGCCTGCCTTGTTCTCTTTGTTTTAATTAATTCGTTTGCATGTAGAATTTTTTTTTCTACCCCAACAGATTGTTGGAACTTGAAACCGCATCCCTGTGTTGACCAGTTTGAACAAGGACGTGTTACTGCGCTCACACCTTCAGATTCGAGTGACACGTCAAATATGGTAAAGAAGGACAAAAAGTATCCATACAACCGTTCCTTTCGGTGGATTGTTTGCTGATTCAGCTGCGACTAATTTCTTCTCGTTCTTGGTTACCTGACAGACGCTTCGTCGTTTTACCCAAAACCTTCAGTATAGTGCCACGTGTCCTTTTCCGCTCAGTTTGTTCCGTGTCCTCGCCGAAATGAACAACTAGCAAGACTATAACCGATATATGCAAATCCAAAAGAGCAATTCTGGCCTGCTTCTCCCGCGCGTGCCTAGCGGCGGCGGGCCAGCTTCTCCCCGCGCGCTCTGAGTATATCTGGCCATGGGCAGCCCGGCCCGGACGGCCCGACCCGAAATTCCCAGGCCGGGCTGAGCCCGAAAGCCCCATCGGGTCGGGCTCGGGCGTGGAAATCTAAGACTGACGGTCGGGCCGGGCTCGGGCCCGATGAAAGAGCATTTTTAGGCGTAGGCGGACCGAGCCGGTCGGGCTTGGGCGGGCTTTCTCAGGCTCGGGCCCGATTCCTGTAGCCCGACAGTCGGGCCAGACTCGGGCCTGAGTTTCGCCCGGTAAATTTTTTTAGGCCTGGACTTTGGCCAGGTATAGCTCTGAAGGGCTCGGGGCTCCCGACGGCGGCGGTGCTCCTCGGCGTGGCGGCGGTCCGGTCTGCGGCGGGAGGTTGCGGCCGGGTGGTGGACGGCACGGCAGGCGCAGCCGTTGTCTGCGGGGAGGTGCCCCTGCTGGCTCGTGGCCGAACCCTGCCGGCCTAGATATGGGCCCTGGGGGCCGTCTGGGTCTTGGCGGGCCACAACATCGTGGCGGCGCCTCCTTCCGTGGACGACGAGCGATTTCTGCGGCTTGGGACGACGGTGACGGCGGTACACCTGCTGCAGTGCGGCGGCGGGACTTCACTGGCCCGTTTGGGCTCGGCCGGGCCAGTGAGGGCCTGGTTTGTCCCGCTGCTGCATCTGATCGGCTACCGCAGGCGGCGGTGGAGGCAGGTCCCTCCGGTGTGTCGATGTATTGTTGTCCTTCACCGGCAGTGTTGCTTTTCGCTTTTTTCGGACCTCGTGTCGTGGATCTCGGTGAGACGGCGGTGGTGAGTGCTTGACCGTGGTGGCGTGCGCTGGTGGGTGGCAAGTGTGGTGGAGCGCCCTGATGTGCCCGGGGGAGTGGTGTTTGGAGGTTGGGAGAAATCCCTGCCGTCTCGGCACCGACATGATGATGCTTGCGGGTGTCGTCTTCCTTACTGAAGGGCGTCGAGTATACTTCCTCTCCATCCCCCGATGCGAACCGGGGGAAAACCCTAGGCAGCAGCAGCGTCGTCGTCGCATTCCCTCTTGAGGGGCTGTTTTGGTTCGCGGTGATCAGGGATTGTAGGAGTGTGGTGGATTACTTCGGAGGGCGCAGTGGCCGAGGGTCATCATCGTTTTCGTCGAACCGCCGGTGTCGGCATTGTTTTCTCTTTTTTTCTTCTTTTTATGTCTTTTGGACGTGTTGTGTGTTATTCGCCCCAGCAGTGGCTTCTCAGATGTATCGGTTGGTTGCTATATTAATATAGCGGGGTGAAAGCCTGTTTCGGCAAAAGAGCAACGCTCTTGAAGGTAATCGAAATTCGAGGTGGTGGGCTTTGGAAAGAAGCATGGAGGGGCAGGGGTTGATCGTCATCATGACTGCCGCTGCACGGGCCAGGAATTCCATAATATTTTTGGAGCATTCTAACCCATAGACATTTTTCCTATGAAATGTCTTTGGATTATAGGATTGAGTACACCAAATCTTTAAGTAATTCATTCGCTATTCCATAGAAATCTCAACCTGGTGTCAAACCTCTTTTTTTGCAAAGTCCAATGCACTAATACTCCGTCTCTCTACTCTCTCCTTATTCATGCAAAGTTCCTGTGTTTACTTCATGTGCACCATCCAAAGGCGCCGTTTACAAAATTCATGTGTTCTGAAATCATATAAGAATTAAAATGCATGACATCTCAATTATGCGTTTTTCCTATTCCTACGTTTTAAAAATCCTGCAGTCCAAAGAGGCCCTAATATTAAGCCTTTATTCTGCTCATAAGAGCATCTCGAGCCATTGTGCCCTCCCAGCGCCGTTTTTTCCACCATTTTTGTCCACCCGCGAATTTTTTTGGCATCAAGGGAGTGAATTTTCCCGGCGGTCTCCCGATGGGTGCTCTTTTTTTCTTTGAAGGTTTCTATTGTTACCTTCGTTTTAAGAAACAGGCTACCGGCGCCGGCTTCGAGCAATGGAGGCGAGTGAACGGCGGCGACAAGTGCGGGATGACGTCGATGGCGACGCCGACGGCCTTGGGGACCATCCTGTGCGCGAGCAGAGCATCGCCGCCAGGACGACCAAGCAAATGGTCTTGCTGACCATGCTCACGTACAACAACGTCTTTCGGCCGATGCGGTCGACGAGCACGAGGGCGAGCGCGATGAACACCGTCTTGAAGAACTCGACGACGACCGTGGGAAAGAGGAGTTGTCTCTCGGTGGTGACGCCGGCGTCCCGGAAGATCGTCGTGCCGTAGTACACCATAGCATCTATGTCGGTGATCTGCTGGAAGCACTGATTGCCCAGCCCGGTGACGACCATCCGTCAGATTGTCATCGTGGGCTTGCTGAGCTACCGCCACGCTGTCTCGCCGGAGCCCGTCGCGGTTGGTGACACTGTGAAGCACTGCGCGCGCCTCGGTGTCCCTGCCCTGCACCACGAGCCACCACGGAGACTCCAAGATGACGAGGAGAGCGAAGACGATGGACAGAGACGAAAAGATGTCGACTATGAGCATGAGGAGGGCGGCGGCGAGTGCGGGATGGCTGCGCCGTCGACGGAGTTGGGGTGGTGTGGATGCGATCGAGGAGGCGCGCAGCCGGGTGGACCTGATACTTTGCGAACGTATCTATAATATTTCATGCTCCATGCTTATTTTCTATCCAATACCCTTCTGTTATTATCATGTTTTCACATGTTACATTTGTTTTCCAGATGTTTTTATCGACTAACCTATTAACAAGATGCCTCCATGCCAGTTGTTGTTTTTTGTTAATTTTCTATTTCAGAAGGAAATATTCTCATAAAGGGCTAAAAATACACGGAAGTTATCTTTTACCCGGAGCAAACACAGAGTCCAAAGGATACCCGGAGGGGAGCCAGGGGGCCTCCAGAGGGGGTGCAAGGCGCGGATCTACCCTAGCCCCGCCTGGTGGGCCCCTGGGGACCCTGGCCACCGCCTCTTCGCCTATAAGATGACCATAACCCTAAAAATTATTGGGATGAAGTTATTTTCCACGAAACATCCAAAGAGGCGTTGTCACCGCGAAGTCCAATCTAGGGCTTCTGCACCCTATTCCGGCACCCTGCTGAAGGGGGAATCGTCACCGAAGGCCTCTACGTTGCCATGATCGCCTCCGGACAGATGTGTAAGTAGTTCATCTCGGGACTAAGGGTCCATAGCAGTAGCTAGATGGTTGTTCTCTCTAGTATGCTTCCATGTTTGGAGTCTCGTGAGCTGCCTCACATGATCGAGACCACCGTTATGTAATTGTGATGTGTTTGCTAGGATCCGATGAACCATGAGATAATGATTATTTTATTCATGTCATTCTGAGATGCTTCACTTATATTTGTAGAGAGTTGTAATCTTATCTTGCAATGCTCTCCGGTTTTTAGGGTTACCTTGGCCACATAGTTGTTTTCACCTTCAAGAGAGGGTTTATATGCTAGATGGTAGGTTCATGCTCTTACATCTATGCTTGAGTAACAGAAACGTGACGGATAGGGGATGTGATGTTGCTACTAAGGAGAAAACATCGGTGCTCTTGTCCAAGGATGAGAACCACTGCTTACGTACGTATTGTTCTTAATGCATTTGTCTGTTGCACACAAAGCAATCACTTCGTTACTGCAACTTAATGCCAGGGAGATTTGCTGGATAGCTTTCTTGAGGTGGACTTTTAGATATGGATGCATGCTGGATAGCAGTCCATATGTCTTGACGTAATGCCTACAATATTAGAACCCGTAAACTATATCTTGTCATAATAGTATTGTTATACGTTATGATTTCTCAATTGACCAGGTATAATTTGTTCACCCAACAAGTTTATTTTCTTTGAAGAGTCACCACTAATGAACCTATGGCCCCCGGTCCTATTTTCCTCATAAGTACAACCTTCCTTTAAGAATTTTCATAATTGTTTTCTTGTTATAACGTTTTCACTTTAATTACTTATCAAGACTATGTACGTTTAATTCTCCTATTTTCAGCAAAACCGGAAGATTGACAACCTTCAAGAAAGTTGTGGAAAGAGAGAGCTTGTGTTTGTCTGCAGGTTCCACGCTTGGTCAACATCGATAATTTGTGTCGTTGGTGCAAGAAACTTCAAGACCGTGAAGTCCTACTGGTTCGACAAACCCCGATTCCTTAACTGGGGGGAATTTTTCGCTATATTACATCATACCTTCCGCTTGGGGTCTCCTAACGAGCGTGTGATCACGTGAGCATCAAGTACTTTTTCTGCGCCATTACCGGGGACTTCTAGCTTGCTGCAAGGGGGTATTACACTTCCACTCTCTTTATTTTGTTTTTTTCTTGCTTACTTTGCTTTTTTTAGTCTTTTTTTCTCTTTATCAAAACCCCCAAAAAATAGTTCTCTATTTTCTAGTCGTTTACTTGTTTTGTAATTCAGTTTTCACCTTCGTGTTAGTTTTTGTTGCTGGTTTACTAAGATGTCTACCCCTAAATTTTCTATGAAAGTAGGAAGTGGATTCATTATTGGAAGAAACAATATTGAAGAATTCTTTGACCACGTTAATGGGTTTCGTAATTTTAATGATAAACCTGTAGTTAAACTTGCCCATAACTACGAGACCGCTATAACTACTTTGGTTGCCATGATAGAAACTAGGTTTTTCAACCTCAATCCTATTATACAGCAAATGTTTCTTAAACTTGACATCATGAAAAGAGAAAATAAAGATATTTTGCGTTAAATACTTTGCTACTGGAATTTCATGGCATTGATATAGAAGCTAGAAAACTTTTGCTATGTTCTTGCCATCAAACATACTTTGAAAACTTTAGAAATTAATAGAATGAAATATGAGGGTAAAACTGGATGCGAAGAAGAAATTGATATCCCTATACCATTCAAACTTTTGGCAATGTTTGAGGCATTATAGGAAAGTTTTGGTTGGATTGTTTTGGAGAATCTCTTTCATGAAAATAGTAAACCTAAAAGAGAATACAAGGGTGAACCTTGTGTGTGGAAAATTCAATGCCTCTATGATGAGTTCGAGCTCCTTAAATTGAATAATAACTTTGTTATTTCTATATTTTCCTCTATTTTATTTTGTTATTTTTGTGTCTTGGAAGTTGTTACCTCTCTAACAAGCAATCCTTATCCTTTTTATCTTGTTTTTGTGTCAAGAGTAGTCTGGAGAGTTAGTATGATTTATGGAAATGGTTGTTTTCTATCCAGATTTTTGCGCTTCAACAAAAACCTCGGTTTTCTCAGCAAGAACCGAGAATTTTTTATCATTTTTTGGGCGCTTGCCCCAGGTTGTTATCTAACTTTCATCAGTTTTGAACTTTTCATTTGCTATGAATTCATCTTTACATGTTGTTCTGTTTTGATACATTTCTTCCAATATTTGTATTTCCCTCTTAATCTTTGTCTTTTGAGATTCTTTCGGTGTAGTCCCACTGTTGGTCGCGGTGTAGTCAGCACCTCCTTTCGGCGGTTTGAACGCAGCAATCTGGCGCTCCATGTTGCACCCATCATTGCCAGCACCGAGGTAGGTGCACTCGAACCTCTTTAAGCAGCAAGAGGCCACATGTCCCACCTTGGTGTAGATCTGACAGATGGGGTGGCCACGAGCGGAGGGTGCAAGCGCGGGTGCTCGGCCAGGAGGAGGACCCGCTTGGCCACCACCAGCGGGCTGCTGGTTGCCACGGCCTCCACTAGAGACCTGGCGCGCCAAATAGTTGGCGAAGTGAATGTCGACATGGAGGTTGGCGTGGATGTTCTCAATGCACTGCTCCACGTTCAACAATTGTGGGTACACATCACGCATCAGCATGGGGTCCGTGAATGGCCGTGTGCCAACATGATCAGCGAGCACGTCGTAGTCACCATCAAGGCCAGCGAGGAGGTAGGAGTTGAACTCTTCAGGAAGAAGCGGCTGACCAACGGATGCCATAGTGTCCGCGGGAGCCTTGACCTCGTTGAAATAGACGGATGGTCGTCTTGTCCAGTTTTTTGCACTTGGAGAGGGCGGTACGGAGTTGCATGACACGCGACGTAGACGGCGTGGGGTAGCAAGCCTCCATCGCCGTCCATGCCTCATGCGACGTGGTATCAAGCATGACCATCCCGATTACCCCGTCAGTAAGGGATGAGACAATGGCGGAGAGGATCGCCTGATCCTGCTGATGCCAAGCGTCGTACATCGGGTGGGGATGGTGGCAGGCTCTTGAGGGTTCGTCGTCGTGGCCGCCGGGTTCTTGATCTCGGCACTCGTACACATGAGGGTCCGATCGACGAAGCCGTATATCACATTGTTCTGAAGAAGTGGAACGACCTGGGTGCGCTAGTGGAGGTAGTTCTCGGCGCTGAGCCGGATGGTGATGGAGCTGTTGATGGCGACTCGTGTGGTGGGAGTCCGCGACGCCATGGTGATCCGTCCAGCGTCGGTCGAGCCACCACAGAGGGCGGAGGAGGCGTAGGTGGTATCTGAGGACATGCCGGCGGTAGGATCGGGGGCAGGGCGGCGGCCGCGGTAGCCGAGGGCAAGGGCGGCGTCGCTGCTAGGGCAGGGCGGCGGCCGCGGTAGGGTAGGCGGAAGCGGGGCTAATTTTGCTCTCATGCCATGTTAACGTGATTGGTACGGTATGGCACGACACAAAATAGGGCTGGCCGCGGTAGGGGAGTATATGTGTAGACAGTACAAGTACAGGGTTACGTACAGGCCTAAGTATGTCACGTATCTACAGTATACAGTTCAATATAAATCACAGGTACAGATTTCGGAATAGTTTTCTCTACCCTGTTGGCACTGAAAATTTTCAGAAATTGGGAAGTACTCCCTCCGTTCCTAAATATAAGATGTTTTAGGCATTTTTCACATTCACACATCTCTACATATATCTAGACAATTTTTAGTATATATGTTCACTCATATTAGTACTACCTCCGTACCGAAAAATAAGACGTATTTCACTTTGTTTGACCGAGTCTTTGAGTACGGATTACACATTTAATATGCAACATATATGACAAAACTCATAATCATAGTGAAGTACTTTTGAATAGAAATACAATGATATTGATTATATGTAAAAAAAGTTATATATAAATAGACTAATTATTGGTTGAATGTCGCGTGTCTGCTCCAGAGTTATGTTTTGCCCGGCGACTCCAGAGTTATGTTTTGCCTTGAACTTTTTCAGGTTCACACATATACCAACAGGCTGAAATTTAGAAAGATTTGTATCTGCTCTGTTCTGCTCAAAAAATTTCACAAGCTGGAAAAGTACATATCAAATGATCTAGCTGACATACTTATCCTACTTGGCCATTGCTTCAATCTTCATCATCGTCCTACCAAACCCAATGGTTGGTGGCGACCACTTTGGGCACGACCTACGGCCCCGCATGCCAGGTCACGTCTTCATGAGAGCGCCGCGTGAGAGAGATATATGCTACTGAGTGACTGCAGAGTGTATATATATGCTACTGGGAGCAGAGCAAGTGGCAGTCGCCATTGTCAAGCTTGAGCTAGCTCAGCTGCTTCTCTTCTCTCAGGGTAAGCATCAAATCACATACATATTACTGAGATAAATACAAAGAGCCGAGAGAGATAAGCTAAGTACATTTCTAAGATCAGTACTTGAGTAGAAGCATTCCATGAGACATTTAGCTAAACACCAGCTACCTAGCCATCAAAAGGTGATCAAGGCTGATTAATTTAGCAGTTCCATGATCATTAAGGTCCCAATGAAACACTACACAAACTTCTTAAACAGGACCACGACTACATTAGGCAGGTCATATATGAAAGCAAACGCAGGACATACACCGCAGCATCCTCCTGCAGATCAGTATTGGTTTCTTGTTGCTTCAGCGTTTCCCCTTGTGTGACCGCTTAGCGAGGAACTCGATTGCTTCCGCCAGCGTCACTTTCCGGTCTTCCTTGCAGTTCCACAGCTCCTTCACTGGGTAGCGTCCGCTGCGGTTGTACTCGTTCATCTCACGCAGCGCCCTTCTTCACCAAGTTGCAGATTGCTTCGCCATGCTCTTCTTTCAGCTCGCAGAGCCTCTCATCATCTCCAAGATAATTTCCTAAGCAAAACAAAGAAGGTTTGGGACCATGGAAATATTTCTGAGTTTCTAGGAATGCTGGTGGTATCCAGAAGACAAGCAGAGTCCAAGTAGCATAGCTAGAAAATTAAGAATGGTAGACATACCGTCGGTTCACCATGAACTGTGACTATTCTAAAAGGATGCCAGTTCGAGTTTTCAATTTCCTCTTGCCATTTCGAACAAAGAAGGGCAGAGTTAACTTGTGCATCCTCATGTGATACATTTGCTCCGCAAGCATTCGCAAACGCTTTCGGGTCAAGTTCACCCATCCTTTTCACAACTATATTAGCACGGACGTTCGTAGATCGTCCCAATATCTACGAAAGCAGGAAGTAGATGGATCACATGAAATTTTAGCAAAAATACGATCCAATATGGAAGTACTGTCGAATGTCCACAGGCTTGCACAGTTACCTCTATGAGAATCTTCCGAGCACCTTGCAACTCGTCATTGCTTTCCCTTTCCTTGGAAATCAATGTGTTGTTTAGTGACTCTATTGCTTCCATGTCCTCCTCTTTCTGCTCTAGTTCTTTTTGCTCTCTCCTCAAGCTTGCCCTCTCAGTCGCCAAATTATTTTTCTCGTGCGTCAAGCTTTTCTTCCCGCTCGCCAAGCTGTTTTGCTCTCTCCTCAAGCTTGCCATGTCGCTCGCCAACCTGTTTTGCTCTCGTGTCAAGCTTTCCATGTCGCTCGCCAAGCTGTTTTTCTCTCCCGTGAAGCTTGCCCGCTCACTTGCCAACTTGTTTTTCTCATGCATCAAGCTTTCCCTCTCTCTTTGCAAACTGTTTTTCTCTTGCATCAAACTTTCCTTCTCGCTGGCCAAGCTGTTTTGCTCTCTTTTCAGGCTTTCCCTCTCGTATTCCAAGCTGTTTTTCTCTCGCGTCATCCTTTCACGCTCGCTGTCAAGTTGCTTTGTTCTCTGCTTGTCGGACTCGATCATCTTAGACCATGCAGCGATCATCTTGATTGCACCATCCGCGTCAAACTTCTCGGTTGCAAACTTCTCGGATGGCATGTCAATCTGCTTTGAGCTTGCTTCAGGACGGCGTCTGCATGTCGGTCTCCGAGCAACGCTTTTTGCTTCTTATTGACTGCTGCTCTGCTGCTTTCCTGTTCCCTGGGTGGTGGGCGCGAGGTGGTCGCCACTGACGGTTGTGGGAGCAGCGGCTGGAAGAGTGCTGGCCTCTCCAGCCAAATGAGCCTTTGGATGTAGGCGGCGCAGTAGCACGCCCAGTCGGCGTTCTCACTCTCAGCCAACCGCTGCATCTCCTTCATCACTATATCGGGGAGCAGCCTTACCCAGTCAACGTAATCTGGACGACAAGCCTCCACATACAACAGATCGTACCTCAAATCCGACGCCGAGGAGACGGACCGGTGGGTGGACGCCTGTACGGCCGGCAGGATGTAAAGCCTGGTGAACTCTTTGGCGGCGGAGATCGCTATGGCCCTCTCCCAAGGGCACCTGGCCTGCTCAAACAAGTAGGGAGATTTTTCCGGGAGGCAGAGTGCCTTGCGGAGTGTTCTGCGGGTGACCTTGATTTTGTGGCCCAGGACGAAGCTCTTCCCGTGGATATAACTGTAGTTTGCGATGAGCTCGGCGACGAGCTCGGGGCGCGGGGCGCCGGAGGAGGTGAGGTCGAGGCGGACCAAGTCGAGGAGGCCGAGTGCGCGGAGGCCGGCGTCGTGGGCGGCGGACGGTGCCGCCGGCGTGTCAATGACGCGGAGGTTCGCGCGGAGCCGTAGGAGCCGCCCCAGAGGCGTGTCATGCTCAAGCATAGGCACTGCGCGGTGGAAGGTGTCAACGTCGGGCTCGATCGAGTCCGCGTCGGCGGCGGGTTGGGAGGAAGAAGGAGGAAGTGGTGGCGGACTGGCCATCGATCTGGATGGCGGCTCTTTTGGAGGAATGAAAGCTGCGGTTTCGGCCGTGGGAGGGAGCTGGGAGTGTAGTGGTCGGCTATGTGAGCCTCACGTTTCTACAGTGGGGACTGACCGACGTGACGGGACGGGACAGAGGAGGCTTTTCGTGATGACTCGCTGCGACTGCGTGCACGTGTTGGCGAAAGAGTGTGCCCAGCTACCAATGTATTGATAGCTGCAAAACATAGGGGACTTTTACGTGGACTAGAGGATAGGGCTCCTCATCGGTCAGTCCCAAAATAATTGCGTTTTTGAAGGGTTGTTTCTTAGACAAATAATGTACTACTGGCATGGATCAGACTTGGCACACTGTAGTAGTACTACTGATACTATGTGACAACAGATATTGATTAGTCAATGTATCCAGACTCATCATGTAAATTATAGGACAAACTGCCCGACAAAATTGCACATAACACCATACCTAACGGTTATCTGACGCGACCATGACCTTTATTCCTGTATTTTACACTATATACTTTAATTACATCACAAGTTTTTAAAATACAAGACAAACCACGAGTACAAGACAAAAATTGAATATACTCGTTTGTGTTTCAAAAAATTGAAAAAAAATGTAAATGTTGATTAAATTGAGATCTATTGTTGTATAAATTTTTAAGGCTAAATACGTATTATTCTATCTACACAAAATGATAAATGTGCCAAGATACAATTTGTTCTTTTCGCCTAGCCAAAATACAATGAATATTTTGAAACTTTATACATATCACCACATGGGAGTTCTTTTCGATCTTTTTTAAAATGAAATAAAAATAAAAATTTAAATTTCTTTCGGAGTACCGTGCTACATGTAGCTCGCCTTGTTTGACTTCCGATGATGATATGCCAATTATATTTGTCGAACAATATAAAATATGTTTGCTTACACTACAAGAAATATGCTATAGTGTGACTCTCAATATTGGTCATCGAATGGTCACGTACGATCAAATGTGACCTTTCTGTGACCAAAACCGGTTGGTCAGGTTACGGGCGTCACTAATGAACCTATGTGACCTTCTTTGCGAGGTCACCGGTAGTATGACCAACTATTTTGGTCGCTATCAATCTGGGCAAGTCCACGTCAGATCAAACGTGGCAAGGCTTACGTGGCAAATACGTGACCAATTCGAGGTGGTCGTGGATCAGAATCAGCCCAATCCATCCTAGCCTTCTATATGGGCCTAGCCCAATAAATCAGCTCATTTCAAAACAAAATCCTCACAATTTTAGACGTCTACATGGGCCAAGACAAACAGGGCTTCTTTTATTTTCTGGGTCGTGGCATTTAGTAGTCGGCCCGTTTCTGTTTTGGCCAGTAACTTTTCGAAGTACGATTCGTCGTCGGGCCTCGGCCTTTTTAGAAACCGATTCCCTTTTCGGCCCTAGTGTAATTAAGTCCATTTACTTTTATGGCCTAGGTGTTCAATTATCAAATAGATCATATCGCATGTTCACAGTAAACAAAATGACAACCAATAAATTCTGGAAATAATCACCAAAATAGAATATTACAATCTTTACATCAAAGCTCAAAGCTTCATGTTACAGCCATATCTTACGTAGCAATCATCACCACATCTAAATGCTAGATCGTCCACATCAATCGACAAAACTATCCTAGATAGATCTTACGAAACAGCAGCAGCTGTTGAAAAAATAGAATTTCATCCCTGGAACATGTTTGACATGTCCTGCAACAAAGTTATGAGGACAAAACAGCAGCAGCAAAGTTGCATCAGTCTTGTTGTTCTGCTTTGACATGTCCTGCATATAAGAAAGAATTTGGCAGAATTACAATGAGAATGAATCATACAGGTGTTACATAGACAAAAGAACTTCAGTTCATAAGAACAGAAAATATTATTGGGCTACATAACATACCTAGTATCTATCTATCAACAAAACTCTAAGCTATCTCACTATTTAGCCATGATATAAACAAAACTCGAGAAATTGTATACTTGAATTCCTTGGTACGAGAATGTAGCATGACACGACACTATGCAAGCAGATATGTATCACCAGGGATACAAAAGGCTGCATATACTGATGCTTTTCAAGCTCAAAACTGCACACAGATAACACCTTGCCTAATAAGGAAGACATCTAGCGGAATATTTCCATTCCATGTAAGTAGAAAACTCTATGCAGAATCAATAGATAGATAAACTACAGGCCTACAGATTCAATAGGCAATCAATTGGTCAAGCAATATAATTTATAAGCCCAGATGAAACAGATAAACTATAGTCCTACAGATCCAACTCAACTTAGAAGTTCGCAATGTTGAGCTTAATAGAAAATTTATGATTACTTTGCATCACACACTTGTCCTAATAGTACGGAAGTGCACACTTGTAAGCTAATTCTAATGATTGACATTTATATTCAGCGATGCTCCACCAAACGGATCTGATGTATTTCCATGAAAAGGATCAAAGGTTGTAAGATGGTTCTGATTTTACAAAAATGGTCCCATCGGAAACAGATACCCATACTTCGTAGGTGACACAGATATCAAAATAATATACCCCAATAGCCCCACGGCAGGACTCGATGTGGACATCAGTGACAAATTAAAACAACAACATCCTAGTTAGCTCGCGATTATGGACATCGGTACTATAGTTCAAGCAATCCATATCAGTAGAACAAGTGGGAAAAACCAGCTATCATACAGAAGCCAGGCTAGATTGCAGAAGAAAGAAAGACAGGCGAAGACCTTTTGGTGGTCGGGATCGATCTTGACATGTCATCCTCCCTTTGTGCGTCGTCGTTGGCGTGCAGCAGGAGGTGTGGTAGGTCGTTCTTGATCTCGTCGTCATGATCTGCAACGGAAGGAGAAGGAGTAGGAGCATGAGAGGGATGAAATGAAGGTGTGGGGGGCAAGGGGATGAGATGGGGATCTTACAGTGGCGCTATGCGGAGATCAGATGGGATCTCCAGCTGTGATGTTGCTCGGGCGGTCGATCTGATGGTTGCAGATGAGGTCGACGGCGACAGAGTTGATCTCCTCGCGCGTAGAGCCCTCCCACTAGCTCGGATGCGGTCAGACGACCTCACGCACGCGCCACGAACCGGCCACTCGACGGGGCACCGCGCATCGAAGGACGCACGCGCACGCCATCGAACAAGCCAGCATCGACGAGGGGAACGCTGGGTGGCGGCGCCTCTCTCGGCGGCGGCTTCGTCGATCTGAATCGTGAGAGGGAGAAAGGTCAGAGGGGGTCGACGGGGTGGGTGGGTAGGGCTAGGCGACGAAGGCGTGGTAGAGGGGAATCTTCGAGGACGAAGAACTCCGGGCAGCTCGGTTGCGGCACTAGGGTGGCGCCATCGGGTTGGGATCTGACGGGAGAGAGACCAGAGGAGGGAGGTGGGGATCTGGAGAGGAGTTAGGGTTGGGGTTAGAGAATGGAAGGGGGCGGCTACGCGCGGGTTTATATTGTACGCACGCGCTCCCATCCGTGGGATCAGAATCCGACGGGTACGGTGCTTCAGCCCAGGTACTTTGGGCCGTGGGAGATGGGCTTAGCTGGGCCGCTGCTGGCTTGCCTGGCCTGTTGTTTTTTTTTAGTTTGTAGAAAATAGATGCAGATATTTTAAATAGTTTGAGGCACCAAATACAGTTCAAATTTTATGAAAATTCAGGATCGATGAAATTTCCATATTTGTGCAGTGTCATTTATACATCATGATTTCAAATTTTTATTTTTCGTTGAATAAAAATACCATTTTCCATTTCCAGAGTGTCGAAAACGGGTGTTTTTGTGAAGCATCTACCAAAAATATGTTCCAAAATTGTACATAAAAACTATGAAGGTACTAGACCACATTGTATCAACAAAAACTCATATTACTTCCTCTAAAAATCTTTCCACCCACCTCTTTTGAAAAAGACAAATTTCAGCCGATTCAGCTGAAACCGGGCCAAATTTGAACTACAGGTGCCTCGTAGTTTTCTCTTTATTTTTTGAACAAAATTATTTTTAGGTACCCAAGTACCTTATTCAACATAGATACACCAATAGTTCATCAATATTCAACCCCTAGGTGTGAACGGCCATGTCCCCCGTTTTGACCGTTTCCCGAAACCGGCTTAGAAAATTCCAGAAAATTCAAAAATAGTCGAAATGAAGCAAGACCTTCACGTGGTGTTATAATAAGTGACCTAGTATCCATCAAAAATAATAAACTTGGAATACGGAAGTTATCTCGAAAAAGTGTTCACAAAAATGAGTTATCATCTACGAAGATTCATGGCTTTCGGGCCAAATGACGGATGTTATGGCCACATCCATGGAATATTTTCTTTAAATGTTCCTATATTCCACATAAAGATGCATATTGGAACAACTAACAATGTTGCCAAAGAAAGTTTTATTTTTCGTTGAATAAAAATACCATTTTCCATTTCCGGAGTGTCGAAAACGGGTTTTTTTGTGAAGCATCTACCAAAAATATGTTGCAAAATTGTAACACAAAAAATTCTAAAGGTAGTAGACAACATTTTATCTACAAAAACTCAAATTAGTTACTCTCAGAAGATTTCCATCCACCTCTTTTAAAAAAGACAAATTTCAGCCGATTCAGTTGAAACCGGCCCAAATTTGAACTACAGGTGCCTCTTAGTTTTCTCTTTCTTTTTTGAAAAAAACGATTTTTAGGTACCCAAGTACCTATTTCAACATAGATACACAAAGAGTTCATCAATATTCAACACCTAGGTGTGAACGGTCATGTCCCCCGTTTTGACCGTTTCCCGAAACCGGCTTAGAAAATTCCAGAAAATTCAAATATACTCGAAATGAAGCAATACCTTCGCGTGGTGTTATAATAAGTTACCTAGTATCCATAAAAAATAATAAACGTGGAATACAGAAGTTGTCTCGAAAAAGTGTTCACAAAAATGAGCTATCATCTAGGAAGATTCATGGCTTTCGGGCCAAATGACGGATGTTATGGCCACATCCATGGCATAGTTTCTTTAAATGTTCCTATATTCCACATAAAGATGAATATTGGAACAACTAACAATGTTGCCGAAGAAAGTTTTATTTTTCGTTGAATAAAAATACCATTTTCCATTTCCGGAATGTCGAAAACGGGTTTTTTTGTGAAGCATCTACCAAAAATATGTTGCAAAATTGTACCGAAAAACATATGAAGGTACTATACCACATTGTATCAACAAAAACTCAGATTACTTCCTCTAAAAAGCTTTCCACCCACCTCTTTTAAAAAAGACAAATTTCAGCCGATTCAGATGAAACCGGCCCAAATTTGAACTACAGGTGCCTCGTAGTTTTCTCTTTATTTTTTTAGAAAATGATTTTCAGGTACCCAAGTACCTATTTCAACATAGATACACAAATAGTTCATCAATATTCAACACCTAGGTGTGAACGGTCATGTCCCCTGTTTTGACCGTTTCCCGAAACCGGCTTAGAAAATTCCAGAAAATTCAAAAATACTCGAAATGAAGCAAGACCTTCGCGTGGTACTATAATAAGTGACCTAGTATACATAAAAAAATAAGAAACTTGGAATACGGAAGTTATGTCGAAAAAGTGTTCACAAAAATGAGCTATCATCTACGAAGATTCATGGCTTTCGGGCCAAATGACGGATGTTATGGCCACATCCATGGTATAGTTTCTTTAAATGTTCCTATATTCCACACAAAGATGCATATTGGAACAACTAACAATGTTGCCGAAGAAAGTTTTATTTTTCGTTGAATAAAAATACCATTTTTCATTTCCGGAGTGTCGAAAACGAGGTTTTTTTGTGAAGATCTACCAAAAATATGTTGCAAAATTGTAACACAAAAAATTCTAAAGGTATTAGACCACATTTCATCTACAAAAACTCAAATTAATTACTCTCAGAAGATTTCCATCCACCTCTTCTGAAAAAGACAAATTCCTGCCGATTCTGCTGAAACCGGCCCAAATTTGAACTACAGGTGCCTCGTAGTTTTCTCTTCATTTTTTTAAAAAAATCATTTTTAGGTACCCAAGTACCTATTTCAAGATAGATACACAAAGAGTTCATCAATATTCAACACCTAGGTGTGAACGGTCATGTCCCCCGTTTTGACCGTTTCGCGAAACCGGCTTAGAGAATTCCAGAAATTTCAAAAATACTCGAAATGAAGCAAGACCTTCGCGTGGTGTTATAATAAGTGACCTAGTATCCATAAAAAATAATAAACTTGGAATACGGAAGTTATCTCAAAAAAGTGTTCACAAAAATGAGCTATCATCTACGAAGATTCATGGCTTTCGGGCCAAATGATGGATGTTATGGCCACATCCATGGAATAGTTTCTTTAAATGTTCCTATATTCCACACAAAGATGCATATTGGAACAACTAACAATGTTGCCAAAGAAAGTTTTATTTTTCGTTGAATAAAAATACCATTTTCCATTTCCGGAGTGTCGAAAACGGGTTTTTTTGTGAAGCATCTACCAACAATATGTTCCAAAATTGTACCAAAAAAATATGAAGGTAATAGAACACATTGTATCAACAAAAACTCAGATTACTTCCTCTAAAAATCTTTCCACCCACCTCTTTTGAAAAAGACAAATTTCAGCCGATTCAGTTGAAACCGGCCCAAATTTGAACTACAGGTGCCTCGTAGTTTTCTCTTTATTTTTTGAAAAAATGATTTTTAGGTAACCAAGTACCTATTTCAACATAGATACACAAAGAGTTCATAAATATTCAACACCTAGGTGTGAACGGTCATGTCCCCCGTTTTGACCGTTTCTCGAAACCGACTTAGAAAATTCCAGAAAATTCAAAAATACTCGAAATGAAGCAAGACCTTCGCGTGGTGTTATAATTAGTGACCTAGTATCCATAAAAATAATAAACTTGGAATACGGAAGTTATCTCGAAAAGGTGTTCACAAAAATGAGCTATCATCTACGAAGATTCATGGCTTTCGGGCCAAATGACAGATGTTATGGCCACATCCATGGTATAGTTTCTTTAAATGTTTCTATATTCCACACAAAGATGCATATTGTAACAACTAACAATGTTGCCGAAGAAAGTTTTATTTTTTGTTGAATAAAAATACCATTTTCCATTTCCAGAGTGTCGAAAACGGTTTTTTTTTAAGCATCTACCAAAAATATGTTGCAAAATTGTAACACAAAAAATTCTAAGGGTAGTAGACCACATTTTATCTACAAAAACTCAAATTAGTTACTCTCAGAAGATTTCCATCCACCACTTCTGAAAAAGACAAATTCATGCCGATTCAGCTGAAACCGGCCCAAATTTGAACTACAGGTGCCTCGTGCTTGCTTGTAATTTTTTGCAAAAATAATTTTTAGGTACAAAAGTACCTATTTCTTCAGAGATATGCCAATATTTACTCAAGGTTCATCACTTAGGTACGAACGGTCGTGTCCCTCGTTTTGACTGTATTTTGAAATGAACATAAAGGGTTCAAAAATTTCAAAAATTGTTTTTCTATATTTTATTGAGTAAAACATTCTCTAATACTCTAAAATGACATATGATATTTTTACTGAAAAAATAAAAATTATTTGGTTGAATTTGGAGTTCTAAAACAAAAACTATGAAAGAAAACAGAAAATGAAAAAAAAAAAACCTGGCCGAATCGGCCAACTGGGGCCTGCCTCTTTGTTCGTTGTGGGCAGGCCAAGGCCCAGGCTCCTAATTCCCTGGGGCTGACCAAGGCCCAGGCTCCTAATTCCTTGGGTCAGACCAAGGCCCATGACCGTATTATAAGGGAAAAAGCGTTTCATGTTGTATTGTATCACGACCGAATAGTTTGCCTGGTGGTTAGCACGTGACGCGCTCGACCTGGAGGTTCTAGGTTCGAGCCCCCGCGGGCGGATTTTTTTGCCAATTAAGCGCGCGCGTGTGGGTCGCATTCGGGTTGTTGTGTGTCCAGCCGCCCGTGAACGTATATGCAGTCAGCTTGACATGGAAGCGAAAAAAATGTAAGCGAAAAAAGTCAGGTCCAACATATTGACTATGACACATAGGCAAACAAATTTGCCACATAGGCCAATGCATACAAAATCAGGCACCATGACCATTTAAATTGGTCTCAATCAGGCTAGAATAGGGAAGGAAACCCCCTTTTTTGCATTGTGACCAACTCAGTTACACGTACAGACTCTCTCAAACAATTCACTCGAGATATGTGACCAATTTTTTCACGGTCACCGACAGAAGGTCACTAGTTGACATATTTCTTGTAGTGTTAACATAAGACCATGTATGTGTACGTAATAGGGAGAACACATCGTATGATGGTATATACGGTATAAAAATAATGTACAGTTGTCGTGGGATAATCACGGCAGACGTTACCGGGGGTAACTTGTCTTGGGGCGAATCGACTCGAGTGTTTGGGAGAGGGTTTAGCTCAAAGGAGACCATGGTGATATGAGATCCGGTAGCCGGCAATCAAGTCGCCGAGTCTACGATCTGAATATATTAGCTCGATACTGGTGTTACAATGGATACTCGAAATCTCTCAATCTGGCGATCAGGTTCTTGCTCACGTAAAAGCTTGTCTAACCCTAACCTAGGGGCCCGGCTTATATAATATCCGGACCCCCTGGCTTACTCTCCAAGGCGCACCCTGAATCCTACCCGGACACTGCTTACAAAACCCTAAACTTCCATACCGAAACCCACAATCCGGGTTACGAGGCCTATGCTCCTGGGCCTTCTAGAAGCTCCTTTATTTTAAGCCGGGTCTTGCACAGCGTCCTTTGGACCGAGTTACTCCTTGGCGTTATCCTACCGGGTTATCATCCCTCCATCAGTAGTCCCCAGAATAGCTTGGGCTTCACGGGATCCTCCTTGAAGCGCACGCTATTCCCTGCAAAAATGACAAACATACAAGTTCATAGAGGCCGGGTTAGATTGCTTTGATAAACAGCGAGGCCTAACTCCATGGTGGCCATATAGTAACCCGGCTTTCTCTAAGCCCGTTGTTTACTTCTCCGGGTCAATGCCTCGATGAGAATGTCAAAGATCCGACTCACTTTGTTCATTAATCGATCCGAATATCACGGAAAAGATTCCCTTCTTACCTTGCCCGGATATTGCTCCCGGGCACTTAATGCATATGCCCAAAATCTTGGACGGGTATCCCTTATCCCGAAAACTTAGGTTCCCGCCCGTTGGCCTAGGTTCCCCTACCCGTACCTATATATAGGTACCTAGGGGGTGACCTAACCCTAACAGTCCATTGCTTCCATTCCCTTCCTCCTCACCAGCGCACCCCCGTTCGAGCACTCAGAGCATCACCACGGAGAGCCCGCGCGCTTCGCCGGAGCAAGGCCGCCGCCGTCCGCGCTCATCCATGGCTCACCCCGCGCTGCTGCCAAACTTCGCCGCCGCGTCTCCAAGACGTACGCCGGGAATTGCACCGGGGCACCACGACTGCGCCATTTTCCGCCGTCGTGTCCTTCTCCAATCCACGCCGGTAAGTTTCTTGCTCCCACTAATTTAGCTCTTATCTGCATTATTTGACCTAGATTGGATCTTGGTCCGCCGCGAGCCGTTTCTTGTTCCGCACCGGATTAGGTCGCGTAATTCCACGCTAGCTCGTCCAATAGCTTGATAGATAGTCACACATCACTTCCCTATCACTGTTAATCATCAATTTCTCCGCAGAATCGCCCGCAAATTTTCCAATCTAGATTCATTTCGCCCAAATTTTCCGCGACTGTCATCGATACCTGGAAAATCCACTTCTTCCGGTTCTTTTACCTGCACTAGATACATGGGCAATCAACCTTCTTCCACAAATGCTTGCCAATACGTAAGTACCCCATACTTTCTGTACTGATACTCGATACCCGGATAATTCGTAATTCTCATACTGTTTATCGATACTCGGAGAATCCATGATTTCCGAGTCTTATGCTTTGTGTCCTTTTGTCTTGTGCTTTTGCAGACCGAACCAATGGCGCCCAAGACCAAAGGGAAGCAGACGGCCAAGCCAAGGATGACCCAATCAATATCCGCCAACTGGGCGCGATCTTCTGTGACGAAGGCCAAGCTGGAGGAGCTGCCCGAGTTAGGTGTCCTTCCCCCTCAGGAGGAAATCCACTGGAGGGTGCCGGGCGACGAGACCCGGCCCACGCCTACCCCGGACGAGGTAATTTGCTTTGTCGAACATGTGATCCGGGGGTTTCGCCCCCCGGGTCACTCTTTCTTTCGTGAAGTCCTCCGCCACTATGGCCTCCGGGTGTTCGACATAGGGCCTAACTCTATGTTGAACATAACCCATTTCATTGTCCTCTGCGAGTCTTATTTGTGCATTCCGCCAAATCTGGCTCTTTTCATTGAACTCTTCCAATGCAAACCGTGCCGCGAAAGCGGTGACGGGGCGCTCTTAGCTTGCGGCGGGGTTTCTATCCAGCGCCGCAAGAACTCGCCGATGCCGACTCTTAATTTAAACTCTCATGTTAAGAATTGGCAATTGTCCTTCTTCTACTGTCGAGACACCTCCCCACCCGGCGAGAGGAAACTGCCGGGTTACTCGGATGGTCTCCTAGATATCTCCGACACCTTCAACGCTTTTGCCCCTGAATCGGACAGGGAAACCATTCAACCCCTCTTAGCAAAGATAGCCGTCCTTTCTGCCCAAGGTCTCCTTGGGCTCAATCTAGTTAAAACATGGGTCAACTTCCGGATCCAACCCAACTCCACTCGCTCGAAACTGATGTGCGAGTACTCGGGGCACTCTACGGATTCTCTTCGATATTCTTCGAAGAATTACCCGGCGGGTGACACCAACAAGACCATCAAGAGCTTCTTGACGGAAAAGTTGGACGTCATCCGGAACATAGCCGGACTGGAGCCTTTCACTCGCGAGAATCCGGCTCCTGCGGTAAGATCCGGCACATATACCTTCATTTTCATGCTTTCACTTGATCCAATTATTAACCCCTACCTTCACACCTTTGTCTCAGGCCGATAATGTCTTTTGGAATGTTGAGACCTCCCCTTCCTCCGGAGACCCGAAAGAAGACGAGGAACCAGCTGACAATGATGAAGTTATTCATCCGGGTCTTCTATCAGCTTCACTTGCATCATTTTGCTCACACATCTAACTTTTTCCGACTATACATACTCGGCTTACAGGATTGGAGGACAAAGATGACAAGGACGAGGAGGACCCAGAGGCCACCGAGTCCGATAAAAGCGAATCCGAACAAGAAGTAACGGTCGGGAACAAGAGGAAGACCAGAGGGGTGGTATCCAAGTTTCCCTTCTCCTTTATGTCCTCTGAGCCCTATTCCTTTTATAACATGCGTAAACTTAACCAACAATTATCCAACTCATCACACTTGAAGGAATCTCTTCCGGCCAAGCGCAGGGTGACCCGGAGTTCCCCGGGTGACGATCCCCTCAACCCGGGCATCTCCACCTCACCAGTCCGCCATGCCGGTACTCCTCCACTTCACCCTTCCAACTCTCCTCAACGTCACCCCTCCCGCAACCATCCACTGGCCGGGCAGTTCCGGGTTCCGCTATCGGTTCCCGTGACAGCTTCATCCGCTTCCAGCAGAGAGCTCCCACCAGATTACGCTGTGAACACCGGGTGAGTCTTCGCTATATGATATCCTTATATACTTGATAATTTTCATCCATTATCGTTAACTATTTCTCTCTTTTTTCCTTAGCGCCCAAGTCACACTTAGTGACCCGGAGAACATGGAGACAGATAACCGGGAGACGGAGGGGCCGACTGATGATATGGATGCCGCGACTGGCGATGATGTTAAAGATAACCAGTAACAAGGCCCCTTGGGTGACCCGGCTCGCCAGGAAGCCGGGTCTCCGAAGCCATCTGAAGAGGCTGAGGACGAGGAGGTTGAGATCCTGGAAACAAAGACGGGTTCTCCAAACCCGGACACCCAGACAGTCCGGGTCTCGACCCCAGAGTCGGGGAAAGTTCACCCACCAGGCGATCAAGCTGCCGGCTCTTCTGGTGTCAGGCCCGAGGACATGACGTTCTCCCAGATGCTTGATGCCCTGCACACCTTGAGGGCCGATGAAGAAAATATCTTAGAAGCTTTGATAGCTAAACATGAGGTAAATCCGAATAATATTGCCTGTATCCTTATCTAGTCCCCAAGTTCCGAGTGAATTTATTGATAATTTGCTTGGAACTTCGTAGTATATCCGACTAATCCTTCCTTGTGTCTCCACTCAGGCGTTCGTGACCCAATCCAAGAAAAAATTGGCGAAGGCCACCAAGCTCGTTGAGAAGGAGGCGGCTCTGCGTGAGTCGGCTGAAGCTGAAGCTAGGAGGAGTGGGAAGATCACGAGGAAGTATAGGAGGAGGGCCCATGCAGCAGAAGATGAGCTGACAAAGCTTTCTGTTCAAATTGCCGATACGTATCGTGCTTTGGCTGGTACGATTGCTAACTTGATAATTATGATCCGGATTCTCATTCTGATAAGTAGTCGGATTTCCTTACTCGTTGTTTTTTGCTACTTTCTGCAGGTCCGGATGAAGTAATCCCGGACGAAGATGACATTGCCAAGTTGAAGACCATCAAGAGCACTATCCGGCAGTTGTGCGCCGGAACCAAATGGATCCTTCAGGAGCTGAGGTGGCCGGGTTCCGGACACGGCAACCTGAAGATGCTGCTGGACGCTTGCTCCACCGTCCCCGAATGGATTAGGCACTAGAAACGATCGTCCTGCCGGGTTGGGGTAACCCGGGGTCTTGCGCTGGCTAAGGAGTATCTTCCCAAACTCGAGCCAGCCAAGCTTATAGGCGGGTTTCCCGAGTTTAACCACGACGGGTCCAAGTTCTCCGTGAAGAATTTCAAGGCCATCCAGAAGGAAGTCCGTCATCCAGCCAGCATAATTGCCGATGGTTTGGACCTTAGTGCCATAATTCCAGCATATGATTCTGATGACAAGGCTATCAAGTCGGATCTTCCCAAGCCATACGACATGCTGGCCCGATGGAAGGCGGAGGCTTCCCAGTTGAGAGAGGAGGCCGCGAAGAAGAAGGTTGAGGCCGATTCTGCGCCTGCTACCTCCACGCCAACCGTCCCTCCTCCCGCACGGGCCGGCACAACTGCTGATCCGGGTGCTGCTTCTACCAAGAGTGCTGAAGAGCAAGTCAAGGGACAGGACCCGGCTGGCAAGGGCAAGGAGGATGCCTCAGCCCAAGATGCCGAGTGATATTTGTTGTCCACTGTCATCAAATGCGTCATTCGGCCAATGGGCCTTTTAAACAATTATTTTTGATGGTGCGCCTGTGCACCTTTGATACTACTATTATGGTTTGTAATGCACTTTAATGCCTTGATATATCTCGTGGCTCTTCTGGCCTTTGGATGATTTTGATATTTATCTGCCTTTGAGCTCATTTAGTCTTGATATTCCGACTTACTTTATGGTTCCTTTTGTGAGACTCGGTTTCCGGGTTTCGCGGGTTTTGACCGGTGGACTTTTCTCTAAGTCCCCAAGCCCCCAAGACTCGGATTTTTGGGTTTTTGAGCTTAATAGTTAGATAGTTTGTTTCTTTTTTCAAAATCCCCAGTCCCCAAGGCCCGAACTTCCGAGTCTAGGGTGTTAGGTCTTTCAAATAGAACAAATTGTCTTTGCCAAAGCCCAAAACCTAGAGCCGTTTCACATAGGTTTTGAAGTTATGCTTAATAAACAGTGAGTTTCCGGTTATTAACCCTGTACTCTGCATAACTTGTGGTTTAGATGACCCTTTTGGCTCTCTTGTACTGTAAGCCGGCTTTCGTGTGGATAATCATGTTGCTACATCTATACGAAGATAGGGTCAGGCAAGTCCCATTGGGCATCATGACTGATTGTGATCATATGCGAGCAAATCATGCCACTTTAGTGCGAGTCACATCGAGCTTAAGTAAGAAAAGTCAAGAAAGTTTGGCTCCTTTGTCCGGTTATAAGCTTGCAGCCGTACTCGTTTGCGAGTAGTCGACCCTTATAACTCATAGGCATCATGGCCGGGTCTCTGAGTTTGTAACTGTGCTATTCAAGCAATCAACCCCCAAGACCTAAATATACGCAAACTGCTAAAGAAGCTAATGTACTAAAAAACAGTAAACAATACTTACCTGGAAGAAAGATAAAAAAGCATAACAGAAATAAAAAGTGATAAAGACGCATGTAAAGGAAATAATATATTGTTCAACCATCTCTTTATTGATATGAGAAAAGTTAGGTCAGCAGGCCGCCTCATTAAAAAACTTCCAGTCCCCTTAGGTACCCTGGATAGGAAAAGAGTGCGTCTGAAACCTGCTGCCTGTTACATCGTGCAATTCCACTTTATGAATCTAGGCTATACTAAGTATAGTAGGGACGCAGCTGAGCCACGTTCCATGGACTTTCTTTCTCTTGCATAGATGAAGTGGTATGAGCGGTGTCGTTAACCATAGCCGACTCTTCCCTTGCATCTATCAAGTAATATGATCCATTGTGCAGATTCCGACTTATGATGAACGGTCCTTCCCATGGCGGTGATAACTTGTGTTTTCCTTCCTTTGATTGCACCAGGCGCAGAACCAGATCTCCTTCCTGGAAGACCCGGGTTTTCACGCGCCGGCTATGGTACCTTCGCAGATCCTGCTGATATATGGCTGATCTCTCCAGAGCTTGTTCCCTGTGTTCCTCTAGCATATCCACGGCGTCTTGCCGGGTCTTCTTGTTCTCCACCTCGACATAAGCCGATACTCGAGGCGATTCATGGATAATGTCACTCGGCAACACCTCTTCTGCGCCATAAACCATGAAGAACGGTGTCATCTGAGTAGATCTGTTAGGTGTGGTGTTGATACCCCAAACTACTGAAGGTAACTCCTCTACCCATGCACCAGCGGCTCTGATACACGGGACTCGCAACCGTGGCTTTAATCCACGAAGAAACTCCTGATTTGCTCTCTCCACTTGTCCATTAGCATGTGGGTGGGCCACTGAGGCTATGTCCAAACGGATGCCATTGTTTCCACAAAACCTCTCCATCTCGCCAAGGGACATGTTGGTTCCATTGTCGGTAATTATGCTATGGGGATATCCGAACCGATAGATAATCCTTTTCAGGAACTTGACTGCTGTAATTGCTTCACAATTGGTAACTGGCATTACCTCAACCCACTTGGTAAACTTATCAACTGCCACTAAGAGATGTGTCTTTTTGCAAGGTGACATGTGGAAGGGGCCAACCATATCCATACCCCAAACAGCGAACGTCCAGGTTAACGGGATAGTCCGCAGTTCCATAGCCGGCACATGGGTTTGGCGAGCGTACCTTTGACATCCGTCACACCTTGCCACCAAGCGCTCCGCGTCTGCTAGGGCCGTGAGCCAGAAGAAACCATGTCGATAAGCTTTTGCCACAAGGGATCTTGTGGATGCGTGATGCCCACAACCACCTTCATGGATCTCCTTGAGGATCTGTCGGCCTTCTTCTGGTGCTACACATCGCAAAAAGACTCCTGCTGCGCTTCTTTTGTACAACTCCCCATTGATTATAGAATATCCTTTTGCTCGCCTCAGAATTTGTCTTGCTAATACCTCCTGCTGTGGTAACTCGCCCCGTGATAGGTAGGCCAAGAACGGCTCTGTCCACTCGGGAACAACACGTACTGCGGCCACGAGCTCCAAATCCGGGTCTTGATTTGCCAGTTCTTCCTCGGACTCGGTTTTGACTGATGGTCGCCATAGCTCGTCCAGGAAAACATTAGGTGGAACCGGCTCTCTGCGCGAGCCGAGTCTGGCGAGTGCGTCTGCTGCCTCGTTTTTTCTTCTGTCTATGTGCTCCACCTCATACCCGAAAAAACATCCGGCAACCCTGTCTACCTCTCTGCGGTATGCTTCCATAGTTGCATCTTTTCTATCCCAAGTTCCTGAGACCTGCTGTACCACATGGTCCGAATCTCCAAAGCATTGTATCCTCTTAATGTTCATCTCCTTGGCTACCTTTAAGTCGTGCGATAGGGCCTCATACTCGGCCACATTATTGGAACAATCAAAATGAATCTGCAACACGTAACTTAACTTGTCTCCTTTGGGTGATGTTAGCACCACTCCAGCTCCTGACCCCTCGTACTGTTTGGAACCATCAAAGTGCATTATCCAAGACTCAGAATTTGGAGCCATGGTGGGCATGCCTGTGTGAGTCCAATCGTTAATGAAATCAACCAGAGCTTGAGATTTGATTGCTGACCTCGGCTCGTAGTTGATATGATAGTCTCCCATCTCGATCGCCCACTTGGCTATTCTACCCGTAGCATCCGAGTTTCTGATGATATCCGACATTGGTATAGAACTAACCACTGTTATGGGGTGTTCCTGAAAATATGGCTTCAATTTCCGGCTGGCCATGAAGACCCCGAAAACCAGCTTTTGCCAATGTGGGTAGCGCTGTTTTTCCTCTGATAATACCTCGCTGACATAACACTACTGCAGAATAGTCTACCAGTGACAGGCCAAAACGGCCCACTAGTGACGGGCATTGCGCCTGTCACTAATAGCTAGTCACTGGTAATAAGTTACTAGTGACAGGCAAGTGTCTGTCACTAGTAATCTGTTTACTAGTGACATACGTTTATTAATGTCTGTCACTAGTAAGTTTTCACAGCTAGCATATTTACCTCATAGATGATCTTACCAGCGACAGGTTCTTTTCCGGTTTGATAGTTAGCATGTCACTAGTATATATTTTAGAAATAAAAAAAACAAATAACAAATAATGTTGCATTTTTACATCGACAACACAATGTAATCACCCTCATTGATAACAAAAATATGATCATAAATACTACAATATTGAATTTACATCAATATCCAAAACAATTTGTTGTCATTTGTAAACAAGCAACACCTAAAACATAAATTTCCAACTCTTCCACCATGTGCTTCCTAGTCCTCATTAGCTCCAGCCTACTCACAATCTTAGCCTGAAAAAAAATCAAAGCAACTTGAGGAAAGTATGTCATATGACTTGCATGCTAAATAAAAATGTCAAGAGATGCAGAGTTGCAGTCATTTATATTATGATTCTCTTTGAAATAGACAAAGTATAGCCAGCTTAGACTGAAGAAGGTTTTCTAGAAGTTGGCATTCAACAAAGCAACTAATTATAAGGCCTATTGGTGACACATACAATAGTTGATACTGAACAAGGGTGTTGAACTCGCAGCGGGACAAAGGAATCAACGGATCCAATATGGCATCTTTAGTAGCAGAAATAAATCAGCTACTTGCAGGTAGCTGAGCACATAGTACATGTTTTACGTGACTAATTTTTTAAGCATGCCCTTGTGCAACTAGCCCGGCCCAGAATCAGTTGTGAAGCTATGTCAGAAACATTGCAACTTTGGAACAGTTTAATATATCATGGTTTTACCCGCAAAAATAAAAGAATTATAAAGCCTACTGGTCACACAGACAACGAGTTTTGTTTGATATGTTTTGGTCAAAAAGAGCTCAACTGTATATTCTTATATCATATCTCATGCATGTACTCGAACAATATTTATTTGCTGAAGGAAACCAGACAATCGAAGAAGCATCCCAAAGTTGCTGAACATGAACAATTACCTGACAGCAATGTGAGTATGAATAGCAATCGACAATGCCAACCCATGACAGAAAGTCCACGTCCACAACTGGAGCTTCGCTTCAAGTATCTCTGTTAGGAAATCCTGACAATAGCAGTCGAGAGAAATAAATTAGTTTTCACAGACGGAACTTCAAATATAAGACGTCGAACATATATGGACAGTACAATTTCAGAAAGCATGAGAAACATAGTTAACATGTTATCTTTTTTATTTGTGCGTAGTACGTCTCGGTATCACTGGCAGAGCAGTTGCAGCCTGGGAGAAAAATTATTTTTGTACCTATGGTGCTATTTGCCAAGCCCACTAAACCAGCCCAGTACGCATGAGAGGCAGGTCATTAGTTCATGATTCATTCCTATTCAGTCGTCTCTTCTTGTTCCTGTTTGGCTGATCATCAGCATCAGCAGCACATCCATGCTGCTAGTTAAGGAATCTAGCATGACTCTGTGAGCCAGTGACTAAGCGAGGAGGCAGCACCGATACTAAGTGGTGACTATGCGACAGCGAGCCGGCCACGACACCTAGGCCCCAACCCCAAATCCCCAAGCCGTAGGCAGGCACACAGAAGACACATGCCGCCAGATAGATAGCAGCGGCGATCCGGCGAAGCGGCAACCAAAGCTGTCCTCTAGTCTTCCGTCTTCCATCTTCTCTGATTTCCTGCAGCAAATGCAAGTGCAACTTCACAGGCTGCAACTGCTCCAGTTCTCCCCAATCAAATTCCATGGCACAACACAAGGGCACAACACAGCTGAAATATGCAACGATTTTGGCTTCGATTTAGGTTAGCCCGCCCAAGATTTTCTTTGAAGCTCCTCCACTGCTGACCATTTTAAAATAATTAAAAGGAAAAAATACAATCAGAAAATAGGCTCGCAGCCTAGGCTCTCGCGGAGCAAAGGGAGCAGAGGGACGAAATTGTTTGGAGCGGTGACACAGGCCCTAAAAGTCATGCATGTTTAAGGTAGTAGTCGTATAACTTTGGATAATTTAGCACGTGAATGTGACTTTATTTGTGAAACAAAAATTAAGAAGGTCAGGTCATATGTGCAATCAGCCCTTCAGCTCTTGACAAAATAAGTACAGAAAAATTTCTAATTTATCTTCCTCCATTGGGAGTATATACAAGTTGCTGAATAAGCTTCACTGTAGCATTTCAAGATAAGAAGAGGCACAGATAATAAGTAGATGAAAAATCAAAGCCGTAATGTAAGAGCAGGAGCAATTAGCAGAAATTAAACATTTCCTCACCACTGAATGACAACACATCAGGCATCCAAGCCCAGCTCTGAAAGCTAGAGGAAGGAGAACTCCATTGCTATCCTTCTCAGCTTCTCGCCTTCATGTTCAATGGTTGGAATGATATCTCTTATATTATCTCCGAATAATATTAGCAGCTTTCACCAGTTTAGCGTGCAGATCTTCCTTTCATAAGTATTAAGGGCTTTCACCTCTGCAGCTATACTTCCAACTTCATTTGAAGTTGCTCACAGTAGCAGCAACCTTATTTTTAGCATCTTGTTCAGGACACAATTTATCAATGAAGCTCAGGTTCTGCTTAGATGTTGCTGTCTTCATTAGTGCTTACCTCCATGGGCTTGCTTAAAATAAAATGGGCACGGTCATTCTCATGATCTCCTTCTCCTGTAACATGAGAAATGAGCAGTAAATTGATACATGTTTGTACCAAAAAAACATAGAACTGGTGGTAAGTGCCCACATCAAGAAACTGAACAATGCATCGGAGGAAAAATAAATAATGTTTTGAGAAGATCCATCTGCACTTCACCTTACACTAACAATATACTGGTCGTCCTTAATAAGCAGACTGGCAGCGTCTACAATATGTTCAGATACAAACAGAAAATACAAATTAATCCCTCTCTTACGGTTTCCTGCATCAAAAAGATCAAAGTATCCGAGAACTGGTGACGAAGAATTCACCATTTTTAGGCGATATATCCTATTCTTTAGTGACCACGTCCATGAAGGAATGAACCCTTCGTCTGGAAGTACACCCCGGCTCTCGGTGCCAATCTGCCAAAAATTGCAATGAAGCTTATTATGATTTTAATTCAAATTTGAGGGTGTTCTATTCCTGTTTTAACTTGCGAAGTCGGCGCACATGCTTGAACACCTTGAAAAGATGGAGGTATATGCTCCTGCAATTCACCGGAGTACATGAGAAGCAGCATGAATGGGCCGACGGCACCGGACATAGATGCGTGCTTCTCCCCATACAGATTTTTTGGATATAGCAGCACGTTTGGTTCGAGGTCTCGCCACCCATAGGGTCGCGGTCTCGAAGACCAGCACCACGATTTCCTGTGAGCCTGTGACGCCGACGTTTGCCGCCTCTCCTAGCATTCAACAGCTCGACTTGCTTGCTCCTTAGCGTCTTGGTCTCCTCTTAGCGCTTTGGAGATATGGGATCCAATAGTTGACAAAGCTATTATAAATTATCAGGTGAATGTTACACATGAAGAATGTGAGATTAAACGCATTGAAAAATTCTAAAGAGGATTTAGTTGCAGTAATTGATGAAGAATTTTCTTGTGTCAAGCACAGCTCCCCGTACCTATGGTTGCATCTGCGGCATACCCCGCAAAGAGCCACGAGTTGCTGCAGTATTTCTCTTCATGGAACACGTACTTGCAGGCGGCGGACGTGGTATGGCGGTGGTCGGAGCTCCAGTTGACTCCCGGCCGCAGAGCTCGACGCCCTCGAGGTCCTCGTAGTGGTGCCTGGTTCCCACAAGGCCATGGGGAAGGAGATGTAGGCGAGGGAAAGCGCGGCGACCAGGAGGACGACGAGGTGACGGCGGTGGTCATGATGCGGACGCAGGGTCAGGCCTCGGATGGCGAGATGGACTCCGGAGAGGATCTAGGGTTAACAAAGGATTGGCGGAGAATGGGGATCGGTGGTTTTTTTCTGAGAGAAAGGAGGATATCGGGAGTTTTTTTATTAAGATAACAAACTAGAGAGATGGGCTAGCTGTAGAAGGGTGTGATCGTTCACCAAAAATGACAGGATGGGGCTATGCGAATAGATTCTTTTTCTTTTGAGAATGAAGAGGATATTTTCTAAATACACGTATTAGCATCATCTACCAACTTCCCAGAAAAAAATGTCCACCCAGAAAAGAACATCCCTAAAAAAAAAAAAAGTTTGCCGACTATGGTTGCTGTAGGGATATTAGTGGACTATCGTTGTATGCGGTCGACCGCGCGCTTCGCTCGATAGCAGCCATAACGTTGTCTTGCCAAATCTATCCATGTCGCATAGTAAGGGGCCGTATGAGCGGACGAGAATGTTTGTTTCTAGTTAGTCTAAAACCAAAGTTCACGGATTGAAAAAAGAAATTAAATGGTTTTGATTGCCTTGAATGGCTAGTTTGGTATGAACGATGACTAGCGACAGGCAGGTTTACATACCTGTCACTGGTATTATATGAAATTACTAGTGACGGGCGAGAATAATGTACTGTCACTAGTACATTTCGCAGCCCCCAGTATAGCTTTACCAGTGACAGGCAAACCGCCGCCTGTCACTGGTACCTATTACCAGTGACGTGCATATTTTTGCCTGTCACTAATGTGTTGGTGGCTATAAACTATTCTGCAGTAGTGTAATAAACCGGCCTCTGGACCGGGTGATTTTTCCCATCCTCCTTACGCTCGACGACAACCACTGCGCTAACCGCCCGGGGCCCGGCTGCAACGTATAGTAGCATGGGCTCTTTAGGACCCGGGGCTGTTAGGACTGGTGCCTCAGATAACTGCTTCTTTAGTGCTTCGAACGCCTCGTCCGCCTCTTGATCCCATACGAATTTATCCGATTTCTTCAAGAGCCGGTACAAGGGTATTGCCTTTTCTCCGAGTCTGGATATAAATCGGCTGAGCGCTGCTACGCACCCTGTGAGTTTCTGAACATGCTTTAAATTTTCCGGCTTTTTCAGACTTTGGATAGCTTTGATTTTATCCGGATTTGCCTCAATTCCTCTCTCAGAAATGATAAAGCCGAGTAATTTCCCGGCTGGGACTCCAAAGACACACTTTGTTGGGTTAAGTTTCATCTGGTACCTTCTCAGGTTCTTGAACGTTTCCTTTAGATCATCAATAAATGTCTCCGCTTTCCTGGTCTTGATCACCACATCATCCACATATGCGTGAACATTGCGTCCAATTTGGTCCTCAAAGCACTTCTGAATACACCGTTGATAGGTTGCGCCAGCGTTCTTCAATCCAAACGTCATGGTCTTGTAGAAGAAGGCCCCAAAAGGGGTTATGAACGATGTTTTCTCCCAATCTTCCTTCTTGAGCTTGATCTGATGATACCCGGAATATGCATCCAAGAAATATAATAGGTCACTTCCAGCTACTGCGTCTATGATCTGATCTATCCTTGGTAGTGCAAACGGATCCTTTGGGCAGTGCTTGTTGAGACTTGTATAATCGATGCACATTCTCCACTCATTGGTCTTTTTCATCACGAGAACCGGGTTTGCTAACCAGTCCGGGTGAAATACTTCCATGATAAAGCCGGCTGTAAGCAGCCGGGCGATTTCTTCTCCTATAGCCTTCCTTCTTTCTTCATTCATTTTTCTCAGGCCCTGCTTCACAGGCCTGGACTTGGGATCAACGTGCAAACTGTGCTCTGCCAGTTCTGTAGGGATACCCGGCATGTCGCTGGGCGTCCAGGCGAACACATCCTGATTCGAACGAATGAACTCCACAAGTGCTTTCTCCTGCTCGCTGTCCAAGTTAGATCCTATAGCAAATTGCTTGGAGGGGTCACCCTCGACAAAAGCCACCATCTTGGTGTCCTGCGCTGCCTTGAACTTCGCCCTCTCATCTTCGGTATTCGGCCTTTTTAACGCTGTTCTGTCATCCGGGTCTACCTGGGACCGGTAATACTTGAGCTCCTCTTTTCTGCAGGCTTGCTCAGCCATTGCCGCATCTCCTTCATCACACTCCGCCGCTATATCCCGGCTCCCATGTATGGTGATGGTCTGCTTGGGACCCGGGATTTTTAGCTGTAGATACACATAACACGGCCTGGCCATGAACTTAGCGTAAGCCGGCCTTCCGAATAGCGCGTGATAAGGGCTGCGCAACTTGAACACCTCGAAAGTGAGCCACTCAACCCGGAAATTGTCCTTCGATTCTCCAAAAGCTACCTCCAGTGTGATTTTTCCCTCGGGGCACGCTGAGTGACCCGGTACTATCCCGTGAAAAAATGTCGAACTCTTCTGTAGCTGGGACTCCTTGAGACCCATGCGTAGAAAGGTTTCCCAATATAAGATATTGATGCTACTACCGCCATCCATTAAGACCTTTTTCAACTCATAACCATTAACCTGCGGCGCAACCACCAATGCTAAGACTCCCGGGTGTTCTATCCTTTCCGGGTGATCCCTTCTGCTCCATGTTACGTCCTGCTCTGACCATCTCAGGTATCTCGGAACGGCCGAGGCAACTGAGTTTACCGCCTTTTTCAGTATCTTTTTATCCTTGTTGGAAATTCCTGTAGTATGTACGTGATATTGTCCCAACTGCTTGGGGTTGGCCTGGAAACCTCCAGCTCCCCCCTGATTGTTACCCGGGTTTCCGCCTGCCGGGTTGCCAGCTGGGGGTGGGCCGTGGCCCGGGTTTCCACCCGGACCCGGTCCTCCTCCCCGACCTGAACCTCGCATGGCCTTGTTTATTTCCTCGTTCTTCCATCTCTGTAGGTCCGTACATTGCTCCAATGAATGATTAGCCGGCCTACCGTTCCTGCTATGCTTTGGGCACGCCATCCTGAAGATATCCCAATTGTTACCCGGCCTTGGCGGTCCTTGATAATTTCCTCCGTTCTGGTTTCCTCCATTGAAGTTTCCTTCTGCCCTAGGTCTCGAAGACCTGGCTTCTGTGCTAGCGACAAACTCGGAGCTTCCCTCAAACGGGCGCTTATTCTGGTTGTTCCCATTGTTACCTCCATTGTTACCCGGCGTTGATCCATTACCGGTTCTTCCATTGTTGCTTGTGTTCGCTTTTGCTTTCTTGTCATCGACATCCTCTTCTGTAGTATCTGTTGCAGCGTGCTTGTTGCATGCATCCATTAGCTCTCCCATCGTAACCTCTGAAGCATTTCGACTAGATTTCATGCGAGTTAACTTTTGCACTAAAGGTATGTACTTGCACGTCTTTGCCATCGCTTGTAACGCATCCTTGGGATGAATGTCCGTAGATGAGTGAAGTATTTCCATGACTCGGCGCACCCAACTGCGCGCCGATTCTCCCTTCTTCTGGACACACCGCTCTAGGTCATCAATAGTAAATAGCTTTCTGCACGTCCCATGAAAGTGCTTGATAAACGCAGTTTTCAACTCCTCCCATGACTTGATGGATCCCTCCGGTAGATTATTGAACCATAACTTTGCTGCTCCTTCTGACATCATTAAATACATGAACTTGGCTTGAAGATTTTCAGTTGCGTTGCGGATTGACATAGCCATCTCATAACTGCTCAACCATGTTTCTGGATCCATAGTCGGCTCATAATTCACTACTTTACCCGGTTCCTTGAATTTATCCGGGTAAGGCTCAGCTCTGATGTTATCCGACAGGCACTTAGGCCCAGCGAGATTAGTCGGAACCGGCCTCACTCGGGAAACGTGTGATCCTGCGGGGGGTACGGCTGGACGCGGCACTGCTGCTGGTCCATGTACCGCAGACCCGGCCGCGGCTCTCCTTGCTCTGGAACTATCCACAATGGCTTGCGCTGCTGATGCTGCTGGTACTGCCTGAACGTGTGGAGAAGGCGGCATTTGCTGCTGCTCTGCCCTCCGTCGCGTTGAGCTTGTCTGAATATTGCCGGTATTGGCTCGTTGCTGGCTGATATACGGTGTCCCATGCATTCCAATTCTGTTGTCCGGGTAATTAACTTGCTGTGCCACTGCCGTATGCAATAAATCGATCGCCCGTCGGGTCTGCTCCGCATGGGGTGACTCTCTTACGGGGATCTGATTCAATGCTAGCGTTGCAGCATACACGTTATCCATGGGGTTGTTGTAATGACCTGCTGGCGTGCGAAACCACGATGGTGGTGGTGGTGGTAATGTATTGCCGGTAGTAACTCCAGTCTGTAATATGGGTAACCCGGCCTGCGTGTTTACCGGTTGTGCTCCTCCAGTTGCGGGTTGATGTACGGTTCCTTGGTTTGCCGCTGGAATCGCCTGATCCTGAGGTGTGATAAATAGTGTAGCCGGGTTTATAACTCCACCCGTTGCTGGTAATCTGGTCTGGTGCCTTTGACGCACCCTGGTTGTCTCTTCTCGGAGCCGGTTCTCCAATGCATCTAGATCGCGCTGGCGCGCAGCTACCCCTTGTTTTTCTGCTTCCACTTGCCTTCTCTGTTGTTCCAATGCACGACGGGCTACATCCAGATCCCTAACACGTTCCGCCGCGTTTTCCGGGGTTATGACTGTGGCTAGAACGGTGGGATCCAGGATCAGGTTGTTGTTGGACAGGGCCGGGTGTTGCGGATTTGAAGGACCCGCCCCTCGCGTCCGGTTTGCCAGATATCCGAACATGTTTGCCTGCAACTCGCTTTCCGCCGCATGGCTGGTAACTGATGCCGATTCTCCGTCAACCCGGGGTAAAACCGGGTTTCCGTCAACCGGATTTTGCGTCTGGGCCAATGCTTGCGTTGTTCCGACAGCGGCCGCGGCCACGTTCCCCTGATTAAGATTGGTTGCGGGGGCCGTGTAAACCGCGACCTGGCGCACAATGCTTGGCGCAGATTCGTATTCTTCCTCATCATCGATGTCTTCCTCGTACCGGTCCTCCAGCAGGTGCAAGATGAACTCGGTGTCATCTTCTCTCATAACCCGGCCACGCGGGGTCCATGCCGGCTCCTCCGGCTGTTCCCTCTTCGTGGTGGGCTCTTCTGCCGGATCTATCGTCCCGACTGATTCCTCCCCATCGGACTGAACGTAGGTGGCCTCCCCTGACATAGAATCAAATCCAAAATCGTCAGGAGCTAAACCGGACGTACGTACCATGCCAATGAAGACGTTGATCCGGCCGATTGTCACAACAGATCCGGATTCGAGCAGATCCGACTCTGGCCCCTAGCCAAAATCGTCCACCATCTTCTCTCCTTCGGGGTTGGTGTAGATCTCGCCGACGACGAGGTTCTTCATGTTCTCCCGAGCTTCTCCCGTGATGTAAACACCCTTGGACGTAGGCCCCACGGTGGGCGCCAACTGTCGTGGGATAATCACGGCAGACGTTACCTGGGGTAACTTGTCTTGGGGCGAATCGACTCGAGTGTTTGGGAGAGGGTTTAGCTCAAAGGAGACCATGGTGATATGAGATCCGGTAGCCGGCAATCAAGTCGACGAGTCTACAATCTGAATATATTAGCTCGATACTGGTGTTACAATGGATACTCGAAATCTCTCAATCTGGCGATCAGGTTCTTGCTCACGTAAAAGCTTGTCTAACCCTAACCTAGGGGGCCGGCTTATATAATATCCGGACCCCCTGGCTTACTCTCCAAGGCGCACCCTGAATCCTACCCGGACACTGCTTACAAAACCCTAAACTTCCATACCGAAACCCACAATCCGGGTTACGAGGCCTATGCTCCTGGGCCTTCTAGAAGCTCCTTTATTTTAAGCCGGGTCTTGCACAGCGTCCTTTGGGCCGAGTTACTCCTTGGCGTTAGCCTACCGGGTTATCATCCCTCCATCAACAGTCGTCATAGATACCAATGTCATATACATATTAAGCTGCTAAATCAATGTTTTGGGCTAGCTGCAACTTATTAGACGAAAAACTGGGGCTAGCTGCATACGACGTTTGATTTCTGTGTTCCGTACAACTTTGCTATCAAAACATGGTGTTTTGTGCAATTTTCTCAAATTGCCCACATCTTATCACCAACTTATTACAGTCAATTTTATGTTGTGCCAACAATAATACTAGGGAATGGTTTACATTTGTAGTATTATCCTATCTCTTGCTAGTGTTGTTTCCATCAAATAGAAAGAAAAAAATAATGCACCCATACAGTTCTTAGAAACATCCAAAAAACGGCCAATTAAACGAAGTCCAATGAAAGATGGAATTTTTAGCACTACATATTTTGCCATTCGAAGAGTTAGGCTGAAAGAGAAATAACCAACTTAGGATCCATGTAAAGTCAATATCAATTCAGTTTTGCCAAACCACAAACAAGCTGCACGAATGATAGTGTTCATGATACCGATTATTTACAATACATAATATGCAATGAAAATAATACAAAAAGATTTATGAGCTACATTTCCTACACAAAACTCGTAGAAATACAAATGCCTTGACCTGACATATTAAAACTCGGAAGATGAGAAATAGCTAATTGCTTAGAGGAGGTGGTGGAATTATAAAGTGGGACAAAGCCACAAAGGGGAGGCCTGCCATAGGAGGAGAGTTCGGATTCCCCTCTCCTTCCTTGGCCGCACCAACTCCCCTAGGGAAAATAGGATTGGACTCCAAGATCCCCCTCCTTTTTCTTTTCTTTTTCTTTTTCCAAATTTTTAGCTCATTTATTTATAAATAAATCGGGGAAAACCCACGAGGAGGTGATGCGCATAGTTAAACCATGGGACCCACCTGGCAGCCCTAAAATTAGTGTATGACGAAATTGGCCCCCTCCAGCACACCCCCTATATGGAAAGTCCTCAGAAACCCCGTGACCCCTATAGATAAAATCATCGAAATAATCTAACGATGTTAGAAACATATTCGGGACATCTCATGTCCTTCCACACTTGCTCCGTAAAACGTGCAAAGTATTTCTCTCTCATAATAACTTTCTCGAAACGACTCTGATTGACACCAGACTTGTTTCTGTGATATCTTAATGGCATTTACTATTCTTAATTGATGTTAGAAACATATTTCTGACATGTAGGGACATCCCATGTCCTCCGTAGTATCTCTTTAATATTAATTCTATCACGTGGGAATAAGCCGAATGATACCCTACTCTCTGTCGTACCAACCAATACGAACAAGATACTTTGACGCCTTAAGTGTGTGACCCCTACGGGTTCGATAACTAGTAGACATGATTGGAAAAACATTTACCTAATAAATAATCAACATCGGGACCGTGGATGTCCATATTGATTCCTACAAGTTATACGAAGAAAATGGCTGGACATGTTGGTTGTAAAGTAAGTTGCTATTACTTTGTGATAATAGTCAATACCTCGGGACGAGATAAATGATAAGACCGTGATTGGACTCTTTAATCATCTTATGACATTAATCTCGATATCCAGTATGATTTCTTTTACTTGTTACCGTGACATAGTATCCCCATGACTAGTGTCATGTCTTTGTTTGCGCAAACTTATTTACCGATACTATTTCACCGAGTGGATTATCGATGTATCTCTCTATTAACTAGAGCGGTAATTACCAATCTTTAACTGTCACCATGAATGAATACTTTCGTGACCAACCAGTGTTAGACTTTTTATCACCAATTTACGGTGTGATACTTGACTATACCAAAATGATCCTTGTCGGGGGGGGGGGGCTACCCCCGAGTAGGGGGTAAGGTTGGTAAGAAATGGTGCTTGAGGTACTGTGTACCGAGATTCAGCCTACCGAGATGCCCTTGTCCGAGATCCAGCTAGGTATCGAGTTGGGGGTACCGAGATGGGAAATCACCGCCATCGTGACCGTCATCACTCCGGGCATCATCAAGATCGTCATCATCATCATCATCATCATCACCACCATCACCATCACCCTCATCATCCACCTTCATCCCACTGTAACAATTAGGAGCCTCTATCGTTGTTTTGCATTAGATCTCTCTCCCGGTGTGGATTACTTGTTAGTAGTTGATGCTCGTGAGATTTATCGGTGTTTGCACTTTATGACCAGATTGTTATCATCCATTATATAACCTTTGATCATGATCCATATGATTTCTCGAGGACATGGGAGAAGTCAAGTTGTTAGTAGTGAAGTAGTGTTGAGTAATATTTAATGGTTGATATTTAAGTTGTGGTGTTATTCTTCTAGTGGTTTCATGTGAACGTCGACTACATGATACTTCACCATTTATGGGCCTAGGGGAATGCATCATGTATTTGGCTACTAATTGTGGGGTTGCCGGAGTGACAGAAACCTAAACCCCCTTTAGGAAACCATTACACGAGGGAGCGTAGGATCCCGGAGTTTAAAGCTGTGGTTAGATTTATTTATTAATTACTTTCTTGTAGTTGCGGATGCTTGCAAGGGGTATAATCACAAGCATGTATTAGTCTTGGATGGGACGGTACATTAGCATAGGTTCACCCACACAACACTTATGAAAACACCAAATTCATTCAACTTCATGAACAAAAGCACTTGACATAAACCTCCCGTGCGTCTTCGAGAATGTTTGTTAATCATAAGTAAACCCACCGGCTTGACCTTTGCTGAAGAAAGGATTGGGCCACTTGCTGCAATTATTACTACTTAATTTTATTTACTCGCACTTTATTTATCTGCAATATCAAAAACCCCTACAAATCTATTTTCTAGTATTTATAGTTATTCCTTCATTGAAACTGCTTGTCAACACCTTCTGCTCCTTGTTGGGTTCGATACTCTTATTTATCGAAAGTACTACGATACACCCCCTATACTTTTGGGTCATCAGTTTACGCCTTCAAGTCGGCCTCATAGTGAAAACGAGAATCTCCCTCACCGGAGAAGCTCAAGGAGAATAATGTGTGCACATACGTCCTATTGAGGAGCGCCTAGGTGGCTCCCCACCTCTCCAACAAATATGTACGTCCCTTGGGAAGGAATTTTGGTAATCACATTGGTGTCTCCTTGTGCTTCGGTTATTTCTATACTCCAGCTCGTTACTTATGCATTTATCTTTGCGATAGCCATCGTGCTTGAAGTCATCTATCTTGCTTAGCATAATTTTTTGGTGCATGTACCTATATTGTATAGGTTTTGTGCTTGATAAATTAAAAGATGGTTTTATTCCCATCTATTCAAGCATAAACCGTAATTATTTTAAACCGCCTATTCCCCCTCTAGGCGACATCCTTGTACTTTGAATTGGTATCAGAGCCGGGGCTCTCATTGTTAGGCTTCACCGCCTTGAGAATAATGATGTCGCTTAGTGAATTAGTAGCTTCATGAGATAGGGATGGCTTCATGACGAATACCTCCTTAAAGGGCTTCAACTCTAAGAAGGGGGTCAAACGGAAACGAATGACTAACGAGGTTACTCAACAATTTCATTATATACAGTGGATAGTTTGATGCACCAATTACATCTTTAAACTCTAAAGAGTCGTAAGATAGTGCAAGGTTTTTGCAAATCTTTGTTCAAGAGGTTGCTTTTGAAAACTATGCCCGCCAAATCTTCGCATGAGCTAGAACTTCATGGACTTCCTTTCCTGCAGCGTTCGCGGCTCCTTCCCGGAACAGGGGGAAACATGTAACATCATGTACACTCTCAGATGTGTGTTACTTTACGCATAGGTGATCAATACCATGTTGCACAATCAGGTGTACATTCCTGTCCACGCTCACTCAGTGTGTGGCCCGGTTGTTGATCCAAGCTAAACCATGCTTCTCCGCACAACACATGCCCATCCATTTCATGCCACGGAGGTTTACCCCTGATTCTACCCCTCATGGTAGATATCTAGGCTCCTCAGGAAGACCATCATAGACCCTAGAGTCCGTGGGAATTAAGGCATCCCACCCATGTGCATGTAGTCCTGCAAGACCTACAACGTACGTCTGTGGCAGTTTCTTGACATGCGAACGGGGAAATATCACAATTGTCTTACTCGCCCCGTACAATACCTACGGTCAACGCGGTATTTACGGCCCAAGAACTCTGACGGCGGTTGTTGTTAAGTCCTAGGTAATACTTTGCCATGCAGATGGAACGTTCCAATGACCGATTCATCTTACCATAGTTCCATCCGCCCACCAAAATAGAACACTACCACTCGGGTAGTAATTCAATTAGTCATATTATTATAAAATAGGATGATGCATTCTTTTGAGAATAAGGTGGTAATACGATAGGGTTTTACAAATAGTTCTTAGGGAATACTTCAAAGGATATGAGCAAGTAATGAACTTGCCTGAGATAAAAATAATAATAATCCATGACCTTCGGGTTTTGAGGGTTGCGTGTAAATCCCGAGATATGAAAAGTACCAAAGTAGTCCCAGTAAGGACTACTCAAAACACTTCCAAGATGATATAATGCATAGTAATGACATGCATCGCAAAATACCCTGAGAAATATCTCAGATTACAAGTGTAAGCTACGTTTGACACGGCATTTTTATTTTATGGAGCTGAGGTGACTTGGTGTTGTTTCATTACTTGTGGTGGTAGTCTTGTTCATTCAATGAGTTAATGACATTAGGGTTTGAAGTTTGAAATTATTTACTTAATTATATTAAGCTATTACTTATTTTAGACTGACATGTGTTCCCCTTTTACTTGACAAGTCAATTTTTATCATGTATAAATTATAAGTATCTATCACTTGGTTAGGCAAAAAGATGATATCATATTGAAAATAATTTTCAAAAGATAACAAAACACATTTTCTTCTATTTGGTTGAAAAGTGTAGAGCTAAGACAAAAGAACCTAATTGAAGATAAATATCTAATACAATCATCTCTACCATCTAGTAGTTCATTAATGATTGTGACGAGAGTTTACGACGTGTGAAAACATTAGGAATTCACTATTAAGGAAAATAGTGTTATGAACGTTTTTCGTAGCTATATTGGTATAGTATAGAATTCCATTATACTTTTAAAAATAGAGTTTATTCCTATTTATAAAAAAATCAACTAAAGATCTTAGTTTCACTTTTAGCATTATGAAATGTTGGTAGACGAAGTATTTAAAAATCATTGGGTGTTGACTTGAAACATGAGGTAGTCATTTGTTTTCCTATAATCCCCAATAAGATGAAGATAACATAACCGCTAACACATGATACTATTTTGATGCACAAAAAAGTTGGGTGTCATGACATGTTGTAAGTATTGACTTTAAATTTCTTAAAATATTATTAGCCTTTATCATGGAGTTGAAGTGTTCCAATAATTGACACTTCTATTACACAGACATGATTCAAAGTTGTGTAAACATGTATGATCTAGACAATATTGGACTGAAAAACAATTATCTTTAATTTGGTATGTTATTTGAATTTTCAGAAAAAATTTGAATAACTTATTAATTTCCCAATTTTTAATATTAAATAGCTATTCAAAATATTTCTCTCTAAAACTTGTACAAATTATTTTGAGAACAACACAAATGAATTACATTTGTTTTTCTAAGCATTTTGGTATATAACTTGTATTTTTCTGAATTATTTTTTATTTTCTCAATTTTAAATGAATTAATTCAAATTCAAATAATTTTAAAATTTAAAATTTATCAAACGTATTTGAAAAGTTTATAAACATTTAGATTATTTTTTAAACGATTACATATTTTATTTGTATTTTTTTTATAAGCCAACTTAAAGATATTAATTAAACATGTTTAATGTTTATTAGACACATGGGGCCCACTTGTCATATTCGAATTAATTAAAAAACTAATATGGCTCATGAATCCAGGCAGTGGAACACTTCGTCCCCCCTTTATGGTGATAGTGTTGACCTGGCTTCGTCCATTGGGAAGGTCACGTTTGCACATTGCGCAGGAGAGGATAACAATATGGCTCATGAGATAGCTAGGTATGGTTATTCTTACAAAAATTCTTGTAATTGGGTGGTTGACCACCCTAGATTTATCTTAGATGATCTCATAAACGATATAACATACATTTGATTTGGGGGCAACAAGTTTCAGACACACTCGTTTCCTTATCATGGTACCTAAGGGGCTGGAAGGTTTTAATGAGGTGTTTTGCTAGCTTATTATATCGGAAAATCTATGTGTGGGCTGCCCTAAATGAATCTTACGCGCAGGGCGCATCGCGTGTCGTCCATCGCGTGTTCGACAGTTGAGATCCGTGCGGAAATGGGAAGAACATGTCGCCCTCGCGCACAACACCGTTACGCCTACGCCATGCACGTCGTACACGGTTTCTTCGAGAGGGACTTGATATATTGCAAACGTATCTATAATTTTTGATGCTCCATGCTTGTTTTCTATCCAATACCCTTATGTTATAATCAGTTTTCACATGTTACCTTCGTTTTCCGGATGTTTTCATCGACTAACCTATTAACAAGATGCCTACATGCCAGTTGCTGTTTTTTGCTGTTTTTCTATTTCAGAAAAGTTTGGAAGGAAATATTCTCGTAAAGGGCTGAAAATACATGGAAGTTATCTTTTACACGGAGCAAACACGGAGTCCAAAAGAGACGCGGAGGGGATCCAGGGGGCCTTAGGGGGTGCTAGGCGCGGCCCCACCCTAGCAACGCCTGGTGGGCCCCTAGGGACCCTGGCCACCGCCTCTTCACCTATAAGATGACCATAACCCTATAAATTACCGGGACGAAGTTATTTTCCACGAAACATCCAGAGAGGCACCGTCACCTTGAAGTCCAATCTAGGGCTTCTGCATCCTGTTCCGGCACCCTGCTGAAGGGGGAATCGTCACCAGAGGCCTCTAGCTATGTCGCCATGATCGCCTCCGGACAGATGCGTGAGTAATTCATCTCGGGACTACGGGTCTATAGCAGTAGCTAGATGATTGTTCTCTCTATTATGCTTCCATGTTTGCAGTCTCGTGAGCTTCCTCGCATGATAGAGACCACCGTTATGTAATTGTGCATGTTGTGTTTGCTGGGATCCGATGAACCATGAGATTATGATTATTTTATTCATGTCAATCTGAGATGCTTCACTTATATTTGTAGAGAGTTGTAATCTTATCTTGCAATGCTCTCCGTTTTTATGGTTACCTTGGCCACGTAGTTGTTTTCACCTTCAAGAGAGGGTTTATATGCTAGATGGTAGGTTAATGCATCCCTTACATCTATGCTTGAGTAACAGAAACGTGACGAATGGGGGACGTGATGTTGCTACTAGGGAGAAAACAGCGGTGCTCTTGTCCATGGATCAGAACCACTGCTTACATTACGTATTGTTCTTAATGCATTTGTCTGTTGCACACAAAGCAATGACTTCGTTGGTGCAAATTAATGCCAGAGACATTTGCTTGATAGCTTTCTTGAGGTAGACTTTTAGATATGAATGCATGCTAGATAGCGGTCCATGTGTCTTGACGTAATGCCTACAATACTAGAACCTGTGAACTATACCTTGTCATAATAGTATTGTTATATGTTATGATTTGTCAATTGTCTAGGTGTAATTTTTTCACGCAACATGTTTGTTTTCTTTGAAGAGACACCACTAATAAACCTATGGCCCCTTGTCCTATTTTCCTCATAAGTACAACTTTCCTTTAAGCATTTTCATAATTGTTTCCTTGTTATAAAATTTTCACTTTAATTACTTTTCAAGACTCTATATGTTTAATTCTCCTATTTTCAGCAAGACCGAAAGATTGATAACCTTCCAGAAAGTTGGGGCAAGAGAGAGTTTATGTTTGTGTGCAGGTTCCACGCTTGGTCAACATCAATAAAAGGTGTCGTTGATTCAAGCAACTTTAAGAATGTGAAGTCCTACTGGTTCGATAAATCATGATTCCTTAACTGGGGGAAAATTTCCGCTAGACTACATCATACCTTCCGCTTGGGGTCTCCTAACGAGCGTGTGGTCCGTCAGCATCAAGTACCTTTTCTGGCGTCGTTGCCGGGGACTTCTAGCTTGCTGCAAGGGGGTCTCACACTTCCACTCTCTTATTTTGTTTTTTCTTGCTTACTTTGCTTTTTTTAGTCTTGTTTCTCTTTATCAAAACCCCAAAAAAAAGTTCTCTAGTTTCTAGTCGTTTACTTGTTTTGTAATTCAGTTTTCACCTTCGTGTTAGTTTTTGTTGCTGGTTTACTAAGATGTCTACCCCTAAATTTGCTACGAAAGATATAAAAGTAGGAAGTAGATTTATTATTGGAAGTAACAATAGTGAAGAATTCTTTGACCACGTTAATGTGCTTCGTGATTTTAATGATAAACCTGTAGTTAAACTTTCCCATAACTACGACACCGCTATAGCTACTTTGGTTGACATGATAGATACTAGGTTTGTCAAACTCAATCCTATTATACAACAAATGTTTCTTAAACTTGATAGCATGGAAATAGGAAAAGAAAGAGATTTTGTGTTAAATACTTTACTACTGGAATTTCATGACATTGATATAGAAGCTAGAAAAGTTTTGCTCATTATAAGGTGCTTGGCTATGGTCTTGCCATCAAACATACTTTGAAAACTTTAGAAATTAATAGAATTAAATATGAGGGTAAAACTGGATGCGAAGAAGAAATTAATATCCCTATAACATTCAAACTTTTGTGAATGTTTGAGGCATTAGAGGAAAATTTTGGTTGGATTGTTTTGGAGAATCTCTTTGATGAAAATAGTAAACCTAAAAGAGAAGACAAGGGAGATTCTGAACCTTCCGTGGGGAAAATTCAATGCCTCTATGATGAGTTCTAGCTCCTTAAATTCAATGATAATACTTGATTCCTTTTTCATGCATAACTAAAAGGCGTTAAAGATAAGAGCTTGTGGCATGCAACCCACTTTGTTTGACTTCGTTATTTCTATGTTTTCTTCTGTTTTATTTTGTTATTTTTGTGTCTTGGAAGTTGTTACCTCTCTAACAAGCACTGATTATACTTTTTTATCTTGTTTTTGTGTCAAGAGTAGCGTGGGGAGTTAATATGATTTATGGAAATTATTGTTTTCTATCCAAATTTTTGCGCTTCACCAAAAACCTCGATTCTCTCAGCAAGAACTAGAGGAAATTTTTATCATTTTTTGGGTGCCTTCCCCAGGTTGTTATCTAACTTCTATTAGTTTTGAAATTTTTCATTTGCTATGAATTCATCTTTACCTATTGTTCTGTTTTGACAAATTTCTTCCAATATTTGTATTTCCCTCTTAATCTTTTTCTTTTGAGATGCTTTCGGTGTCAGGGTACCATCTTGGATCAATCTGATAGGAGGTAGTAGTTTCACTGTTGGTCATGGTGTAGTCAGCACCTCCTTTCGGCGGTTTGAAGGCAGCAATCTAGCGCTCCATGTTGCGCCCATCATTGCCAGCACCGAGGTAGGTGCACTCGAACATCTTGAAGCAGCAAAAGACGGATGGGGTGGCCACGAGCGGCGGGTGCAAGCGCGGGTACTCGGCCAAGAGGAGGACCCGCTCGGCCACCACCAGCGGGCTGCTGGTTTCCACGGCCTCCACTAGAGACTTGGCGCGCCAAATAGTTGGCGAGGTGAAAGTCGTGCGGAGGTCGGCATGGATGTTCTCAATACGCCGCTCCACGTTCAGCAGTTGTGCGTACACAGCACCCATCAGCATGGGGTCCGTGAGTGGCCATGCGCCAACATGATTGGCGAGCACGTCGTAGTCACCATCAAGGCCGGCGAGGAGGTAGGAGTTGAACTCTTCAGGACGAAGCGGTTGACCAACGGATGCCCTAGTGTCCGCGAGAACCTTGACCTCGTTGAAGTAGACGGGTGGTTGTCTTGTCCAGTTTTTTGCACTTGGAGAGGGCGGTACGGAGTTGCATGACACGCGATGTAGACGGCGTGGCGTAGTAAGCCTCCAACGTCGTCCATGCCTCCTGCGACGTGGTATCAAGCATGACCATCCCGATTACCCCCTCAGTAAGGGGTGAGACGATGGCGGAGAGGATCGCCTAATCCTGCTGATGCCAAGCGTCGTACAACGGGTTGGGGATGGTGGCAGGCTCTTGAGGATTCGTCGTCGTGGCCGCCGGGTTCTTGATCTCGGCACTCGGACACATGAGGGTCCCATCGACGAAGTCGTAGATCACATTGCTCTGAAGAAGTGGAACGACCTGGGTACGCCAGTGGAGGTAGTTCTCGGCGTTGAGCCGGATGGTGATGGAGTTGTTGATGCCGATTGGCGTGACGGGAGTCGGTGATACCATGGTGATCCGTCCAGCGTCGGTCGAGCCACCAGAGAGGGCGGAGGAGGCGTAGGTGGTAGCTGAGGACATGTCGGCCGTAGGATCGGGGGCAGGGCGGCGTATTTTTTGTCAAACGTGGTCCTTTTCGCGGACTAACGCCAAATCTGGCCCGTTCGTGGAAGTATTTTCAAATCTGGCCCCTGAGGTCGTCTCCATCCTACCTGGAGCCAAACTTGTTCAGTGGAGCCGACCTCCCGAATTTTTTTTTATTTGATCAGAACAGGGTTGGGCGCAAAAATAAGATGGCGCCGAAATGCATAAGTTCAGCTCCATGTCTCTTGACGCCGATCCGAGGGGTCAGATTTGGAATTACTTCCTAGAAGGCGCCAGATTTAACGTTGGTCCGCGAAAAAGGCCATTTTTGACAAAAAAAAATACAAGGGCGGCATGGCTGCTAGAGCAGGTCCGGCTGCCGGGTAGGGTAGGCGGAAACGGAGCTATTTTTGCTCTCATACCATGTTAACGTGATTGGTACGGTATTGCACAGCACCCAGTAGGGCGGGCCTCTCATATATATATATATATATATATATATATATATATATATATATATATATGTGTGTGTGTAGACAGTACAAGTACAGGGTTACGTACATGCCTGTTGCCACTGAAATATAAACCACAGGTACGGAAAGATTCGGAATAGTTTTCTCTGCCCTGTTGCCACTGAAATTTTTCAGAAATTGGGAACTACATGTCAAATCCTCTTCGGATTGGATTATTGGTTGAACCTTGTATGATCCTACTTCCAGATTTATGTTTTGCCTTGAACTTTTTCAGGTTCACACATATACCAACAGGTGCTGTAAAATTTAGAAAGATTTGTATCTGCTCTGTTCTGCTGAAATTTTTTCACAAGCTGGAAAAATACATATCGAATTATCTAGCTGACATACTTATCCTACTTGGCCATTGCTTTTTTTTTGAAAAAGGGAAATGTCTATTAATATCACGAAGATAGACCTACCAAACCCAATGGTTGGTGTCGACCACATGCCAGGTCACGTCTTCATGAGAGCGCCGCGTGAGAGAGACATATATGCTACTGAGTGAGTGCAGAGTGTATATATGCTATTGGGAGCAGAGCAAGTGGCAGTCGCCATTGTCAAGCTTGAGCTAGCTCAGCTGCTTCTCTTCTCTCAGGGTAAGCATCAAATCACATACATACTACTGAGATAAGTACAATGACCTAGGTGATGATTTTAGAGAGGCGTTGGAGAAAACTTCTCTCAATGATCACACACCAGTTACGAGTTCTGTGCCAGCTGTTGTTGATACTACTCCTAATCATGGTGGTTCTGGGGCTGGTAAGCAAAATAATTCAGAAACCAAGAGGACGGGAGTGGTCTTTGCTGATTCTCTTCTGAAACAATTCGAGAAGATCGAGATGAGCTTGGCAGCTGCTGTCAACGATGGTTCATGTGACAGTTTGGCGCGTTCGGGTGGCAGGGCCTCTAAGCCAGGTGATGGGGTGGAGGGAGCTACACAGGGTAGTGCTCAGAATGTTGTGGTCGCTGCGCGCGTTGGCTCTGTTAGCACGCCCAGTCCGAAACACTCTGAAGAACAGCGGGTTCTGTCGCCATTTGATGAGGTGCAGGGAGCTTTAGATGAGCCTATGTCACTGCTTGGAATGGCCACCAAGCAACCCACCTTGGAGGAGGAAGTCTCGGAACGTGTAGCATATGATGCTGGATCATTAGAGCTTGGCGGCAATACCACTGTGGCGAACATGAGTGTGTCAGGTGGTCGTTCTGTCGCTGCGGGGAGTCATTTGCAGGCAGCGGTGCATCGCTCCAGGAGGGCCGATGAGCTGGCGAGTGGTGGCGTACTGGCGGGTCGCGCAGTCCGTGCGGGTGCTGTGGACCCGCAGTCCAAAGTGGCGATCGGTGGCGCTACACCTAAAGCAACTATGACTGTGTCAGGTGGACACACTGTCGCCGTGGGGGATCATCTGCAGGCAGTCACGCCTCGTCCCTCGAGGGATGACGTGGTGGCGTTCGGAGGCATCCCAGAAGCGATGGCGGCGGGACTCCGTTCGAGCGCACGGCTGAGGGAGCAACCGGATGCGGACCTGACGGTGTCGGAGCGTGGAGCTCGACTTGCTGCCAAGAAGGATGCTCAGCTGCAAGGTATGACTCCAAAGAAATTAAATTCCGCTTCTTTTTCGAATGAAGTAATTTCTGCACGTGCATCATCGTTGGGGGTATCGCTAGGTAGCTCACCATCGCAGATTGATGATTCTATTGCATGCTTAAAAGAATTAGAGGAATCTAGAAGATTAACCTTTCTTAATAATAATTTGACTAAACTGGAGGGTGATGGCACTCATAGTTTGGTTCTACGTCAGGCGTCCAACTTATGTGATGATTCTGACGTCCATAATGTTGTAGAGTTAGGGGATCATGCAGATACCTTAACGGTAGGTACCAAGGTGGCTCCTACACGAAAGAATAAAAAGGTTTCCGCGAGTAAAAAGGTTAGGAGGAGTGCGCGTTTGAAAAAAAATTGAAACACTGTTTTTCTATTAATAATGAGAGGATATTTTTGGAATAGCGATGGTTTTAGGGACCCTGCAAAACATCTAGCAGTAAGAGAGGCTGTTCGAGAACACCGCTTAGATTTTGTCGCTCTCATGGAGACGGGGAGGTCTAAGTTTGAGGTTCATTTTTTGAATAGCTTAGCAGGTGGGGCTGATTTTAGTTGGTACTGCCTGCCACCTCATGGGAGATCAGGTGGTATTCTTGTCGGGTTCAATAATGTTACTTTTGTGGTTCAAAAGGTGGTGGCCGGGGATTTCTCTGTGAAGTTTCATGTGCACACAAAGGAAGATGGCTTTCTTTGGGTGCTTGTTGTGGTCTATGGGGCTGCACAAGATGATAAGAAACCTGAGCTTGCAGAGTTGGTCCGTATCTGTGAAAATGAGACTTTACCAATGGTGGTAGGGGGGGATTTCAACATTATTCGTCGTTCCAATGAAAAGAACAACGATAATTTCAATCCTCGATGGCCATGCATTTTTAATGCCATTATCGAAAGTTTGGATCTGAAAGATCTTGAGCTATCAGGAAGGCAATATACTTGGGTTAGTAGACGGGATGTACCAACTTATGAGAAGTTGGATCGTGTGCTAGCTAGTATTGATTGGGAGCTTAAATACCCAATGGTCTCGGTCAGGGCAATGCCTAGGGCAGGGTCCGATCATACACCATTGTTGGTTGACTCAGGGACGGCTTCTCAACATGGGAACAAGCCTAGGTTCTCGTTTGAATTGTCGTGGTTCCAGCAACCAGGCTTTTTTGAGTTGGTTGCGGCGGAATGGAGATCTATTTCCACTGGTAATTCGCCTATAGAGAGATGGCAAAATAAAATACGACATATGCGTAGCTTCCTGCGGGGCTGGGCAAAGAACCTTAGTGGCGAATATAAGCTGATGCGTGACAAGTTGTTGTTACTCATCAATGAGCTTGATGTTAAGGCAGAAAAAACTCCATTGTCGGAGGCAGAACGAAATGCCATGAAGAATGCACAAGAGTACCTTGCTAAACTTCGTCGTGATGAGGAGGCCAAGTGGTCTCAAAGGGCGAAGGTTAGGCATGTTAAGGAAGGTGGTAATAACACTAGGTACTTTCATTTAATTGCCAATGGGAAACATCGTAAAAAGAGAATTTTCCAATTAGAGCAGGATGATGAAACCATTGTTGGGCAAGAGAATCTCAAAAATTTTATCTCTGAATATTATAAAAAGTTGTTTGGGGCGCCGGCTCCATCATCTTTCTCCATGATTGAATCTAGGATTCATGACTTACCCCAGGTGTCTGATGATGAGAATAGTCTCTTAACAACACCGTTTTCGGAAGGGGAAGTGTGGGAGGCGATTTCTCAAATGGAGATTAATAAGGCCCCGGGTCCGGATGGATTTCCGGCCGAATTTTATCAGAAATTTTGGCATGTTATTAAGGGTGACTTAATGCCATTATTTGACCAGTTGCATTCTGGTGATTTTCAATTGTTTAAATTAAACTTTGGGATCATTACTCACTTGCCGAAAAAGGAGGATGCGAGTAGAATTGAGCAGTACAGGCCAATATGTTTGCTGAATGTCAGCTTTAAGGTATTTACTAAAGTAGGAACAAATAGGGTCACCTCCATTGCGCAAAAGGTTATTAGACCATCCCAATCTGCATTCCTACCGGGTAGGAATATTTTCGAGGGAGTAGTAGTGTTGCATGAAACTTTACATGAGATTGAGAGGAACAACCTTGATGGTGTTCTGTTTAAAATAGATTTTGAAAAGGCTTATGACAAAGTGAATTGGTCTTTTCTGCAACCTTGCGCATGAAGGGTTTCACTTCACAATGGTGTGAGTGGGTGGCGAGATTTGTTCAGGGGGGTAGTGTGGGTATTAGGGTGAATGACGATATTGGGCATTTTTTCCATACTTTGAAAGGATTACGCCAAGGAGATCCTTTATCTCCAATCCTTTTCAATTTGGTTGCCGATATGCTTGCAGTCTTGATTGCCAGGGCAAAGGAAGAGGGGCAAGTAGGAGGATTAATTCCACACCTAGTTGAGGGTGGGGTTTCTATTCTTCAATATGCTGATGATACAATTTTGTTTCTAGAGCACGATCTTGATAAGGCCGTGAATATGAAACTCATTCTGTCTATTTTCGAGAAACTGTCTGGGCTTAAGATAAACTTTCATAAAAGTGAGATTTTCTGTTTTGGCAAGGCTGTAGAGTGCCAGTCTGATTATAGGGAAATCTTTGGATGTGAGATTGGAAAGTTACCATTTAAGTATTTGGGTATTCCAATTCACTATAGGAAATTGCTTAACAAAGAGTGGAAACCTGTGGAAGATAGATTTGAACAAAAACTGAGTTCTTGGATTGGGAAGCTACTTTCTTATGGAGATCGTTTAGGTCTAATCAATTCAGTTTTATCGAGCCTACCCATGTTTCTTTTATCTTTTTTTGAGATTCCAGTGGGGGTCAGAAAGAGATTAGATTTCTATAGGTCTCGCTTTTTCTGGTAAAGTTGTCAATCTAAAAAGAAATATAGGTTGTCAAAATGGAATATTGTTTGTCGTCCAAAAGACCAGGGTGGTCTTGGGATAGAGGTCTTAGAGATAAAAAACAAATGTTTGCTTAGCAAATGGCTATTTAAACTGTTAACGGAGGAAGGAGTGTGGCATGAGCTGCTCCATAATAAGTATATTAGGGATAGACCTTTATCTATGGTTGAAGCTAAACCAACGGATTCCCCTTTCTGGAAAGGGGTTATGGGGGTGAAGGACACCTTCTTTAAGCATGTCGAGTTCACTGTGGGTAATGGGGAGGGCATTCGGTTTTGGGAGGACCCGTGGTTAGGGGAATTGCCGTTGTCTTCACAATTTCCGACTCTTTTCAACATTGTGCGCCAAAAAAATGTTTTGGTTGCAAGTGTTTTTCAGCAAGGTCATCTTAACATTCAGTTTAGACGATCTTTAACAGGTGCTAAATGGGAAGCGTGGCTGAATTTAGTTGAGAAACTCATGGCGGTTTCTCTATCTCAAGAGTCGGATTCCTTCACTTGGAAACTTACCCAATCTGGAACTTTTACTGTTAAATCTCTTTATGTGGAGCTTATGAATGGTAATACAATGTTCTTGCGTAAACATTTGTGGAAGCTAAAGGTTCCGCTTAAGATTAAGATCTTCATGTGGTTCTTGTCACGTAAAGAGTTGTTAACTAAAGATAATCTAGCAAAGCGCAAGTGGACTGGCTGCCCGCGTTGTGTGTTTTGTGATAGGAAGGAAACGGTACAACACTTGTTTATCTCATGTGACTTTGCTCGTAAAATTTGGAGATTACTGCATTTTACTTTTAGCATTTCCCCTCCGTCTAGTGTTACTAATTTGTTTGGTAATTGGCTCAACGGAATTGATAAGGCCACAAAAGCTAGTATACGCGTGGGTGTATGTGCTTTTCTGTGGGCTATTTGGAATTGCAGAAATGATGTTATTTTTAACAACTTGGAAGCGGGTCATTTTTTGCAGGTTGTTCATCGAGCTCTTCACTGGATACATATGTGGTCTCTCCTGCTGCCCGAAGACCAACGTGGACGTTTGGATGCCGGTTGCTCTCGGCTGATGGCGGTCGTTCGGGCTATCTTCAGCAAGGCTGGATGGTTACATGCTAGACGGTTACAATGAGTAGCTGTTTAATGATTATGGCTTTTAGGTGGTTATTTGGTAGCCACTTTGCATCTTTTTTTACTTCAGAACTTTGGATTGTCTCTGTTTGGGGTTGTAAAATAATTTATTTTTAATATAAAATCCGTGTGCATCGATCAGATGCAGAGGCCGGACCGTTCCCTTTAAAAAAAAAAAGTCATTGCTTTCTCTTTCCTTGGAAATCAATGTCTTGTTTAGTGACTCTATTGTTTCCATTTCCTCTTTCTGCTCTAGTTGTTTTTGCTCTCTCCTCAAGCTTGCCCTCTCGCCCGCCAAGTGATTTTTCTCTCGCGTCAAGCTTTCCTTCTCGCTCGCCAAGCTGTTTTGGTCTCTCCTCAATCTTTCCATGTCGCTCGCCCACCTGTTTTGCTCTCGTGTCAAGCTTTCCCTCTGGCTCGCCAAGCTGTTTTTCTCTCGCGTCATCCTTTCACGCTCGCTGTCAAGTTGTTTTGCTCTCTGCTTGTCGGACTCGATCATCTTGGAGCACGCCCAGTCGGTGTTCTTACTCTGAGCCAACTGTTGCATCTCCTTCGTCACTATATAGGCGAGCAGCCATACCCAGTCAACGTAATCTGGAAGACAAGCCTCCACCAAGTTCAATTCGCACCTGAAATCCGACGCCCGGGAGACGGCCGGCAGGATGTAAAGCTTGGTGAACTCTTTGGCGGCGGAGATCACCATGGCCCTCTCCGAAGGGCAGCTGGCCTGCTTAAACAAGTAGGGAGATTTTTCCGGGAGGCAGAGCGCCTTGCGGAGTGTTCTGCGGTCGACCTTGATTTTGTGGCCCAGGACGAAACTCCTCTCGTGGACATAACTGTAGTTTGCGATGAGCTCGGCGACGAGCTCGGGTCGCGGGGCGCCGGAGGAGGTGTGGTCGAGGCGGACCAAGTCGAGGAGGCCGAGTGCGCGGAGGCCAGCGTCGTGGGCGTCGGACGGTGCCGCCGGCGTGTCAATGAGGCGGAGGTTCGCGCGGAGCCGTAGGAGCCGCTGCAGAGGCGTGTCAGGCTCAAGCCCAGGCACGCCGCGGTGGAAGATGTCTACGTCGGGCTCGATCGAGTCCGCGTCGGCGGCCGGTTGTGAGGAAGGAGGAAGTGGTGACGGACTGGCCATCGATCTGGATGGCGGCTCCTTTGGGCTGCGTTCCTTTAATCCACGCGAGGCAGGGGTTGGCCTGGATTGCGGCCTGCTCCGACGAGCTATCAAGAGGCGCCCGATGGCGACGGGAGTAACTGCATAGCAATAAAATCTGATGGATTAATTGAGGAGGGCTAGATGGGGTTGATGGGGATTGGTTGTATCCCTGCTTGGATCAATTCCAAATCTGGTTTAATTCCCAGGAAAAAAAACGAGTTCTTGGGAGAATGATAGCTCCTGTTTCGGCCATGGGAGGGAGATGGGAGTGTAGTGGTCGGCCATGTGAGCCTCACGTTTCTACCAGTGAGGACTGACCGACGTGACGGGACGGGACAGAGGAGGCTTTTGCTATACTTCTCTACTCTCTTCTCGTGATGACTCGCTGCGACGGGACGTGTTGACGAAAGAGTGTGCCCAGCTATCGTATTGAGTGAATTTACCAAAATACAAGGCTAGCTATTTTTATGCTGGTACTTGATGGTCAAGGTCAACTTTAATCATCAATATATAATAAATTACTAGTAAACGTGCCCGTGTGTTGCAACGGGGAGGATAAATGTACGTCGTGGAGGTCCTGACGGATCGAGAGTAAGAAGATGCTCCTCCCAATCAGGTCATGACTTGACGAAACTAAATTTGAAATTTCTTAACTGATGAAATTCCTTGTGTCTTTTGTGATAGATTTGTTAGATTCAGAAAACTTAACACAAAATATAACTAAATTATCTTTTCTGGGATGCTTTATAATCGGGATGCTCTTTTTCGTGCATTAATCTACTCTTTTTTTGTCGGTAGCAAGCTAGTCCGTCTAGCTATATAGTGATCAATCCTAATAACACACCTCGCCAATATACTTTCTCGTCGATAGCAACGCCAAGCAGTACAATATATCTGCCTACTACCCTCCCCCCCCCCCCCCCGTTCGGAAATACTTGACTTCCAAATAAGTGTATCTAGACACTAAAACTTGTCTAGATACACTCACTTAGGAGTCAAGTATTTCCGAACGGAGGGAGTAGTAGGGAAACACATAAAAAACATATGTATCAGAGCAAAAATTGAAATTGATGCAATTGTGCTTCTGTTTGGCCTGTCAGGAATGTGCACCGAATGAGTGGGTCAAAGCTCTATATATTCATGGTCCCCTTGCTTTTTTACACCACGACCAATACCTATCTAGGTAGATATAACAAATACAACATATATTGTTGTTAATCGCGCTGGTAGCAGGCTCTCTTACATGTTTTGATTCACACAAGTAAGGATGTGGTCACCAGAACAAACACACCATAGTACCAAACACACAACGGCCACAACAAATTTGCACGCCCGTTAATTACTTCTGGTTAATTAGCAGTACTTTCGATCGTTCTGGTGGCTGCCAGACAGCCGGTGAGACCTCGCCAGCGCTCGCACACGCCACAACCATGTCGTTGTTGTGTCGTGCGTGCGCCTCGCCATGCACTCCGAGCACCCGGACCACGCGTCCTGCAGGTGCACAGTCATGTGTCCACGCCTATTCACAGAGCGCCACGAAGGCCCGAGACGTCGAAGCTAGGAGCGTTGAAACGGGAAGCTCGTGGCCTCGTGGGACATATATGGCGTGTAGTGAACGGCTCCCTGCTTCATGCTCTATTGCCTCTTGATCGGCACCGCCGGCGCATAGGAGTGGCCATTGACGTTGAGGGAGCAACAAGTCTGTAGGTGTGAGGGCACGCCCGCATCACCGCGGGGCCTCGGCGTCGGTTCGCTCCAGGCGACAGGTCGAGCGTGCCAGGCAACTTGGTCCAGACCATGTCATCAGCCTCCGCTCGGTTGTGGCCGCTAAGACCTTCACCCTCGTCGTTGCCACATGTACCGACCTCTGATGCCCTGTCGGCGACGCCTACCCTGGCGAGGTTGTGGTGGCGCTGCGCAAGAGCCGGTGGTGTCCCTCATGTAGATGGGCACATAGGTCGGCGCCGGAAAGATATGGCCCCGTCGCTGTGATTCCTTCCGAGTCTCCCGGTGAAGTCGTCCCTGAAATTGAAGCTCCTAGGCTTGGAAGGACGGTGAGGAGTCAGGAACGGGTCCTTGGGCTTTAAGGGCACCTCTTTGTTGCTCACCATGACTTGTCAAGGGCAGAGGCGGGGATAGCCGGTTTTGCAGGCGTCTAACACGTAGGCGGTCAACTCGGTGACCTCCGGGACGAACCCTGCCGGCGCGGTCGCCGCTATGTTGCCCTGCCGATGTGGCGCTGGGCTGAAAAGCCCCTCCCGCTTGTAGCCCTCCACCTTGTCGTAGGCGGCGAAGTCATCGAAACAGCAAGATGCCGGCAAAGTCGAGCATGCGCAGAATACCGAGATCGAACCGCTGATAAGAAAAACTTGCAATTGTGAACGTGTTTCTGTCGAGGGACTGAACTCCTTTTTATACGTGCCTTTTTCTTGCCGAACGGCCAAACGATTCCATGAGCGCACGCTCGACCATAGTTCGTCTCGGAGAAGAGTTAGTTTGATTTGCGTTATTGAGTTTTTCATGCCTCCTCGGGCGGCCGACAAACCTTTAGCAGAAGTACTAAGGACGAACGAATACGTAATGTGCGGACGGACGAAAAAACGTACAAAAAATGGGGGAAGAAACCTTACTCCTTTTATTAGTAGGTATAGATATGGAATTGGAACGTATAAATGGTATAGTTGAATTCGTTCATTTCATATATCTTACTACTAATTTTATGGACATGTTATAAGAAAAGATCACGGTTAAAGTTGGACACCATTGACCAGAGAAATTAAAGGGCGCCTTGTAATTTGGGACGGAGGGAGTACATAAATAACCTTTTGGCGCACAAAATTCGACGTTCTAACCCCTGGAAACAAAAATTTCGAAAAATAATCCATTTACTTAACGCCCTCCACCAAGTCGTTATGCTCTATGCCTCAGCGTCCTAAATCCGCGACGTTATTGACAGGGCCGCCTACGTGGCAGCACGCATAACGTTCCGAGGCAAAGCGTTATGCGCCTTAACGACCTGCTTGGGTGGCGTTATGCTCCTTAACGCCCCGGTCGGGGGCGTTATGCGACTGAATAAGCCAAACGTTTCGTCCGGCGACTCTCCTACTTACAAAACGGTTCCACTCCACGCTACTCTTCCCTCCTCTTCTCCTCTCTCTATCCCCTCTCCAATCCACCCCAAATCGAGTAGATCGGAGTAGATCGGAGGAGTTTAGCTTGAGATTTGGAGATCTAAAGGTATGTCTCCCTCTTCTCTCCTCTTTTTCTTGGTTGAAATCATAGATTTTTGTGATTTTAGTTGATTCCCTCTCCTAGTTCATTTTACTTCATCTTGCCCATTGTTGTTCATCCCAATCTAGGTCATCACACCCTAGTTCATCAAACCCTAGTTCTATGAAATCTAGAAAATCCCCACCCTAGTTGATGTTAGGATTGAATCTTGGTCAATTTAGCATGTAAATAGTTCCATGTTGTGTTTGATTGTGTTTGGAATCATATTTGAAACCATAGTATGGAAATCCCCACCCTAGTTTATCTAGCAATAGTATATTTGAAACCCTAGTTTATCTAGCAATAGTCTATTTGAAATCCTAGTTTATCTTTGTTGTAATTTTTGTTATCATATTGATTTTTGAAATCATATTAAAATCATTTTGATTTTTGAAACCATATTGATTTTTGTGGTTGATTTTTGTTATAGGTTGTGGTTGAAATCATATTCAAATCATATTGATTTTTGAAATCATATTGATAGTTGTGGTTGATTTTTGTTATAGGTTGTGGTTGAAATCATATTGATTGTTGTGGTTGAAATCATATTGATTGTTATAGGTTGTGGTTGAAATCATATTGATTTTTTTTATAGGTTGTCCATTTTAAAATCTTAGTGCATATTAATTTTGAAACTAGTTATATTAATTTTCTTATTGATTATTGACTAGCACATTTAGAAACCCTGGTTCATATTGATTTTTTGTTATAGGTTGTATATCTTAAATACTTTCCACTAGTTATATTAAATTTTGTTAAGATGTTTCCATTTGTGTATTGTGATTGTTGTGGCTGGAATCATATTGAAACTTAGTGCATTTTCTTATTGATTATTTAGTAGTGATATGAATTAATTATATTAACTACGATGTTTTAAATTTGTATAGCAATCGCGAGACCTCCCCGGCGACGCGGTGCGCGTTTTGGCGGTGGGCGTGCAGTCCCTGTCAAAGAGGCCGCAGTTGTACCACGTGGCCGTGGACGTCCATGTGGATCGCGTGCAGCCCCGGGACGTGGTGGTCGCTTAGCCATCAAGGAGGAGGCGGGGGCGGAAGCGGCTCCAGCCCGTGGAAGTGGACGCGGACGTGGACGTCCACGTGGACGCGGAGCACGGCAGGGAACACGTGTAGGGCGTGGATGTGGACGCGCATCACGTGCACCGCATGGGGGTGGGCGCGGCGCTGTTGCTGTGGAGGAGGAGTCTTCGGAGGAGGATGAGGGTCAGTTCATAGCCGAGTTCTACGTCATGCTGTTCCAGCCAGTGCGGAACAGGCTTCGTCTGCCGATGAGGATTTCTCATGTACAAGAGGGCAACAGGTCCTTTAGGTTCCGCCTCCAGTTGGAGGGCTGCACCAACGGCTACATCGAGGCGTTCCTGCAGCGGCGTGGCGAGGACTTCTACCTGCGCCAAGGGTAGGGGCAGTTTCGGCGCATGCACAACCTGGATGTGGGCAACATGCTCACATTCAGGTACATCAACGACGATGGGGTGGACGTGCTGGAGGTGAAGATCTTCGACGGCACCCTAGTCCGCCCCTTGCTGTCAGGATATCTCGGATGAGAGCAGCACCGCCACCGAGCTTGGCGAGTCTAGCTCCGACGAGTGGCTCCGGCGAGGATACCTCCGACGCAAAGGTGTAGTTCCGACGAGTCTAGCTCCCGTCCTGTGTGCTTTTGTTAAAGATATCGTCATACTATGTTTTAAGTTTAATGACATACTATGTTTATGTCGTGTCGAACAATATTTATATTTGTGCAAGACTATATTTATGTCCTGTCAAACAATATTGTCGTACTATGTGTTATCGTTGCATCGTGTCATCTTCCTTATTATAAATGTTCGTTATTTGAAAGATCATTGAATTTTTAATGTTGCAATGGTAAAAAAAAATTAACAATGTTGCCAATTGTTAAAGGAAAATAGAATAACCAGTGAGAAAGAAAAATGGTAGGAAAAAAGGGGGGAAACGGGACTTAACTCCTTTACTGGGGGCGTTAAGGTGTAGAGTTTAACGCTCTGGACTTGGGCGGACTTTGGGGCGGACTTCCGGGCAAAATCCGCGTCAGGAAGCATAACGCCTCCGCGGAGGGCGTTATGCGGTAATAGGACACGGACTTTCTCGCCAAATCCGTGCAAACTCCGCGACCTAACAGACATGGGAAGGATTTTTGGGCAGACATCCACGCCAATTCCTCGTCAGGGGACTTAACGCGCTAGGCCGAGGCGTTAAGCTCCCGGATGATTTTTTCTAGACTCTCCTAGGCTGATTTTTCTTACTTTTCTATGACATATTGAATAACTTTCTTAGCTTGTTTTTTGCTAAATTTTTTAGGGCATATTGAATAACTTTGCTAGTAAGTTTTTTTCTAGATTTTTTAGGAAAAAATGAATAACATTCATACGTTGTTTTTTCCTCACTTTTCTAAGTTATTTTTTCCTAAACTTTGCTAGATTGATTTTCCTTATAATTTTCTAGGACATATTGAATAACTTTGCTAGGTTGATTTTCCTATACTTTCGTAGCACATATTCAATAACTTTTCTAGTAAGAAATGTATGAAGTAACTATTTATTGCATTCCAAATAATTTGCTCCAAATAAGTAGATCGAAATTCACGACGACGATACATTCACAAATACATCACAAATTCACGGCATAAAATCAGTTCGACAACACCACGACCATAGTTCAAGCCATAAATTCACAAAATACGTCCCAAATTCATGAAACACGTTCATGAAAGATGTTCAACCACAACGAGATCATCACGGCATAAGTTTATGACAAGGGACACTAGGCATCATCATTGTCATCATCATCATCAGCCGGGGGTTTACCCCTCTTGACAACGAGCTTCGTGAGCTTCCTAGCTCTCTTGTAGACGACAGGAGCCTCCTTGTCGAATTGTGTATTCCCTTCTTGCTCCTCGTGCTGCTACGACTGAGTTGCTGGATTCTTGCCCTTAGCGTACATATGAGGAGTAAATCTTACCTCCCTCCTTGGGCGATTGTGCTGCCCGAGCTCGAAAGGACTGTGGTAGTTCTGACGAGGAGTTGTCCTTGGTCCATATGGCATCTGCGAGGTGTTCATCTCTTCAGGGACATTTTCATCCTCTCCGCCGTCATCGTCCTCGTCATCGTCCGCGTAACGCTCACGGCTTGAAGAGGCACCGTGGGGACGGCCTGAAGAGTCAGCCCTTCCCCGTGAGCCTTGTCCTCCGCTCGCCGATGAGTGATGCCCACTTGACCGAGAGGTAGACCTCGAGGGAACTACATCGTCCGTGTAACGGCAACCCAACAGAGCTAAAATGCCACATGTAAAATCATGGGTTTTCTGTCAAATAACAAATAAAGTGATCTTAGCTAACATGTTTGGAGAGTTGAAACTAACAATCAGCAACGGATATTGCCACATCATACCTCAACCATGTTTCTAAGGGTGGACTCAAGACTCTGGATGTCCAGGAGCGAAACGGAGAGCACGCTTAGTCTCCTCATGGTGCTTCCTCAATTGCGTTGTCTACAAAAACATAAAATATAAGTTAGTTCACAACCGACAAATTTGTGAACTAAATTAAACAGAATAGAATATGTCATTGCGCACAACTGTGTTGACAACAGGCGCCAACTCCTGGCGTTGACATGTGTCCCTGATGCTCATGATGTACTCCAGTTTTGACAAATCGATGTTGTTAGGTTCTGCCGCAGCGTAGATATTTTCAGTGTTGAAAGCAGGAGGGAGAAGTTTCAGACGATTCCTAGGTGCTAGCCAAGTCAGATACATGTCGAACGCAGAAGTGTTGTGAGGAGGTTCTTCAAATGTGATTCCTCCACTTTCATGAGCCCAAGTCAAGTCATCAACGCTGCGCTGGAACTCGGTGATGTACTTGTCAAACTTCCTTGGCCAATCCTTCGTGGACCTCGCCTGTTTCTTGTCCAATCCACATTCCAAAATTTAGGTATTGTGTTTAGAATTTGTTTTCATGCATCTCTTATTCAGAGCTGTTAGTTTTAGTAGTGTTATATGAGTACTCTCATGTTTGCTTGCTGTATCATAAAGAGTATCTTTGTTAAAACATATCTTGTATGGTGCTTGTTGGGAAAAGAAAATTGCTGCTTGGTGTAGAATTTATAACAGTACTAGTAGAAGCTTGTATAGATTGTGGCTAGAACTTTTTCATGGCATGCTAAATGTTATTTTAGTTTTAAAGCCTTGTGGTTATTGAGTAGCATGAATAGCCTCAAATAGCTAAGATTGTTTAATATGTATTGAAAGATTCATGAGTTGTTCTTGTCATAGTAAAGCATCAATATATGGTATTCTCTTTCGAATGATTTATTTAGTTGACTTGGCGCATGCCCACACCATGTTTATGACTACAAACCAGTCACGAATAGCCTCCATGACCACTTAGTTTTTGAACTTGTGATACTGCTTATGTTTTAATTGATGTTGCTTGTGTCGCTATGCATGATTATGGCTCTTATGCTCTCTTGATTTGTCTCTCACAGTCTTTTGCTAGCCTCCACCTGTACTGACTATGAGCTCTACTCGTGCATCCAAACTCCTTTAAACCAAAGTTTTCCCATTGTGTACACCATACCTACCTACATGTGGTATTTAACTTCCACTCCAAGTAAATTGCTCATGTGTTACCTTTAAAACCTTCAAAATTATTCTTGTTTTGTGTTCTTGTTTTTGCTCATGAGGACGTCAATAGAGAATCTTTATCTCAGTTGTTGATTGGATTTCACACCCTGGACTAGTGGCCTCATCCGCTTGTCCAAATGATAGAAGAGCTGGCAGCGGGGTGCCCAATCCCAAATTAATACAAACAAAATTCTCTTCACTATTTTTGCCCCTGATTTATCAGTCAAAGCATAATTGTGTAAACAAAAGAGAAAGAGGGATGACCTTCTACACCAGTTGCGTCCTTCACCATGTGAGCCTCTCTTGTGAATCTAGATGGCTTGTGACGTACTGTATTGTCTGTTTACCATTCGTTGGCATAAGCATAGACCTCTCCTAAAATATAGACACTCCTCCACGGTGTCAAACTTTCAATACCTATGTTTAATAAAATAAAAAGCTCTAGCACATGAGTGATACCTGCTTCCCTCTGCGAAGGGCATTTCTTTTACTTTTATGTTGAGTATCCATCTTCTAACTTATGCACAGTTGAGAGAGCATTTTTGCCATTCTGAGTTCTATGTGCATTTGTCCCATAAACATCAATAATTACTTCATGATGTGATATTATTTGTTCTAGTCTTCCTCATGAACTTTGAAAGTGTCTTGGCACTTTACAATGCTTTATCTATAACTGAAACAAACAGTTATCTTTATTTGCATTATTATTCATGATCCTTTATTTGAGTTACTCTTTGTGATGCAAAGTAATTGCTATGCTTTATTATTAAAGTTTTATCATGCATGTGATTAAAGTTTTATGATCTCAGCGTGCATATGCTTTTACATTAGATTGATCAAGTTTATGTTAGTAGCATGTCACCTCCAAAATTATTGTTTTATCGTTTACCTACTCGAGGACGAGTAAGCTCTAAGCTTGGGGATGCTTGATACGTCATAAACGTATCCCTAATTTCTGATGTTCCATTTTGTTTTCATGTTGTTTCCCACATGTTTTCCTTACACTTTATGTCATTTTACACCTTTTCGGGGACTAACCTATTAACAAGATGCCACAGAGACAGTTCCTTGTTTTCTCCTATTTTTTGTTTCAAAAAAGTTGTTCTAGAAATACTCTCGGAATTGGAAAATTTGAAAGCCAAAAGTCCTAAAAGTCCCGGAACCTTCCAGAAGTCCCGAAGAGCCTCGGAGGGGGGACACACCATGGGGTGGTGCGGGTCCCCCTGGCCGCGCCACCTAGTGGTGTGGGGCCCCGAGCCACCTCCTGGCATCGCCCTTTCGCCCATATATACTCCCCGATGCATAAACCCTAGGAGAATCGACCTTTTCCACAAAATACATCCGTAGCTCCGCCGCCGCCACCGGCAAGTTTCGAGGGACAGATCTCTGTTCTGGCATCCTACCGGGACGGGGAAGTGCCCCCGGAACCATCTCCATCGACTCCACCGCCATCTCCATCGCCGTTGTTGTCTCCTATGATGAGGAGGGAGTAGTTCTCCCCCGAGGCTGAGGGCTCTACTGGTAGCTATGTGGTTCATCTATCTCTCCCATGGTGTGATCTTTATGTGATCATCATCTTTATAATCTAGTTGAATATGTAGATTGATCTTCATTTGATATGCTACTCAAGTTTTTTTGTTATCTCCGTAAACACTTTGATCACGGGGTAAAAATGATAGTGTGTGCACCATGTGGTTTAGAATGATATTTATATCTTGTGTTGGAAGGTGAACCTATGAATTTGTGGCGTTTGTTTAGTACTAATTTATGGCACTCGTAGTGATATTGGGGTGCCCTAGAGAGGGAATATAGACTTGAGGAGTGTTGTTAAAGCCCTGCGCAATGATTAGTGTTCATTATTCGACCGGAGAGTGGTTCGGAGTAGCATAGTGAAGAAATGATATTTATGCATTCAATTATGTTTTCATTGTTTAGAGTGTCCTCTAGTGAAAGTAGGAGCCCCAGGCCTTGTTTCCAAGCATTGAAACACAGTTTTCCGCCTGTTCTGCTACATGTTTGCTTGCTGCCATATTTATTTCAGATTGTTATTATCACTTATAATCATCCATACTGCTTGTATTTTACTTTCTCTTCGCCGAACTAGTGCACCTACATACCTGACAACTATATTGGGTGTGTTGGGGACACAAGAGACTTCTTGTATCTTGATTGCAGGGTTTCTTGAGAGGGATATCTTTGACCTCTACCTCCCTGAGTTCGATAAACCTTGGGTGATCCACTTAAGGGACACTTGTTGTTGTTCTACAAACCTATGCACTTGGAGGCCCAACACTGTCTACAAGAATAGAAGCATGCGTAGACATCGAGCTCTTTTCTGGCGTCGCTGCCAGGGAGGTAAGGTAAAAGGCACTCACATCCTCGAGTGTGAGTGCTCGAAGTTATTTCCTTTAGATTCTGCAATTATATCTTTTTGTTTCTTGTTTTTATTTTAACTAGTTAGGCTTAATGGAAAACAACAAAAATATGAGAGAGCTTTATGATCTTTATCTTGAGTTAGTACATGAAGTGTTTGAAGAGAAAATTAAAAAACCTATGGAACTTTATTTGCATGATAATAGAAATGTTATTAGTACGAATGCTTTGAACACTATTATTTCTAATTCTATGGAAAAGTCTAAGCTTGGGGAAGCTAGTTTTGATGAATATGATATTTTTAGTCCCCCGAGTTTTGAGTAGGAAATTTAGTTTGATGATACTTTGCCTCCAATATATGATGATTATAATGATTGTGGTATTCTAGTTCCACCTGTTTACAATGATGAATATGTTATTTTCAGTTCACCTACAATAGAGGAAAATATTAATTATTATTACAATATGCCTCCTATATTAAATGATTATGGTGATGAGAATAATAATGATAGCTATTTTGTTGAATTTTCTCCCACTACTATTAATAAGAATGACGATGCTTATGTGGAGAGTAATAATTCTTTTATGCATGTGGCTCATGATAAGAATGTTTCTTGTGATAGTTATATTGTTAATTTTATTCATGATGCTACTGAAAGTTATTGTGAGAGAGAGAAACACTGTCTTATGCATCTTAACAATATCAAGTTTCCACTCTTTACGTTGAAAATTTTGAAGTTGCACTTGTTTTGCTTTCCTATGCTTGTTGCTTTGTGCTTTCATGACTTGTTTTTCTACAAGATTATTTTTCATAGGAAGTGGGTTAGACTTAAATGTGTTTTATATTTTCTTCTTGATGCTCTATTTTTCTTTACCTCTTATTCTTTTGTGAGCATCTTTTAAAAATCATTGTGCCTAGCTGAAAGGCGTTATAGAAAAGCGCTACCGGGAGACAACCCGTTTTATTTCTCTGTTTTCATTCAGTTTTCCTTTCTTTTGTGTGCTTTGCACCTTGGTGTTGTATATTTCCTTACAAAACCCGCTGTATCTTTTCTTTTGTGTTTTTGTTGAGCCAAGTAAAGCCTCTAGAGGAAAGTTGATACTATATTTCGGTTTTCTGCGCAGGAAATAGATTTCTGATGTCCACTGTTAATTACGTATAAAATCACAGAAATTTCAAAATGACCTGATATTTTTTGTGCTTAATCCTGGGATATATACGCAACGTTTATTAGTTCACCACTTTTTGATTTGATTAACAGAAGATTTTCGAAAAAATCGATCTTTACCTGCTGTTCTGTTTTGACAGATTTCTGCCAATTATTGCATTTGCATCTTAATCTATTTCTTTTGATGTTATTTTGATAAAAAGAGTTTTAAAGAAGTTGTGATAGTATCTAATGTGTTTATGAGTGTTAGGCTTGTGTTGAAACTGAACCATGTGAATTTATTATTTTGATTGCACTAACGTTGCTAATGAAGATTGTGAGAAGTTTGGTGTGAAGGAAGTTTTCAAGAGTCGAGAGAAGAGGATGATATGATGTGATCAAGAAGAGTGAAAAACCTAAGCTTGGGGATGCCCCGGAGGTACATCCCAGAAAATTCCAAGAATACTCAAGCGTCTAAGTTTGGGGATGCCCAAGGCATCCCCTTCTTCATCAACAATTTATTAGGTCACTTCTAGCGAAACTATATTTTTATTCAGTCACATGTTATGTGCTTTACTTGGAGCGTCTTTTATTTTTGTTTTCAGTTTGTTTGGTTTTATTTGCTGTAATAAATATTTAAATCTTATCATACTTGTGGGGGAGATATACACGCTCCATTTTTATTGCTTAGAACACTCTAGTTTAAATTGTTATTGTTCTGTGAGTGTTCACCTTTTTTCTAGTACTGTGTTTAGCATTTGTTTAAATGCATCTCTTATTCAGAGCTGTTAGTTTTAGTAGTTTTATATGAGTACTCTCATGTTTGCTTGTTGTATACTAAATAGTATCTTTGTTAAAACATATCTTGTATGGTGCTTGTTGGGAAAAGAAAACTGCTGCTTGATGTAGAATTTATAACAGTACAAGTAGAAGCTTGTATAGACTGTGGCTAGAACTTTTTCATGCCATGCTAAATGTTATATTAGTTTTAAAGACTTGTTGTTATTGAGTAGCATAAATAGCCTCAAATAGCTGAGAGTGTTTAATATGTATTGAAATATTAATGAGTTGTTCTTGTCATAGTAAAGCATCAATATATGTTATTCTCTTTCGGATGATTTATTTAGTTGACTTGGCGCATGCTCACACCATGTTTATGAATACAAGACAGTAACGAATATCCTCCATGACCACTTAGTTTTGAACTTTTGATACTGCTTATGTTTTAATTAATGGTGCTTATGTCGCTATGCATGATTATGGCTCTTGTGCTCTCTTGATTTGTCGCTCCCAGTCTTTTGCTAGCGTCCACATGTACTGAGTATGAGCTCTACTAGTGCATCCAAACCCCTTTAAACCAAAGTTTTCCCATTGTGTACACCATACCTACCTACATGTGGTATTTCACTGCCACTCAAAGTATTACCTTTAAAACCTTCAAAATTATTCTTGTTTTTGCTCATGAGGACATCAATAGAAAATCTTTATCTCACTTGTTAATTAGATTTCACACTCTGGACTAGTGGCCTCATCCGCTTATCCAAATGATAGAAGAGCTGGCGGCGGGGTGCCCAGCCCCAAATTAATACAAACAAAATTCTCTTCACTATCTTTGCCCCTGATTTATCAGTCAAAGCATAATTGTGTAAACAAAAGAGAAAGAGGGATGACCTTCTACACCAGTTGCGTACTTCACCATGGGAGCCTCTCTTGTGAATCCAGTTGGCTTGTGACGTATTGTATTGTCTGTTTACCATTCGTTGACATAAGCATACACCTCTCCTAAAATTTCAACTATTGAGTTTAGTATCTCGGCCCTGTCAGAGGACAATTTTCTTTGATCAATAAAATGGCTGCTAAAACCGAAACCATTGAAGATAATCCTTTTTCTGAGGGGTGTATGCTAGTGTCAACGAATGGTAAACAGACAATACAGTACGTCACAAGCCAACTGGATTCATAAGAGCGACTCCCATGGTGAAGGACGCAACTGGTGTAGAAGGTCATCCCTCTTTCTCTTTTGTTTACAAAATTATTCTTTGACTGATATGATCAGGGAAAAAATTAGTGAAGAGAATTCGTTTGTATTAATTTTGGGCTGGGCACCCCGCTGCCAGCTCTTCTATCATTTGGATAAGCGGATGAAGCCACTACTCCAGGGTGTGAAATCCAATCAACAAGTGAGATAAAAATTATCTATTGACGTCCTCATGACCAAAAACAAGAACACAAAGCAGGAATAATTTTGATGGTTTTAAAGGTAACACATGAGCAATTTACTTGGAGTGACAATTAAATACCACATGTAGGTAGGTATGGTGTACACAATGGAAAACTTTGGTTTAAGGAGCTTGGATGCACGAGTAGAATTCCATACTTAGTATAGGTGGAGGCTAGCAAAAGACTGGGAGCGACAAATCAAGAGAGCATAAGAGCCATAATCATGCATAACGACATAAACATCATTACTTAAAGCATAAGCAGTATCACAAGTTAAAAAAAACTAACTGGTCATGGAGGCTATTCGTGACTGGTTTGTAGTCATAAACATGGTGTGAGCATGCTCCAAGTCAACCAAATAGAACATTCGAAAGAGAATACCATATATTGATGCTTTACTATGACAAGAAAAACTCATGAATCTTTCAAGACATATTAAACACTCTCAGCTATTTAAGTCTATTCATGCTACTCAATAATCACAAGGCTTTAAAACTAATTAACATTTAGCATGGCATGAAAAAGTTCTAGCCACAGTCTATACAAGGTTCTACTAGTACTGTTATAAATTCTACATCAAGCAACAATTTTCTTTTCCCGACAAGCACCATACAAGATATGTTTTAACAAAAATACTTTTTATGGTACAGAAAGCAAACATGATAGTACTCAAATAATACTACTAAAACTAACAACTCTGATAAGAGATGCATGCAAAACAGGAGCTAAATAAATACAGCAGCCAAACAGAGACTAAGAATACAATGTATTCTCATGAAAAAGCAGAGCGTGTCACTCTCCAATAAAAGAATGCTGGGGTCCAACCAAGATTATAATGAAAGTAAAAACAAACTGAAAACAAAGCGAAATGAAAATAAAATACGCTCAAAGTAAAGTACATAAGATGTGATCGAATAAAAATATAGTTTCACTAGAAGTGACATGATAATTTGTTGATGAAGAAGGGGATGCCTTGGTAATCCCCAAGCTTACACGCTTGAGTCTTCTTGGAATTTCATGGGATGTACCACCGGGCCATCCCCAAGATTAGGCTTTTTACTCTTCTTGATCACATCATATCATCCTCTTCTCTTGACCCTTGAAAACTTCCTTCACGCCAAAATTCTCACAATCTTCATTAGCAACGTTAGTGCAATCGAAATAATAAAATCACATAGTTCAGTTTCAACACAATACTAGAACTCAAAAACACATTATCTACTGTCACAACTTCTTTTAAAACTCCTTTTCTCAAAAGAACACCAAAAGAAAGAGAATAAGATGCAAATGCAATAATTGGCAGAAATGTGTCAAAATAAAACAGCAGGCAAAGACCGATTTTTAGAAAATCTTTTGTTGCTCAAATCAAAAAGTTGTCAAATAAGAAAAGTTGCGTATATATCCCAGGATTAAGCACAAAAAAGATCAGATCATTTTGAATTTTTGTGATTTTATACGTAATTAATAGTGGACAGAAGAAATATGCTTCCTGCGCACAAATCCGAAATATAGTGTCAACTTTCCACTAGAGGCTTTACTTGGCTCAACAAAAACACAAAAGAAAAGATACAGCGGGGTTTCTAAGGAAATATACAACACCCAGGTGCAAAGCACACCAAAGAAAAAACAGAGAAACAAAATGGGTTGTCTCCCGGTAGCGCTTTTCTTTAACGCCTTTCAGCTAGGCCTAAAGGATCAACTCAAGTATTTTCAGTGAAGAAGCATCAACATCATAAATTGCTCGAATAATAGAGTAAAAAGGTAGCTTCATCCTCTTTCTAGGAAAATGTTCCATACCTTTCGTGAGGGGGAATTGATATTTAATACTCCCATCTTTCATATCAATAACAACACCAACAGTTCTAAGAAAAGGTCTTCCCAAAACAATAGGACAAGAAGCATTGCATTCAATGTTCATAACAACAAAATCAACAGGGACAAGGTTATTGTTAACCATAATAAGAACATCAACAATTCTACCAAGAGGTTTCTTCTTAGCATTATTAGCAAGATGAAAATCCAAATAACAGTGTTCCAACGATGGTAGATCAAGAATATTATAAAGCTTTTGAGGCATAACAGAGATACTAGCACCAAAATCACACAAAGCATTGCAATCAAAATAATTTACTTTTATCTTAATGATGGGCTCCCAACCATCATCTAATTTCCTAGGGATAGATGTTTCAATTTTCAGCTTTCCTTCTCTAACTTTCATGAGAGCATTGGTAATACGTTTAGTAAAGGCCATATTCATGGCACTACCATTGGGACTTATATCAATCTTTTGTAGAAACATAATAACTTCAGAGATATTTCAATCATCAAAATCAAAATTATTATCATCAAAAGTAATGGGACCATTATCCCCCACATCTCTAAAAATTTCAGCACTTTTATCATAAGCAATTTCAGCAATTTGAGGTAATTTAGCACGTTTCACCGAAGGTGTGGAGACTTTGTTAACACCAACTACTTTACCATTGATAGTAGGAGGTTTACTAGCACTTGGAGATTCAGTTTTACTAGTGGTGGTGATAGTGCAAACTCTAGCAATATTATTCTTTTTAGCCAATTCATCTACTTTTTCCCACCTAGCATGTAATTCAGCCATCAATCTAACATTATTATCTATTTGAACTTGGATGGCATTAAAAGTTGTTTTTTACATCTTGTGGAAAGACCTTCAGTTTTAGAAAATCAACATCAATAGCAAGGCCATCTATTTTAGAGGCAAGAACATCTATTTTACCAAGCTTTTCCTCAAGAGATTTATTAAAAGCAATTTGTGTGCTAATAAATTCTCTAAGCATGTTTTCAAGATCAGAGGTAGAAATTATATTATTATTGTAGGAGTTGCCATAGGAATTACCTTAACCATTATTGGAAGGATAGGGGTTATAATTGTTTCCACCAAAATTATTTCTATAAGCATTGTTGTTAAAATTATTATTTCTAATAAAGTTTACATCAACATGCTCTTCTTGAGAAACCAAAGAGGCTAAAGGAACATTATTGGGATCAACTTGAGCTTTACCATTAACAAGCATAGACATAATAGCATCAATCCTTTCACTCAAATAGGAGGTTTCCTCAACATGATTGACCTTCTTACCTTGTGGAGCGCTCTCAGTGTGCCACTCTGAATAATTTATCATCATATCGTCAAGAAGCTTTGTTGCATTGCCCAAAGCGATGGACAAAAAGGTACCTCCAGCAGCTGAATCCAGTAGGTTCCTTGAGGAGAAATTCATCCCTGCATAAAAAACTTGTATAATCATCCAAGTAGTCAGTCCATGAGTGGGACAATTCTTCACCATATTTTTCATTCTTTCCCAAGCTTTAGCAACATGTTCATTATCAAATTGTTTAAAATTCATTATGTCACTTCTCAGGGATATAATCTTAGCAGGAGGATAATATTTTCCAATGAATGCATCTTTACACTTAGTCCATGAACCAATACTATTTCTAAGCAAAGATAGCAACCATTCTTGAGCTCTTCCTCTCAAAGATAAAGAAAATAATTTCAGTTTAATAATATCTCCATCCACATCTGTATATTTTTGCATATCACATAGTTCAACAAAATTATTAAGTTGGGCAGCAGCATCATCAGTACTAATACCAGAAAATTTCTCTTTCATAACAAGATTTCATAAAGCGGGTTTAATCTCATAGAAAGAAGCAGTAGGAGCAGGTGGAGCAATATGTGTGCAAATAAAATCATTGTTGTTTGTGCTAGTGAAGTCACACAACTTAGTATTCTCAGAGAGACTCATTTTATCAGAATAATAGCAAGCAAATAAGTAACAACTATAAAGTAAACTATTTTTTTGTGTTTTTAATATAGAGAATAAAAACAAGACAAAAACAAAAATAAGACAATAAACAAAATAAAGAGGTTGAGAGTGAGAGAATCCCCTTGCCATAAGACTTCCTTCTCCCCGACAACGGCGCCAGAAAATCCTTGGTGCGTGATGGGAACCCCAAGAGGAGGGTGTCATGAGCACATCGGTAGGAGTTTTCCCCTTAGTTAAGAACCAGGGTTATCAATCCAGTAGGAGAAAGAAGATCTTCGGAAGTTTGATGCCACTGACGGTGGTGCTGGCGCTTCACCGGTGTTAGCAACAACGTGGAACCTGTGCACAACACAACCAAAATACTTTGCCCCAACGATACAGTGAGGTTCTCAATCTCACCGGTCTTGATGAAAACAAAGATTAAACGTATAGTATGGAAAACAGTGTATGCTTGCAGTAAGTAAAGAGAGCAGGAAATTGTTGTGGTTTGTTTAACAATGTGGAAAATGGACCGAGGTTCATAGGCTCACTAGTGGTGTCTCTCCATAAAAATAACATGCTGGGTGAACAAATTATAGCTGGGCAATTGACAAATAAAGGTTGCACCGTAGTGCACATTATAACATGATGACTACTATGATATTTAGTGCGGTCATTACAATAAAATACATAGACCAAAATCCATTTGCATCTATGACTAATAATCCACCCTCAGGTTATCATCCGAACCCCCTTAGGTATTAAGTTGCAAGCAACAGATAATTGCATAAAGCAATGTGTGTAATGTAAGAAATGATGATACACGTGGGTACTCTCACTGATATTTTCTCTCTAATGGCAACAACACATCTCCCACTTCACGTTTCTATCACTCGAGCAAGGCAACAAGGAGGCATGAACCCACTATCAAGCATAAATACTCCCTCTTGGAGTCACTAGCAACTACTTGGCTATAGCAACCACTAGCAACGGAAAGCATGCAAGATCACAAATAACATATGCAATAAAGACTATAATCAACTTGGCATAAGGTCAATATTCATCGGATCCCAGCAAACACAGCATATAGAATTACATAAGATCGATCTCCATCATGATAGGCAGCTCACGAGATCTAAACATGGAGGCATATGAGGAGGAGACAACCATCTATCAACTGCTATGGACCCTTAGTCCAGGGATGAAGCTTCCGGTGATGATTTCCTCTCCGGCAGGGTGCCGGAAAACAGCTCCAGAACCATCCTGGTCTAGGGTTGACTTTGACGGCGGCTGCGGAACTTTTTCGGGATTTTTGATCAGGTACCTAGGGTTTTCCATTCTGGGGGAATAAATAGGCGAAAGGGCAAAAGCGGTGGAGGCCAGGGGGCCCCACACCCATAGCTGGCGAGGCCAGGGGGACCCGCGCCAGCACAGGGTGTGGCCCCCCTTTTGCCCCTCTTTAACTTTTCTTCGATGTTCTGGATGCTTCCGGGGAAAATACGCCCTTCGGGCTTTATGGGGTCCAATTCCGAGAATGTTTCTAGAACAACCTTTCTGAAACCAAAAACAGCAGAAAACAGGGAACTGGCACTTGGCATCTTGTTAATAGGTTAGTCCCAGAAAACGTATAAAAATGCTATAAATAAGGGAGAAAACATGTAGCAATTGGCATAATATGATCATGGAGCATCAGAAATTAGGGATACGTTTATGACGTATCACTGTGCTCATCACACCCTCCTCTTGGGGTCTTCCAACGAGTGCATGATCTGCACCATCATAGCTCGATGTTCTGGATCACGACCATCATCCCAAACCAGATTGGTATCAGACACTGGCCACCCAATTGAGAAACGCTCCCAACTCCATACGTAGAGAAGCACCAAGCACCCACCCATATTGCAATCAACCTTGTTTGTACCTTGCTGGATCTTAACCTGTGCGACTTTATCCCTTCGACATGCATCGTCCAGCTGCATAAGGAATCAAGTAAGGTTCACATTTCATTACATCAATTGAGAATGGACGGGGATAGGGAAACATGGTTACCTGTCGATCGGATAAGCCAGTGCAGCAGAACCCCAGTTAAATCCGTTGTCCCAAATAGCTAGCAGCTAGAGCCACATATATGGCGCAATCGAGCCACCGACGTCTGGAAAATTGCTCGGGAAAGGACATACCACATGTAGACCCTGGCATGCCGCTGCACAATCTCATCATTTGCATCAGTTGGGCATCTCCCAAAATTTCGAGCTCTCCAACCAAAGGTGGCACCAGCGGCTCTTCCCGAAGTGCCCGGCTCCATCCCGAGAAATGAGACCATTCCCACCTTCCATCCCTTGCTTTCAGTGCTCATGCAAACACGTTTCCGCCTTATGGGAAGTGTCGTGATCATCGCAACATCCTGCAATGTCACGGTCATCTCCCCACAGGGCAGGTGGAAGGTGTGCGACTCCGGCCGCCACTGGTCTACCAGGGCGGTGATGGTACATGGGTTGAACTTGGGTGTCCCACTCTTCAGCATGTTGACGAAAGGAAGCATCCTGGTTCTCCTGATGTAGGGGGTGTACCTCTCGTCATAGTGCATTGACCATTTCCCTTCTTTATCTTCCTACGGACCTTCAATTTTTCCGGTCCTCATGTGCAGCATGGGTAAAATATCATCCTTTGACATATAGCGGCCACAGTGGTCTGCATAGTACATATATTTGAGAAGCGTCATATCTCTAGATGGTGAATAAAAAACACGATTAGAACAACGATCCAAAGATCACAAAATAATGATTAAAATGTTTCTATTCATAAGAAATATATCTACCTACTTATAAAAATCTATTTCAACTAGTTAATCAACACTATGCACAAAGCAACGACAAAATAACATAATGGACTATCCAATACCTATTTCGGCTGCGGTTTTGTATATGCGTTCGCCCTTGGCATTGGTGTCGTTAACCTGCCTTTGCCAAGAAGGGTTTTCAAACCTCTTTCTTGCTGGCAGTTCATCCGGTTTTGCTCCGGGTAACCGCGTAGGTTTTATGCCAGATCTATTCCTTCTTTCGTATTCCTCTATCCTTCCTGCTGCAACTTAATGTCAGCCTAGGTTTTAATGAGGTTTTCTCGAGTATGGAATAGATGTTGCTGTTGCCGTTGTAGAGCTTGTCTTCTGGCTTCCAGCACTTTAGGGGGTTCATCTCGTCCCACATGGGTTTGAATTAGATCAATTTCGTCTTGTTCTGACATTTGTGGAATGGGGATTTCTTTCTTTTTCTTCTCCGCAGGAGTGACTCCGATTCCTCCTCCTACTTCCAGGTTTTGGTTGAAATGTCTGCTAACTTTTTCTTCTGTAGTTTATACTGGAGTTTCTAGGCATTCTTCTTTTTCTTCTTGTAAGAAGGAGGCTTTTTGCCAGGTTCGTCCTCTGTCAATTCTTTGACATCAAGGTAAATTGGACTGGTTTCACCATCCTCTCTTTCCTCGTCTGGCGGACGAGTTTTGGTGTCTTCATCGTCTTCAGCATCCGAGTTTTCATCCGGTTTTGCCATAAGTACTTCATGGAAGCGTCTTCATCTTCATCTTCGGAATCTATGTCTTCAGATCCGGGTTCCGACTCTAATCTTGCTTCTATAGTAGCTAACACAGAGTCGGCTTCCGAGTTCGTCATTTCACTGACTGGTGTCAGATCTTCCACTTCTCCTGTGGGATTATGTTTTTCTGCTTCTTCCACGGGATTTTTTTCTTCCGTGTTTTCAGCGACCTCGGACTGCACCATGCCAATGAAGTGAGATCTGATTGCGGGCATTGATGGTGCAGATCATGCACTCGTTGGGAGACCCCAAGAGGAGGGTGTGATGAGCACAGCGGTAGGAGTTTTCCCCTTAGTTAAGAACCAAGGTTATCAATCCAGTAGGAGAAATAGGACCTTTGGAAGGTTGATGCCGCTGATGGTGGTGATGGCGCTTCATCGGTGTCAGCAACAACGTGGAACATGCACACAACACAACCAAAATACTTTGTCCCAACGGTACAGTGAGGTTGTCAATCTCATCGGTCTTGCTGAAAACAAAAATTAGACGTATAGTGTGAAAAATGGTGTATGCTTGCAGTAAGTAAAGAAAGCAGGAAATTGTTGCGGTTTGTTTAACAGTTTAAGAAAATGGACATGGTTTATTGGTTCACTAGTGGTGTCTCTCCATAAAAGATAGCATGTTGGGTGAACAAATTACAGCTAGGCAATTGACAAATAAAGGTTGAACCGTAGTGCACATTATAACATGATGACTAGTATGATATTTAGTGCGGGCATTACAACAATATACATAGACCGAAATCCATCTGCAATTATGACTAATAATCCACCCTCAGGTTATCATCCGAACCCCCTTAGGTATTAAGTTGCAAGCAACAGATAACTGCATTAAACAATGTGTCTAATGTAAGCAATGATCGTACACGCGGGCACTCACACTGCTGTTTTCTCACTAGTGGCAACAACACATCCTCCCCCGTCACATTTCTGTCACTCGAGCACAGGCGAAAAGAAGGCATGAACCCACTATCTAGCATAAATACTCCCTCTTGGAGTCACTAGCAACTACTTGGTCAGAGCAACCACTTGCAACGGAAAGCATGCAAGATCACAAATAACATATGAAATAAAGACTATAATCAACTTGGCATAAGTTCAATATTCATCGGATCCCAGCAAACACAGCATATAGAATTACATAAGATCAATCTAGATCATGATAGGCAGCTCACGAGATCTAAACATGGAGGCATATGAGGAGAAGGCAACCATCTAGCTATTGCTATGGACCTGTAGTCCAAGGGTTAACTACTCACGCATCACCTCGGAGGCAGGCATGGTGATGGAGAAGCCTCCGGTGATGATTTCCTCTCCGGCAGGGTGCTGGGAGACACCTTCAGAACCCCCCTGATCTAGGGTTGACGACGACGACGGCTGCAGAACTTTTCGGGGATTTTTGATCAGGTACCTAGGGTTTTCCATCCCGGGGGGAATAACTAGGTGAAAGGGGAAAGGCGGTGGAGGCATGGGGGCCCACACCATCAGCTGGCGCAGGCCAGGGGAGGCCGCGTCACCCCATGGTGTGGCCCCCTGGTGCCCGTGTTCGACTCTCCTTTGGTCTTCTGGATGGTTCCGGGGGAAATAGGCATTTCGGGCTTTGTGGGGTCCAATTCCGAGAATGTTTCCAGAAAAACTTTTCTGAAATAAAAAACAACAAAAAACAGGGAACTGGCACTTGGCATCTTATTAATAGGTTAGTCCCGGAAAACGTGTAAAAATGCTATAAAGAAGGGAGAAAACATGTAGCAATTGGCATAATATTATCATGGAGCATCCGAAATTATAGATACATTGGAGACGTATCAAGCAACCCCAAGCTTAGTTCCTACTCGTCCTTGAGTAGGTAAATGATAAAACACAATAATTTCTGAGGTGACATGCTACTATCATAAACTTGATCATTATAATGTAAAAGCATATGTATGCTGAGATCATAGAACTTCAAACACAAACATGATAAATAGAACTTTAATAATAAAGCATAGCAATAACTTTGCATCATGAATAGTATCTTAAATAATGGACCATGGATAATAATGCAAAGAAAGATAAACGTTTGTTTCAGGTATAGAGAAAGCATGGCAAAGTGGTATTTCGCTAGTCCTTAAGAATGGAACAAAACATAAATGCCACGACACCTTCAAAGTTCATTGGTACGACTAGAGAAAATAATTTAAGAACAAATAATATAACATTATGAAGCAATTATTGATGTTTATGGGACAAATGCACATAGAACTCAGAATGGCAAAAATGCTCTTTCAACTGTGCATAAAGTTAGAAGATGGAGACTCAACATAAAAGTAAAAGAAAGGCCCTTCGCGGAGGGAAGTAGAATCACTCATGTGCTAGAGATTTTTATTTTTATTAAACAGAGGTATTAAAAGTTTGACACAACTCCCATCCATCTTTCATAAACCATGGCTAACCGAATCCTCGGGTGCCTGCCAACAATCACATACCGTGGAGGAGTGTCTATATTTTAGGAGAGGTGTATGTTAATGTCAATGAATGGTAAATAGACAATACAGTACGTCACAAGCCAACTAGATTCACAAGAGCGGCTCCCATTGTGAAGGACGCAACTGGTGTAGAAGGTCATCCCTCTTTCTCTTTTATTTACATAATTATGCTTTGACTGATAAATTAGGGGCAAAAATAGTGAAGAGAATTTGTTTGTATTAATTTGGGGATGGGCACCCCGCTGCCAGCTCTTCCATCATTTGGATAAGAGGATGAAGCCACTAGTCCAGGGTGTGAAATCCAATCGACAAGTGAGATAAAGATTCTCTATTGACGTCCTCATGAGCAAAAACAAGAATAGAAAACATGAGTAATTTTGAAGGTTTCAAAGGTAACACATGAGCAATTTACTTGGAGTGGCAGTGAAATACCACATGTAGGTAGGTATGGTGTACACAATGGGAGAACTTTGGTTTAAAGGAGTTTGGATGCATGAGTAGAATTCCATACTCAGTACAGGTGGAGGCTAGCAAAAGATTGGGAGCGAGAAATCAAGAGAGCCTAAGAGCCATAATCATGCATAGCGAGATAAACATCATTAATCAAAGCATAAGAGGTATCACAAGTTCAAAAAATATATGGTCAAGAAGGCTATTCATGAATCGTTAATAGTCATAAACATGGTGCGTGCATGCGCCAAGTCAACCAAATAAAACATTCGAAAGAGAATACCATAAATTTATTCTTTACTATGACAAGAACAACTCATGAATCTTTCAAGGAATATTAAACACTGTCAGCTATTTGAGGCTATTCATGCTACTCAATAACCAGAAGGATTTAAAACTAAAATAACATTTAGCATGGCATGAAAAAGTTCTAGCCACAGTCTATACAAGCTTCTACTTGCACTGTTATAAATTCTACATCAAGCAGCAGTTTCTTTTCCTAACAAGCACCATACAAGATATGTTTTAACCAAAATACTCTTTATGATACAGCAAGAAAACATGAGAGTACTCACATAACACTACTAAAACTAAAATCTCTAATAAGAGATGCATGAAAACAGGAGCTAAATAAAAGCAGTAGCCAAACAAAGACTAAGAATACAAAGTATTCCCATGAAAAAGCGGAGCGTGTCACTCTCCAATAAAAGAATGCTGGGGGTCCAGCCAAGCTTATTGAAAAAATAAAAATAAACTGAAATAAAAAAAACTAAAAGACGCTCCAAGTAAAGCACATAAGATGTGACCGAATAAAAATATAGTTTCACTAGAAGTGACCTGACAATTTGTTGATGAAGAAGGGGATGCCTTGGGCATCCCCAAGCTTAGACGCTTGAGTCTTCTTGAATTTGCTAGGATGTACCACCGGGGCATCCCCAAGCTTAGGCTCTTCACTCATCTTGATCACATCATATCATTCTCTTCTCATGACCCTTGAAACTTCCTTCACACCAAACTTCTAACAATCTTCATTAGCAACGTTAGTGCAATCGAAATAATAAATTCACATGGTTCAGTTTCAACACAAGCCTAACACTAAAAAACACATTAGGTACTGTCACAACTTATTTTAAAACTCTTTTTCTCAAAAGAACACCAAAAGAAAGAGATTAAGATGCAAATGCAATTATTGGCAGAAATCTGTCAAAACAGAACAGCTGGTAAAGATGATTTTTTTTCGAAAATCTTCAGTTCCTCAAATAAAAAAGTGTCCAACTAAGAAAAGTAGCGTATACAGCCCGAGATTTCTCACAAAAAAGCTCAGGTCATTTTGAATTTTCTGTGATTTTATACGAATTTAACAGAGGACAACAGAAATCTGTTTCCTGCGCAGAAATCCGAAGTATAGTCTCAACTTTCCACTAGAGGCTTTACATCGCTCAACAAAAATAATTTTTTGTACACCTATTATGAGCATCATTTATTCTATACCAAGCATCTTTTAAACTCTCTCCCCCATGTTGCCTAAAAGAACGAACCTCAACTTCAGGAATACTCATTCTAGCGAAATAAAAGCAAGCAAACAAATAACAGCTATAAAGTAAACAATTTTTTTATGTTTTTGATATAGAGAAGAAAAACAAGACAAAAATAAAAACAAGACAATAAACAAAATAAAGAGGTTGAGAGTGAGAGACTCCCCTTGCCAGAAGACTTCTTTCTCCCCGGCAACAGCGCCAGAAAAAGTCCTTGATGGTGCAGATCGTGCACTCATTGGGAGACCCCAAGAGGAGGGTGTGATGAGCATAGAGGTAGGAGTTTTCCCTTAGTTAAGTACCAAGGTTATCAATCCAGTAGGAGAAAGAGGACCTTCGGCAGGTTGATGCCGTTGACGGTGGTGATGGCGCTTCACTGGTGTCACCAACAACGTGGAACCTACACACAACACAACCAAAATACTTTGTACCAACGGTATAGTGAGGTTGTCAATATCACCGGTCTTGCTGAAAACGAAGATTAGACGTAGAGTGTGGAAAATGGTGTATGCTTGCAGTAAGTAAAGAAAGCAAGAAATTGTTGCGGTTTGTTTAACAGTGTAAGAAAATGGACCGGGGTTCATAGGTACACTAGTGGTGTCTCTCCATAAAAGATACCATGCTGGGTGAACAAATTACAGCTGGGCAATTGACAAATAAAGGTTGCACCGTAGTGCATATTATAATATGATGACTACTATGATATTTAGTGCGGGCATTACAACAATATACATAGACCGAAATCCATCTGCATCTATGACTAATAATCCACCCTCAGGTTATCATCCGAACCCCCTTAGGTATTAAGTTGCAAGCAATAGATAACTGCATTAAACAATGTGTGTAATGTAAGCAATGATTATACACGCGAGCACTCACACCGCTGTTTTCTCCCTAGGGGCAACATCACATTCTCCCCCGTCACATTTCTGTCACTCGAGCACAGGAGAAAAGGAGGCATGAACCCACTATCTAGCATAAATACTCCCTCTTGGAGTCACTAGCAACTACTTGCTCAAAGCAACCACTAGCAACGGAAAGCATGCAAGATCACAAATAACATATGAAATAAAGACTATAATCAACTTGGCATAAGTTCAATATTCATCGGATCCCACCAAACACAACATATATAATTACATAAGATCAATATCGATCATGATTGGCAGCTCACGAGATCTAAACATGGATGCATATGAGGAGAAGACAACCATCTAGCTACTGGTATGGACCCGTAGTCCAAGGGTTAACTACTCACGCATCACTGCGAAGGCATGCATGGTGATGGAGAAGCCTCCGGTGATGATTTTCTCTCCGGCAGGGTGCCGGGAGACAACCTCAGAACCCCCTAATCTAGGGTTGACGACGACGGCGGCTGCGGAACTTTTCGGGGATTTTTGATCAGGTACCTAAGGTTTTCCATCCGGGGGGAATAAATAGGTGAAAGGGAAAAGGCAGTGGAGGCCTGGGGGCCCCACACCACCAGTTGGCACGGCCAGAGTGGAGGCCGCGCCACCCCATGGTGTGGCCCCCCTGGTGCCCGTCTTCGACTCTCCTTCCGTCTTCTGGATGCTTTCGGGGAAGTATGCACTTTGGGCTTTGTGGGGTCCAATTCCGAGAATGTTTCCAGAACAACTTTTCTGAAATAAAAAACAACAAAAAAACAGGGAACTGGCACTTGGCAGCTTGTTAATAGGTTAGTTCCGGATAACGTATAAAAATGATATAAAGAAGGGATAAATAATGTAGCAATTGGCATAATATTATCATGGAGCATCAGAAATTATAGATACGTTGGAGACGTATCAGGAATCTCCGCAGAGGCAGCAAATTCAACAAGGTTTTGCGATATGAGCAGAATTCGATATCATACTTTTCCTCAACTGGGTATAGAGCGGGTGGGATAAATTAACTTCCACCACAGAATCCCATTGCCTCAGATGTTAATCCGATAAAATATTGTCACGCACTTACCAAGTGATTCCGTGCTGGCATGTATGATCCATTGTCGAGGAAGCGTCCTACGTCGCCGTCGAATTCCAAGCTTCCGACAGTTATTGCACCGCCGATTCCGTCGAGTATCCCCGATCAAAACGTAACTCCTGACGTCGCTGGCCCCACGGTGGGCACCAACCGTCGAGATATCGTAGTAGATTTCATAGACGGGGGTGCCATGAGACTACTGGTAGATTCGTGGGGGACGTGGTAGTACAACAAACGAGAACAATAAGTCTACCCAGGTTCCGTACGACGCAACTAGGCGGCGTTCCTACTCGTGCAATCTCACTAAATCAGGGCTGAAGCCTGAAGTATACAAAGTACAATGTGAGTAGGGTTTCGCTAACTCGACGAGGATCAACTTCTCGGCAAGTTGGCTTCTAGCTAATGGTATGTCTCTTTCTTCTCTCCCGTCCGGCTTTATATAGATAGCCGGGTTAGGGCTTATAGAAAGGAAACCTAGAAGACTACAGAAAGTATCTAACTTGGAAAGTAAGGAATCCGTCTTCTCCTCCAAGCCGCACCACTTTGGGCCGTGGTATGGGTTCTTCTAGAATCCCGCTTCCTGCGCATCAGCTTACTGGGCCGCCCAATGGACCGTGATCCATTACCAACAGGCCACCCTGGTAATCCGGCTCTTTAGGCCAATGCCGGACATACCCCTTTTGGTATATATCCGACAATTAGCTAGATGGTTGCTCTCTCCACTTTGTACCTCATGTTTAGATCTTGTGAGCTGCCTAACATGATCAAGATCATCTTTATGTAATGCTACATGTTGTGTTTGCTGGGATCTGATGAATGTTATGTCTTATGATTATCAATCATCATGTTATCTTCATGTATATGTTATTTATAATCTTGCATTCTCTCCGGTATTAGTAGATGCTCTGGCCAAGTAAATGCTAGTAACTTCAAGAGGGAGTATTTATGCTCGATAGTGGGTTCATGCCTCCTTTGCATCTGTGCTCGAGTGACTGAAACATGACGGATGGAGGATGTGTTATTTCCATTAGGGAGAAAACAACAATGCTTTTTCTAAGGATGATGTTATTGTTTACATTACACACTTTCCTTACTGCAATTATCTGTTTCTTGCAACTTAATACCCAACGTCTATTCAGATGATATTTGAAGGGTGGATTATTAGTCATAGATGAAGTTGGATAACGGTCTATGTATTTTGTTGTAATGCCCGCATGAATCACATAGTAATCTTTATGTATTGCATATGCACTATGGTGCAACCTTCGTTTCTGTCAATTGCCCAGTTGTAATTTGTTCACCACACATGTTATTTATCTTTCACGGAGAGACACCACTAGTGAACTATGGACCCTGGTCCTTTTTCGTCATACTGAGAAACACCTACTGCTTTCATACTATTACTACTTCTTTCATATTGTTCTCCTACTGTTTTCCACACCATAAGTTTAACCTCTTTGTGTTCAGCAAAACCGGTGAGATTGACAACCTCACTTCTTCGTTGGGAAAAAGTGATTTAATTGTGTTGTGCAGGTTCCACGTTGTTTCTGAACCGGTAGTGCGCCCTGCCATCTCAGCTGCTTCAACCTTCTGAAGTTACTCCTTCCTCCTACTGGTCGATTCTACCTTGGTTTCTTTCATATCATCCACTTGGGGTCTCCCAACGAACGTGTGTATCACGTGCATCAAGCTAATTTTTGCCACCGTTGCCGGGGAGGAAGAGAATTTGTACAAGGGGAGTCTCTCACTTCGAATCTCTTTACTTTTTTTTTGTTTTGCTTAGTTTATTTTATTTTCTATTGTTTGCTTCTCTTTATCAAAAACACACACAAAAAATTAATTCTTATTCTAGCTGTAGTTTTATTCCTGTTTTTAATTTTGTTAAAATGACTACTCCTGAGAACACTAAGTTGTGTGACTTTACTAGCACCAACAACAATAATTTGTTAGCACCCTATTGCTCCACCTGCTCCTACTACTGATTTTTATGAGATTAAGCCTTCCTTGTTAAACCTTGTTATGAGAGAGCAATTTTCTAGTGTTAGTACTGATGATGCTGCTGCCCATCTTAATAATTTTGTTGAACTATGTGAGATGCAAAAATATAAAGATGTAGATGGAGATATTATTAAACTGAAATCGTTTCCTATCTCGTTGAGAGGAAGAGCTAAAACATGGTTTCTATCTTTGCCTAGAAATAGTATTGATTCTTGGACTAAGTGTAAAGATGCTTTCATTGGAAAATGTTATCCTCCTACGAAGATTATTGCTTTAAGAAGTAGCATTATGATATTTAAGCAACTTGATAATGAGCATGTTGCTAAAGCTTGGGAAAGAATGAAATCTTTAGTGAAGAATTGTCCCACTCATGGAATGACTACTTGGATGATTATCCAAACCTTTTACGCAGGACTGAATTTTTCTTCAAGAAACCTTCTGGATTCAGCTGCTGGAGGAACCTTTATGTCCATGACCTTGGGGGCAGCAACAAAGCTTCTTCATAATATGATGGTAAATTATTCTGAATGGCATACTGAGAGAGCTACAACCGGTAAGAAGGTAATTCTGTTGAAGAAACCTCCTCTTTGAGTGATAGACTTGATGTTATTATGTCTATGCTTGTGAATGGCCCTTCTCCTATTGATTAAAATAATGTTCCCTTAGCCTCTTTGGTTACTCAAGAAGAGCATGTTGATGTGAACTTCATTAAAAATTATAATTTCAACAACAATGCTTATAGAAATAATTTTGGCATCAACAATTATAGACCATATCCTCCTAATAATGGAAATGCTTATGGTAACTCCTATAATAGCAACAAAAGTGTACCCTCTGATCTTGAGAACATGCTTAAGAATTTTATTAGTACACAAACTGCTTTCAATAAATCTGTTGAGGAAAATTTTGGCAAAATTGTTGTTCTTGCTTCTAAAGTTGCTAGCCTGGCTCTTGATGTTGATTTTCTGATACTAAAGGTTATGCCTCATGATGTTAAAGAAAGTAAAACTTTAAATACTATCCAAATTCGAATTTATGATAATGTTAGAATGTTAGCTGAATTGCATGCTAGATGGGAAAAAGAAGATGAAATAGCTAGAAAGAATAATATAGCTAATGTTTGCACCATTACCACCACTAGTAAAAATTAAGCTTGTCATGCTATAAAACCTTCTACTATCAATGGTAAAGTAATTGGAATTTCCTGAAACTGCTAAAAATGTTCTTGATGAAAGTGCTGAAATTTTTAGAAACATGGGAGATAATAGTCCCATTACCTTTGCTAAAAATGATCTTAACTTTGATGATTGCAACATAACTTAAGTGATTAAGTTCTTACAAAATATTGCTAGTTGTTCTAATGGTAGTGCTATGAATATGGCTTTCACAAAACATATTACAAATGCTCTCATGAAAATTAGAGAGGATGAATTAAGATGTGAAGCCTCTATCCCTAGGAAGCTAGATGATGGTTGGAAACCTATTATTAATATGAAATATAATGATTTTGATTGCAATGCTCTATGTGATCTTGGTGCTAGTATCTCTGTTATGCCCAAGAAACTCTATGATATTCTTGATTCACCACCATTGGAACCTTGTTATTTGGATATTCGTCTTATTGATAATGTTAGAAAGAAACCTTTGGGGAGAGTTGATGATGTTCTTACCATGGTTAACAATAATATTGTCCCAGTTGAGTTTATGGTCTTGAATATTGAATGCAATGCTTCCTGTCCAAATTTTTTGGGAAGACCTGTTCTTAGAACTGTTGGTGCTATCATTGATATGAAAGAGGGGAATATTAAATTTCAGTTTCCACCCAAGAAAGGTATTGAAAACTTTCCTAGAAAGATAATGAAGTTTCCTTTTGATCCATTTATCAAAAAAATTTACAATTTGTATGCTTCTTCACTTGAGAATACTTGATTCCATTTTTCTGGGCCTAACTAAAAGGCGTTTAAAAAAAGCACTTCTTGGGAGATAACACATGGTTTTATTTTTGCTTTGTTTTTCTATGTTTTTTTTGAGTCAAGGGGGCTGTATACTTCTGTATAAATTCTTTTGTATCTTTATTTTCATGTTTTAGTAGTGCCAAGTAAAGTTTCTGACGAGAGTTGGAGTTGGTTTTCAGATTTCTGCGCAGAAAACAGAATTCTGCTGTCCACCGTAAAAAATCGTGAAAAATTCAGGAAGATCAGAATGACCTGAAATTTTCTGTGCTTATTCCTCGGCTAATTACGCAAGTTTTCCGTTCTTTAGATTTTTCGATTTGAGCAACGTAAGTGCCTCGTAAAAATTCGTATTTACAGACTGTTCTGGTTTCGACAGATTCTGCCATTTTTCTTGCATTGGCTCTTTTGTGATGTCGAGTGGATTTCTTTGCTTCACGAAACATCAGTTCCAGTAGCTAATGTTTAAAAGTATCAATAGAAATTGTGCCATGCAGAACCCATGGATTTTTATTTGTTGCACTAACCCTCTAATGTGAATTACTGTTTGAGCATGGTGTGAATGAAGTTTTCAAGTGTCAAGAGAAGAGGTGATATATATGATCAAGAAGAGTGCAAGGTAAAAGCTTGGGGATGCCCCCATGGTTCATCCAAGCATATTTTCAGAAGACTCAATCATCTAAGGTTGGGGATGCCCAAGGAATCCCCTTCTTCATCAACTATCTATCAGGTCACTTCTTGTGAAACTATATTTTTATTCGGTCACATCATATGAAGTTTACTTGGAGCGCCTGTTTGTTTTTCTTTTGTTTTCTTTTTTTTTCCTTGCTGCAATAATATCATTGGACCTAGCATACTTTTTTGGGAGAGAGACACGCTCCGCGTTTTCATTTGAATACTTGCTATGCTACTATTCTTAGTTTTTCGTCTAGTTACTCCAAAAATTCATGTTCAGATCTTATTTTAATTGCATCTCTTATTTAGAGATGTTAGTTTTAGTATTTTTATGTGAGTAATCTCATTTTTGCTTGCTATAGCATGTAGAGAATTTTTGTTAAAACATATTTTGTATGGTGCTTGTTGGGAAAAGAAACCGCTGCTTGAAGTAGAATTTTTAACGGTGCAAGTAGAAGCTTGTATAGACCGTGGCTATAAGTTTTTCATATCATTCTAGATGTTATGTTAGTTTTAAAGACTTTGGTTATTGAGTAGCATGATTAGCCTCAAATAGCTGAGAGTATTTAATGTGCCAGTGAAAGAATCATGAGTTGTTCTTGTCATATTGAAGCATAAATTTGCGGTATTCTCCTTTGAATGTTTTATGTCGTTGAATTGGCGCATGTTCACACCATGTTTATGACTATGAACCAGTCATTAATATCCTCTATGATCATTTAGTTTTAGAATGTGTGGTACCACTTATGCTTTGATTAATGATGTTTATGTCGCTATCCATGATTATGGCTCTTATGCTCTCTTGATTTGTCGCTCCCAGTCTTTTGCTAGCCTCCACATGTACTGAGTATGAAATTCTACTCGTGCAATCCAACTCCCTAAAACCAAAGTTTTCCTAATGTGTCCACCATACCTACCTACATGTGGTAATTAACCACCACTCCAAGTAAATTGCTCATTTGTTACCTTTAAAACCTTCAAAATTATTCCTGCTTTGTGTTCCTGTTTTTGCTCATGAGAACGTAAATAGAGAATCTTTATCTCACTTGTTGGTTTGATTTCACACCCTCTACTAGTGGATTCATCCGCTTATCCAATTCATAGAAGATATGGCAACGGGGTGCCCAGCCCCAAATTAATACACACAAAATCTCTTCGCTATTTTTGCCCCTGATTTATCAGTCAAAGCATAATTGTGTAAACAAAAGAGAAAGCGGGATGACCTTCTACACCAGTTGCGTCCTTCACATGGGAGCCGCTCTTATGAAATCTAGTTGGCTTGTGACGTACTGTATTTTTTGTTTACCATTCGTTGACATTAGCATACACCTCCCAAAATATAGACACTCCTCCATGGTATGTGATTGTTGGCAGGCACCCGTGGATTCGGTTAGCCATGGTTTTTGTAAGATGGATGGGAGGAGTGGCAAACATTTTAATACCTCTGTTAATAAAATAAAATCTCAATCACATGAGTGATCCATGCTTCCCTCTGCGAAGGTCCTTTCTTTTACTTTTATGTTGAGTATCCATCTTCTAACTTGATGCACCGTTGAGAGAGCATATTTTCCATTCTAAGTTTTATGTGCATTTGGCCCAGAAACATTATCAATTGATTCATGATGTGTTATTGTGTGTTCTCTAACTATTTGTTCTAGTCCTCCTCATGAAACTTTCAAGGTGCCCCACTCTTAAAGGACTTGCGAAATATCAGTTTGACATGCTTTCTTTATACTCGAAACAAACGTATATCTTTCTTTGCATTGTTATTCATGATCTTTTATTTGAGTTACTTCTCATGATGCAAGGTGATTTTTATGCTTTTTAAAGTTCTATTTATCATGTTTGTGTTTAAGTTCTATGATCTCAGTTTACATATGTGTTTACATTATGATGATCAAGTTTATGTTGGTAGCATGTCACCTCAGAAATTATGTATTTTTATCGTTTACCTACTCGAGGACGAGTAGGAACTAAGCTTGGGGATGTTGATACTTCATAAACATATCCCTAATTACTGATGTTCCATGTTGTTTTCATGTTATTTCCCACATGTTTTCTGTACACTTTATGTCATTTTTATCGATTTTCCGGACTAACCTATTGACAAGATGCCACAGAGCCAGTTCCCTGTTTTCTGCTGTTTTTAGTTTCAGAAAAGTTGTTCTGGAAATATTCTCGGAATTGGAAAATTCAAAGACCGAGAGTCTTAGAATTCCCGAAGGTTCCAAGGAGTTCCGGAGAGACCCGGAGAGGGGCCTCAAGGGCCCACACCATAGGGCGGCGCCCCCTGGCCGCGCCGTGGGGTGGTGTGGCCCCCCAGGCCTCCACCGCCTTTGCCCTTTCGCCTATTTATTCCCCCAAGGCATAAGCCCTAAGTACATCCCACTTCTCCCTGAAAAAAGACCCGAGGCCGCCGTCACCATCATCCCGAGATCGGGAGGGTTCTGGAGCCCTCCCCGGCACCCTGCCGGGAGGGAAATTCATCACCGGAGGGGTCTACACCACCATTCCCTCCTCCGAAGTAATGCGTGAGTAGTTCATCCCTGGACTGCGGGTCCATATCCGTAGCTAGATGGTTGTTCTCTCCACTTTGTACCTCATGTTTAGATCTTGTGAGCTGCCTAACATGATCAAGGTCATCTTTATGTAATGCTACATATTGTGTTTGCTGGGATCTGATGAATGTTGAATGCTATGTCTTCTGATTATCAATTTAGCATGTTATCTTCATGTATATGTTATTTATGATCTTGCATGCTCTCCGTTATTAGTAGATGCTTTTTCCAAGTAGATGCTAGTAACTCCAAGAGGGATTCCTTATGCTCGATAGTGGGTTTATGCCTCCTTTACATTTGCGCTCGAGTGACAAAAACGTGACAGATGGAGGATGTGTTGTTACCATTAGGGAGAAAAAACAATGCTTTATCTAAGGATGATGTTATTGTTTACATTACACACTTTTCTTACTGCAATTATCTGTTGCTTGCAACTTAATACCCAACGTTTGTTCGGATCATATTCGGAGGGTGGATTATTAGTCATAGATGCAGTTGTCTAATGGTCTATGTATTTTTTGTAATGCCCGCATGAATCACATAGTAATATGTATATCTTGCATATGCACTATGGTGCATCCTTCATTTCTGTCAATTGCCCAGCTATAATTTGTTCACCACACATGTTATTTATCTTTCACGGAGAGACACCACTAGTGAACTATGGACGCTGGTCCTTTTTCCTCATACTGATAAACACCTACTGCTTTCATAGTGTTACTACTGCTTTCATACGGTTCTCCTACTTTTTTCCACACCATACGTTTAACCTCTTTTTGTTCAGCAAAACCGGTGGGATTGACAACCTCACTGCTTTGTTGGGGGCAAAGTGATTTGATTGTGTTGTGTAGGTTCCACGTTGTTTCTGATCCGGTAGTGCGACCTGCCATCTCAGCTGCTTCAATCTTCTGAAGTTACTTCTTGCTCCTACTGGTCGATTCAACCTTGGTTTCTTTCTGAGGGAAACTTACTACTGTGCTCTTCATACCTTCCACTTGGGGTCTCCCAACGAACGTGTGTATCACGCGCATCACAGACGGGCTATGTGTTTGTGGTGAATGGTGGCGCCATGAGCTGGAGAAGCGGGAAGCAACCTATGGTGGCTAAATATACAATGGAGTCACAGTACATTGCCGCTAATGATGCGGCGAATGAAGCTGTCCAAATGAGGAAATTCCTCATAGTGCTTGGGGTGTTTCCATGCGTGCAAGTCCCTGTGAACATATACTACGACAACATAGGTGTAATTGCTAACACAAAGGAACCAAGGTCTCACTCCACAGCCAAGAATATACTCAGGCGTTACCATGTGATAAGAAATTATCAAAAGAATGGTGATATAAAGATTTGCAAGATACACAAAGACCTGGATGTGGCATATCCGTTGACAACGAGTCTCCAACGGGAAAAACACGAGAAACATCGATATGCCATCGATGTTTGAATATTACATGTGTAATTTGATTAAATTGTAATCTAGTGCAAGTGGGAGACTGAAGGAGTTATGCCCTAGAGGCAATTTAATAAAGTGATTTTATTATTCATAACTCATTTGTTCATAATGTTTTGTACCATGCTATAACTGTATTAAGCGTAAGCATTAATACATTTGTGGTATGTAAAAAAACTTGGTCCCTAATAGACTCTATTTATACTAGTCCATTGGGCCAAAAATGATCAAGTTTTCCTGATCATGGGCATTTATGCCATTGACAACGGATTCATGTCATTGGTGAATGATGTGATGAACTCACACCCATTATGTATTATCATGACTAGATCGCGTCATTAAGTTCAACGTTATGATAACGAAAATGTAGTACCATAGCTTTTGACCGTGAGATGGTGTTTAATTAATATCCTAGAAATTACTTTGATTGCATCAAACGTCATACCGTGACAGGGTGATTATAAAGGTGACTCCTGGGTAATGAAAGGGATATGTTCAGGAGTGCCATCAAGAGCAGGACTTGCCAATCCTAATGATGGATAGATACTTCTAGGACCACTCGGTGGAGTTGCATCAATTAGCTTGTAAGCATGTGACTAGGTTACGGAGATGCAACGACACGGAAACGAGTAGAAATTATTCTGTCGGTAACGAGACTGAACAAGGTATAAGATACCAGACGATCAAGTCTCAGAAAAACAGAGTATCGCTAAGGAAAGGGGCACGGGGACTTGATATTTAAGGTTCAAGTGACGCAAAATATCAATGGATGCACATGGGCCATTATGGAGATCCAGATCCCGCTATTGGTCATTGGTCGGAGAAGTGTCTTGGCCATGTCCGGTGTAGTACCGAAACATAGGGTCTCATACTTAAGGGTATACAATGTTTAAGAGTGATCTTATTACCGAAGAGAATGATAAAGAGAGCCGAAATTGTTCTGCTATTTTCTGCATGCAGATCGGAGAGTTCCAAAGGTGTATCTGGATAAGGGAGAAATGCCCGATGATGATCGGAGGGTCCTGGAAGGGGTTCCGGGACTCGAAATAAATAAGAAACGTATAAATTAGTGTAATTCATATTTTGAATAGAATTTTTTTATACGCATTTATTCCACTAATGGGCCTTTCGGACAAAACAGGACCATTAGGGGAAAATGGAGGAAAACATGGAGACCAAAAGGGGGACCAGCCGCATGGGCCTTGTGGGGCCCATGGGGGGCTATAGCTTCCCCTCCCTTGGTCGCACCGTTATGTGGGTTTAGTTCCACATGGGGGAGTCAAGGAGGTTGGCTCCCCTCCTCCCACTATATAAAGGGAGGCCCCCTCCCCTTTCTCTCATCAACATGTCTCTCTCTTTTCTCTTCTCTAAACGTGGTTCCCTTTGGAGTTGTGCTAGGAGTTGAGAATTATCTACTATACGCACACCACCGTGCTATTAGTGTTCGGTCCAGCTCTATACTTCCGCAACCTTCGCTTGACCGGAGACCGGGAGTCATAGTCTACGCCGTATGTGTGTAACCCCACAAGGTGCAACACTTGGGGCAGTAGTCGCAGTACGACTCCTCAACATTGACGTCGGCTTTGCAGTATTCATCGACAACCCTTGTGTGCGAAGGTAATCCCCGCTTTCGGTCTTCAAGGGTGTGAATTCCGTTCTTTCTCCGTTACTCTATATCTGCATAGTAATAGATTCTGGCTAGTTTCGGTTATCGTTGTTAGGAAAAGTTTTGTTTTCTGCTACGAAATCCCTTCACTTATGAGGAAAAAAGGACCGGGGGCTATAGGTTCATTAGTGATGTCTCTCCAAAGAAAAAAAACATGCTGGGTGAACAATTTACAGCTAGGCAATTGAGAAATCATGAACGTATAATAATACTATTATGAAGAGATATAGTTCACGAGTTCTAATATTGTAGTTATTACGTCAAGGCATATGGACCGCTATCCAGCATGCATCCATATCTAAAAGTCCATCTCAAGAAAGTTATCCAACAAATCTATATGGATTAAGTTGCAGCAACGAGGTGATTTCTTTGTGTGCAACAAACAAATGCATTAAAACAATACGTAATGTAAGCAGTGGCTCTCTTCCGTAGATAAGAGCACCGCTGTTTTCTGCCTAGTATCAACAACGCATCCCCCATTTGTCATGTTTCTGTCACTCGAGCACAAATGTAAGGGAGGAATGAACCTACCATCTAACATGTATACCCTCTCTTGGAGGTGAAAACAACTACGTGACCAAGGTAACCATGAAGACTGGAGAGCATTGCAAGAAAAGATTAAAACTCTCTACAAATATATGTGAAGCATCTCAGATTCACATGAACAAAATAATCATAATCTCATGGTTCATCGGATCCCAACAAACACAACATGCACAATTACATAATGGTGGTATCGATCATGTGAGGCAGCTCACGAGACTATAAACATGGAGGCATAACGGAGAGAACAACCATCTAGCTACCTATATGGACCTGTAGTCCCGAGTTGAACAACTCATGCATCTGTCCGGAGGTGATTGTGGCGATGTAGATGCTTCCTGTGACGATCCCCCCCCCCTCTAGCAGGGTGACGGAATAGGGCTGCAGAAGCCCTTGATTGGACTTTCGAGGTGACAACGCCTCTCTAGATGTTTCATGGAAAATAACTCCGTCCAGGTAATTTTTAGGGTTAAGGGCATCTTACAGGAGAAATGCGGCCAGAGGCGGTGGCCAGGGTTTCTAGGGGCCCACCAAGCACGGCTAGGGTGGTGACGCGCCTGGCACCCCGTGGCTCCCCTCCGGGTCTCTTTTGGACTTTGTCTTTGTTCCGGGTAAAAAATAACTTCCGTGGATTTCCAGCCTTTCCGAGAATATTTCCTTCAAAACTTTTCTGAAATAGAAAAACAACAAAAAACACCAACTGGTATGGGGCATGTTGTTAATAGGTTAGTCGATGAAAACATCCATAAAACAAAGGGAAACATGTGAAAACATGATAATAACATAAGGGTACTGGATCGAAAACAAGCATGGAGCATCAAAAATTATAGATACGTTTGCAACCTATCAGGTTCCTCCCGTAGAAACCGTAAGCTACGAGCGCGGTGTGGGTGTAACGGTGCTGTTCGCGATGGCGATATGTTCTTCCCCTTTCCGCGCGGATCACAACCGTCAACCACGCGATGGACGGCGCCCGACGCGCCCTGTGCGTCAGATTCGTTCAGGGCACCCTACGCATAGATTTTCCGATATATTAAACTAGCAATCGAGCTCATTAAAAATCTTCTAGTCCCCTTTGGTACCCTGCTAAGGAAAAGAGTGCGTCTGAAACTTGCTACTCATAGATCAAATGTGTGTTACATCGTTAATGAGATCATCTAAGATAAAGCTAGGGTGATCAACCACCCAAGAATTTTTGTAAGAATAACCAAACCTAGCTATCTCGTGAGCCACTTTGTTAGATTTCCTCGCACAATGTGCGAACGTGACCTTCCCAATGGACGAAGCCAGGTCAACATAATCAGCATAAATGGGCGATGAAGAGTTCGACCACATGGATTCTCCATTGCGTCTGTTAATTGTTTCCACCGAACCGCTCTCTGCACTAATATATTATTAGCCAGTGATAAACCCTCCTTCATCACCATAACCTCCGCCATAGACGCCGATGTAACACTAGGGAAGAAAGCACAAGAACCAGCTACAAAATACCCTTCAAAGTCTCGCAGGATAGCACCCCCTGCATCTGCATTTATATCAGCAAAAGAACAAGCATCATCATTGAACTTAATCTGTCTTATTTCTGGTCGTTTCCATCTTAGCTCCTCCGATATTCTGTTTGTAATATTGTCTCTCTCCGAATTTACAGCAATGCCTATAATTTACAACTTGCACTCATCTTCCTCATGTGTTCTTCGTCTTCGAGTCCACACCAGCAAGTAACCGCTATAGTCACACCGGCAAGTAACCGCTATAGTTTATTTGAGTTTTACCGAAGAGAAACGAGACATCTCATTAGATGGCAGCCGAAACAAATGTTCCAATAAAAAAACGCATATAATGCGTCCGCCGGGGATGAACCCACGACCTCCCCCATCTGGTAGAGCGCAACAACCGACAGGCCATGCAACGCGTCGTCAGCCGAGTTTGGAACTAGCTGCTTGCACACGGCAGAGAATGCAAAATTTCCGTGGAAAATGCCGTATACATGGTATTGACACATTGACCTTGTATTGTTAGGTGCAGGCACGGGCGTGGTGCATCCATAGCGCGCGATCGCCATGCAACCCACGGAGTGCCGCTGCCCTTCGGCGCGCGTGGGACGGGGGAGAAGCGGGAGCAGAGAGGGGAGCGGCATGGCGCAAAACCGGCATTTGCACGCCACGCGGCTCGAGCACGGACGGAGAGAAGCCTTCCCCGGCAGGCAACTACTCCACTGCTGCGCGCGACGTGGTTGTCCGTGATGGTGTTTGACCGTGGCGTGCTCATGGCGCCACCATTGGTCGTCGGCAGCATGCAAGTGGTGGAACCGCGGAGCACGGCACGGGAGTGTGGTGGCTTCGGGGAGAGCGATGTGTGCGCGGTATTGTCGGGTGGAATCGCGGCCGGCGTGTGTCGGTCGGACTCGGTCCGTCCTTTGTCGCCCAATGCCGCTCCTCCCCCGCCCAGCGCCTTCTTTTCTGGTTCGCAGCTATACCCTCCAGCGATCGAGCACCGTGAATCCAGGTCCAGGAGAATAATGACGGCAGAGTACTCACGCAGACTAGGATCCACGGTGAGCAATAGGAGGAGGTTACGGTTACTATGGACACGTGTGACCTACTCTCTCTCTCTCTCTCTCTCTCTCTCTCTCATGGCCCACTGGGGTGCAGCTGTGTAAAATCCTGGATTAGGCTGGTCACAATGGGAGTAACATAGATAGTAATTTCAGTGCCACTTAAGTAAAAAAGATGACGTGGAGGTTAATTGATGAAGAGAGAGGCAAATGGAGTAACATAGCTAGTTACCATAACATCACACATATCAAGATAATATGAGTCTATAATGCAATAAATGAACCTTTGCATGACACCACATATAAGTTACTACCCATTGTGGAGGTAGTAACATAATCTACATGGTGGAGGTAGTAACATAATCTAGGGAAATGTAATGTTACTCCCTCTATCCCAAAATAGGATGCCTATAGTTTTTACTGAAAGTCAAACTTTTCGTAGTTTGACCAATTTTATAGAAAAAATGGTTGAAATATATATTGTCAAATCAATATAGTTAGAACTATCATGAAATCTATTTTCGTATCATGTGGATTTTGTATTTTACAAGTTGATATATTTTTCTATATAGTTGGTCAAACTTTAAAAAGTTTGACTTTAACCAAAAACTATAGGCATCCTATTTTGGAACGGAGGGAGTACTAGTGTATGCTACTCCCCATTGTGACTAGCCTTATACCAGCGTACGAAAAATACGGAAAATAAATCCTGGATTGCAAAACCGAGAAGGAAATTCCTCCTCGAGATCCTTTGCTGCAAAGCATCGCAAATGAGTCGTGTTTGGAGCGAGTTAGACTAGACTCTTTCTAGAACTCGAGCAAGCTTAGACTAAGCCGAGTTAATGGCGTTTAGCAACAAAAAATAGTTGGATGCTCATCTTTTTTTTAAGATAGTAGGGAAAAGTTTGCCCTGCTTTAACTTAATAAAGCAGCAGGTTCAACCACGGTTACAAGAACGCTTGGACGACAGCTTCTCCGACTACTCCAACTCCCACATGGAGACACCACACGACACCAACAAGTAGCAAACTCACACTGGAGCGGTAAAACACCTGGGGGCGGCTCACCACCGAACAACCGGACTAAAACACTAAATGATTACAGCATGTGACGAGTAGAAAGCCTCCGGTAGCTCGCAAGAAGCTCAGCGACCAGCTGCAACAAAGGCTCCCGAGCGTGATCCTTTGCGAGTCTTGCCCACATCTGCACAAACATGGATAATTTGAAAATAACATCAGCAGGTTGGTTAGGGAAAACCCCCTCTATCGAAAACTTATGACGCGTCCCCCAGAGAGCCCAACCCAGCGCAGAGAAGAGCACCCAAGCCGTTCTCCTAGCGTTGCCCGAAAGAGGGTGAAGTAAACCAAAAAATTGCGGGAAGTTAGCTGGGTTCCAGTCACAGCCCAGCACCTCAGCCCATCGTGGCCCTCCACTAGGGCAACTGTGGCTAGTTCCTATTCCACTGTTCAAGAAGTACCAAGTCAAAGTTACGGCGGAATGCCACGCCTCCCCTAGCGCCCGAAAGAGCCGCCGCCACCGAAATATTTGGATTATCACAGGCAAAAACTAGAAGCGCCGGGAAACGATCCTTGAGTGGTGCATCCCCATGCCACGAGTCCGACTAGAAGCGCGATCGTTACCCACTCCTCACCACATTCTTAGCCCCCAATTTGAACAGATGGTTTATTTTGTGGAGACTTCTCCAAAACTGGGAGCCCCCTGTTGGCCTGGCTGCAAAAATGTCTGTTGCCTCCGGGTACTTGGCCTTCAGCACCTTCTTCCAAATCGGGTTTTCCTCTTGGTACAACATCCAAACCCATTTAAGAATTAGGGCTTTATTCATAGTCTTCGTGTTGGTGAGCCCCAACCCTCCACACTCTCTAGTCCGGTGATACATCTCCAACGTATCTATAATTTCTGATGTTTCATGATGATATTATGCCAATTGCTACATGTTTTATCCCCTCTTTATGTCATTTTTATCGATTTTCCGGACTAACCTATTGACAAGATGTCACAGAGCCAGTTCCCTGTTTTCTGCTGTTTTTAGTTTCATAAAAGTTGTTCGGGAAATATTCTCGGAATTGGAAAATTCGAAACCCAAAAGTCTTAGAATTCTTGAAGGTTCCACGGAGTCCCGAAGAGACCCGGAGGGGGCCTCAGGGGGCCCACACCATAGGGCGACGCCCCCCCCCCCCCTTGGCCGCGTCGAAGGGTGGTGTGAGGCCCCCAGGGCTCCACCGCCTTTGCCCTTTTGTCTATTTATTCCCCTCCGAGGGAAAACCCTAGGCATCTGATCAAATATCCCTGAAAAGTTCTGCAGCCGCCGTCGTCGTCAACCCTATATCAGGGGTTCTGAAAAGCTGTCTCCCGGCGCCCTGCTGTAACATCCCTGATTTTTGGAAGTCCAAAAATCACTAAGAATTAAAACTTTTTGTTTCCATACTACGCAAGTCATCAAAACCAAATAAGAATACAATACAAAAGAAACAATACATGTTTCCAAAAGTAATTGGGTTTAATAAGATAATTTTCCTCTGTTCTCTAAAACCCTAAATCCTGAAAACAGATAATTAAGTAGAGAACTATTTACCCAAATTGCAAACCTTTGGAATATAAAATGGTTTTACATAAACAAATTGTTTTACCATATTGTTTTCATCTACTATCAATTGATAATAATTCAACTTCAATTATTTATCTATATATTGAAAGACAAATTCAACTACATCATTTTTTAATTACTAAATGAAGTATTAAGTAATAAAAGGTTCTGACATAATATTTCTTTATAGTAAAATAGGAAAATTACTTGGTAAATAATATTTTTCAAATGTATAGGTCACTCAATATTATTTGTAATTTTCTAATTAAGTTATATTGCTATTTTGGAAGTAACAATATTTTCTATTAGTGGTTTAATCCGATTTTGAAAATGCAATTTTTAATAATGTTTGAAACATCACATAAATGTTTTCATTGAAAAGAGTTTATTTTTATAAAATTTTAGAAACAAAATTGAGCTCATTTGGATCTATAAATAAATAGTTATGATTTATTAAAGAAAACGGAAAAGGAAAAGAATAAAAAAAAGAACACAAAACCAGCCCACCGCCCTGCGCCCTACCCCTCGCCCACGTGCGACGCGTAGAAGCCCACGGCCCAGCAGAACAGCCCGTGCCCTTTCCACCTCTTTGCTCTCTCTCTCTCTCTATCGGGTGGGAGCAGCGCTAATGTCATGGATGACGTCAGCTCGTCTTCAACTGTGGAAACTGAAGAACCGGCGTTTTTCGGCCGTTTCTTCTCGCCTTGATACCACGCGATTAAGCGCATCAATGACAGCACCGTAACCCCCCTTCCCCCCCTTTATAGCCCATCGCCCCTCCGCATTGCTCCTCCCTCGCCCCCTCATTTCATGCCCATAGTCCAGAGGAATATCCCGCCGTAGTTGAGTCACTACCGACGGCTCCCTTCATCGATTCCGGCGAAGTGGGGTTGTGCCCGAGCCAGAAACCACCCCCATTTGACTCCCCATACTCGTGTGCATCACCTGATCCCTTTCCCTGTTTTCCCGTGCGCAGATTCTTCTGCGCCCTGCCTTTCCGAGCTCGCCGTCGTCTGCCTCGTCTCCATCCGCGTGGCACCATCGTTCCAGGAAGAGAGGAAACTCTCCGAGGCCACCATGTTCTTTGCCGTGCTGTCCCACACTCGGTGTTCACCTCCGTTGAGCAAGGAGGGAATCGGAAGGCGTCCCCGGCGAGATCCCGAGCACAGGCGCCGCTCCCTTGGCCATTTCCGGCGAGGAGCTAACCCCCACCCCCCTTAGCTGTTAGATCTTAATCCTTTGGCCACAAACAGAGAACTTAACGAATCGGTATCGTCAAATAGGATTTAGCCACGTGTGTGCCCTGTCAGCGCCCAGTCACATCCCCGTCAACAGCCACGTCAGCCCTTCTATTTTCCTGTTTTTCCCGAATAGAAATAATTGGCATTTTGCAGAATAGTCCCTAGAACTTAGAAATATCATAATTTTTTAACCATAATCCCAAATTTAGCAAAATTGGACTTTTTGAAATCCCCTGGATCTGTAGAATATTTTAGCACTTTTAAAATTCAAATTTGACAAATTTAAATTGGTTCAAATGTAAATATGCTTGTTTGATGAATTTTGGCATAATTCAAATTCTACAAATCCAAAAATTGCAAATAAAATATATTTGGAAACCTTAGGATGTGTACTTTCATATACTCTGTTCCAAAATAATTTTTGAACAAGTTAAATATGAATTTCGAATTAAGTGTTATATTTGAGTATTTTTGACATAGAATTATTTCTATAAATAATTAGAAATTGTTTTCTTAGGCAAAGTGGATCCTTTTGGTAACCTTGAACCAGAGACATCCTTGCACAACCATTTTGGACACCCTTGGATGATGACCATGTAAATTTTAGCCAAACCCCTATCATAGTAGTCCATCTAGTTATTATGTCTTAGATTTTGTTTCTATTCTTTCTACCATTTTTGTTGTGGCCATTTTTGGAGCCAAGACCAAGTACCTAGTATGTCAACCATATAAAAGACCAAGTAGTGAACCTCAAACATTAGTACCATAGTTTTCTATCTACTTCTCCATTCCCCTATTCTTGCTTCAAGAACCCATCAAGTTAGCAAACTGGAAGACAAGACTCAACCACAAGAAGGCCATTAAACTTGGTGACAACATGAAGAGCTACAAAGAAGATCATTAAAGAATTTGAAGTAAGGGAATTGAACTTCACAACAACTATAAGCAACTCAAAAATTACAACTGTGAAGGAATTTAGAAGAAGGCATATCCCTCTCTCTTTCTATATTTCTACTTATTTCTTTCCAAATTGACTACGTGGTATTTGTGCCATCCCATACCCAAACCAATTAGTGAAGTGAAAGCCATGAAGAACTTATCAAGACCAAGAGGAGAATCAATACAAGGATACAATAGGAGCATGAAGATGATTTTCAAGAAAACAAGCATGTGAAGTGTCGCACCCTGATTTCTAGGGGATACTCACCGTACGAACTGGATAGCAGATGCTTGGATTATGGGGCATAACTGCTCCCACGTCCCAGCTTCCTGGTAGGCCTGCGCTTATGCGCGACAACACAAGCCCTGCTATTCCATCGTCGATGTAAACTATCCACTAGAGATCAAAGGCACTTCCGTCGACGTACTTCAAACCATACACACATGGTACGTCAACGGCGTTGAACAACTGATATCACAACAGATCTCTACGACACAAAAGATTGAAATAAGCTGCAAATGGCTCTCATTAGAGCAGAGATAGCAAATACAATCATTCAGAGGGCACATGCCCCAACAATACATCATTACAATACAGCGGAAGCATTCAACATGTCTGAGTACAGACAAGAACCAAATAGGCCTAAGAGGCCGGAAACGAAAAGACGGAGCCCATCCACGAAGTCTCGGATCCTGCCCGGGTCCGCTATCTACTCGTCAGCAGTCTCGTCGTCATACTCCACGTAGTAGCCACCATGGAGATCCTCGGAAACGTCGTCTGCGTAAACCACAGCCCCAAAGGGGTCAGTACATAAACGTACTGGCAAGCAAGACTCACAGTTCACCAAAGTGTAACCCGTCAACACCAAGCACAGATGCCTTGGGTTCAACGGAATAGAGGGGATATAAAAGATGCTGCAACTGGCTGCACTAACCAACTACAGAGATTCTACCACTTCCGGCTAACAGAAATGAGATAAGATCGAGGATTGTAACCAACTGAAAGATAACTTCAAACAAACCCATCCTGGATCTCGCCCCTTATCCAAAGAAGCAATCCGAGGATAACTCACACAGTTGTATTAAAGGTGAATCAAGTTATTGTGTCATCAACCTATTACTAGTCAAGTTATTAATCATTGGGTGTAACATGTTTGATCATTATGTTTAAGTTGTCCCGAGTACTTGTTAGCCAGTACTTTCACCAAGTAATCCATAACCGCGGAAAACACGGCTTCTCGAGAAGATTATCCCTGCAGGGTTGCACCAATTTGGCCGTACACGCATGAATGGCCCGCCAGATGGGAGATCACCCCACCAAGCGGGGCACTCAACACAACCAACCATTCTTCGCATCAAGCCCAAAGCACCTTGGGCGCACGGCTAATCGAGCCCAGAAGAAAATGGACCCTCATAGCACTCTAAGAACGTGTCCCCCTATATGCCGACTACGAAAGTTCCACCCTGGCCTGGGCTCGCAAAAACATGCATGCGGCAAATGGAAAACACGAACTAAATGAGGCGATTTGGATGAGATGCGAATCAGGTCAAGTTGAGGGGGGCGCCCATACTCGCTTCCCACATGCGGTTAGTGCGCTCATCATGGATCAGTAGACAAGACCCTTTTCCTATTAGGGTCGACACTAGCAGGCTTCAAAACCTCTCATGGGCCTCCTGCCGGTGCCTTATCATCAAATTTATTATTAATAGCAACATTAGCATGATTGATTGATTAAACATCGAGCCCCCACAACGTAATAGATATAGTAACAGAAAGTAACGGATAACAGACTCGAGCAAAACAACCTAAGCATGCTAGTAAGACACTGGCTCAAACAATGGGTTGTAGGAAGGGAGATGAGGCAATATCAGGTTTAAGGGATTCATGTGATAGGTTCGTAACAGAATCAACTACTACTAAGGCTAGCAGGAAAGAACAACGGAAAGTATCGGTAATCAATGTTGAACGGAACACAGTGGTTCATGTGAGTGATAACTTGCCTGCAAACCCAGTAGCCTGGTACTGAGCAAAAATCCTTAGAAGGGGTGTCGTAAGGATCGTCGGTCTCAACGTCGTAGTGTATCCGAGAAGAAGCAAACAAACAATGCAGAAGAGGTAGACAATCAATATCATGGCATAGTGCACAATCATGGGATGATGCATGTCAAGTTAATGGTTGCATCAAAATAACTAGATAACATGATAACACAAGTTAAATGGACCCATATGCAATTGGATTGCATATGGCAAGAGTCCATGAATTAAGTGGAAGCAAATGATCTACAATTTAATTATCATGTGAAAGTTGATTACCATGATGCATGCATGATGATAACAACAAAATAACAACAAATAACAATGATAGATGCAAGGGAAAAAGGATTGGAACAAGTTTTGGAAATCATTGATTAAGTTTGGAAAATTTGGTTACTTAAAGATGTCACACAAACAATTGTTGTTTTCATCAATTTAAAGTGTGCAAAACAATTAACAAAAGTTATATTTGAAAAGAACATCAAATTTTAGTTGGATTACATGTTTCAAATATTGAAATTGGAATTAGGATGAATTTATTATGAATTAAACAATATTAAACAAGTTTTAATTGAATTTAGAACAAGTTTGAATATTGTTTGAATTTTATTTGTTCAAATCATAAATTCAAATGCACATTGAAAAGTTCACACTTTGATGGTTTGAAAACATATTTTGCATGTTCAAAAATATTTTATTTTGAGCAAGTTATGATTTTATCAATATTAAATGAATTAAACAAGGTTTAAATCATTTAACCAATTTTAATTATTCAAAACATGAAACAAATTTTATATTTGAAAAGGTGGTTTAATTTTGCATGGAAAACATATTTCATTTGTGGAAATTGGATTTAAAATGAGCAAGTTATTATTTTGGCAATTTTAAATGCAATAAACAAGAAACAGTTGTTTTCAGCAATTTAAATAATTCAACACAGCAAACAAAATTTATATTTGGAAAGTACATGAAAAGTTGATTGGAAAACATATTTAGTTTGTGGAATTTGGAATTTTTATGAACAAGTTATGATTTTTGCAAGTTTAAGTGAATTTGACAAGTTTTCAAATATTGCACAAATTTAAAATATTCAAAACAGTAAACAAATTTTATATTTGGATAGACATTTAATTTGGTACAGAAAACATATTAAAAATGTTGAATTTGGAGTTAGGATGAATTTCTTATGCATTTTAGAAGATTGGGTGCAAATCTGCCACTTTTAAACCATTAGGGACTTAGAATAATTATTTCAGGGGTCTAGATTAATTACCAGGGGCCTATTGGTGAATACCAGAAAGTTTTGTGACCAAAAACATGTAAAATAAAAGAGGTGGTTTATTGGTGGGAGGTGGGATTCGACCCTGGGACCTCCCACTGCGCCAAGGGTGTGGAACCAGATGGGCTGATGCGGTTTTTGTGTTAGGGAGGGGCCTCAAGGGGGTATGTGTTTCTGTTTCGGGGTTCTATTTTTCTGAAACTGAAACCGAATAGGTACAGCACCTGTACCACGACAGAACCAGCGAAGGCATGGCTGCTCGCCGGAGGGAAACTAGGGGGCGCCGTGGGGGGGGTGCGTGATGCGGCGGAGGGAGGAGAGAGCGAGGGAAGGCAGGGGACCGGAGGGGAACTCACCCGAGAGGCCATCGAGGGAGTTGGGGGCAGATTCAGTGCAGCAGGCAGGGGCGATGGAGGGGAGGTGGCCGGCGTTGGAGGAGATGGCGCCGGCGACTCGGGCCTCCTCGGCCGGTGACGCCTACATCGAAGTTGGAGAGGACAGGGAGCCGTTTCCATTCCCGTGGGCAGGAGGTCCTCGAGGTGGCTGCGGCGATCGGCGGTGAGGGTGGTTGGGGCTGCTGTTTGGGTTCAGAAAAGAAGGAATTTCAGAGAGAGGCAGAGGGATCTGGGGAGGAAAGGAAGAGGATGGCGGCTTGAGGGAGAAGGGCTAGGGTTTCTAGGGCTAGCAGAGGGGAAGGAGGTGGAGGTGCTGTTTTATGGGGTGAGGTGCCTGTACGGCAAGCATCTGAGAGGAGGAGGAGGAATCATACGGTAGGGAGGGGGTTCGTACAGAGGAGGAAGAAGACAAGATGGAAAAGGTATGGGCCAGAAGGAAAAGGGCCTGGGGGGAAAAGGTATTGGGCTCCTAGGGGGAAATTGGGCTGGCTGTTGTGCTCTCCCCTTTTGTTATTTTTTGTTTGTTTTATTTTTTTTTGTAGCAAAAGCAAATGGAACATTGGATGGTTTGTTAAGTGGTTAAATTTTGTGGAAAATTTAGATTAGGTTGTTTATACCAATAGCAACCCATTGCCAAGGTGGATTGTTAAAAGTTTGAAATTTAAAATGTTGTTTATATTTGAAACCAAATTGAATGAAATTCCCAATATTAATTATATTAGAAAAACAGAATCATTTTCAATAGGGTTACCCCTAGGTTTAAAATGATTTAAAGTTTATAATTGTTTGGTGGAAATCATGGATTCAAAAAGGTACTGATTTTTAGCCTTGGTTTGAATTTGAAAATGTTTTAGAATTATTTGATTGGATTAATGGTTTGATTAAACCAACAATTTAATGGGTGATTAACAAGGAATAAAATGGTTGTTTCTATTTGTTATTTTTATTCCAAAAGTTGTAACAGAACAAGTATGAAAACGAAGCAGTTGAAATTGTTTGATTTTCCTTATGAAAACAAAGAATAACAGATGCAAAACAGAAGGAACAAATGCAACAATATGATGACATGATGCAATACTTTAATTAAACAGGAAATCAAACATTCTATGGGGTAGTTTTCATACTTGGGCTGTTACAAAACGCCCCCCCTTGAAGGAATCGCGCCCCGAGATTCCTACGGAGAAAAGAAAAGGTCCGGAAACTTCTTGGGTAGACGTCAGGGAATTTGGAAACCACCGGAACAATATTAGTAGAGATATAGGTTTTGTATGGAGGGTGTATAGTTGGATAGAATTTGATTCATTTGGAGAATAGATTATCTGGCTAGAATGGTGGAACAGAGTTATTGACATCAATGCAACACCAAGAATAATCATCAATGTCAGAATCATCAACATGAGAGTAACGAGGAATATGTGGCCTCCCATAAGAATTTGATTTCTGTGACTGAACTTGGAAGTCAACATTTGAGATCCCGAGGAGTGAACGGTGATTTGATTGCTTAGTGGAACCAGAATTAGGTTGTATGTTGTGGAAAAGATTGTTGACACAAAGGAATGTGATTCTCCGGTATCAAATAACACTTTAACTGGATAAGAGTTTACGAGGAAGTTTTGATTAGACGTCGGTAGAAGATTTGAAGTGGAAAACAACAACAAGGTTTCAACGGACGAAAAGGATGTTGAGAAGAACAGGATATCAACATCGGGGAAAACGAGAACAAAACTCCTAAGGTACTACGGAAAAACCCATCCGGGCTTCTAGAGGATCAATATCTACTGTTTAAGGAATAGAGGATCTGCTTCCGGGGCTTACACGCCTCCGTTCTCAATCATGAGTAGGCAACATGATAAATCATGTCACAACCACCTCCATTCCTATGGTCTAGTAGATATAACCATCCTAGAGAAACCAGAATACGTGAAATCCTAACTTGAAAGTTTAGATGAGAAGGGAAAACAACGTTGCACTTCCTTACCAGAAAAGGGAGGGAGGGTGGGGAAAGAAGAAAAAGAACAGAGTTCCTACTCTCACGTTTCATTTTTCCTATATAGCTACAAAATAGTTTCTAGACTCAACTGCGACCAGTAAAAAGGGATCCTACAGGCAGACAGCCTCTGATACCATTTGTCGCACCCTGATTTCTAGGGGATACTCACCGTACGAACTGGATAGCAGATGCTTGGATTATGGGGCATAACTGCTCCCACGTCCCAGCTTCCTGGTAGGCCTGCGCTTATGCGCGACAACACAAGCCCTGCTATTCCATCGTCGATGTAAACTATCCACTAGAGATCAAAGGCACTTCCGTCGACGTACTTCAAACCATACACACATGGTACGTCAACGGCGTTGAACAACTGATATCACAACAGATCTCTACGACACAAAAGATTGAAATAAGCTGCAAATGGCTCTCATTAGAGCAGAGATAGCAAATACAATCATTCAGAGGGCACATGCCCCAACAATACATCATTACAATACAGCGGAAGCATTCAACATGTCTGAGTACAGACAAGAACCAAATAGGCCTAAGAGGCCGGAAACGAAACAGACGGAGCCCATCCACGAAGTCTCGGATCCTGCCCGGGTCCGCTATCTACTCGTCAGCAGTCTCGTCGTCATACTCCACGTAGTAGCCACCATGGAGATCCTCGGAAACGTCGTCTGCGGAAACCACAGCCCCAAAGGGGTCAGTACATAAACGTACTGGCAAGCAAGACTCACAGTTCACCAAAGTGTAACCCGTCAACACCAAGCACAGATGCCTTGGGTTCAACGGAAGAGAGGGGATATAAAAGATGCTGCAACTGGCTGCACTAACCAACTACAGAGATTCTACCACTTCCGGCTAACAGAAATGAGATAAGATCGAGGATTGTAACCAACTGAAAGATAACTTCAAACAAACCCATCCTGGATCTCGCCCCTTATCCAAAGAAGCAATCCGAGGATAACTCACACAGTTGTATTAAAGGTGAATCAAGTTATTGTGTCATCAACCTATTACTAGTCAAGTTATTAATCATTGAGTGTAACATGTTTGATCATTATGTTTAAGTTGTCCTGAGTACTTGTTAGCCAGTACTTTCACCAAGTAATCCATAACCGCGGAAAACACGGCTTCTCGAGAAGATTATCCCTGCAGGGTTGCACCAATTTGGCCGTACACGTATGAATAACCCGCCAGATGGGAGATCACCCCACCAAGCGGGGCACTCAACACAACCAACCATTCTTCGCATCAAGCCCAAAGAACCTTGGGCGCACGGCTAATCAAGCCCCGAAGAAAAGGGACCCTCATAGCACTCTAAGACCGTGTCCCCCTATATGCCGACTACGAAAGTTCCACCCTGGCCTGGGCTCGCAAAAACATGCATGCGGCAAATGGAAAACACGAACTAAATGAGGCGATTTGGACGAGATGCGAATCAGGTCAAGTTGAGGGGGGCGCCCATACTCGCTTCCCACATGCGGGTAGTGCGCTCATCATGGATCAGTAGACAAGACCCTTTTCCTATTAGGGTCGACACTAGCAGGCCTCAAAACCACACAGGGCCTCCTGCCGGTGCCTTATCATCAAATTTATTATTTAACAATAACATTAGCATGATTGATTGATTAAACATCGAGCCCCCAGAACATAATAACGATATAGTAACTGAAGGTAACGGGTAACAGACTCGAGCAAAAACAACCTAAGCATGCTAGTAAGACACGGGCAACAAGCAATGGGTTATAGGTATGGAGGTGAGGCAATATCAGGGTTAAGGGATCATGTGATGGGTTCGTAACAGAATCAACTACTACTAAGGCTAGCAGAAAAGAACAACGGAAAGTATCGGTAACCAAGGTTGAAAGGAACACAGTGGTTCATGTGAGTGATAACTTGCCTGCAAACCCAATAGCCTGGTACTGAGCTAACTCCTTAGAAGGGATGTCGTAAGTATCGTCGGTCTCAACGTCGTCGTATATCCGGGAAGAAGCAAACAAACAATGCAGAAAGATAAACAATCAATATCATGGCATAGGTGCACAAACATGGGATGATGCATGTCATGTTAATAGATGCATCAGAATAAACTACTTGACAAGATAACACAATTTAATTGGACCCATATGCAATTGGATTGCATATGGAAAAGATCCATTGAAATAAGTGGAAACAAATGATTTACAATTAATTATTATGTGAGAGTTGTTAGCATGATGCATGCATGATGAGGAAAACAACAAAATAACAGCAATAGAACCAAATGGAAATAAGGTTTACCAAGTTTAGAAATTCATTTATTAAGTTTTGGAATTTTGGTTACTTAAAGATGTCACACAAGCATTTGTTGTTTTCATCAAGTTAAATTGTTCAAAACAGATAACAAAGTTTATATTTAAAAAGAAAACAAGATTTTAGTTGGAATACATGTTTCACTTGTTGAAAAAGGATTTCAAATAAATTAGTTATGAATTAAACAAGGTTAAGCAAGAATTAAATGAATTTAATTCAAACTTGAATATTGTTTGAATTTTATTTGTTCAAATCATTAAATCAAATGCACATTGAAAAGTTCACACTTTGATGGTTTGAAAACATATTTTGCATGTCCAAAAGAATTTGTTTTGAGCAAGTTATGAATTTATCAATATTAAATGAATTAAACAAGGTTTAAATCATTTAACCAATTTTAATTATTCAAAACATGAAACAAAGTTTATATTTGAAAGGTGGTTTAATTTTGCATGGAAAACATATTTCATTTGTGGAAATTGGATTTAAAATGAGCAAGTTATTATTTTGGCAATTTTAAATGCAATAAACAAGAAACAGTTGTTTTCAGCAATTTAAATAATTCAACACAGCAAACAAAATTTATATTTGGAAAGTACATGAAAAGTTGATTGGAAAACATATTTAGTTTGTGGAATTTGGAATTTTTATGAACAAGTTATGATTTTTGCAAGTTTAAGTGAATTTGACAAGTTTTCAAATATTGCACAAATTTAAAATATTCAAAACAGTAAACAAATTTTATATTTGGATAGAACATTTAATTTGGTACAGAAAACATATTAAAAATGTTGAATTTGGAGTTAGGATGAATTTCTTATGCATTTTAGAAGATTGGGTGCAAATCTGCCACTTTTAAACCATTAGGGACTTAGAATAATTATTTCAGGGGTCTAGATTAATTACCAGGGGCCTATTGGTGAATACCAGAAAGTTTTGTGACCAAAAACATGTAAAATAAAAGAGGTGGTTTATTGGTGGGAGGTGGGATTCGACCCTGGGACCTCCCACTGCGCCAAGGGTGTGGAACCAGATGGGCTGATGCGGTTTTTGTGTTAGGGAGGGGCCTCAAGGGGGTATGTGTTTCTGTTTCGGGGTTCTATTTTTCTGAAACTGAAACCGAACAGGTACAGCACCTGTACCACGACAGAACCAGCGAAGGCATGGCTGCTCGCCGGAGGGAAACTAGGGGGCGCCGTGGGGGGGTGCATGATGCGGCGGAGGGAGGAGAGAGCGAGGGAAGGCAGGGGACCGGAGGGGAACTCACCCGAGAGGCCATCGAGGGAGTTGGGGGCGGATTCAGTGCAGCAGGCAGGGGCGATGGAGGGGAGGTGGCCGGCGTTGGAGGAGATGGCGCCGGCGACTCGGGCCTCCTCGGCCGGTGACGCCTACATCGAAGTTGGAGAGGACAGGGAGCCGTTTCCATTCCCGTGGGCAGGAGGTCCTCGAGGTGGCTGCGGCGATCGGCGGTGAGGGTGGTTGGGGCTGCTGTTTGGGTTCACAAAAGAAGGAATTTCAGAGAGAGGCAGAGGGATCTGGGGAGGAAAGGAAGAGGATGGCGGCTTGAGGGAGAAGGGCTAGGGTTTCTAGGGCTAGCAGAGGGGAAGGAGGTGGAGGTGCTGTTTTATGGGGTGAGGTGCCTGTACGGCAAGCATCTGAGAGGAGGAGGAGGAATCATACGGTAGGGAGGGGGTTCGTACAGAGGAGGAAGAAGACAAGATGGAAAAGGTATGGGCCAGAAGGAAAAGGGCCTGGGGGGAAAAGGTATTGGGCTCCTAGGGGGAAATTGGGCTGGCTGTTGTGCTCTCCCCTTTTGTTATTTTTTGTTTGTTTTATTTTTTTTTGTAGCAAAAGCAAATGGAACATTGGATGGTTTGTTAAGTGGTTAAATTTTGTGGAAAATTTAGATTAGGTTGTTTATACCAATAGCAACCCATTGCCAAGGTGGATTGTTAAAAGTTTGAAATTTAAAATGTTGTTTATATTTGAAACCAAATTGAATGAAATTCCCAATATTAATTATATTAGAAAAACAGAATCATTTTCAATAGGGTTACCCCTAGGTTTAAAATGATTTAAAGTTTATAATTGTTTGGTGGAAATCATGGATTCAAAAAGGTACTGATTTTTAGCCTTGGTTTGAATTTGAAAATGTTTTAGAATTATTTGATTGGATTAATGGTTTGATTAAACCAACAATTTAATGGGTGATTAACAAGGAATAAAATGGTTGTTTCTATTTGTTATTTTTATTCCAAAAGTTGTAACAGAACAAGTATGAAAACGAAGCAGTTGAAATTGTTTGATTTTCCTTATGAAAACAAAGAATAACAGATGCAAAACAGAAGGAACAAATGCAACAATATGATGACATGATGCAATACTTTAATTAAACAGGAAATCAAACATTCTATGGGGTAGTTTTCATACTTGGGCTGTTACATGAAGACTTGGATGCAATCCATACAAGTTAAAGAATAACAAGTTGTTTTTGTCCAACCCTTGACCCAAATGAAAAAGCCCAAGACTTTAACTTGTTATCTCCTTTGTTATCAAGTTAGTTGAACCTAGACCCACCTTAACCAAAATGGAAGGACTAACTTAGATCACTAAAATGTTTTGATGAAAAGAAATAAGTGTTACACATTGTTATGTGTTACTTTAGTTGAAATAGTAGATCACCCTTAGTGAACTCTTGGAAATTCCTTGACAAGTATGTTTATAGTAAAGTTAGATTACATCAAACTCTATCTAGTCCATTCCAAGTAAAACCCTTGGAATTTACTTAACAAGTATTGAACTCAAACCTTTGACCTTGTCCTAGCCAACTTGGTACAACCCCTTTGTTATGTTATTTTCTCAATTTGTTTTCTCCACTTATGTGTTTGATTGCTAGGATGCTTGTTTATTTTGTTATTGTGTTTTTAATGAATAGATTGTACGGAGAGCAACGATCTTTTGTGAAGAGAGTGTGATATCTTCACCAAATTAAACAAGGCAAGTAACACACCATTCACTACCCATTATTTTCTATGTGCATCATTAGAGTTTTCAGTAGTACGCATGATAGGAAATTTTACTAAGTTATATGATGCTATGCTATTATCCTAGTAGTGTGTAGCTATCTCTTTTACCCATGTTAGTTTGATAGTATTAGAACTTAGTAGATGCTATGCAATGTTACAAAGTGTTTTCTTGATGTTGTGGAAAATTCTAAGTATAACATTCAATGAAACACCTGGGTGGATTTTGGACGTGATTGGTTTATGTTGAGTCTTGCCTCAGGGCCCTTGTCTAAGGTTATTTCACTTGAGGTTGTCACTTTAGGATGGCCACCCAGGAACAAAGAGATTACTATGTCCTTCTAAGTTTAGTAGCTTCCCCTGCAGCCTTTATCATATGGGCTCTGTCTTGATCAACTAAGTTGAATGAACTCACCAGGCTTACAAGCAGACGTAGCATAATTATAGGTGGTACGGGTAAGCCAAACGGTGGTGGAATTTCTTCTAAAAGATCTCGTCTCAATCTTCTCCTTTCTTTAATGCACTCCGGGTGTATAGGATGTCTGGGCTGATTTGAGTCTGAAGGTGAAAGTGCACATACTCTGTAGGGTCAACAAATTAAGATCTTAGCTGTGTCCCCGGTTATGGACAAGTATGAGCAGCTGGACAAGGATTGATGGAAGAATCTCATCACCAATTTCAATAAGAATTTTTTTGACCAAGTGAACAGTATTGTGGTGCTTGGATCTTAATCCAATGTTGCCACCCTTTAAAAAGAAAAGTTGTTTTACAAAAGTGATAGGTGAAAACTGGCTTTATGCAAACTTAGCCGAAACTCCACTCAGCCAAATAAGCATGTAGTAATAGTCTTGCCATTTATATCCACCATAGTGTTACTTTCCAATACATTAAATTGTATTGACTCCCTTGTGGCTGCATATTCCATCCTGCAGATGATTCTAAAGACGAGTGAGGATTTCGTTTAGGATCTCGAGACTATCGCCAATATGTTTTGCCTGTGGCACATGAAGAAGATGGGCTCAATGTTGTTCTATGCTTTCCGTTGTATTTCTTTGTTTTTTGCTAGTCTTCTAAGAGTATGCAAGTTGTAATACTATTTTGTAAATACTGGATCATGCGATGTAATAGATTTTGATGCATTTGCATGAAATTTCATCTTGTACTGTGGTGCTAGCAATTGATCCAGGGACTAGCACAATATCACAAATGTTCTTAAATTATTTAAATGTGGGAAAGCTACACCTGCCGGAGAGGAGATCATCACCGGAGGCCTCTTCATCACCATTCCTTCCTCCGGAGTGATGCGTGAGTACTTCATCCTTGGACTACCGTCCATAGCAGTAGCTAGATGGTTTTCTTCTCCTCCTATGCCTCAATGTTTAGATCTCGTGAGCTGCCTAACATGATCGAGATTGTTCTTATGTAATTCTATGTGTTGTGTTTGCTGGGATTTGATGAATATTGAACTTATGCCAAGTTGATTATAGTCTTTATTGCATATGTTATTTGTGATCTTGCATGCTTTCCGTTGCTAGTGGTTGCTCTGGCCAAGTAGTTGCTAGTGACTCCAAGAGGGAGTATTCATGCTCGATAGTGGGTTCATGCCTCCTTTTCGCTTGTGCTCGAGTGACTGAAACGTGACGGGGGAGGAAGTGTTGTTGCCACTATGGAGAAAACTGCGGTGTGAGTGCCCGCGTGTACAATCATTGCTTACATTACACACATTTCTTAATGCGATTATTTGTTGCTTGCAACTTAATACCTAAGGGGGTTCGGATGATAACCTGAGGGTGGATTATTAGTCATAGATGCAGTTGGATTACGGTCTATGTATATTGTTGTAATGCCCGCACTAAATATCATAGTAGTCATCATGTCATGAATGTTCACTACGGTGCAACCTCTATTTGTCAATTGCCCAGCTGTAATTTGTTCACCCAGCATGCTATCTTTTATAGAGAGACCACTAGTGAACCTATGAACCCCGGTCCATTTTCCTACACTGTTAAACAAACCTTTACAATTTCCTGCTTTCTTTTTTTTTACTGCAAGCATACACCATTTTCCACACTATACGTCTAATCTTTGTTTTCAGCAAGACCGTTGAGATTGACAACCTCAGTGTACCGTTGGGACAAAGTATTTTGGTTGTGTTGTGTGCAGGTTACGCGCTGTTGCTGACACCGGTGAGGCGCCATCACCACCGACAGTGGAATCAACCTTCCGAAGATCCTCTTTCTCCTAATCGATTGATAACCTTGGTTCTTAACCGAGGGAAAATTCCTACCGCTGTGCTCATCACAACCCCCTCTTGGGGTTCCCAACACGCATTGCCAGCATCAAGGACTTTTTCTGGCGCCGTTGCCGGGGAGAAAGAAGTCTTATGGCAAGGGGAGTCTCTCACTCTCAACATCTTTATTTTGTTTGTTGTCTTGTTTTGCTTTATTTTTCTAAAATGAGTTCCTCTGAGAATACTAAGTTGTGTGACTTCACTAGCACAAACAACAATGATTTTATTTGCACACCTATTGCTCCACCTGCTCCTACTTCTTTCTATGAAATTAAACCTACTTAATTAAATCTTGTTAGTACTGATGATGCTGCTACCCACCTTAATAATTTTCTTGAACTATGTGAGATGCAAAAATATAAAGATGTGGATGGAGATATTATTAAACTGAAATTATTTCCTTTCTCTTTGAGAGGAAGAGGTAAAGAATGGTTGCTATAGAAATAGTATTGATTCATGGACTAAGTGTAAAGATGCTTTCATTGGAAAATATTATCCTCCTGCTAAGATTATATCCCTGAGAAGTGACATAATGAATTTTAAACAATTTGATAATGAACATGTTGCTAAAGCTTGGGAAAGAATGAAAACTATGGTGAAGAATTGTCCCACTCATGGACTGACTACTTGGATGATTATACCAACCTTTTATGCAGGACTGAATTTCTCCTCAAGGAACCTATTGGATTCAGCTGCTGGAGGTACCTTTATGTCCATCACTTTGGGCAATTCAACAAAGCTTCTTGATGATATGATGATAAATTATTCAGAGTGGTACAGTGAGAGAGCTCCACAAGGTAAGAAGGTAAATTATGTTGAGGAAACCTCATCTTTGAGTGAAAGGCTTTATGCTATTATGTCTATGCTTGTTAATGGTAAAGCTCAAGTTGATCCAAATAATGTTCCTTTAGCCTCTTTGGTTTCTGAAGAAGATCATGTTGATGTGAACTTTATTAGAAATAATAATTTTAACAACAATGCTTATAGAAATAATTTTGGTGGAAACAATTATAATCCCTATCCTCCTAATAATGGCTATGGTAATTCTTATGGAAATTCCTACAATAATAATAAAAACTCTACCTCTGATCTTGAAAACAAGCTTAGAGTATTTATTAGCACACAAACTGCTTTTAATAAATCTGTTGAGGAAAAACTTGGTAAAATAGATGTTCTTGCCTCTAAAGTATATAGCCTAGCTATTGATGTTGATTTTCTAAAACTGAAGATTTTGCCACATGATGTTAAAGAAAGTAAAAATTTGAATGCCATCCAAGTTTGAATTGATAATAATGTTAGGTTGATGACTTAATTACATGCTAGGTGGGAAAGAGAAGATGAATTGGCTAGAAAGAATAATATTGCTAGAGTTTGCACTATCACCTCCACTAGTAAAAATGAAGCTCCAAGTGCTAGTAAACCTCCTACTATCAATGGTAAAGTAGTTGGTGTTAACAAAGTCTTCACCCCTTTGGTGAAACGTGCTAAATTACCTCAAATTGCTGAAATTTCTTATGATAAAAGTGCTGAAATTTTTAGAGATGTGGGGGATAATGGTCCCATTACTTTTGATGATGATAATTTTGATTTTGATGATTGAAATATCTCTGAAGTTATTATGTTTCTACAAAATCTTGATATAAGTCCCAATGCTAGTGCCATGAATATGTCCTTTACTAAATGTATTACCAATGCTCTCATGAAAGTTAGAAAAGGAAAGCTGGAACTTGAAACATATATCCCTAGGAAATTAGATGATGGCTGGGAGCCCATCATTAAGATAAAAGTAAATGATTTTGATTGCAATGCTTTGTGTTATCTTGGTGCTAGTATCTCTTTTATGCCTCAAAAGCTTTATGATATGCTTGATCTACCACCGTTGGAACACTGTTATTTGGATGTTCATCTTGCTGATAATGCTAAGGAAAAAAACCTCTTGGTAGAATTGATGATGTTCTTATTATGGTTAACAATAACCTTGTCCCTATCGATTTTTTTGTTATGAACATTGAATGCAATGCTTATTGTCCTATTGTTTTGGGAAGACCTTTTCTTAGAACTGTTGGTGTATTATTGATATGAAAGAGGGGAGTATTAAATATCAATTCCCACTCAAGAAATGTATGGAACACTTTCCTAGAAAGAGAATGCAGCTACCTTTTGACTCTATTATTAGAGAAAGTTATTGTTGATGCTTCTTCACTTGAAAATACTTGAGTTGCTTTCTATGCCTAGCTGAAAGGCGTTAAAGAAAAGCGCTACCGGGAGACAACCCGTTTTATTTCTCCGTTTTCAACCCGTTTTCTATCATTTATTTCTGTGTGCTTCGCACCTGGGTGTTGTATATTTCCTTAGCAACCCCGCTGCATCTTTTATTTTGTGTTTTTGTTGAGCCAAGTAAAGCCTCTAGTGGAAAGTTGAGACTATATTTTGGATTTCTGCGCAGGAAACAAATTTCTGCTGTCCACTGTTAAATTCGTATAAAATCACAGAAAATTCAAAATGACCTGAGTTTTTTGTGCGTAATCCTGGGCTATATACGCAACTTTTATTATTTGAACACTTTTTTATTTGAGCAACAGAAGAGTTTCGAAAAAAATCATCTTTATCTGCTTTCCTGTTTTGACAGATTTCTGCCAATAATTGCATTTGCATCTTAATCTCTTGCTTTTGGTGTTCTTTTGAGAAAAAGAGTTTTAAAATAAGTTGTGACAGTAGCTAATGTGTTTATGAGTGTTAGTCTTGTGTTGAAACCGAACCATTTGAATTTATTATTTCGATTGCACTAATGTTGCTAATGAAGATTGTGAGAAGTTTGGTGTGAAGGAAGTTTTCAAGGGTCAAGAGAAGAGGATGATATGACATGATCAAGAAGGGTGAAGAGGCTAAGATTGGGGATGCCCCAGTGGCATGTCCCAGCAAATTCCAAGAAGAATCAAGCGTCTAAGTTTGGGGATGCCCAAGGCATCCCCTTCTTCATCGACAAATTATCAGGTCACTTCTAGTGAAACTATATTTTTATTCGGTCACATCTTATGTGCTTTACTTGGAGTGTCTTTTATTTTTGCTTTCAGTTTGTTTTTATTTTTGCAATAATCATGGTTGGACCCCCAGCATTCTTTTATTGGATAGTGACATGCTCCGCTTTTTCATGGGAATACTTTGTATTCTTAATCTTTGTCTGACTGCTGCATTTATTTAGCTACTGTTTTGCATGCATCTCTTATTAGAGTTGTTAGTTTTAGTAGTGTTATGTGAGTACTCTCATGTTTTCTTTCTGTATCATGTAGAGTATTTTTCTTAAAACATATCTTGTATGGTGGTTGTTGGGAAAAGAAACTACTGCTTGAGGTAGATTTTATAACGGTGCACGTAGAAGCTTGTATAGAGTGTGGCTAGATGTTATTTTAGTTTTAAAGCCTTGTGGTTATTGCGTAGCATGAATAGCCTCAAATAGCTGAGAGTGTTTAATATGCCATTGAAAGAATCATGAGTTGTTCTTGTCATATTAAAGCATAAATTTGTGGTATTCTCCTTTGAATCTTTTATTTGGTTGACTTGGCGCATGTTCACACCATGTTTATGACTATGAAACAGTCATGAATAGCCTCCATGAACATTTAGTTTTTGAACTTGTGGTACCATTTATGCTTTGATTAATGATGTTTATGTCGCTATGCATGATTGTGACTCTTATGCTCTCTTGATTTGTCGCTCCCAGTCTTTTGCTAGCCTCCACCTATACTCAGTATGAGCTCTACTCGTGCATGCAACTCCCTAAAACCAAAGTTTTCCCATTGTGTCCACCATACCAACCTACATGTGGTATTTCACTGCCACTCCAAGTAAATTGCTCATGTGCTACCTATAAACTTTCAAAATTACTCATGTTTTGTGTTCCTGTTTTTTCTCATGAGGACGTCAATAGATAATCTTTATCTCACTTGTTGATTGGATTTCAAAACCTGTACTAGTGGCTTCATCCACTTATCCAATTGATAGAAGAGCTGGCAGCAGGGTGCCCAGCCCCAAATTAATGCAAACAAATTCTCTTCACTATTTTTGCCCCTGGATTATCAGTCAAAGCATAAGTGTGTAAAAAACAGGGAAAGATGGATGACCTTCTACCCAGATGCGTCCTTCACATGGGAGCCGCTCTTGTGAAATCTAGTTGGCTTGGGACGTACTGTATTTTCTGTTTACCATTCGTTGAGACTAGCATACACCTCTCTTCAAATATAGACACTCCTCCATGGTATGTGATTGTTGGCAGGCACCCGAGGATTCGATTAGCCATGGTTTGTGTAAGATGGATGGGGGGAGTGTCAAACTTTTAATACCTCTGTTTAATAAAATAAAAGCTCTAGCACATGAGTGATCCCTGCTTCCCTCCGCGAAGGGCCTTCCTTTTATTTTTATGTTGAGTCTCCATTTTCTAACTTTATGCACAGTTGAGAGAGCATTTTTTCCATTCTGAGTTTTATGTGCATTTGTCCCATAAACATCATTAGTTGATTCATGAAGTGTTATTGCTTGTTCTCCAACTATTTGTTCTAGTCTTCCTCATGGACTTTGAAGGTGTCCTGGCATTTATGTTTTGTCCCACTCAAGGACTTGCGAAATACCACCTTGCCATGCTTCCTTTATACTTGAAACAAACGTATAACTTTCAATGCATTGTTATTCATGATCTTTTATTTGAGTTACTTCTCATGATGCGAAGTGATTGCTATGCTTTATTATTAAAGTTCTATTTATCATGTTTGTGTTTAAAGTTCTATGATCTCAGCTTACATATGCTTTTACATTATGATGATCAAGTTTATGTTAGTAGCATGTCACCTCAGAAATTATTGTGTTTTTATCGTTTACATACTCGAGGACGAGTAGGAACTAAGCTTGGGGATGCTTGATACGTCTCCAACGTATCTATAATTTCTGATTTTCCATGATGATATTATACCAATTGCTACATGTTTTCTCCCTTCTTTATGTCATTTTTATCGATTTTCCGGACTAACCTATTGACAAGATGCCACAGAGTCAGTTCCATGTTTTCTGATGTTTTTAGTTTCAGAAAAGTTGTTCTGAAAATATTATCGGAATTGGAAAATTCTAAGCCCGGAAGTCTTAGAATTCCTGAAGGTTCTACGGAGTCCCGAAGAGACCGGGAGGGGGGCCTCAGGGGGCCGACACCATAGGGCGGCGCGACCCCTCCCCCTTGGCTGCGCTGGGGGGTGGTGCGGTGCCCCAGGGCTCCACCGCCTTTTCCCTTTCGCCTATTTATTCCCCTCCGAAGGAAAACCCTAGGCACCTGATCCAATATCCCCGAAAGTTCTGCAGTCTCCGTCGTCGTCAACCCTAGATCATGAGGGTTCTGAAGCTGTCTCCCGACACCCTACCGGAGAGGAGATCATCACCAGAGGCCTCTTCATCACCATGCCTGCCTCCGGAGTGATGCGTGAGTAGTTCATCCTTGGACTACGGGTCCATAGCAGTAGCTAGATGGTTTTCTTCTCCTCCTATGCCTCAATGTTTAGATCTCGTGAGCTTCCTAACATGATCGAGATTGTTCTTATGTAATTCTATGTGATGTGTTTGCTGGGATTCGATGAATATTGAACTTATGCCAAGTTGATTATAGTCTTTATTGCATATGTTATTTGTGATCTTGCATGCTTTCCGTTGCTAGTGGTTGCTTTGGCCAAGTAGTTGCTAGTGACTCCAAGAGGGAGTATTTATGCTAGATAGTGGGTTCATGCCTCCTTTTCTCCTGTGCTCGAGTGACAGAAATGTGACGGGGGAGAATGTGATGTTGCCCCTAGGGAGAAAACAGCGGTGTGAGTGCTCGCGTGTATAATCATTGCTTACATTACACACTTGCTTAATGCGATTATCTATTGCTTGCAACTTAATACCTAAGGGGGTTCGGATGATAACCCGAGGGTGGATTATTAGTCATGGATGCAGTTGGATTACGGTCTATGTATATTGTTGTAATGCCCGCACTAAATATCATAGTAGTCATCATGTCATGAATGTGCACTACGGTGCAACCTCTATTTGTCAATTGCCCAACTGTAATTTGTTCACCCAGCATGCTATCTTTTATGGAGATACACCACTAGTGAATCTATGAACCCCGGTCCATTTTCCTACACTGTTAAACAAACCTCTACAATTTCTTGCTTTTCTTTACTTACTATAAGCATACACCATTTTCCACACTATACGTCTAATCTTTGTTTTCAGCAAGACCGGTGAGATTGACAACCTAATTGTACCGTTGGGACAAAGTATTTTGGTTGTGTTGTGTGCAGGTTCCGCGTTGTTGCTGACACCGGTGAGGCGCCATCACCACCGTCAGTGGCATCAACCTTCCGAAGATCCTCTTTCTCTTACTGGATCGATAACCTTGGTTCTTAACTGAGGGGACATTTCTACCGATGTGCTCATCACACCCTCCTCTTGGGGTTCCCAACACGCCTTGCCAGCATCAGCCGGCACACCGCCGGCCAGTTTATCATATGATACTTGCGCGCCGGGCCAGACCCCTCCTAGACGAAGCGGACGCGTATCGCGTCGAATTTCTCGTGCACCCCATCTTGACGCAGGAAAAGGCCCATAGTAAAGGAAGGTAGTGCCTCCAAGCAAGCATTAGAGAGAATCAGCCTCCCCCCCCCCCCGGAGGATAACAATCTTCCCGTCCAAACTTCCACCTTAGCCGCCAATTTGTTAACCAGAAAGTTCCACTGCTCGATCGTGAGCTTACGATCCAAGATGGGCATCCCAAGGTAGATAAAAGATAAGGCTCCCAACTTACAGTTGAGCATGTTCGCAATCCTGCTCTACTCCTGCGGCGGCTGGTCCAACACAAACACCTCACTTTTATGGAAGTTGATCTTGAGCCCAGACATGTTCTCGAAACAAAGCTGGAGGAATTTGACGTTTGCAATCGCCCGGTCATCCTGTTGGATAAGAATAAGCATATCATCCGCATATTGCAAATGCGTGATTCCCCCCTCCCACCCCCCGGAATCAAATTTGGCACCACCCCGTTGATGTGGCCCACAGCCGCAGCTGCCCTGAGCATGGCGTCCAGCGCCTCCACCACAAAGTTAAACGTCAGGGGGGACAGTGGGTCCCATTGACGCACCCCCCTCCGATTACGGAAGTATGGACCGATCTCGCCATTGATAGAAATGGTCGTCTGTCCTCCCAAGACGTGTTGTTCGATTCTGTGAACGTAGCCCGCCTCAAAGCCCTTCCCGCGCACGACCTCTAGAAAAAAAGACCAATTTACCCGGTCGTAAGCTTTCTCGAAGTCTAGTTTTAACAGGACCCCTCCTGTTTTCTTAACTTTGAGCTCGCGCAAGATTTCAAGCAAGGCTAGCGGGCCCTCCAGAATCTGTCTACCCTTGATGAACGCACTCTGGGTGGGGCTGATGATTCATCTTGTAACGATCTCCAGGGCAAAGCTAGTTTTGAGATTAAAAAGACAATAGCAACATCTTAACAAAACATTATAAGAATCTATTATATTATATTGTATTATATTTTATACTAAAAGCGATATACAATACTCAAACTGAGAAACCGTGTTAATCCACATCATCATAATTGTGACGGTTGGATCCACATATTTCGAGATTGGGATTTAATACGAGAAAAGTTGAGATTAATAGAAAAAAGGTTAAGTAACACACAATCATTTACAACATGTGGAAATGCTAAGAAAATCTCTAGAATAAAAGCATCTTCAAGGGGTAGTAGAACTGGTGCAAAAGAAGATCAAACGAGACGGTCTTTGTCAGCGAAGGCATCCACAGAAAAGTATTCAGTGCTGATTCGATCTATTATACTATTTCTCATGTAGCCCGACGGCATGGCAATAATCGCCAAACACAAACAATGTATCGCTTTGGGCACAAAAGAATTGATGGAATCCATACGCGCACACACACATACACACCAAAATCTCAGCCTCCAAAGAATTCACGCGATTAGAAGTATGATCCACCTCCGCATGGGATACTTGCAAGTTGAGGAAATATGCTAAGCTGCATGCAACCCCCCCCCCCCCCAAATGCTAAGATGCATGCAACTACGAGCCGCCCAAAATAATAACTAACAGCTTACGGTATAATCCGAAAACTAGAATACAAATTAAATAACCATGAAAGCAATTTCTCCTTTAACCTCCCTGTCAAAATTGCTCGGTCGCGGTCTCCATGATGCATATAACGCAACTAGAGACATGGCCCATCTCTACATGGAAATTTGCACGTTTTTTCTGAGAAACACAGTACAAATTCACACGCGCATACACTTACCACTATGAACATATACCCATAAATCATACTAAAAAACTTAATGGTGTAATCGTCTTCTCCATCGCCGCCCCCTTCCGCGGTGTTACCTGCGATGAAGACGGACGCACCGACTTCGAAGACTCCTAGAGGCAGCGCACGTCACCACACATCGGCTGATGGGACTTCTAGGACTTCTGGGACGGATGTGATGTTTTCTCCTCCTCCTATGGGTATGTCCTTAGTTAAGAAGTCTTTTATTTCGTATTCAGCATCTAAGCTTTCTTCTAGTTTACTTAATGTTGAAGTTAGCTTAGGTAGGAATGAGGATCAAATTGTAGTGTCGGGTAACACTTTGAAGCATGTGGAGCTATATCGTTTAAAAGTCTCCTTAGGTGTTTCTAGCAAGCCAGTGATCACACCTTTAGATGATGATGAAGCGAATGTCTATAAGGGACGACTTTTATCACATCTGGTGGGTGAGGTCACATAAGTGGGTTTGGAGTACGACGGGGTAGGATCTATCTATGATCTGTATGCTTCCAGTCGCAAATCCAAATCCGATAAAAAGAAAAATGGTCGCAAAAGTGCGAGAAATTCTAAATCCCCAACAATTTCCCGATGAATGGCATATTCACGAATAGCAGAGGTCTCGGTGACTTGGCTAAGCACTTGAACATTGCTCAGTATGTTAAGGATCATAGGTTGGAGTTTCTGGCTATCTCCGAAACGGGGCGAAGAGATTTTCCATCGAGTGTTTTAGATCGCCTTTCCAATGGTATGGAATTCACACGGCACTCTATTTCCCCACGTGATAGGTCGGCGGGAAGTTTACTCGGCGTTAAATCATACTCTATGGATGTGTTAGATGTTATGGATGATGATTTTCACATTAAATTTCATATCCGTAATAGAACTGACAATTTCACATGGAGTTTGGTTGTTGTGTATGGTGCTGCTCAAGAGGAGTACAAAGCCGTTTTTCTTCGTGAAGTGGTTAACTTGGCTAATGAATCCATACCCTATTTTAATAGGTGGTGATTTTAATATTCTAAGATTTCCACACGAAAAAAGTAAATGTAAATTTGGTAGGTATTGACTTTTCTTATTCAATGCCGTTATTGACAGCTTAGATTTAAGAGAGCTTCATATGAACAGGAGGAAATTCACTTGGGAAAATATCTCCCATTGCCCACTTACGAAAAACTGGATCGCGTACTAGTGAGTACCAATTGGAAAGATAAATACCCATTGGTCACAGTACTCGCTCTAGAACGTATTGAGACTCTATCTGATCATGCTCATATCTTGTTATCTACTAGTATATTGGAACCAGATGCACATCCTCAGTTCAAATTTGAATTAGATTGGTTGCTGCATAAAGGTTTCGATGAACTGGTTAAGAAAATTTGGAATAAACCAGTGTTGGGTGACACCCCTATTCGAAAATGGAATAATAAAATGTGTAATGTGCGTAAATAACTTCGGGATTGGGCTAGACACACCGCTGGTATGTTAAATAGAAAAGAAAAGGAGTGCATGTGTTCCATTATGAATGAGCTTGACCATAGGTACGGCTATTAACATCACAAGAGATTGAGCTCAAAAACCTGTCTAATGCGCAAGTAGCCACACAAACTCTGAGTATGCACATAAACTACCTATTTCAAAGAACACGAACCTTTGATCATTGAGTGCAGTGTATATCCATGTCAGTCCTGTTACAAATAGTCTGGCGGACACTTAATTTTCATCGAGTCATAAAAAAAACGCATAACCAAGCGACAACCCAGCCGAGTAGGTTGTTGAAACTATGTCGTCCTTGCTATCGTGGTTATGTTACATGACATGCCAAATAAAAATAGACACGAGTGCATGATTTTGCTAGAGTGAGCTGGCGAGTGGCGGTAACAAAGCTAAATAAACTTATGCTTAATTCAATAACACGCAGATCTCTTGTTGGTTCTCGAAAAAAACAAAGCTAAATAAAGCAGAGAATTTTTTTTTTCCAACTGGGCTACTCCTTTCCATTACTTGCAGAGAAAATTATTTTGTTTTGATGTCCTAGTTTATCTTAGGTTTAATTTTATGCCCCGTGCAAATTATTTAAACTTGAAATTATTAAAAAATGGTCAAGTGGTGGAAATGAAGAAAAAAAGGTGGGGGCCATACCAAAACGGTCGAAGCCTTGGGTACTACGGCCGGACGCCTGTCCGCCCCAGCAGCCAACCGGACCAAGACCGACACAGTTTGTGTCCGATATGTGTCGGCCTGTTGATCTGCCCTCAAAGGATCAAATCCGCCTAAGTACAAACACAACAAACAAACAAAAATCCACAAGAGCTGCAGCGCACTGTTTAGAGTTCCACAATGAACTTCTAAATAAACAATCCATAGCGCAACAAGCCGAAACTAACCTAGGACAGCGAAATATATATTTGCAGAATTATCCATGTTAGTCGCTTTGGGAAAATGTACTTTTTGCTTGGAGGTTTTTGTCGCAGAATCCATCTATTAACCATATCCATGAACCGAACTTCTATATGTTTAACATCCATCAATCTGTTATGTAATAATCCCTCCATATTGGTACAGAGGGAGTATATGCCAACTGTAGGACGCCACATAGCACCAAAATTTCTGATACAAGAGCGTGATGAATCAAAAGAAAGAAGCAACAGCAAAAAAGGTGTACCCAGGTGTAGTCTTTCCTTTCACTTGCCAACACAAGTTGACTGACCTTTAAATTCTCAAGTGGCACCTACAAAATTATTGATGAGATCAGCTACCTCACTCAACATTCTTCAGTTGCCATGGGAGAACTTGCAGTTTCCTTCATAGGGGCACCACGACCCTTGTTGATAGTAGCGGCACGGCTTCCGTGGTGGAAACTGCTGGGCGTACTGGTAATTCTGATGATGGTTCAGTGGTGGAAGCTGCTGGGCGTAAAGGTAATTCTGATGATTGTTCCCTTGGGGATGAGACTGGATGTAGTTCATTCTCCAGCTATCGTGGTGATTCTTTTGTTGGATCGTTTGGGGCTGATGATACTGGTCTTGAGTCGTTTGCCTGCGACCGTACTGTTCCTTATGACGCATCTCTTGAGGATGATACTGCTCTCCAGTCATTTGCCCAGGATCATAGTAACCCTCTACTTGGTTTCTTGAACAGAAATTCTCATTGCTAGGCCTCTGAGAATGTTGATGACCATTAAAGCCATGCTGGTCTGTATTGCCGTGCTTAGCCCCACGATGCTGGACTGCGTTATTTCGACGATCAACAGACTCTACTCTGTAATTTCTCTTTCCACCCTCCTGCCAAAGCACTTCATTGTGGTGTTGATGTTTCTGTGACTCTGGTGGTTTTCTTATCTGCTGTGGAATTGTTGGCTTTGAGGATATGTGCTGCTGCCTTGCTCTCTCTGATACCACATGTTGAATGCAAGGGGCCATACCGGATTCTGTGTAATTGCGGTTATTGATGGAATCTACTCTGTAAGTTTCCTTCTTTACACCCTGCTGTAGAAGCACCGCATTGTGATCCTGATGTTTGAGGGGCTGTGGCTGGTTTCTGATCTGCTCTATGGCAGTTGGCTTCAATATTTTCTCCTGTGGAATTGCGTTCCCTGATTCTCCATGCTGAAGGCAAGGGGCCTGACCAAGTATACTGAAAGATCTTGTTGTATCCTCCCGCGGAAGCACTTTGTTGTGCTGGTGATGATTATTGTGTTCCTGCAGGTGCTTGAACATATGATGTACAGGAGTAGGCCTATGATTGTTGTGTTGTGTTGGGTGCTTGAAAATCTGTTGTGCAGGAGTAGGCCTTGACAGTATTTGCTGCCGACTTGTTTTCTCTGGTTTGACATGTTGAACAGAGGGAACCTGATCGGTGATGAAGCCTGGCCTAGAAGTTCTAGTTGCACCCTCCTTTGGAAGCACTTCATTGCAGTGCTGGTCATTGGGGACTTGCTGATGGAGCAAATGATTTGCAGGATTTTGCTTTGACAAAATCTGCTGCTGCTGACTTGCGTTCCCAGATTGACCATGCTGGAGGGAAGGAGTCATCCTTTCATCGAACCATACGGGAAAATGAGAACATGTTACTTCGAAAACCATACATTAATAACAATAAAGAAAAAAAAATATTTATATGCCCAAGAATTCCCAGCATCCAATTGTAAAGGATTATTTTCTTAGCTGAGTGTAAACATACTAAGCAAGCAATAAAGCACGATCAAAATTTTAATGTGATAAGATAGAATGATAGGATTCTGAAATACCTTTGATCAACAATATTCGTGGACACAACCTTTTGTTGTGGAAGAACCTTTTGAGATGATATTGGATTCACGTTCTCTTGCCCTTTGCTCGTGTTGTTTTTACTCCTGTTCACCAAAATATCATTTGAAAATCATCATAACACTAAATCACCAATGCTTTGTACAGCCAGATACATAAGCGTCATGGTGGCTGCTCTTGTTTTAGGGTCGAAGCAGAGGAAAGTATAATCTGTATTTAAGGCAGCGAGAATTCAAAGGTGCACCCAGGAGAACATGCTCCAGTGATTTTTTTATATGAAAATTTTCCAAAAAAAACCTACACCTGTAAATGTACGAGCACTTTATATGCTTGTAAATTTTCATGGAAAAAATATATCATTTTCGCTGTTTGTTCTCTTTTGTCAGGGCGTGAAATTGATATTTTCGCATGAAAAAATACAATTATATACAGGGCTCAAACATTTACATAGGTAATTTTCGAAGTAACATGTTCTCATTTCCCCGTATTTTGTTCGAATTTTTAAGTGTCCTAGTTAACATTATCTAAGAAAACTAGTCTGAGAAAACAGAACTATATTGGTCATGGTCGATAGCTGAGACCTTGAAAAATCATACAAGTTTGAATTCCAGAACAGTCATATAGACCTCCACAGATTCAGATACCTTCTAGAGCAAAGGCTTAAAACTGTGTTATCTGTCTACTTGCTTATTTCGAAACAGAAGCTGAATCTACTGTTCAAATGCTTTCTGTAAACAGGTTTGGCTTGCTACAAATTCCAAACTCAGGATAAGATGATCTGAACGCAGCACACCTTTTCCCTAGTTTAAAAATACAACAATTTACAATTTTAGCCCTTCATTGGGTGATGAAACAAGCCACACAAATAGTTACATTATTTTCCCTGAACACCTAGAAGTTATATTATGATCATCACTATCGTATTCATGTCAGGGTAATAGAGGCATACCTATTAAATCCCCTCATCTTGCCAATCTCTTTCTCATGAATCCTGACCTCCCTTGACTTACGTGCAATGAATCCTCTTGCATGTTTTTCTTGTAGGACTCTGCTTCTTTCCTGTTCATCAGGCCATGGCTATGAAGGTGGAAAATATATCAGTACCAGTTCAATTGTAAGGTTCTTTTTCACTGAAAGTGAACTTATTAGTGAACAAACCTGTCTCATAGTCTTATCCTTGTAAAGATTTCTTCCCTTTATGAGGAGAGGATGAAGGGGAGGCCATGGCTTGTAGCCTATACTCCAGAAAATCTCAACCTGCGTTGCAGAATAATTTGATGAATAAAATAGTACAGGAAGACGGCTGCCTTCCAATATTGTAACTCCAGGCAGGAACTCACAGTGAATGTATGCTGTTGCTTCGCAGTGCCATAGCTCTCTTTGATGATTCGACCTGCATTTGTCCTCTGACCACATAGGCGACCTTTGAGTCCACGAGGGTCTCCTTTTTTCCTACAGAAATACTCAAACATCACACCCATCGCTAGAGTAATCCAAAACATCTACTTGATCTGTATTACCTTCTGTAAATATTTTGCTCAAACATCACGACATCGCCTTTGCATGCATCACCTACAATACAAAAATTGATACATAAGAACGTCAAAAGTAGCACTTAAATTGCATAGCCAGGGAAAAAATCTGTCAAGACTGCAGGCATTATTGATTTTAGTTCCAAAGTAGTACTTGGAAATGGGCCATGTGACAGCAATATGATCTCTTCTAGAGCAAGATCACCTTCCATGTTAACAAGACTACTCATTTACTAGAATAAGTAAAGTGATGTGTTGAAATTAAGTGTCATCAATACACCATGTTTTGTGCTAGTTAGAATAGCCTTTTCAGTGTTCACCTTTACAGTTCAGAACAAAGCTTGACACCGGATACTTCACCTCACCCAAAATTTGCACCCTGAATGTTTGTGAATCACAAGAAAGTGTAAGCACGTCAATGGGCATAGGAAATATCGAAACAAAGCCGATAGCTCACTTATTTTCTGAAATATCAATAGAGAAAGTGTTTTGAGAGATAACACAAGGGACGTAGTTCATACTCAATATGCTCTCTGATACGATTTAGAAGCTCTTCTTTCTTGCCTGACAATCTCAACTTGTGCATCCTCAAGTATGCTTTGCATTCATAAACCTTTAATTTCTCTAACTGACCATCTGCATTTCGCAACAGTGTGAGGACTACCAAAACGAAAAAATTACAATTTTAATTTTCAAATTCCAGGAAATTTTATGGTAATATCCCTAAAATATGTTGGTGCAAATGAGCTCTTGCTTTTAGTTTAGACTGAAATGAGAGCTGAAGGCACATCTGAAACCCAACCTTATCATTTCCCCCCATAAAACAGCTGTTCTATAACTGTAAGTTTGTCCATACAGATACCAAAACTGAACAGTGAAGTTCATCATCTCCATGTTTGTGTTACCTCAATGTAATGTGTAACTTAATTTTCTTACAAGCTCATGTCTTTGCAAATTTATTCTACAAGGCCGTTCGGTTTTCAATTTGCACACGTTATACTTGTAAAGGCACATGATGTGGCAGAAAATAAGACTCGGGAGCTCACCGCGCATCAGCTTGTCCACTGTCGCCAAAAGATCATTGTCCTCCTTTCCCATCTTCGGCGCCACAGATCCTTTCCTGAAATTTGCAAAATTCATACAAAATTCTAATCTCCAAGGGATGTAAAATTTCACTGCAGAAAAAATAAGTGTCCAAGATCCGGGCTATGGCCTATTTCTAGAGAGATCCGGGCAAACAGACATGAAAAAAAACTGCAAAATATGAGCATAATTGATTTCCGTGTACGTTTTCCTGATCACAGAAATTGAATCGGCGTCTACTGCTAAAATACTAACCTGCCCTTGCGGGCGGAGATGGACAGTCGGGCCATGCCGGACCATAGCGCGGCCTCCCCCTCCGGCCCCCCGTCGGCGGCCGGGTCGAAAGAGGGGTCCTCGTCGGAGCCAGCGTCGAGTTCGCAGAGGTCGGCGAGGTTCGCAGCCTCCGACCTATCATCCCCTCCCTCTTCGCCGCTCTCCACCTCCTCCTCCGATTCGTCCCCCTCGAGCGGATCATCTTCCGCCGGTGGGAGGCCAATAAGGGCGGCGGCGGCCATTGCGGGTTATTAGGTCGACCGTTGGGGATTGAACGGGAAGGGAGGAGAGATTTCCTATCCGTGTTCGAGTATTTGTTGACCAACGGCGTTTTGGTTTGAATATGTTGTCGCAACCGGTGTGCGATCAAATATGGGTGTTAAATTGTCATTTTAGTTTTCGGCTCCGAATTTGTAGGCTGTGGAAAGATTTGGAAACCAGGTTATTTAGGGAGCATTTAGTAGGGTGCATTAGGCAGTAAATACCTGTCTAGGGTTTCCGCTACCTCTCGCGAATCGCCGGCGAGGGTGTTGGAGATTCCCATGTTTCCCCGGTCCGTCTTCCCCTCATGTGGTGAAACCACTCGGGTTGATTAAGGAGTCGGCTGGACCGACCGCCCGGCCTTAGTGTTCCTCTTGCGGTGAGGTCTCTAGATCGGATTGGGGACATGGCAGCGGCGAGCGAGAAGGGCGCAACAAATGCATCAGTGGAGCGGACCTACACCGCACTACCACTAGACGAACTGCTCTGCAGTCTGAACATCAAGGAGGGGGAGATCGGAGGTGTCTTTGTTCTGAGGGCCGAATTCGAGTCTCTCAAGGAGGGGACGAAGTGGATGGTTGTTATGCGCGTACTAACTCCGAGGCTGTTTAGTGCGACATCGATGAAGAAAAAGATGATGTTCGCATGGGCGCCGGCTCAGGAGGTCTCATTCAGAGATCTTGAGGACAACAAGTCGTGGTCCGAGCCAATTGCCTTGGGGAGTGGCAGAAAATCAGCGAGCAAAGGCTATAGATCTTTAGAGAACAAGGCCTACTGATAGAGGAGTATGACGGGAGCTGCAAAGCTTCAGAGGTTGAGTTGAATCGCATCCATGCTTGGATCCAGATTCATGACATACCTGAATTATACCACAAGAAGCAGATCATTGCCGATTTAGCTGGGAACACGGGTGAAGTAATTACCGTGGACATGAATAGCTCACGGGCTGAGGGAGGTGACTTTGTGAGAGTGTGAATCTGGCTGGATGTCAGAAAGGATTCATGGCCATTAACCCGGAAGGTCTACCCCTAGTAATCATGAGGGTGGGGTGTACGAAAAAGTGCCACGTTAATGTGTCGTGTGTGGCTTCCTTGGCTATTAGAAGGGGGTGTGGCTCTAGAGTTCACTCATCACCTGGCGAGGAGAGGTTTGGCAAGTTGATGTTGGTCGATAGTGCATGGAACCGTGCCCAGCTGAACGAAGATGGCAATTCTCGGTATCAAAACAGGGCACATCATGGTGGTTTTACCCAGGGAGCAGGCTAGGCCGTGGCGAGGCTCAAACGTCTGGCCGGACAGGGGAGCGTACTGGGGGACGCGGACATGGAGATGGCGGCCGTGGGCGCGGATGGTTGGGGCGTGGCCATAATGACGCCCCTGCGACTGAAAACCACAAGCGTTCCTCTGTTGTTGCAAGCCGCACGGAAGTCAGTCCGGTGAAGGCAAGCGAGCATGCTACCACGGTGCCGCTACTCCTGGAGTGGAAGTGATGGGTTCGTTGCATAGGAAAAACAATCCTACGCAAAGAACACCCGAAGGGTCAAGATCTAATCTAGAAGATGTAAGCAACGGGTATAGAGAGAGTGCTATATGAACTTACCCTCGTATACCAAAAAGCGTTATGAGATCAAATCTAATGGATGATGAAGACGATCGCTTTTCGATCTCAAGATCGCGAAAAGAGCGGTGCAATCCGGGAGCGCTTCCGCCCTCGGTCACACGTACAGTTTGGTGACGACCTTCGTTCCCTCAATCCAGCGGGGCAACAGAAGTAGTGGATCCACCGGAAACTCCAGCAGCACGACGAGATGATGTGGTGGAAAAAACTATTTGTTCACGGCTTCGTCAAGCGCACGAAAAAGTGGTGGAGCAGTGGGAGGAGGGAGGAAGAGATGACACAAGTGCGTGTGCAGGGAGGGAGCTGCCACCCCTTCTTATATATATAGGAGGGGGAGGCAGCCACGAAATTTGGGTTGGTAGTCTCTCTTGCGTAAATTTTCTATAACCTAGTTTTATATTTCTATGACTTTATTCTTATTACTTTTGTGAATTAAGATGGCAGTCTCTTTCTGTAATTGTAATCCCTTATACATCTCTCATGCATATAATACGAGGCATGGGAAGAAAATTTTACCCACCATCAGGGGTCCAAACATGGGTACATCGGTGTCTATGTACATGTTCCTCATCATCATCGATCCTTACTTGTTGACTCGTGTCGGCTACCAGACAAATTCGAATCCTCAAGGCGAGATTTCTGTAGGACCTAGAAAAACCATCCTTCGACAAAAAAGGAATATTTTTAAGTATTTATCATGTCTAGAAACATGTAAACCAATTTAAAATCTACCTTGATAGCCCCAAGAATACTGAAGTAGTTGTCAATTATAATGGTACTGAAAGAAACCAAAGAGATAACTTGATAACAAAGATATACATATTTTTATTAAAATAATCAAATGCAACAAAATAAAAAACTAGTAAACTAAAGTAAAAGATGTTTCTTATGAACAAAAATGGAGTTGAATTTATGGGTTCACTCTATCTCTCTCCCGTACAAACATGGTGGAATACAGTTCTAAGCATATGTATGATAAAATGGTAAATATAAAAATACAAGTGCGATGAATGGCAACTTCTATTCATATAAGTATGGGCATCACATCCTAATACCATCATATCAAGCATCCACGACAGCATGGGATAATACTCCCCATACCGCATGTATCCATAATACGGCGTACATTAAGTATAAACCTAAAGAGTGTTGTCGTGAGTTATGTGACATGAACTTGGGAATCACTTCTTGGCCTCCGGCGGTACCTACCCTTTTTATTCCGACCGAGGAATTTGAGGAAGTACCACTGAGCACAAGTTTTTTTTTTACATTTTGTGTAACTCGGCTAATAATGCCACACCATCCACTCCAACTAATGCGCACAGTCCCCGCTGGATGTTCTTCTAGAATGGTCAAGTATAGCATCAAGGACAGAGAAACAATATTACATGCATCAATAAATATATCAAAGCCAGCATACATTGAATAAATCATCTGATAAACAAATGATCTACCATCAAATATACGTACATATGACCGTAATCATATAGACCAACTCGTCTAATCGAAAACAGTCAAAACACATAGGGTGACTTGATCATCGAGGTCAAAATAATCTCTATTCGTCAGGGAGAATGTAGAGGAGTTGATGAAGGTGATGGAAATCAGACCAGAGGAGAATACGGCAACATTTCCCCTCCAATCGTGCTCTAGCGTCTCTCTGGTTTCTTCCATGTTTTTATTATGTCTGGTATCATACCTACTCATCCACGAAAAAATATTGAGGGTTGATGTGTGTGGACACACGTTCATTGGAACACCCCAAGAGGAAGGTATGAAGAGTGCAACATCAAGTTTACCTCAGAAAGAAACCAAGGTTGAATCGACCGGTAGGAGAAAGAAATCACCTGAAGGTTGTTGGCAGCTGATGTTGGCAGGACGCACTATCAAGCTCAGCAGCAATGTGCACACAACACAACCAAGATACTTTGCCCCCAACGAATCAGTGAGGTTGCCAATCTGACCGATTTTGCTGAAAACAAAGGATTAGACGTATAGTGTAGAAAACAGTGCTTGTTTGCAGTAAATGAAAAGAGAACAATGATTGCATTAAAAAGAACAGTGCTTGCAATAGGTTGTATTATCAGTGTAAAGGAATGGACCGGGGTCCACAGTTCACTAGTGTTGTATCTCCATAAAAGATAGATAGCATGTTGGGTAAAGAAATTACAGCTGGGCAATTGACAGAAATAAAGGCTGCACCGTAGTGCATATGCAAGACGTGATGATTACTATGAGATTCATGCGGGCATTATAACATAATTCATAGACCGTAATCCAACTGCATCTATGACTAATAATGCACCCCCAGAACGTAATCCAAGCATACTTAAGGTATTAAGTTGCAAGCAACATATTATTGCATTAAGTAATGTGCGTAATGTAAACAATAAAATTATCCTTAGACAAAGCATCGTTGTCTTGTCCCTAATGGCCACAACACATCCCCCATCACGTTTCTGTCACTCGAGCACAGATGAAAGGGAGGCATGAACCCACTATCGAGAATAAATACTCCCTCTTTGAGTTACAAGCATCAACTTGGTCAGAGCATCTACTAGTAACAGAGAGCATGCAAGATCATAAATAACATAAACATGCTAGATTGATAATCAACTTGACATAGCATTCAATATTCATCGGATCCCAGCAAACACAACATGTATCATTACAGATAGACGATCTTGATCATGTTAGGCAGCTCACAAGATGTAAACATGGTGCCATAAAGAGGAGAAGACAGTCATCTAGCTACTGCTATGGACCCGTAGTCCAAGGATGAACTACTCACGCATCACTCCGTAGGCAGACATGGTGATGTAGAGCCCTCCGGTGATGATTTCCCCTCCCGGCGGGGTGCCGGGGAGAGCTTCTGAACCCTCCCGAGCTAGAGTTGACGATGACAACGGCTATGAAACTTTTCGTGGATGGAGGCTCGGGTATTTAGGGTTTTCCCGAGAAGAAGTATAAATAGGCAAAAGGGCGATGTCGGTGGGCGCCCGAGGGCGCCACACCACCTGGTGGTGTGGCCATGCGGTCTGCGCCGCCCTATGGTGTGGCCACTCTGTTCCCCCCCCCCTCCGGGTCTCCTCCGGACTCCGTGTACGTTACAGAAAAATAGGCCCCTGGGATTTCATTTCGTGATTTCCGAGAATATTTTCAGAACAACTTTTGTGAAACCAAAAACAGCAGAAAACAGAAACTGGCGGTGTGGCATCTTGTTAATAGGTTAGTCCCAGGAAATCCGTAAAAATGCTATAAAGTGTATAGAAAATATGTAGCAATTGGCATGAAAACAACATGGAACATCTGAAAATCTAGATACATTTGAGACGTATCAAGCATCCCAAAGCTTAGTTCTACTCGTCCTCGAGTAGTTAAAACAATAAAAACAAAATAATTTCTGAGGTGACATGCTACTAACATAATCTTGATCTTCATATTTGTAAAAGCAACTGTGAGATGAGATCAAAATACTCTAAACATAGGCATGATAGATATAATTTCAACAATGTAAACTTAGCAACCGCGTTGCAACATGAAAACTAACACAAACAAAGGATCATGAATAATGATTCACTGAAAGATATATGTTTGTTTCGAGCATAAAGAAAACATAGCAAAGTGGTATTCCGCTTATCCTTAAAAAGGGAGCAAAACATAAATGTCAGGGACAACTTCAAAGTTCAAGTGGTGACCAGAAACAAGTAATTTGAGAACAAGTAACAACACACCATGAATCAATCAATAATAAATCTTGGGACTGATTCACATTATACTCAAAATAATAACTATGCTCTCTTAATTGTGCATAAAGTTAGAAGATGAAGACTCAACAGAAAAGTAAAAGAAAGGCCCTTCGCAGAGGGATGTTGTAACAGCCCTAGGCTGCTACAAAAACCTACTACAAAATTTGGGTAAAATTTTCAATTTTCTTTCCTCATGCATCATGGCATCCATATTAATTTATAAAAAATAAATCAAGCAAACTGCAAAACCTTAATATAAAAACAAATCCACTCACAAAGAAAACTATTTCTTGAACTTCCATACTTGTCAAGGAAGCTGCAAGAATAAAAAATTGATAGTTTTGCAATAAAAAGAAATGTCAAATGTTTTTTTAAGTGAGGTATTAATATTTGGCTCCATTCAAATTGTTTTCAAATACTTACAAACCCATCAAATTCAAATAAATTGGGTATGTATTTCTTCTCCAAGTTGATGTGAGCCTCCCTCTTTTGTTTGGTGAATAATTGAGTAAGAAAACCAAATGCCTTATTATTTGAAAAACGCCTTATTGCCAAAAACTGAAAACTCAAACGTGTTACTTCAGGAAAAATTTCTCCAATTGAGATCAAAAATTTACCAATTCTTCCTTATGTTAAATAAGGGTCACACAAAAGAGGGAAGCAAAATTTGAATTGATTAACGCCTTAAAAACATAAATTTTCTTCACAACAGTAAATCAAAATTTAAACAAGTTGTTCTACAAATTTATCCTTTTGCCTTGAAAATGTTATCAAATGCCCTTAATGATAAATAAGGAATGCCTGCAAATTCCCATGAATTTTGGAAGCTTTTAACTATTTTATAAATTCAAATTCAAATCTCGCAGAATAAAAACATTTTCAACATTGTTCTACCAACTTTATCCAATTGACTTGAAAATTTGACCATAGCCTTTTATTGCCAAATAAGAGGGGAACAATTTTTTTTATAACATTTGGGGTTGTGTAAGTGCCTAAAGTAATTATTTTCAAATTTTGGCAGAATTCAAACTCAACCAAGTTTGTTCTACAAACTTCATCCAATTGAGCTCACAATTTTTCGAGTGATTCATCTTGCCGAATAAGAATTTTCCCCAAAGTTTCAAATAATTTGGAATTTCCTAAGGTCCTTAAAATATAAATTTACAGAGACTGAAAAGGATAGAAAACATAAAGGAAAATTTTCTCGAAGTGGTTTTCGTAAAATGTTTTCCTTCCTGTTGAAGAACATGGCATCGGCCATGGTGACAGTGGTGTCATCGTTGGATACTGTGCCTTCTATCCCCTGCCGCACCCATTTGCGAGGTGAAGAGGAGGCCCCCCTCCCACGTTGCTCTCCTTCCTCCTCGCTCTCTCCCTCGCCTACTCCCTCTCCCCCTCCGTTTCTCCCTTCGCCCGAAACCCTAGCCGCCGCGGCAGACCGGTGATTGCCGTCGTTCAGCGCCTCACCGACCTCCTCCGAACGGAGCAAAAGAAGCACATTGTCCTCATCTTCATCCTCGTGCAAGCAATCGCGCTGAGGCGTCCCTCGCAACCCGTGTCGTGTCGTCTTCTCCGCCTCCGGCTGACGCACTGCATGGAAGCTCGCCGTCGCCCTCGACCTTCTCCGGTCTCAACGAGCTCACCCACGCGACTAGGGTGAGCAGGGATATCTCCCCATCTTTTTTTCCCTCTGTTCTGCGCCAATTCGAAGCCTCACCGTATTCTGTTGCCCTCCGCCGTGTAGCTCGTCGCCGGCGATGCTCCGGTGACCTTTTTTAAGCGGCGCCACCACCGTTAGGTAGCCGACACCTCGTAGGTTCGAAGGCACGCCACCCCGAGCTCCGTCAAGCTTCAATTCGGCAGCGGCGTCGTCGCCGGAGCCGCTCCGATGGTGGATGACGTCGCCCTGACGTCGGGGTGACACAGGCGCGCGCCCCATTGTCAAATTGGCCAATGGCCCCGAGCTAGCTTGCGTGACTGTCCACCGTGGCCTTGGGCCCGCGGGTCAGTGTCAGTGGGTAGTGCTAGCCCCGGTAAGAAATGTTTCGACCAAATTCCTGAAAAACAAAAAAAATGGAAAATTCAGTAAAACAGATTCAAATTTTTAATTGAAAAATATTTAGAATATTCATAAATGCTCCGAATTGGGTGAATCAAATTTCTATCTATTAATATAAGTGATCACTTTCTATTAATGTCAGATATGCAAGCTGTTTCTGTTAAAAAATTCACTAAATAACTAAATACAGAAAATTCCATTAAAATTGGAAACTTGAAAAAAATCATAACTTGAGTTCTGTTAATCCAAATTGAGCAAACTTGTGCTCTAAAATTTTGTCTGAACAAACTCTACACCATTGTATTTTATTTGGACACAATTGAAATAAAATTTATCATGTTTACTAAAAAGGGCAGAAAAGAAATGACTAAAGAAAAATGCATAATAACGACAATAATTATCCAAAAATTTGGTTTCACATATCAAAATGCTTCTCGAGGCATTACCTCTCTCGCTGTGTCTTTTTCCTGCATAACCACATAATTTGGTACTGGTTATGTTAAAAATGCAAGGCTTAGTTATGAAATGCATTTGGGAAAATTAATAGAAGTATTTAAAATTTTCCACAATAAATTGTGTCCTTGCAAAATGTCTAAAAAAAACATGACCATACCAAACAGGACCATTGTGGTCCATGGTACATATTTTCTTTGCAAAATAAATGGAATCACCATAAGACAACATGATTTAATTTCCACTGAAAAGAAATCACCAAATATTATTAATTGCTCAAAAATTTGCAACCAATATATCAAAATAATCTGCAAGAAAATGTCCTTTAGAAATCATCATTGGCATGCATGTTTTCACCTTATTCCAGTACTAGTCCCTAAGGAAAAACAACAATAGATCATTAATAAATATGGGTGTTATTCCAACTTTTTCCTAAATAATTGTGGAACCCCATTTAAATTGTTACTCTTGTCAAATAATTATTTTAGTTGCATTAACTTGTCATGTCATCATGAGTGTGCATTGCACTGGTTGTGTTCGTGTTATTTATTTGCTCTTTCTGCTTGTTCTGTATCGGTAGATCCCGAGGTCGAGGTTCCACCACAGTACCTCGACGAATCGTACTACCACCCTTACCACCAAGGCAAATGTAAATCCACTTCTTGAGCATCTCTCTAGTCCTATGTTTTCCCTCAAGTATTTTACCCACCATAATATTGCATTCGATTCAAATGATTTGGCTATACTATCCTAGTAGTTGTATTTTGTTCCGGACACCATTACATGTTTCCTTCCTATATTCTTAGTATTGTTGTGTGTCCCCAAATACTGCTATATGCTACTTAATTGCTTAGCCATGCTTAGTTGAGTACTCTGGGTCCGCTGGATGGTTTGCGGTTGGAAATTGTTATGTCATGCCAAGATGTGTTGGAGACGGGTTGTCTCCAATTAAAATGATAACTGGCATGGATGAGTTGCCATCGGTGAATGGTGATGTTTTGCCTCACTCATGCCCCTAGGAGCGAGTTCTCTTCGACTTGAACCAAGACTGAGCGTGCTTCCATCGGTGGGACATATGGAACCCCTAACGACCAACTAACTTGCGAGGGTGTAGCCCGGGGTCCTTTAGTTTGAGATTTCCATTTGCGTGTGCGTGAAGAAGATGGACGAGCTGTGAACGAGGATGGTGGTGTTTAGGATGTGGCCGCGGACCAAGGGCTGGCTGGGCCAACTTGGGCCACGGCACACTGATGACCCTGGGATAGATTCACGCAAGGTAAAGGTTGTAACCGCGCCCACTCTGCCGGCCTCCCACGACGAGGATTTTGACCAGGCAAGGAACCGGACAGTACTTGTGGTTAAAATAGTACACCCCTGCAGGATAAATCTTTTCAAAAAGTTGTGTCCACGGTTATGGATATCCTCGGGAATAGCTGCTGAGATCATAGAGAAGTTGAACAATAAAACTGAGTAGACAGGTGAAATGCTGGATTGGTGCTTGCAATGATCAGAAGTTGAAGAGAGTTACAATTTATATCTCATTTCAAAACATTCTTATAGACGTTGCCAAGTTGGATCTTTTAAAAGAAAACTGGCTTTCTGCAAAACAATTACCAAATAGCCTTGCTAAAATCTCACTCGAGCTAGTAGCTCTAGTAACCTTGCGAGTACCTCATGTACTCACCGTTGCTTTGTTGAATATTTTCTCTATTACAGTTGAGGATTTCTCTAAAGTTGAAGGTTGATTCTACATCAAAGTCAACGAGTGGTCTGGGTTTCCTAGGTGGCGACCCGGGGTGGTTAGGAGCAAGCTGGCGCTGACTTGTTTATCTGCATGCCTCTTAGGCCGTATTTTGGTTCTGGTTGTTTAGAACAACTATACCTGCTTCTGCTTGTTGTAATGTTGGGTCCGTGACCTCTGATTGTATTTTGCTATCTTTCTCTGATAAGAGATGAAATATATATATGTATGTGATGTGCCAGTTTGTTCCGAGTCTTGATCTAGTTATTAGGCAATATAGTTGGGCCCGGCGTTATGTCATGACTGAGGGGTTGTGGGCCAATCATCCATGTCCGAGCCACGCCTGCTAATATGATTCAGCCTGGGGGTGTAACCCCAGTAACCTTCAGACGGGAATCGTAACCGGTAACACCCAACATCTTGCATAGTTTCGAGGTCGGGACGTTACAAAAGCAGGGATTAACTCATGTGCTAGAGATTTTTATTTTATTAAAGCAGAGGTATTGAAAACAAATTTTTTAGAGAGATGTATGTTTATGTTAACGAATGGCAAATAGACAATACAATACGTCACAAGTTAACAAGACTTTACAAGAACGGGTCCCATTGAATGACGTTCTTTCTACTAGGGTCAGTAGATCATCCCTCTTCTCTTTTGTTTACATAATTATGATTTAACTGGAAAAACGGGGGCAAAAAAAGTGAAGAGAATTTATAGTAACCAAGTTTTGGGCTGGGCACCCCGTTGTCAGCTCTTCTATCAATTTGGATAAGAGGATGTGCCACTAGTCAAGGTGTGTAAAGTAAAATCAACAAGTGAGATAAAGATCGTCTACCCGCGTCCTAATGAGCTAAAACAGGGGCACAAAACAGGTATAATTTTGAAGGTTTTAAAGGTAGCACATGAGAAAGTTACTTTGGATTGGCGGTTAAATACCATAGTGTATCGTCCATCTCTCCTTGGTTTCTGACTTCTCGAGTCATCCTGCATTCGAGAGACGCAAGAAAATGAGATGTGGACTGTAGCGTTCCCACATTTAAATAATGTAAGAACATTTGTGTTAGTGTGCTAATCCCTGGATCAATTGCTAGCACCATAGTACAAAATGAAATATCATGCAAATGCATCAAATTCTATTACATCGCATGATCCAGTCTTTACAAAATAGTATTACAACTTGCATAGTCTTAGAAGACTAGCAGAAAACAAAGATATACAGCGGAAAACATAGTACACATTGAGCCCATCTTCTTCATGTGCCACATGCAAAACATGTTGGCGATAGTCTCGACAGCCTAAACGAAATCCTCACTCGTCTTCAGAAACATCTGCAATATGGAATGTGCAGCCACAAGGGAGTCAATACAATTTAATGTATTGGCAAGTAACACTATGGTGGATATAAATGGCAAGACTAATACTACATGCTTATTTGGCTGAGTGGAGTTTTGTCTAAGTTTTGCATAAAGCCAGTTTTCTCCTATCACTTTTGTAAAACCAACTTTTCCTTTCAAAAGGGTGGCAACATTGGATTAAGATCCAAGCACCACAATACTGTTCACTTGATCAAAATTTTACTTTTTGAAATTGATGATGAGATTCTTCCGTCAATCCTTGTCTAGCTGCTCATAGTTGTCCATAACCGGGGACACGGCTAAGATCTTAGTTTGTTGACTCTGCAGAGGTTGTGCACTTTCACCCTTTGTCTTCAATTAGCCCAAACATCCTATACACCCGGAGTGCATCATGGAAAGGAGAGAATTGAGACGAGATCTTTCAGAAGAAGAAATTCAACCCACCGGCAAGACCCGTTCCACCTATAATTATGCTACATCTGCTTGTCAAGCCTGGGCTGAACCCTCACAACTTAATTGATCAAGACAGATCCCATATTGTCAAAAGGCTGCACGGGAAGCTACTAGATTTAGAGGGACATAGTAATCTCTTTGTTCCTGGGTGGCCATCCACAAGTGACAACCTCAAGTGAAATAACCCTTAAACAAGGGCCCTGAGGAAACACTCAATATAATCCAATCACATCCAAAATCCACCCACGTGTTTCATTGAATGTTATACTTAGAATTTTTCCTCAACATCTAATAAAACAATTTATAACATTGCATAGCATCTACTAAGTTCAAAGTCTATCAAAATAACAAGGTATAAGGGATGGCTACACACTACTAGGATAATAGCATAGCATAATATAACTTAGTAAAATTTCCTATCATGCATACTACTCAAAATCAACTAATGCATATAGAAAATAATGGGTAGTTGATGGTGTGTTACTTGCCTTGTTGAAGTTGGTGAAGAATTCACACTCTTCACAAAAGATCGTTGCTCTCCGTACAATCTATTCATTGAAAACACAATAACAAAATAAACAAGCATCCTAGCAAACAAACATACAAGTGTAGAAAACATACAGAGCAACTAACATATCCAAAGGGGTTTAACCAAGTTGTCTAGGACAAGGTCAAGGTTTTAGTTCAATACTTGTTAACGGGTTTCCAAGAGTTAACTAAGGATGTCTAGGTTGAGTTTGTAGTGATCTAACTTTACTATACTCATACTTGTCGAGGAAGTTCCAAGAGTTCACCAAGGTGAACTCACTATTTCAACTAAAGTAACACATAATAATGTGTAACACTTAGTCATTTTCATCAGGACATTTCAGTGATCTAAGTTACTATTTCCATTTTGGGTTAAGGTATGTCTAGGTTCAACTAAATCCATAACCATAGAGAGAACAAGGTAAGTCTTGGGATTTTCCATTTGGGTCAATGGTTGGATAAAAACAACCTGTTGTTCTTCAACTTGTGTGAATGGCTCCAAGTCTTCATATGCTTGTATTCTTGAAGATCATCTTCATGCTTCTATTGTAGTCTTGCCCCTTGGATGGATTCTTCTCTTGCTCTTGATAAATTCTTCATGGCCTTCACTTCACTAATTGGTTTGGGTATGGTATGGGCACAAATATCACTAAGTCAAAGAGAAAGAAAAATAAGAAGAAAGATAGAAAGAGAGAGGGAGATGTTTTCTTCTCAATTTCTTCACACGTGTACTTCTTGAGTTGCTTCTAGTTGCTGTGGAGTCTAAGTCTTCTCTTCAAAACTTCTTCATTGATCTTCCTTGTAGCTCTTCATGTTGCCACCAAGTTGAAGATGGAGTTCCTTCTTGTGGTTGAGTCTTGTCTTCCATTTTGCTAACTTAATGGATTCTTGAAGCAAGAATAGGGAAATGGAGGACTAGATAGAAAGAAAAGGTACTAGTGTTTGAGGTTCACTACTTGGTCTTTTATATGGTTCACATACTAGGGACTTGGTCTTGGCTCCAAAATAGCCATAACATCAAATATTAGATGATGGAAACAATTTCTAAGACATGGTGAAAATGGATGTATCACTATGTTGGGGTTTCTGGTCAAAAACACATGGCCATGGTCCAAGAGTTTCCAAAATGGTTGGGCAAAGATGTATCTAGTTCAAGGTTACTAAATGGAACAATTTTGCAAAAGGAACTAGATTGAAATTATTTATAGAATGAAATCTATGTAAAAAAATACTCAAATACACAACTTAATTCTAAATTCAATTTTAATTTGTTCAAAAATTATCTTGGGACAGAGGGTATGAAAGTACACATCTTAAGGTTTCCAAATATATTTTATTTGCAATTTTTGGATTTGTAGAATTTGAATTATGCCAAAATTCATCAAACAAGCATATTTGAATTTGAACAAATTTTAAATGGTCAATTTTAAATTTGGTCAGTTCCAAAAGTTTCTATATGTTGTGTTGATTCCTAAAAGTCCAAGTTTGCTAAATTTGGGCTTATAGATCAAAAGTTATGATGATTCTAATTTCTAGGGGCATTTCTGCAAAATTGATATTCTGTTTTTATTCGGGAATAAATCGCAGAGATTTCTGGGCTCAGATTGGCTAAATGATGCGCAGGGCGACAGATAGGGTATGGGCTTGGGCCGGCTACGCACTGCTCCGAACGGCATATAACGAACTTAACGCGCGCTGACGCGGCGCTGAGGTGGCCCATCGTGATTGGCTGATACCTCTTCGTTTAGTGATCTAATCCTAGCGCTTGGATCAAAATCGAACGGTGAGGGACAGAGAAGCTCACCTTGGTGGCGCTGCTTCGCCGGAAAATGTCCATGCGGTGACGGGAGGCGCGGTCGTGGACGGCGGCGGCGCTAGAGTGGGTCTCTGGGGAAGGGGAGGTCACTGAGAGTACCAGCGCGTCACGGCGACGAAGAGTGTGGACACGGCGCGGGCTGGCACTTCGCGGAACGTCACCTGCACGTGAACGGAGAGGCTCCATGCTCCGGCGAGCTGCGGAAGAGGATGGTGTGATCAAACCACTGCACAAAAAAATTACCCGAGGGCATTAGAGGGAGCGCACTGTCATGGGAGTTCTATATGGCCGAAAAAAAAGAGACGAGGAACCTTTGCTGATGCCGGGATCGAAGAAAATGGCCGGCGGCAACGGTGGAGCTCCGACGAGCAATCAGATCGGCCTGGGGGCACTATTTACAGAGGGAGGTGAGGGGAAATGGATATGAGATGCGGAGCTTTAAGAAGGAGCAGACGGGGGTTTGAATTGGGGCTTTAATCGCACGAATTCATGTGCGAAATCAAGAGGCGGTAACGGGTGTTCTTCCGTTAGGGAGAATGAAGGCGATGCTGACGTCAGCAAGTTTTTTTTCTTTCTCTATTTTTAATATGTTTTAATTGGTACATCCAAATGACCTCAAATGAACTTAAAAATAATTCTAAAAATAAATTCTTTCTGTTTAGGACATTTTATAAACTTTTCAACACATTTGACTTTTCATATTTTTGAAAGTATAATTAATTCACTAATAGTGATAAATGTTCATTTTAAATTAGAAAAATAATAAAATGTGGTTTTGATTAAATAAAATACCAGAGACAGTAAACATGTCAAATACTATTTTTGAAAGTCATTTTACCTCACTTTCATATTTTATAAATTTAACATTTCAGTGATATACTAATAGTAACTTAATTCCATAATTAAAATAGAAAATTAAACAAATACAAAAGTGGCTTGATAAAATTTGAAAAAAAATCCCACAAGTCATAATATTGTTTTATAAGTCCTCTTTTGTGTTATTTTCAAAGCATAACATTTTATGAATAGAAATTTATGTTTAAAACTTGGAATAACATTTGCATATCAAAATAAATAGTTGTTATTCTCGTAAAATAATTTTGAGGCATAAAAATTATTAGAGATAATAATTCTCTGGTTTCAAAAGCTATAAAACATTTTCAAAGTAATAGTTGATTTGAAAACATGTTATAAAATAAGGTTGTCTAAGATAAAACAATTTCTTTGATTAATGAATATTTATTTTGAATGGGCTTTTAGAGTTTATGGAATAGAGGTATAATGGATTCTTAATTTCAATTTTCATTGAGTTATGTATTGTTTCCTTTTATTTCTTGCCTCTCATTGGTTTTTGGTGACTTGCATAACATGAAAACAAAAGTTTCAATTTTTAGTGATTTTTGCACTTTCCAAAAATCAGGGATGTTACAGACTACCACCCTTAAAAGAAATCTCGTCCCGAGATTTGGCAAGGATAGAAAGAAAGATTGGATAACTGGGTTCCTAAACAACTAGGTGGGATACCACCCTTAAAGAAACTTTTTTGGGTAGTCTATTTTCATTAGATTGGAGTGTAGATTGATCTGAGATTGGCTTGAGTAGAACTTTCCTTCGCGGTAGAGCTGTAGACCAACATAGATTTGTTGAACTACCTTTGACACTGAGGGGTCACTCTTTGGGTCAATAAAAATTCTTTGGGTCACTCTCAACTTGGTCTTTTGATGTCCTTGGCAATCTTCCATCTTGTTGTTTTCATCCTTGAAGCAAGCACCATGCTATTTCTAACGAAACTCTCATGGTAGGAAAAATCTTCCATTGCTTGATAGATCCAAGGTTGGCTTGATCCTCACCGAAAATAGTAAGTTTTAAGAAACACTAACATAGGGTCATTATTGTATTCTACCATTCTATGGTTCAGGTTTAACATCATCGTCTCCCTAATAGGTATGTCACTCAGATTTAACATTCCTCATAGCAAAAGTAAATAATGTGAGTAGTCACCATGGGGTCCAATCCATGTTGCACTCAATCATTACCTTGTACTTGGATTGATGAATCTTATTTAATAACACTAGGTCACCTCACTTGTCTAACAGAAAGTTTCCAATCTGTAAGAGAAACTTGAGACTACTATCATTTCTCAACTAGTGGGTTGCGTAAAACTCCCATGTAACACAAACTGGATAGTTGTGTTTCTTCATTATTTCTTCTCTTGGTGTAGTTGGCTTTGAAATCTTCATAGCTCATGCAACTTGGGGTTCACTTGTCTTTCTTCACTTGTTGATTTTCTTGCTGCTCCTTATGATGTAGTTGGCATCGATCATGGATGTGATTGTTCTTTCACACAAAAGAACAAAATCCTAAGATTTTAGCAATCCTCAATTGGATGGTTTGTGTCTAAAAAGGGTGGTCTTGGGTATGAATTAAGTTGGTGCACTCCAAATGGAAACTCACTACGGGTGGTAAATGGGTAGAGGTTTGAGTTTGGTTTAGCATGGATGAAAAGAGATTTAGAAACATACTTAAGAAGTTCCTAGTCCAACACAATAGATCAAGGAAACTCATCTTGCAAACAACACATAACAAGCAATACATTCATCACACGAAACATCAAGGTTTTTTTTTTTAAAAAAACAACTAATATTGGCATACCACACTCATTGGTCTGATCAATACACTAACACGTTAACGTTGTTTTAAACAAAGGAACTAGATTGGTGGTCTCATATATATCTTCTTGAGTTTTTCTTCAAATTCTTCTCTCAATGTCTTGAGGTGTTCTTGAATGTTGTGAAGTCTGGGTATATCTCCAAGTTGCTTCAATTGTCTTGAGTGTTGGTCTTCATGTCGTGAAAATACTTCTTGCACTTCTTCGTATGGTCATCAACATTCATGTCTTGATGGTATTGAAGAAGTAGGTCATCTAGAAAATTTTGAAAGTGAATAATAGATGAGAGGATATGAGAAGAATTAAAATGATTGTTTTGTTTCTAGAAAGTTTGAACATAGAAAGTTTTCAACCCTAGGGTGATCAATGGGTTATTAACAACTTGTTGCAAATTGGATATTCACTATAGTGAAAAGGACATGCACCCGCAAGCCAATCAGGGAACGGTCTCGTGTCCGTGGACACGTAGAGTTGTCCGGGCCACTTCATCTCACTATGCCGCTAGGATCCAAAATACTCTAAGGAGATAATAACATGATCAAAAATGGCTTCCAAACCTAAGGGTCTCGAATCCTACACGCAACACAATGCTCTGATACCATTTTGTAGCGTTCCCATATTTAAATAATGTAAGAACATCTGTGTTAGTGTGCTAGTCCCTGGATCAATTTCTAGCACCACAGTACAAAATAAAATATCATGCAAATGCATCAAATTCTATTACATCGCATGATCCAGTCTTTACAAAATAGTATTACAACTTGCATAGTCTTAGAAGACTAGCAGAAAACAAAGATATACAGCGGAAAACATAGTACACATTGAGCCCATCTTCTTCATGTGCCACAGGCAAAACATGTTGGCGATAGTCTCGAGATCCTAAACAAAATCCTCACTCGTCTTCAGAAACATCTGCAATATGAAATATGCAGCCACAAGGGAGTCAATACAATTTAATGTATTGGCAAGTAACACTATGGTGGATATAAATGGCAAGACTAATAGTACATGCTTATTTGGCTGAGTGGAGTTTTGGCTAAGTTTTGCATAAAGCCAGTTTTCTCCTATCACTTTTGTAAAACCAACTTTTCCTTTCAAAAGGGTGGCAACATTGGATTAAGATCCAAGCACCACAATACTGTTCACTTGATCAAAATTTTACTTTTTGAAATTGATGATGAGATTCTTCCGTCAATCCTTGTCCAGCTGCTCATAGTTGTCCATAACCGGGGACACGGCTAAGATCTTAGTTTGTTGACTCTGCAGAGGTTGTGCACTCTCACCCTTTGTCTTCAATTAGCCCAAACATCCTATACACCCGGAGTGCATCATGGAAAGGAGAGAATTGAGACGAGATCTTTCAGAAGAAGAAATTCAACCCACCGGCAAGACCCGTTCCACCTATAATTATGTTACATCTGCTTGTCAAGCCTGGGCTGAACCCTCACAACTTAATTGATCAAGACAGATCCCATATTGTCAAAAGGCTGCACGGGAAGCTACTAGATTTAGAGGGACATAGTAATCTCTTTGTTCCTGGGTGGCCATCCACAAGTGACAACCTCAAGTGAAATAACCCTTAAACAAGGGCCCTGAGGAAACACTCAACATAATCCAATCACATCCAAAATCCACCCAGGTGTTTCATTGAATGTTATACTTAGAATTTTTCCTCAACATCTAATAAAACAATTTATAACATTGCATAGCATCTACTAAGTTCAAAGTCTATCAAAATAACAAGGTATAAGGGATGGCTACACACTACTAGGATAATATCATAGCATAATATAACTTAGTAAAATTTCCTATCATGCATACTACTCAAAATCAACTAATGCATATAGAAAATAATGGGTAGTTGATGGTGTGTTACTTGCCTTGTTGAAGTTGGTGAAGAATTCACACTCTTCACAAAAGATTGTTGCTCTCCGTACAATCTATTCATTGAAAACACAATAACAAAATAAACAAGCATCCTAGCAAACAAACATACAAGTGTAGAAAACATACAGAGCAACTAACATATCCAAAGGGGTTTAACCAAGTTGGCTAGGACAAGGTCAAGGTTTTAGTTCAATACTTGTTAACGGGTTTCCAAGAGTTAACTAAGGATGTCTAGGTTGAGTTTGTAGTGATCTAACTTTACTATAATCATACTTGTCGAGGAAGTTCCAAGAGTTCACCAAGGTGAACTCACTATTTCAACTAAAGTAACACATAATAATGTGTAACACTTAGTCATTTTCATCAGGACATTTCAGTGATCTAAGTTACTATTTCCATTTTGGGTTAAGGTATGTCTAGGTTCAACTAAATCCATAACCATAGAGAGAACAAGGTAAGTCTTGGGATTTTCCATTTGGGTCAATGGTTGGATAAAAACAACCTGTTGTTCTTCAACTTGTGTGAATGGCTCCAAGTCTTCATATGCTTGTATTCTTGAAGATCATCTTCATGCTTCTATTGTAGTCTTGCCCCTTGGATGGATTCTTCTCTTGGTCTTGATAAATTCTTCATGGCCTTCACTTCACTAATTGGTTTGGGTATGGTATGGGCACAAATATCACTAAGTCAAAGAGAAAGAAAAATAAGAAGAAAGATAGAAAGAGAGAGGGAGATGTTTTCTTCTGAATTTCTTCACACGTGTACTTCTTGAGTTGCTTCTAGTTGCTGTGGAGTCTAAGTCTTCTCTTCAAAACTTCTTCATTGATCTTCCTTGTATCTCTTCATGTTGCCACCAAGTTGAAGATGGAGTTCCTTCTTGTGGTTGAGTCTTGTCTTCCATTTTGCTAACTTAATGGATTCTTGAAGCAAGAATAGGGAAATGGAGGACTAGGTAGAAAGCAAAGGTACTAGTGTTTGAGGTTCACTACTTGGTATTTTATATGGTTCACATACTAGGGACTTGGTCTTGGCTCCAAAATAGCCATAACATCAAATATTAGATGATGGAAACAATTTCTAAGACATGGTGAAAATGGATGTATCACTATGTTGGGGTTTCTGGTCAAAAACACATGGGCATGGTCCAAGGGTTTCCAAAATGGTTGGGCAAAGATGTATCTAGTTCAAGGTTACTAAATGGAACAATTTTGCAAAAGGAACTATATTGAAATTATTTATAGAATCAAATCTATGTAAAAAAATACTCAAATACACAACTTAATTCTAAATTCAATTTTAATTTGTTCAAAAATTATCTTGGGACAGAGGGTATGAAAGTACACATCTTAAGGTTTCCAAATATATTTTATTTGTAATTTTTGGATTTGTACAATTTGAATTATGCCAAAATTCATCAAACAAGCATATTTGAATTTGAACAAATTTTAAATGGTCAATTTTAAATTTGGTCAGTTCCAAAAGTTTCTATATGTTGTGTTGATTCCTAAAAGTCCAAGTTTGCTAAATTTGGGCTCATGGATCAAAAGTTATGATGATTCTAGTTTCTAGGGGCTTTTCTACAAAATTGATATTCTGTTTTTATTCGGGAATAAATCGCAGAGATTTCTGGGCTCAGATTGGCTAAATGACGCGCAGGGCGACAGATAAGGTATGGGCTTGGGCCGGCTACGCACTGCTCCGAGCGGCATATAACGAACTTAACGCGCGCTGACGCGGCGCTGAGGTGGCGCATCGTGATTGGCTGATACCTCTTCGTTTAGTGATCTAATCCTAGCGCTTGGATCAAAATCGAACGGTGAGGGACAGAGAAGCTCACCTTGGTGGCGCTGCTTCGCCGGAAAATGTCCATGCGGTGGCGGGAGGCGCGGTCGTGGACGGCGGCGGCGCTAGAGTGGGTCTCTGGGGAAGGGGAGGTCACTGAGAGTACCAGCGCGTCACGGCAACGAAGAGTGTGGACACGGCGCGGGCTGGCACTTCGCGGAACGTCACCTGCACGTGAACGGAGAGGCTCCGTGCTCCGGCGAGCTGCGGAAGAGGATGGTGTGATCAAACCACTGCACAAAAAAATTACCCGAGGGCATTAGAGGGAGCGCACTGTCACGGGAGTTCTATATGGCCGAAAAAAAGAGACGAGGAACCTTTGTTGATGCCGGGATCGAAGAAAATGGCCGGCGGCAATGGTGGAGCTCCGACGAGCAATCAGATCGGCCTGGGGGCACTATTTACAGAGGGAGGTGAGGGGAAATGGATATGAGATGCGGAGCTTTAAGAAGGAGCAGACGGGGGTTTGAATTGGGGCTTTAATCGCACGAATTCATGTGCGAAATCAAGAGGCGGTAACGGGTGTTCTTCCGTTAGGGAGAATGAAGGTGATGCTGACGTCAGCATGACGTGAGCAAGTTTTTTTTCCTTTTTCTGTTTTTAAAATCTTTTAATTGGTACATCCAAATGACCTCAAATGAACTTCAAAATAATTCTAAAAATAAATTCTTTCTGTTTAGAACATTTTTATAAACTTTTCAACACATTTGACTTTTCATATTTTTGAAAGTATAATTAATTCACTGATAGTGATAAATGGTCATTTTAAATTAGAAAATAATAAAATGTGGTTTTGATTAAATAAAATACCAGAGACAGTAAACATGTCAAATACTATTTTTGAAAGTCATTTTACCTCACTTTCATATTTTATAAATTTAACATTTCAGTGATATACTAATAGTAACTTAATTTCATAATTAAAATAGAAAATTAAACAAATACAAAAGTGGCTTAATAAAATTTGAAAAAAAAATCCCACAAGTCATAATATTGTTTTATAAGTCCTCTTTTGTGTTATTTTCAAAGCATAACATTTTATGAATAGAAATTTATGTTTAAAACTTAGAATAACATTTGCATATCAAAATAAATAGTTGTTATTCTCGTAAAATAATTTTGAGGCATAAAAATTATTAGAGATAATAATTCTCTGGTTTCAAAAGCTATAAAACATTTTCAAAGTAATAGTTGATTTGAAAACATGTTATAAAATAAGGTTGTCTAAGATAAAACAATTTCTTTGATTAATGAATATTTATTTTGAATGGGCTTTTAGAGTTTATGGAATAGAGGTATAATGGATTCTTAATTTCAATTTTCATTGAGTTATGTATTGTTTCCTTTTATTTCTTGCCTCTCATTGGTTTTTGGTGACTTGCATAACATGAAAACAAAATTTTCAATTTTTAGTGATTTTTACACTTTCCAAAAATCAGGGATGTTACATGGACAAATAATATTTTTCTACAAATGCCTAGGTTAGAATCCGCTATTTGAGATGATAAGAACAGAGGCATACATGGAAGCTGTAAACCATCTTATCATTGTAGTCAATAACTTCCTTCCATTTCTTCCCAATGTCAACCTGTATGATCAAAGAAAAAATTAACTCAGTACACTAGTTAATACCATCTGAATACATCAACAGTCCAAAAGTTGCAGCGACCTAGCGCTCAGGTCGCAGATTGCTGAATGGATCAAACTATATAAATGGAATACAGCCCGTTATTATTTACATATGCATGCATCGAAAAGAAACAGAATCCTTTAGGTTTGCCCACACAATAGACTGGTACTGACCCTGGCAACTAAAAAGAGAATTCCATGAACTCAAATGGAATGAAATAGTTATCTTTCCTGTTTCAAGCTAATCGGGTTTTCACTTCATGAGATATGAAGCTGAGTGGCCTTTTGGTCAATTGACCAAGTTGGTGCTCATGGATCTTATACCCTAAAGTTGGTTGTCCAGTCGGTACTTTGCATTACCATGTAGACAGTTACTAAACGATTCGTTATTAACCTTCTGATCTTAACTAAAAGCTTGTTATGTTGTCACGTTTCATCCATCATAGCTTGTGATTGTAGTGCTTGATTCATACAACCGAGAAGATCCAATGATGTAACACGTTTTCATCTTTCTGCGTTTTATTCATTGTTGTCAATCTCTTGTCACCTCGCCAACAGAATACTATGGCACTATTGTCTTAGTATTAGGGTAGATTCATCCATGGAGCATGCCTTGGGCTGGCCTAACTCTCCTTGGGTTTATACTCGTATACTTTAGAATTTCTAGTACACTATAGACATTTATTTTGGTGCTTATTCGTAGGACCAAAGTTAAAGCTTTTTCTAGCCGTCGGTTCGATCCACGCCTGTCCGGTCCACACACGTGATGATCGAGAGAAGCAATCAATGGCTATGGAAGGGCCATTGCTAGAGCACCCGCTCATGACGCACCACGTCCAGACACACATATGCCTAGGATGCCTTGCGTGTGGGCGTCCCGGAGATAGAAAACGTAATCATTTATGTAGATATAATTTTTGTTTTTATATATATGTGATCTTTCAATTATCTTGAACTTTAATACTAGGCATATATTGTAGAAATATAATAAATCATGTAAAAACATTTTATTTGCGGTGACGACATCAAGGACATGTCCTTGCACACCGTATGTAGACACATCTTCCTAGGATGCCTAGCTTGGGTGCGATGTTCAGCCGATAGAGGACAATTAATACTTAAATTTTATTTTTTGTACATCGCGAGGATCCAATTCTCGTAAACTTTAGCGGTAGATATATTCTTGAAAATCTAATAATAAATACTTCCTTTTCAATGACAGAGAGGACGGACACGTCGCGACACGCCGTATGCAGGCATAGCATAGCCACCCACAAGATCTTCTCTAAAACCACATAGTAGAGACGTACACCACCAGAAACACTCACATGCATAATTGTATTGATGTTAACAAATTAATTTAAGTTTTAAACTGTGATTTTCACATTTCACACCTCTTTTGTTTGCAAATTACACCCCTTAGTTTCCAATCTTCAAGCATTTGTCCATACAAAATAGACCAAACCCTTAGAGAAAACAGTTTGCACTTAGTACACTCGGTCGCAGTACATTTACAATTCGGTCCAATTTAATAATGCCCCAGCTGGATGAGGCGATCATATTAAGATGCATCTATGGATGAAAGAGTAAGAAAATCTGCGATTGATCTAGAATATACATGAATATATGCCTAATTAGCCGCTGATATCTATCTTGGCCACGTTTACATTACAATATTCTTTCCGTAATTAAAATAATGGCGACGATATCATCTAATACTGATGAACTGTCATCCGCTTGTTATTTGATGAACAAATTGAATTATTTGGAACTGTTGTGCTAGTCGACAATATTTTAAGCCACAAATCTTTTAGCATATACTATATGCATGAAAACAACGGTGGCGTTCAATTTCAAGGAACATGGAAATATTTTTCACCATTAATCACAATACGGCCAATATATCAAATATTAATTTCCCTTTTTTTATTTATGTCTGAAGCGGTGCAGATATTTCCATTTGTGAACAAACTAATTTTTTAACGGACGGTGGAGATATACAGCCACGGGAAGGCGCCTCCCCTCGGTTCCCTATAAATAGCCAGGCATAGAGGCGGTTCCAGTCACACAGCACGAAAGCCTCAAGCACAAAGAGCAGAAAGAGATCTACATCCTCCTCTTCAACTAAGAGTTGTACGTTTCTTTCAGGTCCCTATTCTTTCTTTTATTCTGCATTGTTTCTCGTCATCATGTAGTAGTTTTTGTTCCTATGCTTTATATATATGCAAGAGTTTGTGAGAGCTACTAACTGATGTAAAGGATGGAACTAGTGTACTTTTGTTTATGTAGCACACAACCTTTTTCTGTTGTTGGCTGCCATGTATACGCATCTATATATACATGTTGCCATTTTCATGATTTTTTTGTGCTATGTTGAGGTTATCTCATGGTGGGTGCTATTTGTTGAAGATAAGAACATGGGAAATTGTCCATGTGTGCACAATCTTTATTATTGTTTTCGGCCAAAGTACATATGTTTTTCTTTCATCTATTTCTGGTTGTTCTTTTTATCCTCATATATGCATTCTATAATTTATTTTTCCTATTCCCCTTATGAAGATTTCATAAAATGCTAGATAGTAATTAAAAAGAGTGCATGCCTCTTGCAGTATCTATATCTCATGATTTCGACCTCTTGTGCATGATTTTCCAAAACAATATATCATATTTTACCATCTGATATATATGGGCCGCGTGCTTATCTCCTAGATTATATGTAATCAGTATAACTTATTTGATACATGTTTACAGATCTCTATGATTTACTAATTGATAGTATGGTTTTCTTGTTATTCTTCTTGTGAAAACCCGGTAACAATCACCTTGCAAACATAAGGCGTCGATCTGAAATAACGATTATTTTGATTATGTTTGCAGTTTGTTTACCTGACCATGGTGCCATACAGTGCCCAAGGATCCCGCGTGAAGGCACTGCTTGTTGATGGTAGTAGACTTGATACCTTGATTATCACCGGGTTGTTGCGCCTATTGCGATGCGATACAACTGTGGCTAAGAATGGGAATGAAGCTCTGCATCTGTTTGTTGAGGGGAAGAAGTTTGACATTGTTTTTTCTGATAAGAAAATGCCCATAATGTCCGGACCTGAGGTACTCTAACCCTTTCCCTTTTAATGTATGAAACAAAAATATTTTGTATTTTTGGAATATTTTTAGTTACCTGACAAGAAAATTGCGTGTAACCTAACAGGCAGTTGCAGAGATCCGTGCCATGGGAGAAAATGATGTGAAGATTGTTGGGATGTCATATGACGATGATGCCATGGAGGAGTTCATGAATGCTGGTGCTGATGTGTTTTTTCCCAAACCAATGCGTCTTGATACTCTCAGGCCACTGATTCAGGAGGTCATCAACAAGAAGAACGCCATGGTCTAAGAACTGAAATGCATGAGCTCGTACATGTTTGAGTCGATCTCCATTGTCATGTTTGTTTAATTTCGTCGTGTCGTTGCTTAATTTTGAGGGTCATGTGTAAGGTTTTCATTTGCAAGAAGAATAAGTGAGCAAGAATAAGAGAGCTATATTTGGATCAGATCCATGTAATGTGTTTCTATTTCAATTTCAATCTAGTACTTTTCGTCAATTCATGCTTCATGGTGTGAGACATGAGTGCCCTTTGACAGTCAAATCATTCAACTATCAGATTTTTAATACATTATCTTTATTTGGATTACTCCCTTTGATCCCAAATATATGTCGCAACATATACGTATGAGTTTTACCTGCTTAGATGAAATCCCATGACACTTAAAACAGTTCGGAGGGAGTTCTTAATTCTGTTTTGGTACGTCTAGTTAATTATGCGTAAAGCTAAATGTCCTTAATTTTATAACGTCACGTTTACACCATCACTGGTTCTTTTGGTACGACTGTCTCCATATGTTGACAACATAGCAAAGGTCTTGACGGCTGATTCTGGCTCATAAAAGAACTGATAATTTGTAGTATTTTCACACACACGCACGCACGCACGCACGCACGCACGCACGCCCGCCCACCCGCGCGCGCGCGCGCACACGCACGCACGCACACACGCACACACACACACACACCCCATCCACCCACGCACGCACGCACGCACGCACACACACACGCGCGCGCGCGCGCAAAAATACTAGAAAAATATGGTGATAAATTTGGAGGAGACTACCATCATGACGGGGGAGAGCCCATGGGGTTATAGATAACACTCAAATATAGGGGATCACAACATTCTTCGAGGATAAGCGTAACCCAATTTCTTGATTCGACACAAGGGGAGTCAAAGAATACCTATAATTCTTAGCAGTTGAGTTGTTAATTCAGCCACATGGGAGAAGCACTTGACAAAATATATTAGTAACAAAAGATGCAATGAAACAGTGCATGGAGTGGTAATGTGATGATTCTCTTGTATCCTCAACACACCTAATACAATGGTGATTTTATAGATGCGCTAGTTCAGGGAAAAGACAATGAAAGTTGTGTAATATGATGCGGAAATGGTGATTTGTGTAATCTGGATTAATATGCAGCAAGGTGACAAGAGATAAAGCATGCGAAAACAATAGCAATAAAAGTAACAAATGGACCAGGGTTCACAGTTTCAATAGTGGTAACTCTCCCAATAACAAGTGTTGGTTGAACAAACTATAGCTAGGCAATTGAGAAATCATGAACGCTTAAAAATGCTATTAGGACGAGATATAGTTCATGGGTTCTAATCATATATAGGCATTACATCAAGGCATATGGACCGCTATACAACATGCATCCATATCTAATAGCTATACAGCAAATCACTTGGTATTTTAATTTGCATCGATGACATGATTGCCTTGGTGCAATAGACAGGTGCATTAAAAAAAATAAGTCTTATAAGCAATGTTTCTCATCACATAGACAAGAACACTGTTGTTTTACCCTTAGTCGCAACAACACGTCCTTCCACTTAGATGTTTTTGTCACTTGAGCGCAGGCAACAAGGAGGCATGAACCAACTATCTAAAATAGGAACTCCCTCTTGGAGATGCATACAGTTAGGTGATCAAAGTAACCACACCCATCAGAGAGTATTGCAAGAACACATTATAACACTCTAAAGATATAAGTGAAGTTCTCATAAAGACATGAAAAAATTAATCATAATTCCATGATTCATCGGATCCTAGCAAACACAACACATTGCATTACATAATGATGATCTTGATCTTGTAGAGAATCTCACAATACCTAAAAAAAGGTGACACAAAGAGTAGAGATTACCAACTAGCTACTTCTATGAACCCATAGTCCATGGGGGAACTACTGCCGCAACATCATGGAGGTAGAATGGTCAAGTAAGATGGATTCATGCGCACTTTCCCATCCCAGAAGAGTGCTACAATAGATACTTCTGTACCATGAATTAGTGTTTTGAATGGAGGCGGAGCTCGCACGCGTTTCTGGAAAAATCCTTTGGGTGTCCATGTTATTAGTTCAATGGGTATTCATGGGCGAAGAGGCAACACAAGGTAGTGCCCGAGACCACCAGGAATCCCCACCGTGCAGCCAAGGGGGGCACTAGGACGCTTGTTGCCTGTGTGAATCCCCTCCATCTCTCCTTTGGACTCTATCTTTGTCCTAGTGGAAAAGTGATCCCCGCAAAGTTTCATCTCATTCCGAGAATATTTTCTGTACAACTTTTCTGAAGCCAAAAACATGCAGGAAACATAAATTGACACTGAGCATGTTGTCAATATGTTAGTCCATGAAAATATCCGGAAAGAGAAGGAAAAAATGTTGAAAACATAAGGCAATTGGTAGAAAACAAGCATGGAGCATCAAAACTTATAGATACGTTTGGACATATCAGCATCCCTTAGTTTAATTCATGCTCGTCCTCGAGTAGGTAACTGATAACAAAGATATTTTTGATGTGACATAATGCCATTACAAACTTGATCAATCAATATGTAAAAGAATTGCAATATGAGATCAAAAGACTTTAAGAAAGACATGATAAATTTTATTTGAACAATGAAAACTTAGAAATATGTTCCAGCATGAAAAGCACGCAAATAATTGAGAACAAGTAACGATGCATCAAAAGTAATATGTTTGTTTTGATCATAATAAATCATTGTAGAGTGGTATCTCACTTGTCCTTTGTGGAATAGATAAACATAAATGCCAGAACACCTCCAAAGTTCAAGTTGTGACTAGATACAATTAATTTTAGAAAAAAGCAATACCATAATCATATTCCACCTGTCGCACCCGGACTTCTAGAGGATACTGGCAGTTCCGTTGAACAGTAGATGATTGGATTACGGGGCTTACCGGCACCCGCATCTCTTACGAGTAGGCCAACACACGTATGTGTGACAACCAACCCCTACTGTTCATCGTCTACGTAAACCATCCCATAGAAATCAGGATACTACCATTGACGTACTTCATACCATACACACATGGTACGTCAACGGCGTTGAACAAAGTGATAGCACAACATATCTCTAAGACACAAAAGATGGAAATAAGTTGCAAATAGCTCTCACTAGAGCAGAGATAGCAAATACAATCATCCAGAGGACACATGTCCCAATATAACATCATTACATCACAGCGGAAGCATTCAACAGGTCTGAGTACAGACAAATCCAAATAGGCCTAAGAGGCCGGCAACGAAAAGACGGAGCCCATCCACGAAGTCTCGGATCCTGCCCGGGTCCGCTATCTACTCGTCAACAGCCTCGTCGTACTCCACGTAGCAGCCACCATGGGGATCCTCAGAATCGTAGTCTGCGGAAACCACAGTCCCAAAGGGGTCAGTACATAAACGTACTGGCAAGCAAGACTCACAGTTCACCAAAGTGTAACCCGTCAACACCAAGCACATATGCTTTGGGTTCAACGGAAGGAAGGGACGATATAAAAGATGATGCATCGGGCTGCTCTAACCAACTACAGAGACTTGCTACAACTTCCGGCTAACAGAAAGAAGATAAGATAGCGTATCGTAACCAACTACAACTAACTCCAATCAAACCCATCCTGAATCTCGCCCCTTATCCAAAGAAGCAATCCAAGGATAACTCACACAGTTGGATTAATGATGGTTCAAGTTATTGTGTCAATAAACCTATTACTAGTCAAGTTATTATAGTTAGGTGTAAGTTGTCTGAGTACTTGTTAGCCAGTACTTTCACCAAGTCGTCACATAACCGCGGACAACACGGCTTCTCGAGAAGATTCATCCCTGCAGGGTGTGCTCCAGTACCCGTACACACTCAAGCCGCCAACTAAAACTCAGGTTGGCTTGACACGACTCAAACCATCTCTACAGTCTGTCCTAGGAGCCACGGAGCTATAAGGTCCCAGCCACGCAGCCGAATACTCAGCGCAAGTGTGCAAAACTCCCGCAGGACGCAACACCCCGGCAATACAGGCCTCGCCCTATATGTGTGCGTCATCATCATCATCAGTAACCATGGGAGCGACCCATTCATGCGTATGAGCCAAATGGAACACCCGAACTAAGTGTGGCTCTTCGGACAAACTGCGGATCAGATCAAAGCCGAGGGGGTTCCATACCACCACCCGGATGCGGTGAGCACGCTCATCATGGATCAGTAGACAAGACCCTCTTCCTAATTAGGGTCGACACTAGCAGGCCTCAAAACCACGCCGGGCCTCCTGCCGGTGTCTTATCATCAAATTATTATTACCCAAGCATTAATAGGTTGATTGTTTAACATCGAGCCCCAGAGCATAATAGAAATGATAACAGCAGGTAACTGACAGCAGACTCGAGCAAAAACCACCCTAAGCATGCTAGTAAGACACGGGCTCAAACAACGGGGTTATAGGAGTGGAGGTGAGGCAATATCAGGGTTAAGGGATTCATGTGATAGGTTCGGAGAACAAGCAACGATACATAGGCTAGCAGAATAGACAACGGAAAGTATCGGTATCCAATGTTGAAAGGAACACGATGGTTCATGTGAGTGAATACTTGCCTGCAAACTCAGTAGCCTGGTACTGAGCTAAATCCTCAGAAGTAGTATCGTAAACCTCGTCTGTCTCAACGTAGTCGTCTATTCGAGAAGAAGCAAACAAACAACGCAAGGAGACAAACAATCAATAACATGGGATAGTGCACAATCATGGGATGATGCATGACAATTTAATTGATGCATCAAAAATAAACTAGTTGACATGGTAACATAACACGATTAAATGGACCCCTATGCAATTTGGGGTTGCATATGGAAAGCCCATGAATTTAGGTTGAAATAATTGTTTTACAACTAATCAACAGGTGAAAGTGGATTAGCATGATGCATGGATGAGGAAAACAGAAAAATAACAACAATAGAATCAATTGGAAATAAGGTTTTACCAATTTTGAAAATTTATTTATTAAGTTATGGAATTTTGGTTCCTTAAAGGTGTTCCACAAGCATTTGTTGTTTTCACCAATTTTAATTGTTTAAAATAGATAACAAAATTTATATTTGAAAAGAACACCAAATTTTAGTTGGATTACATGTTTCAATTATTGGAAAAGGAATTAGAATGAATTACTTATGAATTAAACAAGTTTAAACAAGATTTAATTGGAATTAAATTAAGTATGAATATTATTTGAATTTTATTTGTTCAAAACATTAACTCAAATTCATATTTGAAAAGATTATGTTTTTCTGGTTTGAAAACATATTTTATATGTTCAAAAAGAAATTAATTTGAGCAAGTTGTGAATTTAGCAATTTTAAATGAATTAAACAAGGTTTAAATTATTTAAGCAATTTTAATTATTCAAATCATGAAATAAAATTTATATTTGGTTAGGTGGTTTAATTTTACATGGAAAACATATTTTATTTGTGTTATTTGAGTTAAGTATGATTTAGTTATGGATTTTATCAAATTTCAAATGATTTGTTTGAATCTGAAATTTGGATGCATTTGAATTATTCAAAACAGAAAACAAATGTTATAAATAGATAGATAATTTAATTTGGTTCTGAAAACATATTTTATTTACATTATTTGGAGTTGGGATTCAAAAGTTATTTAAGTTTTGTTTCTAGGGACTAATCTGAAATATTACTGGACTGATATTAAAAAGAAAAAAAAAGCACAGAAGTTAAAGGCACCGCGCAGTGACCCAGAATGGGCCACTGCCAGCGGGCCAGGCCTGCGTGGCGCCCAGGTGGGGTGGCTAGGGGTTGAGGTGGCCTAAAGGGTCAATGACGCGCGGGCCCCCGCGGGTGCGCGTGGAAGGAAAAAATTGGGGAGGCAATTGCCTCCCGCGGGATTCGATCTCGCGTGCCTGCGGGAGCGAGCAAGGGGGTGTGACCAGTGCGGCTGGGTGCGGAATCTTGTTAGGTAGCAGTAGCGAAGCAGGTTAAGATGTGTTTTGCGCTAACTGAATTTTTTTGCTGGGTGCAGGTGCTGTACTGAAACTCGACGGAGGCGAAACGGAGCGGCCGGCGGCCGTGGCTGCTCGCGGTGGCTGACCGCCGCGGCTCGCCTCCGTGTGCGTGCGGTGGCCGTGCGGTGGGGGCGAGGCGCAGAGAGAGGGGAAGGGAGAGGAGGCGGGACGGTGAGCTCACAACGAGATGAACGGAGGGGTCGGTGGCCCGAGCTCGGTGGTGCGGTGGTGACGAAACCGGAGACGGCGGCGGAGCTCCGGGGGGCCTCCGGGGAAACGGAGGGCACGGCGTGGGAGAGGGAAGCGCGGCGTTTCCGTTCCCGGCCCTAGCGCGGCCGGGCGGGCACCGGTGGCGCGGCGATCGCCGGAGAGGGAAGGCGGCGGTGGTGTTCTCGGTGGAGTAACAGAGAAACAGGGAGGAGCAGTAGGGTGCAGAGAGAGGGAGAAAGGAGCTGCGGCGCTCGAGGGAAAAGAGGAGGTGGAGATTAGGGCAGGAGGGGGCTCGGCCTCGAGCTAGGTTATAGAGGTGAGGAGGAGCTCGGATCGGCCGTCCCCCACCTTTGCTGCCGACGTGGGCACCCCCGATGGGGTGCCGTACGGGAGGTTAGGGAAGAGAGGGGGTACGGGCCTTTAGGGGCAGGTTGGGCTGGCCCCAAATGGGCTGGTTGCCCCCTTCCCCCTTCTCTCCTCTTAATCTTTTTCTTCCTTTTATATATATTTTTTTTTGCAGATTTGGGAAAAGAGAGAAAAACAAATGGTTCTAGGGGTTAGCAAATTTTGGAATAAATTTTTAATGATTTAATTTTGTAACAACACCTTAAAATAAACTTTTGTTTTCCAATTATTTTAATTTAGTTGATGTTTGGTAATTAAATGGATTGAGCAATATTGGTATAACAGAATAAATGAAACTTAAGCCAAAATAAAGTTTTTGATTCCAACTTTTGGTGGAACAAATTATTTGTTTGTTTTGTAGTTTTTATTTGAAACATGTAACATAACAAGTATGGACAATCATTTGAATTTTTGTTTGGAATTCAATTGTGAAAACAAATGAAACAGATGAAAACAAATGAAATCAAATGCAAAACAAATGCAAACAAAAATCAATGACTATGATGACATGATGCAAAGCATAAGTTAACAAGAAATAAAACATTCTAGGGGGAGATTTCATACTTGGGATGTTACAAAACGCCCCCCCTTGAAGGAATCGCGCCCCGAGATTCCTACTGAGAAAGGAAAAGTTCCGGATACTTCTTGCGAAGATCCTCTTCGGTCTCCCATGTTGCCTCTTTATCGGAATGATGCGACCATTGCACTTTCAAGAACTTGGTGCTCTTGTTGCGAGTCTTACGCTCGGTCTCATCGAGAATACGAACAGGGTGCTCCTCATAAGATAGATCATCTTGCAGTTCAATGGAATCATGATCTACTGCACGATCTGGATCTTTGAAACACCTCTTGAGCTGTGACACGTGAAACACATCGTGCACCTTGGATAGTTTTTCTGGAAGTTCAAGACGATAGGCATTTTACGCACGCCTTGAGAGAATGTTGAAAGGACCAATGTATCTCGGTGCTAGCTTTCCTTTGACACCAAAACGATGAGTGCCTCTGAGGGGAGTTACACGGAGATATGCTTTGTCACCAGGTGCATAGATCATATCCCTGTGCTTGTTGTCATAGTAGCTTTTCTGACGAGACTGAGCAATCTTGAGATTGTCACGAATGATGCGAACTTTCTCTTCGGCTTCCTTAACAATGTCAGGGCCTAAGAGTGAACGTTCACCAGCTCCAGACCAATTGATTGGACTCCTGCATCTGCGGCCATAGAGAGCTTCAAATGGTGCCATGCCTAGGCTTGCCTGGAAGCTGTTTTTGTAGGAGAATTCAGCATATGGAAGACATTCCTCCCATTTCATGCCAAAGGAGAGACCACATGCTCTGAGCATATCCTCGAGAATCTGGTTGACTCTTTCGACTTGCCCTTGAGACTGAGGATGATAAGTTGTGCTGAACAGAAGTTTGGTGCCCAACGCTTCTTGAAAACTCTTCCAGAAATGAGAAGTGAAAATGCTTCCACGGTCTGAGCTTATTTCCAATGGAACACCATGAAGAGGAACAATCTTTGCTGTGTAGAGTTCTGCTAACTGGCTAGCTGAGATTGTTTCTTTGACAGCAAAGAAGTGAGCTACTTTAGTGAGACGATCAATGACAACGAAGATTGCATCGTTGCCCTTTTTGGACTTTGGAAATCCAGTGACGAAGTCCATTTCAATCATGTCCCACTTCCACTCAGGAATTTTCAGCGGTTGGAGAAGACCGGCTGTTTTCTGATGAACTGCCTTGACACGTTGACAAACGTCGCATTCAGAAACGTATTGAGCAATTTCACGTTTCATGCCAGACCACCAATACAGTGTCTTGAGATCCTGGTACATCTTTGTACTTCCAGGGTGTATGGAAAGAAGAGTTTCATGAGCCTCCTTGAGAATAACATCTTTGAGACTTTGAATTTGAGGAACTGCAATGCGTCCTTCGAAGAACACAGTTCCCTTGTCATCAATTGAGAAGCACTCATACTTCACATTGCCTGCTTTGATGTTATATGCGATCTTCTTGATCTCAGCATCACGAAGTTGTTCAGAACGAATCTTGTCCTCGAGACTTGGACTGGCTGTCAAGTTTGCAAGATAACCTTGAGGAACAAGACCAAGGTTCAGCTTCTGGAATTCTTCATGAAGAGGAGGTTGGCTTTCCATGATCATGAGATTATTGCAATACGACTTGCGACTGAGAGCATCGGCCATAACATTAGCCTTGCCTGGAGTGTAAGAAATGGTAAGATCGAAGTCTTTGATCTTTTCAATCCATCTCCTTTGCCTGAGGTTTAGATCTGGCTGAGTGAAGATGTATTTCAGACTCTTATGATCGGAAAAGATTTCAGTGCAATTACCCAACAAGTATTGTCTCCATTTCTTGAGGGCAAACACAACTGCTGCAAGTTCTAGGTCATGTGTGGGATAATTGAGCTCATGTGCGTTCAACTGACGTGAAGCATAAGCCACAACTTGACGTTCTTGCATAAGAACTACACCTAGAACTTGTTGAGAAGCATCACAGAATATCTGGAAAGGTTTGGTAGTATCTGGGCCAACCAAAACTGGTGTAGAAGTGAGTTTAGTCTTGAGGAGATTGAAACTTTCATCACATTGTGGAGACCAAACGAACTTCTTGTCCTTCTTTGTGAGGTCAGTGAAAGGTTTGGCAATCTTGGAGAAGTTTTGGACGAAACGACGGCAATAGCTAGCCAAGCCCAGAAAACTTCTGACTTGCTTCACCGTCTTAGGAGGTTTCCAATCAACAATTGCCTTAACCTTTTCTGGATCAATGGCTATGCCTTTGGCAGAGATGACGTGACCAAGGTAAGCAACTTCTGGAATCCAGAACTCACATTTGGAGAACTTGGCATATAGAAGATGCTCGCGAAGTTTCATGAGAGTGAGACGAAGATGTTCTCCATGCTCTTCCTCGGATTTTGAGTAGACAAGAATATCATCAAGATATACCACAACGAACTTGTCGAGGTATTCATGGAAGACAGAATTCATGAGTCGAGAGAAGGTCGCCGGTGCATTGGTGAGACCAAAGGACATGACGGTATATTCATATAGACCGTAGCGAGTGGTGAAAGCTGTCTTTGGAATATCTTCCTTTCTGATCTTTATTTGATGGTAACCCATCCTCAAGTCCAGCTTGGAGAATATTGAGGCTCCAGCAAGTTGATCAAAAAGATCATCGATACGAGGAATTGGATACTTGTTTTTGATGGTTTTCTCGTTAAGAGGACGATAGTCAACAACGAGTCTCTTTGTTTGATCCTTCTTTGCAACGAACAGAGTTGGGCATCCCCAAGCTGAGGAACTAGGTTGAATGTAACCTTTCTCCATGTACATATCGATTTGCTCCTTCAACAACTTCAGTTCAGGAGGAGCTATCTTGTATGGATGCTTAGAGATTGGAGCAGTGCCTGGTTCAAGTTCGATGACGAACTCAACTGCTCTGTCCGGAGGCATTCCTGGCAATTCTTCTGGAAAGACATCGGGGAATTCACAAACCACCGGAATAGTTTCAATAGATGGTAGAGGATTTGCATTGAGAGTGTAGAGTTGAACAACTGGATTTTCAGCATGGAAGTAGACTATCTGGCCAGAAGGGTGTGTGATTTTGACAGACTTAGCAGGACAATCAATGACTGCTTTGTTGGCTACCAGCCAATCCATCCCAAGAATGACATCAATATCTGAAGAGTGGAGAGCTATCAGAGATGCCTAGAATGGAAGGTTTCCAATTGTGATCTCGATGTTCTGGCTAACTTTATTGCTTTGCCAGCTAGATCCCGGTGATTTCACTAGGAAAGGGATAGACAACTGTTCGAAGTTGATTCCACTGTTGTTTGCAAAGCATTGAGAGATGAAAGAGTGTGAAGCACCAGAATCAAACAAGACTTTAGCACGAAACGAGTTCACAAGAAGTGTGCCCATTACAACCTCTGGAGATTCTTCTGCTCCCTGGGCCTTGACATGGTTCACCCTCACAGTTCTCAAGACAGACTTGTTCCTGTTGCGGGGCCTAGGCGAAGAAGTGTGTACCATCACATGATTGACATTAGAGGTAGGTAGTGATGGTAGCTTGTTCTGCGGGCACTTGTAGGAGTAGTGTCCTGGTAGACCGCACTTGAAGCATGTACTAGCAGAACGAGGAGCTGTTGGACTTGGCTGAGATGGAGCACCTCCTAAAGATACCACTTGGGTGGGAGGGCGGGCAAGAAATCCTGCCGGGCTTGGCAAGCAGATGGGAGGTGTTGGAGTGGTATATGGAACCCAAACTCTTCGTTTTTGTGGAGGCATGATAGCTTTTGAAAGATTAGCCTGTTCACGAGAGTGCTTACGAGATTCCTCAACCAACTTGCGCCCATGCTCTTCATTCAGAGCGATGTTGATGAGGTCCTCAAAATTCTTGGCCTTGACGTTGGTGAGAGCATACTTGAGTTCCGGGTTGAGACCCCTGTGGAACTTTGCCATCTTTCTCGCTTCCGTGGATATTTCATCTCCGGCGTAGCGAGCCAGACGATTGAACTCTCTTTGGTATTCGAGAACGTCCAAACTGCCTTGTGTGAAAGAATAGAATTCCTCACGCATTTTCTCCATGAGCCCATCGGGAATGTGATGGCGCACGAAGGCTTGCTTGAAATCCTCCCATGTGATTGCCACACTAGCACCTCTCATTTCTTGGAAATTCTCCCACCAAGACATGGATTGTCCACGTAGAAGGTAGGTCACGTAAGGAACACGGTCCTCGTCAGCCACATGAGCTACCATAAGAGTACGGTTCATTTCACGGAGCCAGTCATCAGCATCCAATGGCTCGGAGGAGTTATCAAACGTGCGCGGATTGAGCTCAAGGAACTCCCGAATAGACACCCAGGTGTTGCCATTACTCCCAAGGTCTTGGTTCTGCTGCATCTGCTTTATAACTTGTGTCATCTGAGACAGCACTTTCCCCATCTCAGGTGGCAGTGTGGGTTCTTCGTCACCACTTTCCATCCTGAAGAGGATACCAAGATTAACACACTAACCGGATAACAAAATCCAATATAAGTGCTTAAAAGGATTACTTCAGACGGTAAGTCGACAGCATAGAACAAGGATTGAGGTTAACAACGGATTAACAGATAAGTTGTTACAACGGAAGAGAAGATTTGTGAAGGATGATATCGAAGCAACAACTGGGAAACAGGAGACCACAAACACCTGAGGTACTACGGAGAAAACCCATCCAGGCTTCTAGAGGATCAATATCTACTGCTTAAGGAATAGAGGATCTTCTTCCGGGGCTTATTTGCCACCGCTCTCAATCGTGAGTAGGCAACATGATAAATCATGTCACAACCACCTCCATTCCTATGGTCTAGTAGATATAACCATCCTAGAGAAACCAGGATACGTGAAATCCTAACTTGAAAGTTTAGATGAGAAAGAGAAAACAACGTTGCACTTCCTTACCAGAAAAGGGAGGGTGGGTGGGGAAAGAAATAAAATGGCAGAATTCCTACTCTCACGTTTCATTTTTCCTATATAGCTACAAAATAGTTTCTAGACTCAACTGCGACCAGTAAAAGGGATCCTACAGGCAGACAGGCTCTGATACCATTTGTCACACCCGGACTTCTAGAGGATACTCGCAGTTCCGTTGAACAGTAGATATTGGATTACGGGGCTTACCGGCACCCGCATCTCTTACGAGTAGGCCAACACACGTATGTGTGACAACCAACCCCTACTGTTCATCGTCTACGTAAACCATCCCATAGAAATCAGGATACTACCATTGACGTACTTCATACCATACACACATGGTACGTCAACAGCGTTGAACAAAGTGATAGCACAACATATCTCTAAGACACAAAAGATGGAAATAAGTTGCAAATAGCTCTCACTAGAGCAGAGATAGCAAATACAATCATCCAGAGGACACATGTCCCAACATAACATCATTACATCACAGCGGAAGCATTCAACAAGTCTGAGTACAGACAAATCCAAATAGGCCTAAGAGGCCGGCAACGAAAAGACGGAGCCCATCCACGAAGTCTCGGATCCTTCCCGGGTCCGCTATCTACTCGTCAACAGCCTCGTCGTACTCCACGTAGCAGCCACCATGGGGATCCTCGGAATCGTAGTCTGCGGAAACCACAGCCCCAAAGGGGTCAGTACATAAACGTACTGGCAAGCAAGACTCACAGTTCACCAAAGTGTAACCCGTCAACACCAAGCACAGATGCTTTGGGTTCAACGGAAGGAAGGGACGATATAAAAGATGCTGCAGCGGGCTGCTCTAACCAACTACAGAGACTTGCTACAACTTCCGGCTAACAGAAAGAAGATAAGATAGCGTATCGTAACCAACTACAACTAACTCCAATCAAACCCATCCTGGATCTCGCCCCTTATCCAAAGAAGCAATCCGAGGATAACTCACACAGTTGGATTAATGATGGTTCAAGTTATTGTGTCAATAAACCTATTACTAGTCAAGTTATTATAGTTAGGTGTAAGTTGTCTGAGTACTTGTTAGCCAGTACTTTCACCAAGTCGTCACATAACCGCGGACAACACGGCTTCTCGAGAAGATTCATCCCTGCAGGGTGTGCTCCAGTACCCGTACACACTCAAGCCACCAACTAAAACTCAGGTTGGCTTGACACGACTCAAACCATCTCTACAGTCTGTCCTAGGAGCCACGGAGCTATAAGGTCCCAGCCACGCAGCCGAATACTCAGCGCAAGTGTGCAAAACTCCCGCAGGACGCAACACCCCGGCAATACAGGCCTCGCCCTATATGTGTGCGTCATCATCATCATCAGTAACCATGGGAGCGACCCATTCATGCGTATGAGCCAAATGGAACACCCGAACTAAGTGTGGCTCTTCGGACAAACTGCGGATCAGATCAAAGCCGAGGGGTGTTCCATACCACCACCCGGATGCGGTGAGCACGCTCATCATGGATCAGTAGACAAGACCCTCTTCCTAATTAGGGTCGACACTAGCAGGCCTCAAAACCACGTCGGGCCTCCTGCCGGTGTCTTATCATCAAATTATTATTACCCAAGCATTAACAGGTTGATTGTTTAACATCGAGCCCCAGAGCATAATATAAATGATAACAGCAGGTAACTGACAGCAGACTCGAGCAAAAACCACCCTAAGCATGCTAGTAAGACACGGGCTCAAACAACGGGGTTATAGGAGTGGAGGTGAGGCAATATCAGGGTTAAGGGATTCATGTGATAGGTTCGGAGAACAAGCAACGATACATAGGCTAGCAGAATAGACAACGGAAAGTATCGGTATCCAATGTTGAAAGGAACACGATGGTTCATGTGAGTGAATACTTGCCTGCAAACTCAGTAGCCTGGTACTGAGCTAAATCCTCAGAAGTAGTATCGTAAACCTCGTCTGTCTCAACGTAGTCGTCTATTCGAGAAGAAGCAAACAAACAACGCAAGGAGACAAACAATCAATAACATGGCATAGTTCACAATCATGGGATGATGCATGACAATTTAATTGATGCATCAAAAATAAACTAGTTGACATGGTAACATAACACGATTAAATGGACCCCTATGCAATTTGGGGTTGCATATGGAAAGCCCATGAATTTAGGTTGAAATAATTGTTTTACAACTAATCAACTGGTGAAAGTGGATTAGCATGATGCATGGATGAGGAAAACAGAGAAATAACAACAATAGAATCAATTGGAAATAAGGTTTTACCAATTTTGAAAATTTATTTATTAAGTTATGGAATTTTGGTTCCTTAAAGGTGTTCCACAAGCATTTGTTGTTTTCACCAATTTTAATTGTTCAAAATAGATAAAAAAAATTATATTTGAAAATAACACCAAATTTTAGTTGGATTACATGTTTCAATTATTGGAAAAGGAATTAGAATGAATTACTTATGAATTAAACAAGTTTAAACAAGATTTAATTGGAATTAAATTAAGTATGAATATTATTTGAATTTTATTTGTTCAAAACATTAATTCAAATTCATATTTGAAAAGATTATGTTTTTCTGGTTTGAAAACATATTTTATATGTTCAAAAAGAAATTAATTTGAGCAAGTTGTGAATTTAGCAATTTTAAATGAATTAAACAAGGTTTAAATTATTTAAGCAATTTTAGTTATTCAAATCATGAAACAAAATTTATATTTGGTTAGGTGGTTTAATTTGACATGGAAAACATATTTTATTTGTGTTATTTGAGTTAAGTATGATTTAGTTATGGATTTTATCAAATTTCAAATGAATTGTTTGAATTTGAAATTTGGATGCATTTGAATTATTCAAAACAGAAAACAAATGTTATAAATAGATAGAGAATTTAATTTGGTTCTGAAAACATATTTTATTTACATTATTTGGAGTTGGGATTCAAAAATTATTTAAGTTTTGTTTCTAGGGACTAATCTGAAATATTACTGGACTGATATTAAAAAAAAAAAGCAGAGAAGTTAAAGGCACCGCGCAGTGACCCAGAATGGGCCACTGCCAGCGGGCCAGGCCTGCGTGGCGCCCAGGTGGAGTGGCTAGGGGGTGAGGTGGCCTAAAGGGTCAATGACGCGCGGGCCCCCGCGGGTGCGCGTGGAAGGAAAAAATTGGGGAGGCAATTGCCTCCCGCGGGATTCGATCTCGCGTGCCTGGGCGAGCGAGCGAGGGGGTGTGACCAGTGCGGCTGGGTGCGGAATCTTGTTAGGTAGCAGTAGCGAAGCAGGTTAAGATGTGTTTTGCGCTAACTGAATTTTTTTGCTGGGTGCAGGTGCTGTACTGAAACTCGACGGAGGCGAAACGGAGCGGCCGGCGGCCGTGGCTGCTCGCGGTGGCTGACCGCCGCGGCTCGCCGCCGTGTGCGTGCGGTGGCCGTGCGGTGGGGGCGAGGCGCAGAGAGAGGGGAAGGGAGAGGAGGCGGGATGGTGAGCTCACAGCGAGATGAACGGAGGGGTCGGTGGCCCGAGCTCGGTGGTGCGGTGGTGACGAAACCGGAGACGGCGGCGGAGCTCCGGGGGGCCTCCGGGGAAACGGAGGGCACGGCGCGGGAGAGGGAAGCGCGGCGTTTCCGTTCCCGGCCCTAGCGCGGCCGGGCGGGCACCGGTGGCGCGGCGATCGCCGGAGAGGGAAGGCGGCGGTGGTGTTCTCGGTGGAGTAACAGAGAAACAGGGAGGAGCAATAGGGTGCAGAGAGAGGGAGAAAGGAGCTGCGGCGCTCGAGGGAAAAGAGGGGGTGGAGATTAGGGCAGGAGGGGGCTCGGCCTCGAGCTAGGTTATAGAGGTGAGGAGGAGCTCGGATCGGCCGTCCCCCACCTCTGCTGCCGACGTGGGCACCCCCGATGGGGTGCCGTACGGGAGGTTAGGGAAGAGAGGGGGTACGGGCCTTTAGGGGCAGGTTGGGCTGGCCCCAAATGGGCTGGTTGCCCCCTTCCCCCTTCTCTCCTCTTAATCTTTTTCTTCCTTTTATATTTTTATTTTATTTTTGCAGATTTGGGAAAAGAGAGAAAAACAAATGGTTCTAGGGGTTAGCAAATTTTGGAATAAATTTTTAATGATTTAATTTTGTAACAACACCTTAAAATAAACTTTTGTTTTCCAATTATTTTAATTTAGTTGATGTTTGGTAATTAAATGGATTGAGCAATGTTGGTATAACAGAATAAATGAAACATAAGCCAAAATAAAGTTTTTGATTCCAACTTTTGGTGGAACAAATTATTTGTTTGTTTTGTAGTTTTTATTTGAAACATGTAACATAACAAGTATGGACAATCATTTGAATTTTTGTTTGGAATTCAATTGTGAAAACAAATGAAACAGATGAAAACAAATGAAATCAAATGCAAAACAAATGCAAACAAAAAGCAATGACTATGATGACATGATGCAAAGCATAACTTAACAAGAAATAAAACATTCTAGGGGGAGTTTTCATACTTGGGATGTTACACCACCCAATAATAAATTTTGGGACCATGCACATTATACTCAGAATGACAATTATGATCTCCTAATCTGTGCATAAAGTAAGAAGGCAAAGACTCGATCTTAAAACAAAAAAGAAATTCCCTTCGTAGAGGGAAGCATAGATCACTCATGTGTTAGAGCTTTTCATTTGCAAAACAGAAACATTGAAAAATATAATTTTGAGGGAGGTGTATGCTTATGTCAACGAGTGCTAATAACTGATTAAATATCTTTCCATGTCAAATGGATTCAAAGAGAGGCTCCCATAGAGGAACGTAACATTCCTCTTATGCTTTGTTTATCACTAACTGTTGTTCGACTGATTTCTCAGGAACAATGTGTGAAGGAGATTGATCGGACATTATATGTTGGTATTTATCTTTTGTGGGATGGGAACCTGCTTGCCAAATCATTTTGCAATATTCGAGACCAGCAAATTATGTATGAAGTCAAGAGGTAGGTATGGTGGACACATCTGGCAAACTTTTGGTTTTTGGGAGTTGGATGCACGAGTACAGCTCATACTCAGTACAATTGAAGGCTAGCAAAAGACTGGGAGCGACAAATTAAAAGAGCAATAATGGCCATAATCATGCATAGCGACAAAACCTTATTGATAAAAGCATAAATTATATTACAAGTCAAAAACTAAATGATCATAGAGGCTAAAGGTGACTGGTTTGTAGTCATAACATGGTGTAAGGATGCGCCAAGTCAACCAAATAAAGCATTCGAAGGAGAATACCAAAATATTATGTTTTGATATGATAAAAACAACTCATGATTTCTTTAAATGGCACATTAAGAACTCTCAGATGTTTGACACAAGTCATGCTACTAAGCGTTAAAATAAAATCTAGCATGACATGATAAAATCTAAGCCACAGTCTAAATAAGCTTCTTTTTGCACCGTTATAAGCATGAAATATTTTATTGCTTTCCAACACCAGCACTTTATTTAAAAAAAACTCTCCATATAATATATCAATGAAACAAGAGAGTACTACTACTCTACAGGAACTAACAGCTCTGAATAAGAGATGCATGAAAAACAGGAGCTAAAAGGATTGCAGTAGCTAGAAAAAATTTAAGAATATGAGTATTCGTATGGAGCGTCTCTCTCTCCCAGACAAGAATGCTAGGATCCAGCCAAATTTATTGCAGCAGAGAAAACAAAATAAAATCAAATAAATGGTCCATGTAAATTACAGATGATGTGACCGAATAAAAATATAGTTTCACTAGAAGTGACATGTTTGCTGATGAAGAAGGGGATGCTGATAAGTCATAAAATTATCCTTATTTCTGATGTTCCATGTTGTTTTCATATTATTTTCTACACGTTTGCTATACACTTTATGTCTGTTTTATCGATTTCCGGGACTAACCTATTGACAAGATGCCATAGAGCCAGTTCCATGTTTTCTGCTGCTTTTAGTTTAAGAAAAGTTGTTCTGGAAATATCCTCGGAATTGGAAAATTCGAATCCCGGGAGTCTTAGAATCCCCCACGGAGTCCCGAAGAGGCCCGGAGGGGGCCACACCATAGGGCGGCGCGCCCTCCCCCTAGCCGCGCCTAGGGGTGGTGTGGGCCCCTCGGGCATCCACCGCCCTCGCCCTTTCACCTATTTATTCCCCCCGATACGTCAACCCTAAAAATATACTAGTTATTGCCGAGAAACATCCGAGGCCGCCGCCATCGTCAACTCGAGATCGGGAGGGTTCTGGAGCTCTCCCGGCAACCTGCCGCGAGGGAAATTCATCACCGGAGGGGTCTACACCACCATGCCCACCTCCAGAGTGATGTGTGAGTCGTTCATCCCTGCACTACGGGTCCATATCAGTATCTAGATGGTGGTCTTCTCTACTTTATGCCTCATGTTTGGATATCGTGAGCTGCCTCACATGATAGAGATCATCTTATTGTAATGCTACATGTTGTGTTTGTTGGGATCCGGTGAATGTTGAATGCTATGTCTTCTGATTATCAATCTATCATGTTATCTTCATGAATATGTGATTTATGATATTGCATGCTCTCTGTTATTAGTAGATGCTAGTGACTCCAAGAGGGAGTATTTATGCTCGACAGTGGGTTCATGCCTCCTTTGCATCTGTGCTCGAGTGACAGAAACGTGACGGATGGAGGATGTGTTGTTTCTATTAGGGATAAAACAACAATGTTTACTTTGTTACATTACCCACTTTGCTTACTGCGATTATCTATTGCTTGCAACTTAATACCCAACTTTTGTTCGGATGATATTCGGAGGGTGGATTACTAGTCATAGATGCAGTTGGATGACGGTCTACATATTTTGTTGTAATGACCGCATGAATCACATAGTAATCTTTATGTCTTGCATATGCACTACGGTGCAGCCTTCATTTCTATCAATTGCCCAGCCATAATTTGTTCACGACACATGTTATCTATCTTCTATGGAGAGACCGCACTAGTGAATTGTGGACCCCGGTCCATTTTCTCATACTGATAATAAAACCACTGCAATTATTGTGTTCACATTTTGCTACTGTTTTATTATTGTTCTCATACTGTTTTCCACACCATACGTTTAACCTCTTTGTGTTCAGCAAAACCGGTGAGATTGACAACCTCACTGCTTCGTTGGGGCAAAGTGATTTGATTGTGTTGTGTAGGTTCCACGTTGCTGCTGAACCGGTAGTGCACCCTACCATCTCAACTGCATCAACCTTCTGAAGTTACTCCTTCCTCCTATAGGTTGATTCAACCTTGGTTTCTTTCTGAGGGAAAACTGTTGTTGTGCTCATCATACCTTCCTCTTGGGGTCTCCCAACGAGTGCAAGATCTCCACCATCAGATGCCTTGGGCATCCCCAAGTTTAGACGCTTGAGTCTTCTTCGAATTTGCTGGGATGAACAATGGGGGCACCCCCAAGCTTACGCTTTTCACTCTTCTTGATCACATTATATCATCCTCTTCTCTTGACCCTTGAAAACTTCCTTCACACCAAACTCGAAGTAATTATTATTACAGGGTTAGTGCATAATCAAAAACTAATATGTTCTGCATGGACACAATCATTATCAATACTTTCTAAACATTAGCTACAGCCACTGATGTTTTGTGCAGCAAAGAAATCCACTCAACCAGTAAAAGCGAAAATGCAAAGTAAAAAAGGCAGAATCTGTCAAAACCAGAATAGTCTGTAAAGATGATTTTTTTGAGGGCACTTACGTTACTCAAATCAGATAATGCAAAACTAGAAAAAATATCGTAAATATCTGAGGATCATGCACAAAAAATTTCATGTCGTTTCGATTTTTCTAGATTTTTATACGAATTAAACAATGGACAACAAAAATCTGTTTATGCGCAAAAATCCAAATCTAGTACTAACTTTTCACTAGAGACTTTGCTTGGCACAACAATTCAAAAAATAAAGATACAAAGGAGTTTCTACAGAAGTAAACATCACCTTGATTCAAAGAAAACATAAGAAAACGTTGCAAAAATAAAACATGGGTTATCTCCCAAGAAGTGCTTTTCTTTAACGCCTTTCAGCTAGGCTCAGAAAGACAGAATAAAGTGTTTTCAAATGAAGAAGTATCCAAATTAAGACAAGAAACCTCCTCAAAAATGGATTGTATTTTATCTATATAAGTTTTATATGTCCCTCTCTCAACACTTTTAAGCTTACTACTTTCATCAAATGGGTTTTCAGGAACAACTCAATCAAAATTATTTTCCAAGGCTTCATGCATTCCTTCAAGTTTAAAAGGTATTGGTATTTTAGTTTCCTCCTCGTTTTCAGGTTTTTTCTTGTCTAGTTTTTCAAGAGCACCAATAACATCTGCACATGAGCCGAGCATCCTAAAACAATCAAAGACTTTCCTAGTTTCTATAGCAACATCACCAAATTCTTTAAACAAAGTTTCCAGAATAAAATCTCTATTTTAAATATCCTCAACATCATTTAGGTTAAGAAACATTCGCTGCATTATGGGGTTAAGGTTAACAAACCTAGCCTCTAACATGTGAACCAAAGAAGCTGCAGCAGTTTCATAATTGGGAGTAAGTTCTACTGTGGATTTATCCTCAAAATCTTCATGCTTACTAACATGATTAAAGAATTATTCAATGTTATCCTTTCCGATCATAGAACCACTACCTATTCATAAATCTTTCAGGGTGAACTTAGGGAGTAACATGAAAAAACAAGGTAGCAAAAATAACAACTATGATAAGAACTATTTTTTGTTTTTGTTTTTGATATAAAGAAGCAAACAAGACAAAATAAAATAAACTAAGCAAAACAAAAACAAAGTAAAGAGACTGGAGGTGAGAGACTCCCCTTGAAGAAATCCTCTTCCTCCCCGACAACGGCGCCAGAAATATGCTTGATGCGTGTGAACACACGTTCGTTGGGAAACCCCAAAAGGAAGGTATCAAGAGTGCAGCAGCAAGTTTCCCTCAAAAAGAAACCAAGGTTGAATCGACCAATAGGAGAAAGAAATCACTTCTGAAGGTTGTTGGCAGCTGATATTGGAGGGCGTACTACCAGGCTCAGCAGCAACATGGAATCTGCACACAGCACAACCAAGATACTTGGCCCCAATGAAACAGTGAGGTTGTCAATCTCACCGGTTTTGCTGAAAACAAAGGATTAGACGTGTAGTTTGGAAAATGATGCTTGTTTGCAGTAAATGAAAAGAGAACAATGATTCCAGTAAGAATAACAGTGCTTGCAGTAGGTTGTATTATTAGTGTAAAGGAATTGACCGGGGTCCACGGTTCACTAGTGGTGTCACTCCATAAAAGATAGATAACATGTTGGGTAAACAAAGTACAGCCGGGCAATTGACGGGAATAAAGGCTACACTGTAGTGAATATGCAAGACATGATGATTACTATGAGATTCATGCGGGCATTACAACATAATTCATAGACCGTATTCCAACTTCATCTATGACTAATAATTCACCCTCAGAACGTAATCCAAGGAGACTTCGGGTATTAAGTTGCAAGAAACAGATTATTCCATTCAGTAGAGTGTGTAATGTAAACAATAAAATTATGCTTAGACAAAGAATTGTTGTTTTCTCCCTCATGGCAACAGCACATCCCCCATCCATTATGTTTCTGTCACTCGAGCACAGATGAAATGGAGGCATGAACCCACTATCGAGCATAAATACTCCCTCTTGGAGTTACAAGCATCAAAACTTCGCCAAAGCATCTACTAGTAACGGCGAGCATACAAGATTATAAATAACATAAACATGATAGATTGATAATCAAATTAACATAGCATTCAATATTCATCGGATCCCAGCAAACACAACATGTAGCACATCAGATAGATGATCTTGATCATGGTAGGAAGCTCACAAGATCTAAACATGGTGGCATAAAGAGGAGAAGACCACCATCTAGCTACTGCTATGGACCCGTAGTCCAAGGATGAACTACTCACGCGTCACTCCGGTGACATGCATGGTGATGTAGAGCCCTCCGGTGAGGATTTTCCCTCCCGGCAGGGTGCCAGGGAGAGCTTGAGAACCCTCCCGAACTAGGGTTGACAATGACAGTGGCTACGGAAATTTTCGTGGATGGAGGCTCGGATATTTAGGTTTTTCCCGAGAAGAAGTATAAATAGGCGAAAGGGCGATGTCAGTGGGCGCACGAGGGGCCCACACCACCTGGTCAAGCGGCTAAGGGGGTGCGCGCCACCCTATGGTGTGGCCACTCTGTGGCCCCCCTCCGAGTCTCCTCCGGACTCTGTGTACATTACAGAAAAATAGGCCCCTGGGATTTCGTTTCGTCCAATTCTGAGAATATTTCCAGAACAACTTTTCTGAAACCAAAAACAGCAGAAAACAGGAACTGGCACTGTGGCATCTTGTTAATAGGTTAGTCCCAAGAAATATATAAAATTGCTATAAAGTGTATAGAAAACGTGTAGCAGTTGGCATGAAAACAACATGGAACGTTAGAAATTATAGATACGTTTGAGACGTATCAAGGGTTATCTATAGGAAATTTTAGGTTGAGCCAGGGACCTCGGCGAAAGGGGTGACCAGGTGGTGGGACCACAAGTCTATAGGATGCACCAAAAAGCAAGTGTCACTCGCCAAGGGTATGTGTTCCCCCTTGATCTCCACAGATGTGTCCAAGTGTTTAACCCTTCGTATACAATCAAAACACCAACTAGACTTTCCCAGAATTTGTTTCACTTGGGTATGGTTCCTGAAATAAAAGATTACCTGAAACGATTTTCTTCCATCCGAAGTTAAATAGCATAATAAATAGAATTTGGTGAAAAATCCAATCAATTTATAATAACAACATAAACATTGTCTTAAAGGACAAAATTCATGGATACATTTTGGTCATATCACTGACTCGGACATGAATTTCTAACAAGTCAAACCAACACAACTCACGGTCTTCGTAAATAATCACTCCCCCTAGAGATGCCTAGAAGGCCTCTGATGTGGAGGTCGAGAGGGGATGAAGCATGGACATACGAGAACAATGACATGGGTCAGTCTTTTACGAGTGAAGATAAAGGACATAAAACCATCACCATGTAGAGTGTGTGCTGAAGCCACGTAATGACTAAAGGAAACTTGTGTATGCCCCCAAACACACCCGCTAGAAAATCCACAACTAATGCCCAAGAAAGAAGGCAAAGAAGGTAATCAGAGCGGTACACGCCAAAAAACTAAATGCGGCTATGGAGGGGGGAAGAAAAGAAGAAGACATATAAGATATATTGTAGGTGTATGAACCAACGAAGACACGTGATAACATTCATGCCATAGTGGTCGACTCGTAGAGAAGAAATACTAGAAGGAGTCGCATAGGAGCAATGCAAACCAATGCCAGTTGCAGGGCCTCAAATCTACCCGCTTGAGTTCCTACTATGACCCCGATAGCCTTGGTCCACATGAGAGGATGAACTTTTTCCAACTGGGGCTATCCCCATTTCCATTAAAATGCATCAACGGAAATAACAAGGTTCATTACAACAGTGGCCACATGTGAACCAAAAGGAAGGGGAAGGAGACCAGATCCCAAACGGTAGGAAAACCCGTTGTGAAACCTCGGCTGGAGGCTCCACTACGGGAAAAAACTACCACCTAAAATGCAACAAAATTCGGGCAACAGTTAACCAAATCACTCGAGGTTACAAATTCCACAGCAAACCAGCCAAAAGACCAGACCACACGAACAGAAACATCTCAAGCCATGTGAAACAAGACTAAAAGAACCAGAAACGTTTTCACGCACTCGAGCCGCCTGTGATGCGCAGCACCCCGCAAGCAGCCCCCGCGCTATATTCTGCCCTAGTCCAACGATATGCAACTTGCTCCACCAGTCGAATGATTTGATACGCTCCTCCTCTGACCAGTTCTCTGTCACCTGCATTGTAAAGACCTGCCCATTAGCACAAGAACAAACACCAAAAGAAAGTGCCACTAGGAAAGAACTTATGTAACCAAGCCACACATTGCCAAAGTGATCTGGGACAAGTCACAGTTCCCAAAACCATACCCAAAACACTCCAAAAGAATTTAGCATTCGAAGAACCAAAAAAAGTGGTTAGCAGTTTCATCTTGATTACAAAGTGAACAAGATGGGCACCTAGGACAGTTTCTGTTTTTCATATTATCACGAGTTAAAATAGCATTTCGAAAGGTTTGCCACAAGAAAACTTTAATTTTCAGAGGTATCTTGGACTTCAAAATCCACTTATTATTAGAACCAGACAGACTTAGTTGAGAACCGCCTAGTGGAACTTGCACTCTGGGTGACTTCATGTGATTCCTCAACCAAATCAACATGACAAGCAGCCTCGGTAATAGAATCACATTGCCTTAACATTTCGGGGAACAAACGTCTTCAGAAAGGAAAATTTAGATTAACACCCATGGCTTTTTCAAAGGTCCTATCCCGAGCTTGACAGATGTTAAAAAGGGAAGGGTAGGAAACACATAACGAGTAGCCATTCAACCAGGGATCTTTCCAAAACCTCACAAGATTTCCTTTTTTTCAAAATGAGTTTCCTCCCCATCTGATAAGTATCCTTAACTTTCATGATTGCTTTCCAGAAAGGAGAATCTGTCACTCTATATTTAATAGATGCCACGGTTTTATTCTGAAAGTATTTAGCCAACACAATTTGTTGCCAAAGACCCGATTGTCTCAAGTTTCCACGACCACTTACAAAGGAGACTCATATTTTGTTTATGCAAATCCTTAACACCAAGCCCCCCCTTTATATTTTGATCTAAAAATTCTATTCCACTTAATAAGATAGTATTTTATTTTCTTACTTTTTCCTGCCCAGAAAAAACTTCTTCTATGTTTATCCGACTTTTCGATAGAAGTTTTGTTCAATAGAAACATTGACATATAATAATAAGGGATCCCAGACAGGCTAGAATCAAGGAGAGTCAATCTACCACCCGAGGAGGCCGAATCAAAAATCCAAGCATCCAACTTTTTTAACAACTTAGCATCTAGGAAATCCCAATCAATCAGTTTCAGGTTTGAAAAAGTAACAGGAACCCCCAAATATTTCATAGGCAATTGACCAATTTTGCAACCAAACATGTCTGAATATAACTGAGAGATAGAGTTGCCCCCCCCCCCAACCACCAACACAAAAATTTCACTCTTATCATATTAACTCAAACAAATATAAGAGTAATTTAACATTAAGGGCTTTATCGTTATCATGAGATATGCATAAAACTGCATTATCTGCGTATTGCAAAATTGCCACACCATTATCAATCAAATCAGGAGCTAAACCACAAATAAGGCCATTCTTTTGGGCTTGAAGAACCATCTTGGAAAGAGATTCACCAACCATGTTAAACAAGAAAGGAGAAAGGGGGTACCCTTGCCTCACCCCTTTGGCACTCTCAAAGTAACTACCTATTTTGTCCTTCAACTTAACACTCCCAGTACCATTATGGAGCACTTGATGAATCCAAGAGCAACTTTGGTCATCAAAACCCCTAGCTTTTGAAACAAGATATTAAGAACCCCCAATTTACTTTATCATACGCTTTTTCAAAATCAAGCTTTAGAATAATACTAATTGGTTTTTTTACATGAGTATGATGCATAATCTCATGAAGGGAATGAATGCCATCCATAATGCTCCTACTTTTTATGAAAGAATTTTGATGAATACTAAAGAGCTCAGAAGCAAAAGGTTCGAGTCTAAGCGTCAAAGTTTTACTGATGAGCTTATAGACACACCAGAGGAGACACATAGGATTAAAATGTTGAATTTTACTAGCTACTGTTACTTTGGGAAGAAGGGTGATGATGCCATAGTTCAAACGCTGCACAGCTAAGGACCCCTCATGAAAACAATCAAATAATCTCATAATATCATCGCCAACCACCTCCCAAAAGTATTGATAAAACTTAGTGAGAATGTTATCAGGACTAAGTGCACGATTCACCTATATCGATAATAAGGTTGTCCTAGCCTCCTCTCTAGAGAAAGGTTTGGTTAAATTGAAATTATCCTCGACGTTAAGCTTTTCATCATCTTCCCACAAATCAGGAGACAAGTTGAAAATTTCCCAGGAGCAGGACCAAACAAATCTATATAATATTTTGTTGCCACGTTAATAGGGTTCCCGGTCCCTTCCACAATGTCTCCATTATACTCAAGAGAATGCACTACATTTTTTCTTCTCCTGACATTCGCAATCTTATGGAAATAGGAAGTATTGAGGTCTCCTTGGAGCAACCACCTAGCAGGGACCTCTGATACCAATATAACTCTTCCTTTGTATTCATCTCATAAAGATCAACTTGGATTCTAGATTTCCTAAGAAACCCCTCAGGAAATAAAACTACATCTTCCTCCAAAAGCTCTAAGGTTCCCAACTCTTCCTTCAACTCCCTTTTTATTTTTTTTAAGTTCCCAAAAATATTGGACCCCCAACCTTTGAAACTTTTTTTAATCCTTTTTAGCTTAACATTTATGATATCAATTGGATCCAAGCGGTTAACAGGATTATTCCAAATCTCACTAACTAAGGGTGGTAAGTGCTCATTCTTTAACCAGGAAACATTACACTTAAATTCCCTATGATGACTTCTAACAAGATTGTCCACCGAGTCTAGAATCAAGAGGTTATGGTCGGACTGGTCTCGAACTACTTTTCTCAAGGAGACCAAGGGGGATAAATCTTCTCACCCATGAGACATAAGCACTCGATCCAACCTCGCTGAAATACGATCTTTTTATTTATTGGACCATGTGTATTTTCCACCAATCAAATCAACATCCCTAAGGCTGAGAGGTTGAATCACTAAATTGAAAATAGTCGAAGAATGAGGCATGAGAGTATGTCTGTTTTTTAAACACATTTCTTAGGATGTTAAAATATCCACCAACAATATAGGGGCAAGCAACAACATTACAAAAATCAGCTAATGCAGTAAGGAAGTCATTTTTAAAGTCCCTGTGAGTTGGCCCATAAACCACAATACAAGCCCATCTGCATTTTTTTACTTTATCCCACATATAAACAAGCACCATATGATTTCCTATTTTAACAGTTTGGACCTCTAAGGTGTCATACTTCACCCCCACATAGGATACCTCGTGACTACCAATCGAGGGAATCCATTTCCAAAAGAACTTATTTAGGGTATCAATCTTCCTACAAAAAACTCTCAGTATAAGATTTCTTCATAGTTTCTAGTAGACCAATAAATCCAGGTTATTTATATTAATGGTATCCAAGATACATGTTGAAATTCCTTTCTTCCCTGGTCCTCTTATATTCCAAATGCCGCCAATCATATTTTTTTAGAGGGTACACTTCTATTTCTAACAGGTCTACCAGGAGCCTTGATAGCCATGTCAGGTTTTGATTGACTTCTTGTCATAGGTCTTGCCACCGCAATATTACTTTTCCTACCCATTTTTTTTACTCTTCCTCGATTGAAACATAGTAAATGCCTCGTCCAAATCAGCATTACTCGTCCAAGTTAAACAAAGAGGGGTTCTCTCCCCCCCCCCCCATTATGAACAACCACTAGAGGAGTAGAATCAACAGGGGAACATTTATCAGACAAATTAAGCCTGACTTTTTCTAGTTCTCTAAGAATATCAATTTTTTCAAAATCATCAGAGGGAATATTCATACCCATAAGAGAAGCACGAGATATAGTTTCCAAATTAGACAAGACAACAAAAGAATTAGGAGAAGAGGTTTGGGAAGACTCACATTCCGGATTCTCGTTTTGGAAGCAGTAGCAGCTTGATGCAGCACATGGTCCATCCTCCTCTCCTGGTTCCGAGCACTAATCACCACCTCAGGTTCTAGCTTCTCTTCCTCTCCTCTCCAGAAAAGGTAGAAGAAGGAGATTGGACAAAATAGTCCTGTTTTGAGCCAATAACAAGGGACAACTCCTCATCCAGCTCAGTAACCATGGGATCAGCAGGAGTATGTCCAGTCACTGCTGTAGCATATGTAGCATTTTTTCACCAATGTCATTGCCATGGGACACCACTTCCTTGTCTACCATAGGGGTAATAGGAGCCTGAACATTTGGACAGCCCAAATTTTGCACCCTGTTGCAGGAAGGAGATTGCACATTGTTGTCAACATCCTGTAACGGCCCTAGGCTGCTACAGAAAGTTACTGCAAAATTTGGGTAAAATTTTCACTTTTCCCTCTCTTCACGCATCATGGCATCCATATTAAATTGCTAAAAATAAATCAAGCAAGCTGCAAAGCCTTAAGAGAAAACAAATCCACTCACAAAGAAAACCCTTTCTTGATCTTCCATACTTGTCAAGGAAGTTCCAAGAAGTAAATTGATAGTTTGGCAGCTATAATAAAAATGCCAATGGTTTTAGAAAAGGAGATTCCTGCAATCTAGCTTCCTTCAAATGGTTGCAGATTGTTTTCAAAACCAAAGTTATTTACATAATTGCGAAGCTTAATGTGAAACAAATGTTGAAAACAAATTAAAGGGGTGGCAGCACCACTCATAAAAATATTCAACATATTGTTCAAATTCCATCCTTGCAATATTATTCTAAATTGAAATTGTTCAAACGCAAAACAAAACTATTTTGTGAGCTTCCAAATTGTTGAGGAAGTTCCAAGATTGATTTATGGAAGTTGTGAAAACCTTAAAAAAAATCCAAAGGTAAATAAAAGGAAAAGGCATTCAAATTTATCACTCCATCTTGAATTCAACTATTTTCAAACCTTAACAAACTCTAAAACAGAAGTGGTGGGGTATGTTAACTTGTTATTACCAGCATCCACTTATATTTTGTCAAGCTTTGGTTGGAGAAAAACAAGTGCCTTATTACTTGAAAAATGCAAAATTTGCTAGAAGGTGAAAACTCAAACAAGTTACTTATGGAAACCTTCTCCAATTGAGCTCCAAACTCAACCAATACTTCCTTATGTTAATTAAGGGTCACACAAAAGAGGGAACCAAAATTTGAATTGATTAAAGCACTGAAAACATGAAAATTCTTCAGCAACAAACAAAAATTAAAACAACATTGTTCTATAAACTTTATCCATTTGCTCTGAAAATTTATCACATTACCTTGATGACAAATAAGGAGTGTTTGCAAGGTTTCATATAAATTTGAGTTGTTTAACTATTTTTAGAGAATCAAATTCATCTCTGGCAGAAATGAAATTAATTCAACTTTGTTCTACAAACTTTCTCAAAATGATCTAAAATTTCTACCAGTGCTTCCTTATGATAGACAATAATTTCCCACCAAATATCATGAGGTTTTGAACTAGTTAGGTCCCTCAATTAATTGTTGTAAGATAATTGCAGAAATGAAAGTAGAACGAGTTTGTACTACCAAAGTTATCCAGTTCAGCTCAAATTTCTACGAGTGGTGCATCACACTAATTAAGGAAAGTCCACAAAATTTCATTCCATTTGAATTTACTTAAGGTGGTGAAAACAGCATATTACAGAGACAGAAAAGGGTAGAAAACCATACAGGAAAAATGGGCCAGGGGGTCTTCGCAAAAACTGTTGTCCTTCTTCAACCTCCCGTACGGCCATGGCAGAACTAAGGCAGGGGAGCCACTCGATTTCTCTTCCTCCACACGTCGGCTATCCACAGCCCCTGGCCATGGATAAGAAGGCCGCGCCCTCCCTTTCTCTCCCCGAAACCCTAACCCTAGCCGCTCTCCCTCCCTCTGTTCCTCCCGCATCCGAACCACCGCCTCCATGGCCGAGCTTGCCGCCGGCGATTGGAGCAGCACTGAACAGATACAAGGCCACAAAAAGCTCCGCCATGTCTCCCTCTACCTCCACGCCAAAGGATTCGAGACGGGAAGCCAAGAATCGTCGCCGCCGTCCGGTTTCCTCACCGCCACCGAAGCAACTCCGGCGAGGTAGTGCCGCCGTCTCCATCCAACTCCGGCCACACTGAGGTCACCCACGCGACGAGGGTGAGCTCCTCTTCCGATTCCCGCCGTTTCCCCGCTGGTTTTCGCGACGTAGTCGCCGCCTGCTGGTCGGTTCTGGTCGCCGGCAATGCCCGTGCGTCCTCCTTCAGTTAGTTCAGTTTTCGTCCACGGGTGGATGGTGTATTGTGAAGTTCAGTTAACGCGCCAGATTTATGTCTTAAACTTACGGATCCGTATACTGTCAAAGACAAACACATAGCCCAGATGGCTGTCTCCTCCGAATATCCCTGTGGAGTCCTCGTTTCGATCCCTGAGACAGGAAATAAAACGCCCTATTATATTTTTGGATTTAATCCCCACGGCCCAGACCCACCTGCCATCGGTCCTAGGTGCCTACGTGGCCCTGGCCCCGAGGGTCAGTGGCACAGGCTAGGCCAGCCCCGAGTAGAAAACGATTCGGCAGTTTTCTGCAAAATAAAAGAAATGGAAAAATTAGAAAACAGATCCAAATGTTAAATTTTAAAATCCATAACTAATTCAAAAATGCTCCAATTTGAACGATTCAAATTTGTATAGATTCAGCATTGTGAGCACTGTCCAAATATGTAAAAGCTGCAACATCTTTCTGTAATAAATTTTGCACTAAATAATAAAATATAAAAATGTCTATTAAAATTTAATCCCCACGGCCCAGACCCACCTGCCATCGGTCCTAGGTGCCTATGTGGCCCTGGCCCCGAGGGTCAGTGGCACAGGCTAGGCCAGCCCCGAGTAGAAAACGATTCGGCAGTTTTCTGCAAAATAAAAGAAATGGAAAAATTAGAAATCAGATCCAAATGTTAAATTTTAAAATCCATAACTAATTCAAAAATACTCCAATTTGAACGATTCAAATTTGTATAGATTCAGCATTGTGAGCACTGTCCAAATATGTAAAAGCTGCAACATCTTTCTGTAATAAATTTTGCACTAAATAATAAAATACAAAAATGTCTATTAAAATTTGAAATTTTGGAAATTCATAACTTGAGTTCTGTGAATCCAAATTGAGCAAACTTGGGCTCTAAAATTTTGTATTAGCAAACTCTACACCGTAGTATTTTATTTGGGCACATTTGGATAAATTTTGACCAAGAAAACATCCATTTTCTGTTCTGGTCAGAAAAGAAAAGGAAAAAAGAAAAGGGCTTAACTAATTAAATAATGATCCAAAAATTATGTTTAATACCTCAAAATGTTCAGTGAAACATTTGTTACATGTTTTCAACCTTATACATGCAGATTGACATCTAAATTATTTCTATTTTTGTTGTTTACCAAAATGGCTGAAATGAAAGCAATAAGAATTAATTCATATTTATTGTTTTCTTCACCCAAAAATTATGGAAACTATACCAAAATGAAAAGAACTTCAAGTAATAACAGAAAACATCATTTCATGCATGTGGAATACTATTGATGTAATGGTCTTATTAAAATTAATAATAGGCCACTAAGATAAATATGAGAGGATGCCAAATAATGCATAATTATTTGGGACACTTATTTAACTTGATGATCATGTCCATGATCTTTTAGTTGCACTAAAATGTCATGTCATCATGAGTGTGCATTGCACCCGCTGTAATTGTTCTTTATGTGGTTTCCTTTCCGAGGTTGTTTGTGCTTCGGTAGATCAAGGAGTTGAAGTGCAACCAAACTTCTTCGACGATTCCTACCTCTGTCATTTCAACAAGGCAAGCGTAAATCCACTTCTTTGAGCATCTCTCTTGACCTATGTTTTCCCCCAAGTATTTTCTCCACCATAATATTGCATTCGATTCAAATGTTTTGGCTATACTCTCCTAGTAGTTGCATTTTGTTCCGGACACCAATACCTTCCCTTCCTATTATCCATAGCTTGTGTGTGGCCCGAGATACTGCTATATGCTATTTAATTGCTTAGCCATGCTTAGTTGAGTACTTTGGGTCTGATGAATGGATCGTGGTTGGAAGATATTATATCATGTCCGGATGTGTTGGAGACCGGTTGTCTTCAATTAAAATGCTAATAGGCGTGGATGAGTTGCCATCGATGAATGATGGTGTTTTGCCCCACTCACGCCCCTAGGAGCGAGTTCTTTACCTCTTGAACCAAGACTGAGCGTGCTTCCATCGGTGGGACATATGGACTCCCTATAGACCAACTAACTTGTGAGGGTGTAGCCCGGGGTCCTTTAGTTTGAGCTTTCCATTTGCATGTGCGTGAAGACGGTGGACGAGCTGCGAACAAGGACGGTGGTGTTTAGGATGGTGGCCTCGGTCCAGGGTGTCGGAGGCACTGAACCTGGACTACGCTTCACCAATGATCCCGGGATAGATTCATGCAAGCCAAAGGTTGTAACCGCACCCACTCAGCCGGCCTCCCAGGAAGAGGATGTGATCATGCATGATCAGGCAAGGAGCCGGACGGTACTGGTGGTTAAAATAGTACACCCCTGCAGGGTAAATCTTTTCGAAAAGCCGTGTCCACGGTTATGGACGCTTGGGAATGGACGATAAGATCATAGAGAACCTGAACAATAAAACTTGTGTAGAAAGGTGTGATGCTGGATTGGTAGATGCAATTGATCAGAAGTTGAAGAGAGTTACAATTTCTATCTCATTTCAAAACCTTCTTATAGACGTTGCCAATTTGGTATTTTAAAAGAAAACTAGCTTTCCGCAAAACAGCTACCAAATAGCCTTGCTAAAGCCTCATTCGAGCTATAGCTCTAGTAACCTTGCGAGTGCCTCCTGTACTCACCGTTGCTTTTTTTAATTTCTTTTATTGTATCCCAGCAAAGGACTTCTCGGAAGTCAAAGGTGGTTTCTTCGTGGACGTCGACGAGTAGTCTGGGTTTTCCAGGTGGCAGCATGGGGTGGTTAGGAGCAAGCTAGCGCTGACTTGTTTATTTGCAGGCCTCTTAGGCCATATTTTGGTTCTTGTTGTTTAGAACAACTATACCTGCTTCCGCTTGTTGTAATGTTGGGTCCGTGACCTCTGATTGTATTCTGCTAGATTTTCTCTATTAAGAGTTGAAATATATATATGCTTTGTGTCGTAGAGACTGTGATGTGCCAGTTTGTTCCGAGTCTTGATCTCTTTATTATGCAACTTGGTTGGGCCCGACGTTATGTCATGACTGAGGGGTTGTGGGCCGATGATCCATGATCGAGCCGCGCCTGCTGATGTGATTCAGCCTGGGGGATGGTAACCCTGGTAACCTTCAGTCAGGTATCGTAACCGGTGACATCCAGCACTTTGCGTAGTTCCGAGGTCGGGGCGTTACACATCCATTGGTAAATTTTTCTCATCCCCTCAACAGATTTGTCTTGATCCTCATGTTCCCTGGCCATCATGCCAGTCAGCAACTCATTCCCTTTCTCACCCCCCTCAACAGATTTGTCTTGTTCCTCATGTTCCTGGCCATCATGTCAATCAACAACTCATTCCCTTCCTCAGCTTCTTCCTCAGAGTCTTGTTCAGTGATAGTAGTTAGGGGATTATGGTAGGACTTCCCAAAGCATGTCCCAACAGACTTGCTAGTATTCATCGTCTGCCATTCGAGGAGGCAATGAATTAGCTGTAAGATACTCATTACGGGCTCTCTTAGGAGAAGGTAGAGCCGATGAACTGTTAACATGAATCGAAGTCCTAATCGCAGGAGGTCCTTGCACCAAAACAGAATCCACTTCATAGAAGAAATCATAGAAATAGTCACCCAAGACACCTTTAGCTTTCTCAGGAAGACGAGTAATGTCCTGGGAGCCCAGCAGGATGCGACAAAATTCTGGCTGTGTAGAGTAGCTTGGTACACTTCCAGAGTCACTCCAACAAAAGAACCAGCATAAGCAGCGTGTGCCTCACACCTCTTCTCAATGGGAATATTGCGAACCTTGACCCATGCCTTATGCGGCACCTCTTTTGCACCCACCTCAGCAGACCAAGGAGCCAAACCTAGCACGACATTGCATCTTTTCATCTCCATGCGCCTGCCCCAATAACAGGTTCTCTCAACCTCTTTAGAATTAGGAAACCTCATTACAAATTAATTTTCCCCAATTGGTCTGGCAGTGCACCTCCAACAGGAATTTAGCTTGCCACCGCACATGTAACCGCAGTGGATTGGTCGTGGCGACCAGCAGCAGAAGACTTGTCTCTGGTATTTTCCTTGGCCGCCACCGCATCCCAACGGCCGGAGCCCCTCCAACGCCATCTCCACCGTATCCCCCTTGAGGATCTCGATGCCAGACCATATTACTTGCCCGAGGGCCCGTAGGCGGACGGTCGGAGTTGTTGTTGCTTCTACTTCCACCACCACCACCACTACCCCCATCACGCCGTCCTGTGAAACGTCCACCGCGATCTCCCATATTCCTCGAAGCGGGGAGGGTAGCTTGGCGAGGAGGGGATGCTGCTACCTGACCGAAGGATCTGGAGTCACCACCCGCCTTCCCCTTCCACCACCGAAACAATTCTGACGGATGCGACGAAGGCGGAACCCTAGCAGAAAGACAGAGGTGGGAGAACAATGAATCGATGTCTCCGGAATGAGTATCTTGGGCAGAAATTAAAAAATTTAGACTAAAAGGGGCACCCTCCCCCCGTTTCATTGAAACCAAACGGCCAACATAGTTCATTACAGCAGTTTAAACAGCGCTCGAGCTAACACCGGGGACGGTGAAGCTAGAAGGGGTAGTCTAAGCTACAACAAAACGATAACGAAAAGAGCGTACAACCCGAGAGAGCGACCACACCACTGAAAGACCCACTACTGAGATTTAAAGAGAAACTTTGCAAGGAGGCGTTGGCAGGTGGCTTTCTGGGCTGCTTCGGGGTCAGGGAAACCTCCTGAGCAGGCCATCCAAGCGATCCACAAAAGATCTCCGTGCGGCTTGTTCAACTCCTAAATTTTCCTGGCGAGGAGGTGGCACGATGAAGGGGCGCCAAAATCTTCCATTGCTCCAACTCGGCTGCAGCCCTCCTCCAAATGTCCTGAACACCTGGCCAGACGGCACCCTGAAAACACAAAGCATTCTCAGTTTCCATATTGCCAACAACACAGCAGCACATAATGAATTAACATGAGAATTTTTGTCCTCACTAAGCCACCACCTCGCAATGGATTCAAAATCCCTACCAACCTCAAACCCCAAATTTTTTTAAATCACGGGCCAGACCAATTTGGAGACAAAGCACCCGAAGAACAGGTGATGACAAGAATCATTTCCAGACCAGAAAAGACAGGACCCATGTAAGACTGGCCTGCGTTTAGCTAACTTGTCTCTGGTCTGCAACCTGTTATTAGCCAATAGCCAAAGAAAGACATGGAGTCTAGGTTGGACTCTGAGCTTCCAGATATCTAGAGTGTGGACTGGGACAACCCCCTGTTATTAACAAATCCATAAAAGGATCTGACACTATAAGTTCCAGATAAATGAAACAGCCAGGTAGGAGTATCTTCCTCATCTGTAAGAGTAAAAGTACTTACAAGTTGAGAAATTTCAAGCCATCTGGCAAATCCCTCAGGGGAAACATTCCTCCTAAAAGTGAGCATAAGCTCATGACCTTGATAGGAAGCAGAAACAGTAATATCCTGTTCATTGCAAATTTCAAACAGGTCCCAGTAGCAAACATCAAGGCTACAGTTACCTATCCACACATCACTCTAGAACTTAATTTTCCTGCCATTACCAAGTTTCCACCTATATCCACATTTGGCAGCTCTAGCTGCCCACATTACACCTTTCCAGAAAGGTGAACTAATATTAGGGGCAGCCGAGAACACGTTAGGGTCAGGGTTGTATTTGAAGTCAATGATTTATTTTCCAAATTTTATCTGAGTCACCATGATACCTTTTAATCCAACATGCCAGCAAGCAGAGGTTAAAATCCCCCATGTTTTGGATACCCAGACCACCAAATTCTTTTTTCGTGGAAACTAAGTCCCAATTAGCTAAGTGTTACTTTTTGTTATTATCAGAATCACTCCACACGTAGTGAGTCATCTGAGAGTTTATAGCTTTGATTGCCCATTTAGGAAACGTTATCACAGAGAGAAGGTACATTGGGATGCTAGCTGTATAAGCTTTAAGCAATACCAATCTACTCTGATAACTCAGTAACTTCCCCCTCTAGCCTGCAAATCTCTTGAAGATTTTATCAATAATAGGTTGCAAATCCTCCTTTCTCAATTTATTATAATGGAGATGAACTCCAAGATATTTACATGGAAAGCTAGAGATTTTACAAGAAAACACTTGGGCAAACTCATTGGCTTGACTAGGGTCCATATGGATAGTCATAAGGTCAGAATTGTGGTAGTTGATCCTCATGCCTGATATTTTTGTAAACAAAGACAAAATCCATTTCATGTTCCTAGCATAAGCAAGGTTGGACTGAAGGAAAAGGATTATGTCATCAGCATATTGAAGGCTAATGACCCCCAGGAACAACTTGAGGGAGGATCCCCTGGATCAATCCAGCATTGGCAGTCTTAGACATCATTTTAGAAAAGACATCCCCTACCAAATTAAAAAGGATGGGGGAGGAGGGGTCTCCTTGCTTAAGGCCTTTCCCCACTTTAAAGTAAGGGCTATTTATATCATTGACCCTGACACAAAGACAACCCCCAACCAGCATGCTTCTCATACACCTTCTGATCACGGGACCAAAACCTCTGGATAGAAGCATCTCATCCAAAAAGGCCCAATCCACCCTGTCATAGGCTTTCTCATAGTCAAGTTTAAGAACCAAGGCTGAGTCTCCCTTAGAAGGTGCAGCATGAATGCGTTCCTGAGTAGAGACAACACTTTCAAGAAAAAAGCGCCCCTTAAAGAAGGCAGTTTGGTTATTAGACACAAGCCTACTACCAACCAGGGAGAGCCTATTGGTAATGGCTTTAGAGATAATCTTAAGGCTACAATTGCCAAGGCTATTTGGCCTGAATATTTTCATATCCCTAGCATCAGGATCCTTAGGGAGAAGAGTGATTATGGCAAAATTTAGCCTAGCAACATTCAAGGTACCTTACTCAAAATCCCTAACCAAAGCCATGAAATCGTGTTGAATAAGGCTCCAAAAAATTTGGTAGAAAAGGAAAGAAAAACCATCAGGACCAGGAGCACCACTAGCATAAGACCAAAAAATAGCCTCTTTAATTTCTTCCACGGAGAAAGGTTTTTGGAGGAGAGCATTCTCCTCATCAGTAACCTTCTCTAAAGGTTCCCAGAAGTCAGGACCCAGAGACAAATTCAACCTATCTTCAGCAGCAAACAGAGATTTGTAATAATCTAAGGCCACCTTGAGCATATCCTCAGTCCTGTCAACAGGGCCATCAGGACCATCAAGCACAACAATCTACTTTTTTCCTCCTTCTCTGATTGGCAATGGCATGGAAGTAAGAAGTATTCTTGTCTCCTTCTTTCACAAACATATCCCTAGACCTTTGCCAAGCCTTGGTTTCTTCCAACCCAAACAGCTTATCCAGCCCAACTCTGATCTGGGCCAGTCTATTTGACTCCTCTGTAGAGAGAAGACAAGATTCAGAGAAGGTATCCAAGATACCAAATTCTTGAATAAGGTTCGTTTCTCTTTATTGTTAGCAGCATCCACATTAATGCTCCAACCTTTACAGCACCTCCTCAAGTTCCCTAACTTAAAATGGCACCTAGCAATGGGGGAAGTTAAGTGGCAAGGAAGATTCCACACCCTCGGAACCATCTCATGAAAATCAGGGAGGTCCAACCACCAGTTCTCAAATTTGAAGAGCCTGGGAGGTAGGGGTGCATCAGTGCAAGTATCTAGGAGGGGGGTATGGTCACTAACTGGCTTAGGAAGAGCCCTAACAATAGTAAGGGGATATTTAAGGTCCCAATCAGTAGCGACTAGAATCCTGTCTAGAGCAGCTTGGCAGAAATAATCGTGGTCTTCTCCGCTTCCTGGGGGGCCCGAGGCTGTAGCAGCTGGGCTCGATGGGCTGTGAACCTCACAACCCGCTTCAGGAGATAGCCCCAAAAGCCCTCCCCCCTCGCCAGGCCAGGCCTCGGTATCCACACATGATGTGAGATATGGTTTGTATGGACAAGGTAGATGCCTCGTATCCACGCATGATGTGGCGAAAAGGAGGCTATGAACATGGTGGAGCGCTAACAGACCCCTCTCCCTCTCTACTCTGGCAAACTGGGCTAGCGGATGAGAGACAGAGAGAGAGAATGGGAGCAATAACAGACTAAATATTGTGGTTGAATGCCAAATGATGTTTGGCTGGTCTAATGATGAATTGCAGTTTATACTTTGATAGCAACAAGCAAATTGTATGAACAAACAACAGGAAACAGTTTATTTGAATGTTACGTAGCATCATAGCTTCTCTAGACATACGTTGGCTCTCTAGACCAGTTCGCGCATGTCAGTACTCAAACTCAATTAGTAAACATCACTAGTTGCCGGCCTTATCTCAAGTTCGATAACTAAGGCAAAGGCCTGGACATAGACCAACATGTTGTAAGCGGCTCAATGCCGGCTCCAGTGCAAAGGCTGCCCACGCACCGGCATACACCTGAGCACCACAGCCGGCGACGCCGGCTGCCGTAGGAAAAACACGTGGTGATTGGACCTTGTCGTGGCGGAAGACGCGGCCGTGAGCGGTTCCCTAGTCCTGCCGCCACGTGAAAAGAGGCACGACATCGTCGGCAGGAACTCGTGAAGGCTAGGCGGCGAAAAATCAGTCCAATCAGTCCAGGACCTGCTCAGGCCGGAGAGAGATACGAAGATGGAGAGGGCTATCTGTGTGTTGCTGCCGCCGCTTAGGTCACGAGAGGAAATTTCTGCTGCTAGTATGCTATGTGTGTTCGCGAAGGGGTGCGGGACGCGAATACGTAGGGATGTCGAGGCTAATCCCTCGACGTTAGGTATCCAACTTTTTTGCCGTTCGGATGAGCGTCTCGATAGTCGATATCGAGCGCGAATACCAAGCTCCAATATCCACACCCGCCAAACAACTGAAATAGTGGTATTCGTGCTGGCACCTCCCGAGTATCCAATATGTTGCTCAAAGCAAACATCCAAATGTAGCATTAGGGATATCGAGGACCATATACCTTTTTCTTTAACAGCTCGAGGACTATATATCTCATGGAATAGAGGGAAACAAATGGCGTGTAGGAGCTAATTCAGTTCATCATCCGATGATCGGTATCCCATATACATAGGGACAAGATACGCGAGAAGTCATTTTGGTTCCCGAGCTCCAGTGCTCCCGCCGTTTAAAAAAAATCTTTAAAATCATTGAGAAGTTTCACAAAAAAAATAAAAAAAAATCTAGGGGTAGTCCATGATATAGCTATAAACGTGCAATCACAACACGAAATTCTTTATATTATACTTCCTCCGTTCCAAATTAGATGACTCCCACATATATGTATCTAGACATATAGATGCAATTTTCTTTTCTCTCCTCTAAGCTAGCAGCGACAAAATCTCTGAAAAATTGGAGATTTCAAACACTATATTATAGATCTTACACTTGTCGTTTTTATGTAGCTCAAAATATAAGTCTTTTCAAATTGAAATTTTGCACGTTTGTGCAATAATTCGTTGAGGATATCAAGAATTGTTTTCATATATTTTTAAAAACTTGTAAATATCATTTTTCGGAAAAAATTAGAGGCCGGGAGCACTAGACCTCGGGTGTACAAAATCCCCACTCCAACTGATATCTGAGACGACCAAGCAATGTTTTTATATAAAGTACAAAGACAACAAGATCCTTACACTCCCATCCATTTAAAATCAGTCGGCTCGTATTAGCTTTCCTTAGGATAAACTTTTAACAACTACTAGAATATATTTTCTATTACATAAAGCCGGTATAATTTCAATATTCGTATTCTAATTTCTAAAGTACTTGTTTGGAATACAAAACATATCAGTACATTAGGAATTGTTTTATCCAAGACTTGTCTTAACGAAAAGCTAACGTACGCGGAGTAATATGATTAGTGGAATATGAAATGACGGGTGTATATCGTTTCTGCCTCTTGCCGAACAAAAAGAGGACCCGCCGCTGGTACCGGGAGACAATGGATTGCGGTGGCCGTTCGGTTTGTTCCTTGTCCTCGCAGAATCGAAGAGCTAGCGAGCGTGGATGGGCCGGGGCCGTGTGTGGTGGGCGTTGGAAAGGAGCATGACGGGGCAGGGGTGGATCGTCATCATGGCTGCTGCTGCACGGGAGGGCTCGGTTGCCGGCCGGCCGGCAGGACAGGAGCGCCAGGGTTTTGGGGAACGGAGATGGATGGATCGATCTAATTTTCACCTGGAAAACCTCGCACGTACTGCTACTGCGCCATGGCTCATTGGCGTGAAAATTAACAAAAATAACCTTAAAATTAATCTTTAGCACAAAATAAACCTATTTGTAATCTATTTCCACAAATAACCCTTTTGTGTGGCGCCCGCAACGGGGGTGCCACGTTATGCAGTGTGACTCCCCAGATAGGGGTGCCACACTTTCGGCCAGCGTGGCAGCTTGGGACCCGCGCTTGTAAGTGTGGCGCCGGCTACTGGGGAGTTACACTCTGAAGCGTGACTCCCTTATACAGGGTGCCACACTCTTGGAGTGAAACCACCCCGTTTGGTTGCTCTCGGGTAGAATGTTTTTAAGTGTGACACCCCAGTCTAGGGTGCCACACCCTGAAGTGTGGCTCTATTGCTCAGGGTGCCACACGGTGAAATTGTACCGTTTTTCCATTGCGATTGAAACAATCTCAGAATAAATAAAATTTAGAGAGTAGTAATACTGTAAAAAGAATACCATTTGAATACAGTTCACACAACATTAGATTGCAAGGTTCATATAAATTTTGAAGTTCACGACATTACAAAGTTCGCAACAATGATACAAATTTAAAGTCATGACAAAGTTCGAGCACATGAATGCAATTGACACTCCCAAGGAGGATCCACTCAAGTGTCGGTACCAAGACATTTGCAATGTCAAGCAATCCGATGATTGGGATGACACAAGAGAAAGATAGTTTCGGTTGTGTCCCAACTATGCTTGGGACAAGGAAGAACAGAAATCTACCTATGACCATCTCAAGCTATGTATCATCTGTATCCATGGTTGCCTGGGAGATTTTTGTAGATGGTTAATGATTATTGTCTCTTTGTAGTCGCCACCGCCCCTTTGCAGCTACTTCGAATGGATAGACCTATTTCATGTAACTACTGCAAGAATGAGGTCGATATGAACGAGGCAAGGATAAAACGCCGTTTGGAGGAGCACCGCCTAGACGAAGAGAGGAAAAAAAAGATGAATGAATGTATGGATACGGAACATTTGGAGAAAGAGAAGAAGAAGCGTGAAGATAAAGGGATCGTGAGGAGGAGCGGGGAAGAAAGCGTGAGCTAGCTAGCCGTGCGCAAGAGAAGGATGAAGCAGGCAACCGCAAGGGTAAGTATCTACGTTGGACTGAATAGAGTCTCTAACATTGATGTCGCCATGGACATTGGCTATCTCGTGAACTTCGCTTGAAATTTGTCATGACTTTAAATTTGTGCCATTGTTGCGAACTTTGTACTGTCGTGAAAACTGCCTCTTTTCGCTGGAAAGGAGCAAGGGACACAGAAGCCTCCATCGCCACCGGCTGCCTCGGCCGCCCCTCTGCCGTCGCGCTGGTGGACGAGCACGGCCGCCGCATCCACACAGCAGCACGCAGGAGAGGGTCATGGCGCCAACACGGCGTCCCAGATCTGCGGCCGGCACAGGACCGCAAGGCCCACATTGGGCCCGGTCGCCATGAACGACATGCAGGTCGAGGACGCAAACCACGCGCAGCCGTAGCCCCTTACGCCTTCCCTGCGCCGCCACACCCCACCACACGCCATCGCGCCGTCGAAAACCGCCGCCACCGCCCAAGTCAACGGCATCAGCGACCACAGGACGCACCAAAGGAGAAGCCTCGTCTCCCATCGTCGGCGGCGCGAGCTTTGCCCGGTCGCGTCCTCCGACGCGGGCGAGGGAGAGAGGAAGCCTGGGGAGGCGGCCGGCGACAGCTAGGTCGGGGCCTCCGATGTCGCTCAGGTGGGGGCGACATGGGAGGAGCGTGGAGGGTTCCGTCTGGCCCTCGAGGCCCTCCCTTTTGGGTTAGATGAATGTTGTGAATTGTATTCCTATGGTATTCTTTTTACAGTATTACTACTCTCTAAATTTTATTTATTCTGAGATTGTTTCACTCGCAATGGCAAAACGTTACAAATTTCACCGTGTGGCACCCTGAGCAATGGAGCCACACTTCAGGGTGTGGCACCCTAGACTAGAGTGTCACACTTAAAAACATTCTACCCGAGAGCAAACAAACGGGGTGGTTTCACTCCAAGGGTGTGGCACCCTGTATAAGGGAGTCACGCTTCAGAGTGTAACTCCCCGGTAGCCGACGCCACACTTACAAGCGCGGGTCCCATGCTGCCACGCTGGCCGAAAGTGTGGCACCCTCATCTGGGGAGTCACACTGCATAACGTGGCACCCTGGTTACGGGCGCCACACAAAAGGGTTATTTTTGGAAATAGATTACAAATAGGTTTATTTTGTGCTGAAGATTGATTCTGAGGTTATTTTTGTTAATTTTCACCTCATTGGCATTGCCATCGGGCGAGCAACGGAGGAAAAGCATTCGGAACGGTCACATATACACTTGGCGAGTGGAGTTCGCTTAAAAATGCATCGGCTAGCTAGGTACCGTGCCAGCGTACGTACGTCGATATTGCCTGCAAGTTCCCTGCTAGCTCTTGGTGCACAGTTAGCCAGAGAGGGGAGTTTACTGCGGTGCTCTCGAGCACCCGTGGCAGGCACGATGGCCGGCGAAGTGACCGCGCGGTGATGATGCGCAGCAGGGAGGCTAGCATAGAGGGTTGCAGGTTGCTGCTTGTAGTGGCCCGTCCTCGAGGGTTTTGCAGGTTGCTGTCCCCGCCTGCAATCCCTGCCAAAGCCATCAATTCTGAACTACCAAATGTGTTGTTCCTCTGAACGTGCGACTTGAGCATACATTAATTTGCTAAGCTGGACCTGGGTGATAATATGAATGTGCGATCGCATTCCAAGGCCTTCGTCGCGAGTTTGGTGGTACCAGTAGACAGACAGTGCCATCGTCGACGATTGAGAAATTAGCATAAAACCACCACTTTTCTGCCAAAATTTCGGAAAACCACCAGTTTTCGTTTTTTTCGCAGAAAACCACCACATTTAGTTTTAATTTTTGCAATATGCACTGATCACTCGCTAAGAGCAAATTGATACAGAAACTGACAGTGGGCTCCACATGTCAGTCCAATAAAACATTAAAAAATGTAAAAAGAAAAAAGAAAAAGCCACGTAAGCTGCTCTGTTCTTCCTCCCGATGTTGCACGCCTCCACCACCGGGATCGTGAGGCGCGTCCGCCGCCACATGGGACGGCGCCGCTGCTCACCACCGGAATCGTGAGGCGCGTCCGCCGCCGCCGAAATAGTTGTCGTCCTTGTAGAGCGCAGCGCCGTGGCGACCCTGTCGAAGCATGCCGGCGCGCCATGACGAGCTCATCGGTGGCCGTCAGGAGCGAGACCCAAGACCGCGCAGCACGACGCCGACGCTGGGCAGCGTGCGGAGCTCCGGGTTTGCGAGGAACTCGTCCTCCTGTCGAGCTCGATCTCGGTGACGGGCGCGTTATGGTCGGACCATGCAGCGTTGGCAACGGCGCCGGCCTTGCAGATGTGGCCGCACTTGGTGGGCACGGGTGGGCCACGGGGGCAGTTGGGGGCGCCGCGAGTGCCGCGACGACGGATGCATCTGCGCCGCACTCCGAGGCCACCAATCGATCTCGTTGGATGCGGGCCACGAGCTCGCGGTTCCCCTTGGCGATCTTGTCCTGGCGGCGTGCGTGTTGGTGAGGGAGGGCAGGGTGGGCGTGCCGTGGTGCCTGGATGCACGACCGGCCTGCCGCGGTGCTTGGATTCCGGCGGCGTGCGTGTTGGTGAGGGAGGGCAGGGTTGCCGGCCGCCGGGCAGGGTTGCCGGTGCGCGCAGGGTTGCCGGGTGCCGCTGCGGTTGGTGAGGGAGGGAGGCGGGGAAGGGCGACGTGGACGAGCGAGGCGCCGCTCTCGACGCCGACACGGGCAGGTGCCGCATCCGCCGAGACCGTGCTAGAGCCGAGACGGGGAAGGGCGTCCCTGGTGCGCAGCAGGTTCATCGCGTCGAGCAGCTGCGCTGCCCTCTCGATGGCCGCCAAGGCGACGACCCGCTCGTTGTCGGCGGCGGCGTAGAGAACGCGGGTCACGGCGCAGAGGCGCCCCACAGCTCCCAGGTGGCCGCGGGCTAACTCGACCATGTTGTAGGCGTCGCTGGCCTCCTCCCTGGCCGCGCGCGCTCTGGCTCGAGCCCGCGTCTCCGCGGCGTATTCGGTGCAGAGGCACCGGAGGGCGAGAAGCTCTACCGTCCCGAGTGACGAGAGCACGAAGGCGAGAAGCTTGGACACCTCCCGGAGCTTCTCCCCGCAGTCTGCGACCATGACAGGGTCCTCGGCGCCACCGCGCAGTGGCGAGCCTCCTTTGACTTTTGTTTTTTGAGATATTTTTTATTGGTCCGACAGGTGGGCCCATGTCCACCTCAGCCGCGGGTCCACATTTAATGCCACCTCAGCCCTGACGAGTGGGTCCCACATGTCAGTACGAGTGTCAATTTGCGTTCAAGACGTGATCAGTGCACATTGCAAAAATTAAAACTAAATGTGGTGGTTTTCTGCGGAAAAAACGAAAACTGGTGGTTTTCCGAAATTTTGGCAGAAAAGTGGTGGTTTTATGCTAATTTCTCTCGACGATTAAATCCGGTTCATCGTCCAGCCAAAAGAAGGAGACTGTTGACCATCGTCGACTATCACCACGGATATGAAGGCACGAGCGGGCTGATACCCGCACAGAGCCGGCATGACTCGTACGCGGCGCATCTTCTCTTTTGCCTCCTGCATGTGCGGCGCGCGCGGCACGCCTGGGACGCGAGGACGTGGAAGTGGAGAGCGGAGCAGAACGGCATGACGATGTGCCGATGGCGGCATGGCGCTCGAGCAGGACCGGCACGCCCACGCCACACGGCTGGAGCGCGGACGGAGACCGACGCACACGATTACAATTTGCGCGCAACGCGGGTGGCCGGCCGTGCCGGTGATGGGCGCTGACCGCGACGACTCGACGCGCGCGGGGCACCGGCACCGGCACCGGTCGCCGTGTTCCAACACGCCACCCACAAAAATGCTATGTTGAATTTGACAAGGCATGTAGTATACATTTATGTCGTATCAAAAGCAGCATTAACCACGATCTTTGCAAAGGACCCCCTCTCCCTAGAGCCGCTAAACGGGCCTCCCATGTGGATTGGGAGTAGCATGTGACATACTCCCTTCGTTTCTTTTTTACTCCGCGTATTAGAATTGTCTTAAATCAAACGTAGCAAAGTTTAACCAAATTTTTAGAGAAAAAATATCAATATTAGTATATTACATGGTGATTCTAATGATAGTAATTAGGTATTACGAATGTTGATATTTTTTGCTATAAAATTGGTCAAATCTTAGCAATTTTGACTTTAAACAAATCTAATACGCGGAGTAAAAACAAACGGAGAGGGAGTACAAGAACAATGACGTAGGCCAGCCTTTTTCCAGTGCAGATAATGCAAAATTAAACCAGCACCATGAAGTATTCCAAAGCCACATGATGAGAAAAGAAAACTTGCTTATTAGGGCATCTCCAGTCGTTACGGACCCCCCCCCCGGCCCAAAACACCGTCGCTTTGGGGCCGCCGCGGCGCTAAGCGGCGCTATTCTGGAACCTGGGGGGGGGGGGCAGGCTTCCCAGTCGCTCCCCGAGACCATGATTCGGCCCAAACAAACACAATTTGAAAATAGGCGATTTTTATTGAATTAGGCAAACTTCGTACAATTCGACGCGACTTTAAACTAAACATCGAAAAGTAAAACTAAAACATCGACGACTATCCTAGGCGTCGTCGTCTTCCTTCGCCGCGGCGAGCCGGTTGGAGGGACCAGCCTCGCCGTCAGCCTTCGCCGCGGCGAGCCGGTGCCGCTCCGCCCGGCCTTGCACCCGCAGCCGGTGCAGCTGCGCCTGCTCGGAGGGCTGGCGGGTGCGCCGCTCGCTCCGCAGCGCCACCTGCCGCAGGTCGGCCTCGTACCGCGCGATGATCGCCTGCTGCTCGGCCGATGCAGCGTTCTCGGCCAGCTGCCGGCGCACCTCACGCTCGGCCTCTTCCCTCTGATGCGTCTCCAGAGACGCCCGAACGGCGGCAGCCTCCGCCGCCGCTGCCGCCTGCTCGAGGCCGTCGAGGACCTGGCGGTACGCCCCCTCGTTCTGCGCGGTCTCGATGGAGTACAGGGCGGCGTGCTGCTCCGGCCATATCGGCTGCAGCCTCCGCTCCTTCCTCCAGCGCCGGGCAGCCTGCCGAGCAGCCTGCGCCGCCTCCTGATCAGGCGCGAGCTCTGCCTGGACAGGCGGCTGCTCGGGCGCCGCTAGTCCCTGCGGCGGCTGCTCGGGCGCCGCTAGTCCCTGCGGCGGCTGCTGCGCCGGCGCCTCTTCCTGTTGTCCCTCGCCGTCGCTCTCGGGCCACGCATCCCAGAGGCCGTCCATCGTTGCTAGGCGCGGCGAGGGGGAGAGAAGGAGGAGGCTAGAATGGGGGAGCGGCGGGGAGGAGGAGGCAAGAATGGGCGGACGGCGAGGGCCGAGCACCCTTTTTATAGCCTGGCGGTCCAGTCGCTGCGCCGCGCGTGTCACCGCTGCCGCCCCCGCCATTAATCCGGCAGCCTTTGACTGGGGCGCATGCACTGGCCGGCCGCCACGCCATTACTCCGGCAGCCTTTGACGGCGCGGGCGCCGAGAAGAAGGTCACGGGCGGTGGATCCTGTTCGCGCGCTTTCTCGTCGCGTCGCTGACAGAGCTGGCCCGCCCGCGCGGCCGCGCGGCCGCGCAGTTTCGCCCCCCCCCCCCAGGCCGAACCCAGCGGGCTTGGTTTGGCCTGGGTGCCGCGGCGCGAAATAGCGCTGAAACGGCGCTATTTGGGCCTCTGGGGGGGCGAGTGGTGAAGAAACGGCGCTATTCGCCGCTTCCGCCGCGAAAAGGCCCCCCTGGGGGGGCTCTGGGGGGGACGGCTGGAGATGCCCTTATGCCCCAGACAGACCAGATGGAAACTGTACAACTAATGCCAAGCAAGAAGGTCAAATAAAGAGATAATATTAGGTAGTGATGCTCGCCAAGAAACAAAACGGGGCATGTACAAGGAAAAAAACATACGTAGAAAAACATTCTAGATCACTAAATCAACAAACCTAATCCGAAGAGAACGAGGACCCGAAGAAGTTACCTCGAAGCGGCGACAACCATATCCAGAAGCAAGGCTTCAAATCTACCCGCTTGAGAGTTCTCCACTCCACGCCCCTCATCCTTCCTCCTGATCGACGCGGAGACGAGCCGTTTGGGGCTGTCCGGATTGAAAGGCGTCAATTGGGATGGCCTCTACCCACTCGCCGTCCCCAAATAAATTTGAATTTGTAAAATTTAAACGGAAACATAATTTCATTTTTTTTACATAGATTTGAACAAAATTTAAACAAAAATAAAAATAAACTAAACTAGTAGTAGCGGTTGTCCTTGAAGATGTTCCCGTCCTCCTCCTTCACTGCGTTATTGGCTCTTATTCCCGGCATTTAAAAAAAAAATACATTAACAGATTCCAAAAAATTCTGGAAAAAACATCCGGATATAGCCAAGGGTGTATCCTAGAAACATGTTTAATTTTAATTTTAATTTATTTTCATATAAAAATTTGTATGGGCTACACAAAAATGAAAAATATGATACATTTAGAGAATTGAAAATGGCATACTCATATCCAACTTTTTGTCATTTATGTGTAGTTCAAAACATAAAACATTTGAGATTAATTTTTTGCATGTTTGTAGGATACATCATAGGTATTTCCGGCTTTTTTTCAGAATTTTTTTAAAACTCATTAATATGATTTTGATTTATTTTTTAAATTAACAGGATCTCCACTCGGGTATAGCGTGTCTGCCTCTTACCAAAAAAACCACTTGTTTGGTTGGACACGTTGCTTTAACGGCTAGGACAAGGCAGTTAGGTCGATCCGAGGCGGCCACACCCCGAGTCCCCATCATGCATTGTACTACGATGCCCGGAGGCAGACCCCGACCCGATCGCCTACACAGTATGACATTGCCACGCACGTAACGGCGGGCAGACACTCCATTGCTGTGGCCGTTGAGTTTGTTCGTTGTCCTCGCCGAATCGAACACCTAGCGAGCGTGGATGGGTCTCACTCAGCCGGGGCCGGATGGTGGGCGTTGGAAAAGAAAATGACGGGCTGCTGCAAGGGGCCGGGTGGTGATCGTCATCATGGCTGCTGCTGCACGGGCTCGGTTGCCGGCCGGTAGGACAGGAGCGCCAGGGTTTTGTGGGGAGCGGAGATGGATCCATGACGCGTAATTTTCACCTGGAAAACCTCGCACCTACTGCTACAAATGCGATGACCGTGCCAGCGTACGTACGTACTCCGCTCTGGAGCACAATTCGCCAGACAGCGGAGTTTACTGTGGCGCTCTAGAGCACCCGTGGCACGATGGCCGGCGAAGTGACCGCGCGGCGATGATGCGCGCTCACCCCCTGGACGGCGCGCAGGCGCAGCAGGGAGCCTAGCCTAGAGGTTTGCAGGTTGCTGCTTGCAGTGGCCCGTCCTAGAGGGTTTTGCAGGTTTGTGTCGCCGCCTGCAGTTACTACATGCGAAAGCCATCAATTCCGAGCCACCAAATGCAAGCTATGAACGCAATGTGTTGCAACTTGGGCGTACGTGTGCTAGCTGGACTTGGGCGTGAGAATGTGAATGTGCGATCGCATTCCACGGCCTTCGTCGCATGCACCGTGGAAATGATGCGGAATGCCCCTGGAAAATGCAGCGTACATGCCCGCCATTATGCTGGCAGGTGCACCAACTCGCACCGCGGATACGAAGGTACGGAGTACATCAACAGAAATAGCGTAAGAATCGGCATGCAATCCGGACCAATACCCGGCACGAGTAAACTCGTACGCCGGCGTGCCGTGCGTTTTGCCTCCTGCATGTGCGGCGAGGGCGGCACGCATGGGACGCGAGCGCGACGCGGAAGTGGAGTGGAGAGCGGAGCGGCATGGCATGCGCCGATGGCAGCATGGCGCTCGAGCAGGACCGGCACGCCCACACGGCTCGGTCGCGCGCGGACGGAGACCGACGCACGGGGCGCAGCCTTCCCCCACGCCGCGACTACTCCACTACTATTGCGCGCGACGCGGGTGGCCGGCCGTGCCGGTGATGGGCGCTGACCGCGACGACTCGACGCGCGCGGGGCACCGGCACCGGTCGCCGTCGTCGTCGTGAGCGTGGAAGTGGTGGAACCGCGGAGCACGGCACGGGAGGGTGGTGGGTCTGGGATGGGGAGAGCGACGTGTGCGCGGCGCTGTCGGGTGGACTCGCGCCCCGGGTGTCGGTCGGTCCGTCCTTTGCCGCGCCGTGCCCCTGCCCCCCGGCCAGGGCCACCACCTTCCGTGCGCGCTCGCCATTACTTTATCCGCTTCGTTTCTCACCAGACCCGTGCGCGCGGCGGGCGCACGCACCCACCGGAGACCGCACCGGGCCACCACCGGCAGGAACAAACAACAGTATAGCACGATCCTCACCGATCCAGTACAGTACTACAGCCCGGCCAGAGGAATAATTATGGCAAGGACCTGGTCAAAAAAATTATGAGTATTTCTAGAGCGGCCGGCACTGGAGTGCGTCGGGGGGAGGGGAGTGGCGCTGCGCCGTGCAACCGCAGCGGCTGTCTGAAATCCCGGATTATAAAACCCCAAAAGGAAAATCCTTCTCAAAGATCCTGTCGCCGCAAAGAAAAACCGGCTTTACTATACTCCATATTAAATTATAATAATCCAGCGCCTGCTTTTTGGCCAAGGTCGAGGCTGCCCGCTTTTTTTTTCATTTCAGCCACAGTCGTACGGCCTCTGCTGCAACTCGTTCGGCGATGGTGGAGTGCAGTGGTGTTTCACCTGCACTGCACGTCTCATGAGGCATGGCCAAACAAAAAATAAACAGGATAAAATATGTACGCGCACGACCATTTACCCCGGCTGCATGTTTTTCTCCTGCCACACCAGCACTGCAAATTTCAATGCCCAACTAAACGCTCGAGTCTGGGCATCAAAAAAATCTGGCAAATTAGAGGGTCTCTGACCCTGTCCCGCGAAATTCTAAACGCGGGATAGAGATTGTGGAAAGTGTGTTATGCGAATCATATCGGTCAGTTTTAAACCCGTAAATCAAAAAACCGAAACTATGGACATTTAGCACAATTTATCGTAATTCTGGTAAATACTCGATAACTAAAAGAGTTTGAATACTCAAGTGCGACAAATATAACGTTCGTGACGAACACGCAGAACAATCTCAAACAAAAACGTCACGGATCACCAAACCAGCCAACCGCCTCGTTTACGCCTAGCGCTTTTTCCAACGCCTAGTTCATGTTATGCCCTAGGCGAGGCGTTTGTCCATCGCCTAGTGCCTAAGCGTGCTTAAGCGCTGACTAGACGCCGTCTAATCCAACATTGCCACCACCATCAACAATAGATGCCGCAATCATAGCTTGCTTTCTACGGGCGAAGATTTGCTTTCTTGCAATGTTGTGCCACTCGAGGGTCACTTCATCCATTTTAGAGCGGTTCATCATCATGATCTTGTTATCATCGGCAAGCAACTTGGCGAGTGCCCTGGTCTCCTTGGCATTGGTTCTTGCCTCTTCGATGGTAGTTTTGCGCTTGTTCTGCTCGATGGCAGCTTTGCGCAGCTCCTCTTCGACGACGGTTTTGTGCAGCCCCTCTTGCAGGAGCATTTCTCATTTCTCTTTCTTCTCTTGGGTCCTTTTATCAGACAATTCCTTCTTTACCTTTATACAACCATCAATAACTCATTGGATTTCACCATGTTGTCCATCTGATCCCGCAAGCTTGCAACCTCGGCTTGCGACTTGAGTCTCTCTTTGGCCTTCTTCGTGCCCTCGGCCCTCCCATGGTTTTTCCCCTTCATTGTCCTCGTCGTCGATCAAGTTCACTTCAGCCTTCTTTGGTTCCATCTCCCTCACCTTCCATTTCTCACTCCGTCGGAGCAAAGCCTAACAACGATCGAGTGGAAATGGCTTATCCTTGAAAGATGGCATGTATTTGTACCTCTCTTTGGCATTTCGTTCACAAATAAACAAAAAACGTGTCAACGTGACAGCAATGACAAAGAAAGCAACAATGTCGACTCGTGCAAACTCACATAATCACCCTGATTAGTTCCACTTGGAGGGGCATTCTGAACTTGCTCCAACCATCCACAGAACCAACTCACTATGGCTTGATCGTATCCCAACGACCTTGCATTGACCGATACGTGTGTGGGGTTCTTTTCACCACTTTGCCATTACCGCTTGCCGGTTTGAGCCGTGCCGGTAGTGTCATCGAGAGAAACGGCCTCCCAAGTTTTGATCAAGGTCTCATCTTCCAACTGCGTGTAATTCATCGCCATTGGTCGTTTGCTCGCGGTGAACATTGACCCCCCGATCTCCTCGACGTCCTCATCATCCTCATCGCCGACACCGTCAACCCCTTCCTCGGCCTCGCTTGTAGCCGAAAGCACCAATGGGGGTTTCATCGATGTTGAGTTTGACCTTGTTCAACATGTCCATGTATGTGGCCGTAGGGGCCTCACACACGGCCAAGCTACACAATCGGTCCAATCATCCGCAAGAAACACATCGGAATTGTAACAAAATCGAATCGAAGAGGAGAAAAAACATACCTTTGCATCGGCGTTGGAGTTCTGACGTGAGGGGTCAGCGATTTCTTCTTTTTTGACAGCGGTTTCGGTGGTTTCGCCGCCCCTGCTATGGCGGCCACGACCAGCAAGCCGACTCCTCCTCCAGCGGCTTTAACAGTTTGCCCGGTACCGAGCCGCTTGCGTTTCATCGGAGCGGGGACGAGTGTAGGCGCCGCCGCGGAGGCCCCCATCATATCTGAACGACCCGCGGAATCCGATTCTAGAGCCGCGCAAATGCGTACGCTGACGAGAGAGGACTGCTTAGATTCCATGGCGACGTTACGAGCGAGAACGGCCGGAGCCGGAGAGGAAGGTCGGAGCGGGGGCGGGGACGGCGGCGGCGGCGGCTGGTGCCGAGAGCTAAAATTTCCATCCCGCCAAGACTTTCTGCACGAAGGTGGGTACCCTCGAGTCGGCGTGGAAACTCTTGGATTCAGGGGTTGTGGGGATTCTCCGGCACCCCAAAAAGTTTTATGGGCCGACCGAGTTTAGGGCTCTGCTATTCCCAAAAATTTCGCTCCCAGCCCGTATGCGGTGGTTATTTTTCAGTTTTGGGCCTTTTAGGAGCTCTGCTAGAGATGCTTGATGCACTCAAAATGCATCTACTTTTCCAAGCACTTTGCATCGTATTTCTCTCCGGAGTCCCCCCATAATTGAATAAATCTGCAGAATCTGACGCTGTTTTTAGCAAAAGTCTTCTTTCCGTCTATTTTTGCAGGACTTTTCACAGGGGACGAAAACCACGTAACTTTTTATGGAAAAGAATGGGAATGAGCACCAGATGGGGCCGGGGGGGCACCCGAGGGCCAAAAGGGGACCCCACACACGGCCAGATTCCTTGGCCGCGTGGGGTCACCCCTTTTGGGCCCAGATGGCCCACTCCGGCTAGGTCTTCGACATACCCCTCCATATATACGAGAAACTTACGGGTTTCAAAGGGGAGGGCTGTTCGCGAAACGGTGCGCCGCCGCCACCACGATCTTCGATTTCGGAGTCAGATTGATCCGGGATTTCACCCCCGGAGGTGGAATTCGAGGGGCTTCGTCACCATCATCATCACCACCATCATCTCCATCAACCATGAGCTCCATCACCCCCTCCATGTGTGAGTAGTTGCTGTAGGCATGTGAGGTGTGAGGGGTTTTGGATGAGATTGATCATGTAATTGCTACCCGGTATGCGGGATCTAGGGGTTTGTCTTGAGAATTCTTATGTCTTATGTTGATGCACTATTGCTAGCCTTAATGCTTGTTACTAGGGCCCAAGTGGCATGATTTCAGTACTGAACTTACATTGCTACATCATATATTTGAGTTTGGTATCTATCTGCAATGTGTATTACCTGCTATTATGTTGAACCTGCGAACCCTAAAGTGACAGCTAGGGAAAACAAGGGGGATATGTTCTAGTTTGAGAATTATGTGTGTTCATGGAGTGTTAATGCGTTGGTCCGGGCTATTCGAAAGGGTAGACCTTAATTACATGTAGTTCCAAATTGGCCCCGGTGAAATGGGCAGGTAGGACAATAGGCTTTGTGCAAATTCTCTTGGTTAGTACGCACAATAATTTACGGAACACACACCTACATAAAACTGAGATAGAGAAAGGCCCCGCTGCTAGCAAAACATTATTACATGATCAATCTTATTCGTGCAACACCCCGCTGTCACCTCATGCCTGCGTTTTAGCTCTGGTTTACTTTCACTCTTTTCCGGTGAAAACTGGGAAAACACTTGCTCTCCATTTACTTTCTGTTTGTTTACTTTCACTGCATTATTACACTCACCACTCTCGCTACAAGTTTGTTGATACACAGGTGTGGCTGGGAGTGACGTCCCAATTGCTAAAGTCTCACCGGTATTCTTGTGTTCCCACTGAGTTGAACTACAAATTTGGGTAATACTTCCCATCGAAGACTACGATTGATCTCCTGCACTTGGGAGCCATCAAGACTTTTTTCTGGCGCCGTTGCCGGGGAGCCTAGCTTTATTGGTAAGACCACTTGTTATTGTCTACTTGCCGCACTTTCTTGTTCCCTACAATGGGAAAGGGAAAGGACACTTCGAAGGAGGTAATGCCTTCGACTACTCGTTCTGGTAATGATTTGCCTAGTAGACCAAATTTTTCACCTAATATTGTTTCTACTGTGGCTGCTAAGAAAAAGAAAGGAATAGCTGGTAAATCACCATTGTCAAAAATGTCTACTAGTACATCTAATGATCAAACACTTGATAATGTAGACAAAGAACTAGCTTCTGAAATTCCTGAAACTATTGAAACACCTGAGGCAAATGAAACACCTGAAAGAACTGAAATTCCTGAATCTTCTATAGATGAAAATGTAGAACTTGAGCTAGAAAGAAATGAGACTCGTAGAGAGTATGAATATGGGGCCTCTTCTGAAGAAGAAGAAGAAGAAGAAGAAGCATTTATTGAGGCCTTTATATCACCTGATTATACAAAACTTGATAAACTCTCTATTTATGAGGATGCATCTCTTGGAAACTGTTTTGCTGCTACTAGGAATTTGTGTGGCCCAGCTATTAGAATTAGAGATAAAGATTATGAATTCAATGTTAATCCTGAGGTAATTGAGATAGTTGAGAAGTCTAGATTCTGTGGAAAGGATGAGGAGTCTCCTCTTGATCATATTGCTGAATTTCATGCTTTATCTACTACATTTGGAAATGATGAAATCTGTCAACATTATTTATTCTTAAAATTGTTTCCTTTTCCTTTGGGTGAAGATGCTAGAGTTTGGTATAATCGTTTAGGACCTGCATGTATTACTAGTAAGGAAGAATGCTTGCAATTGTTTTTCAATAAATATTTTCCTGCTGAAAGGATACATGCATTAACTGTTGAAATTGGCAATTTTAAACAAGATAAGAAAGAGATTCTACCCCAAGCTTGGGGGAGATTTGGTAAAATGTGTAAGAAATGTCCTGGTCATGGTTTTAAACCTCATGAATTGCTTGATATATTCTATAATGGACTAATGGGGGAAACAAGAGACTACCTTGATAGTATTGCAGGGAATATCTTTAGGGACAGAAGTGTTGATGAAGCAATTGAATTACTGGAGTCTATTCTCGAGAATGAAGCTGATTGGAACATTGAGGACATAGATAAAAATGAGACAATCCCAGATAAGAAAGGAGGTATACTCGAATTGAACCAAGAAACAATGGCTGAAGCTTCCAAGGATATTAAAGAGAAGGGAATTAAAACCTCTCATCTCAAGGAATTATCTGAAATGGGTATTAAACTTCCTACTGATGAACCATGCTTTCCAATTCAAGTGAACTCTATACTCCCTATGGAAGGTAATGAGGAGGTAACACCTCATGTTGATGTCTCTTATGTTAACAATTTTTCTTATCATGATAATCCTGAGGAGCGTAAAATTAGAATGACTATCATGGAAAACCATCATAAAATTAATTTCCTCCGTGAAAATTTAAATGCTAGTGTAGGGGAAGTTAAAAGAATTGTTAAACATTGTGAAATGATGAACAATCAAGTTGAGCAAATGATTTCTTTACAAAATCAATTGTATGAAAATCTGAATAAACAAAAACAATTATGTGGAGTTAATACAAGGGGAGGTGCAAGCACCCAGGATCCTGATTATCCTGATGATCATCCTAAAAGAAAAGAGCAAGTTGCTCTTAAAGATAAATCTTTTGCAGGAAAATCTCCCAATGAAAATGAGCATGATGATGACTCCAATGAGAAAGACAAGGATATTTCTATTTCTGATGCTGAAACTGAGGATGATAATAATGAAGAAGAAGAATCATCTCCACCTGATATTGAACAACATGATGATAATAATGAAGAAGTTGTTGGTAAGGAGGATCCTGAGCCTCCTATTGAGAAGACCAAGAAGAAGAAGAAACCAAATAAAGATAAAGGTAAAGAAAGGGATCCATGGGTACAAAGACCCATTCCATATCCCCAAGAGGTATCAAAAACAAAAAATGAAGAGAGGTATGGGCAATTTTATGATATGATTAAGAATATGAAATTAGAGATTCCACTTATTGATGCTATTAAGAATCCTCCATATTCAAAATACATGAAAGATATTGTCACTAATAAAAGAAAGATACCTATTGATGCTATGCTTGCTGATTATTCATTTAAAAATTGCCTGAAAAACGTGGAGATCCTGGTATTCCTACTATTCCTTGCAAAATTAAAAAAGCCTATGTGAAATATGCATTATGTGATTTAGGAGCTGGTGTTAGTGTTATGCCTTTCTCACTATATAAGAAGCTTAATTTGAACAAACTAGTTCCAACAGAAATATCTTTACAAATGGCTGATAAAACAACTGCTGTACCAATAGGAATATGTGAGGATGTTCCCATCCCTATTGCTAATGAGTTGATACCTACTGATTTTGTTATATTAGAAATGCCTGAAGATGATAATCTATCTATCATTCTTGGTAGACCTTTTTTGAATACTGCAGGAGCTGTAATAAATTGCACTGAGAGCAAAGTGACATTTAATGTTAAAGGCAAAGAGCACACTATTTATTTTCCCAAGAAGAAACATGTTACAAGTATGAGCACAAGTGTGAATGCTATACAAATAAATTCCATTAAGATTGGTAGCATTGAAATACCTATACCACCTCCAGCACCAAGGTATGAAATATTGATGACTGGGACCATTCCAATCAAATATGAGGTAACTTGATTTATTGTTTTATAATAAGTAATAATAAGAATCATGAGCTATATTCTTTACATGTTGCTAATGAGACCTGATCAACCTCATTACTAATGTGGAAATGATAAAGGCATGATTCACAAACATTTAAATTGCATTTTTTATATGTTATTTGCTTTAAAATTGTGAGACATAGACATAGTATTAAAAAATTTAGAATCAGAAATCACAGAATTTGAAGTTTTAGAAATTCTCTATAGAAAAGTTTGACGTAAAATTTCAGAAAAATTAGGGGGTCAATTTTTTGCCCGAAGGGACCAACAGCCAGTGGGGGAGCACCAGCAGGCCACCAGGGACCAAAATAGGTACCTCCACGCGGCCAGATTCCTTGGCCGCGTGGGATACCTCATTTTTGGCCGAAAGTGGATGCTGGGGCCCATCCAATGCTTATCTGCTCCCTTTCGGCCGAAAACCAACCCCAGTTCATCTCCTCCATTTTTCCCGTGCTCTGTTTCTCCGTCAATCCTCGATTTCCACATTTGAGGCAGATTTTTCAAATCTGTTTGATGGAATCACTCCTTCGTATGTAACTCCTTCACTCATCCAATTACTTTTTGCTCCCATGCTTTGTGTATGAAGTATTTTGCTGCACTAGGTGTCACCTATTATGTCTAAGAACTCCATGAATTTAAGTTTTCTAGTTGATATGGATGCATGATATTGATTAGAGGACTAGTTGTGGATGCCTTAGCAATGTTTTAGAGTGATACAATTTAATTTTTGTTGAATTTTATTTTGGTACAGCAAGGTAACATGCTGAACAAGGGAAAGGCATTGCTTGGGATGTCCTCAAGGACAAGGAGAAGAGAATCAAGGGTGTCCAACAATCATGATGATAATCAGTTATGGGAGGATGAATTGGTTTTTGCGGGTGAAAATCTGCGTGTCCATACCACAAGATGGCAAGACCCCGAAGTTCTTGAACATTGGGGGATTGCTGAAGATTTCCGAGCCATCGCCGCAACTACGGGGCTGCTTGAGTTCTCACGCCATCCACGTAACACATATGTGGAACTCTCGAGGGAATTCCTCTCTACATTCAGGTTTGAGGGACCGGTGGTGCACCGGAAAAGTAAGTCTAAGAACCCTCCTCCAGCTACTTTTGTCATTAAATTTACAATGAGGGGGCAGCGTTTAGTCATGTCATTAGAGGAATTCTGTAAGGCTATACGTGTAACAACTACGGGGTTATGGGATGAAACATATGCTGATTCTAGAGAAGAACTTGTCACATTCTGGCGTAGCATTGCTAAAAATATTCCTGAAAGAATGAATAGAGGCAAGCTCACATGCATCCAACACCCGGGCCTTAGATATATTGCATTGTTTCTTGCTAGAAGATTCCTTGCTAGGGATAACACTTCTGCTTGCACTGGTCCTATGATCTATTTATTAAAATGTGCAATGAAAAATACAACACCTATATATAACCTGGGAACCATACTTGCTAGAACTTTGCATTTAGCTGTGAGTAGGAATGGCACGGATAAAACTCCTTTATATGTTGGTGCCATTGCCACTTTAATCCATGAATACATTATGGCAGAACGAGGTTTTAATGATAACTTGGGTACCATGGTAAATGAGTCTCGACTGCTGGATTTTGGTTTACTTTTTCGCATGGATATGAGCAGGGCTGAGAAAGAATATTTTTCATATTGCTATAAGGATTCTAATGGGCACATGTGTCTGTTAAGCTCCCTTGTGCTGACTTGTTTGACAGGGAGACAAAGTGGACTGTGCAAGAAGAGCCACAACAAGAAGAGCAACAACAGGAGGAGCCCCAATACCAGGCGCCTATGGCATATCCCCGGGGCTTCCTTGAACCACACCTTGGAGCACAGGCATGGCAGGATCCATCCTTCTTCCAGGGAGGTTCGTCGAGTGGTGGACATGATTACCACCCAGGATACTAGCTTGATCACAAGCTTGGGGGAGTATTTCTCTCCCTCCTCATTCGTTGTGTTATATCACTTGCATGTTATTTGCTGTTTTATGTTCTTTAAATCTGAAAAACACAAAAATATTTTTGTTATTTGTTAGCTACTTTACTTATGGTTATTTACATTATGTTTCTAAAAATCAAAAACCACAAAAAGATTTTTGTTTTCTTGAGTTTAGTATAAATACGGAGCTGCAGGAATTGCTGAAATATGTTCACTCTTATATGCTTTAATCTTTACTTGTGACTCCGTTTGAGCTGAAAATTTAATCACTACTGCAACTTTTTATGGCCTTCACCTCTGTAAAACATGAGAAACTTTTGAGGTGTTTAGGTAGGTAAACAAATTGCTGAATGCAGTAACTTTTTATAGCAAGATTTGAGTTTTTATTGAGCAGTTCAAGTGGGGAGAGGAGAACAACAATGATATGATAATGTGCTTGAAGGGATGAAAGGTATGACACCTTTGCCGTGCTTATGTATGCTTTTTAATAACAGCAAGTGCACACCTTATGATTCACTTAACACTTAGTGACATAATAGCCATTGTTTATCTTCTCCGTGGATTAGTAGAATATATTCTGATGCAACTGAAATATTGTTTAGTGTCATTACTTGGCTGATGGATTGAATAATTGTAGCCTTAAGAAAAGGTTTACGCATCCCATTGTGCTTACTGAACTTGCCAACCAAGGAAAGAATTAAAAGAGAAAATTTCATGAATGATAAAAGGGGAGTCTTATGCTTGACGAACTTATGGTTGGGGGTTAGTCTAAATGTGTATCACATGGAAAACTTTCAACGCTGCACTAAGAATTCTATATTCAAGTTGATATCATGTTCTTTTAACTGTGGATGCCTGTCATGCCGAAATGAGGTAGAGGAATAGTAAGTCTTAATGAGTAAGTATATATGATTAGAGAGACGCGTTGGGACGCTAACCCAAGCCATGCGATATCATGGTGGAAATTTACTTATAGCTAGAATGGACTCCGCAACATATCCTATAATAAAATAAGAAGCTATGCATATAGTGAATTAAATAAAAAAGGATAATGAGTCCATTCCATTTGTTTGTCTTGCCATTTTGACATGGGCTGATTTCCATGTCATGGGGCAAGAGGTACCCCAATTGCTGCTCTCTATGATGTCATTAATACTTACAATGATTGTACAAGACTTATTAGGAATCTAGAGTTGAGTAATCATGGTGCGGGACTTCGCTTTTAAGGGGCATGAGGCTTTCAACTTGTAGTTTGTCAAGCATAAGAATCAAAATGAAAAATTAATGATTTAGCAAAACTGAGAGCAAGGTAGTAAGCACAATGATTTTACTTGTCAACATATGAAAGAATCAGAGATCTCAAAAATCTTGATATGATTCAATCATCAGCGATGCACAAGCCTTTGTTTATGTCTACAATTGAGCAAACTCATTCAAGTATTAACACTTCATGTTACAAGTATATATGCTTCAACACTGAGTAGATGCACACTTGCTAGTATTTTGCTACTTGTTACAGGAATCATGTCTTGAGTATTTGCTAGTATTAATTGATGATGCATATGCAATGCAAAGTTATTGCCAAAGTTTTTATCGCTTCTGCACTGCGTTTGAGTTGTTCGAGGAAAAACAACGAGCTAAGCTTGGTGGAGTTGATGCACCCAAAATGCATCTACTTTTCCAAGCACTTTGCATCGTATTTCTCTCCGGAGTCCCCCCATAATTGAATAAATCTGCAGAATCTGACGCTGTTTTTAGCAAAAGTCTTCTTTCCGTCTATTTTCGCAGGATTTTTCACAGGGGACGAAAACCACGTAACTTTTTATGGAAAAGAAGGGGAATGAGCACCAGATGGGGCCGGGGGGCCACCCGAGGGCCAAAAGGGGGCCCCACACGCGTCCAGATTCCTTGGCCGCGTGGGGTCACCCCTTTTGGGCCCAGATGGCCCACTCCGGCTAGGTCTTCGACGTACCCCTCCATATATACGAGAAACTGACGGGTTTCGAAGGGGAGGGCTGTTTGCGAAACGGAGCGCGGCCGCCACCACGATCTTCGATTTTGGAGTCAGATTGATCCGGGATTTCACCCCCGGAGGTGGAATTCGAGGGGCTTGGTCACCATCATCGTCACCACCATCATCTCCATCAACCATGAGCTCCATCACCCCCTCCATGTGTGAGTAGTTGCTGTAGGCATGTGAGGTGTGAGGGGTTTTGGATGATATTGATCATGTAATTGCTACCCGATATGCGGGATCTAGGGGTTTGTCTTGAGAATTCTTATGTCTTATGTTGATGCACTGTTGCTAGCCTTAATGCTTGTTACTAGGGCCCAAGTGGCATGATTTCAGTACTGAACTTACATTGCTACATCATATATTTGAGTTTGGTATCTATCTGCAATGTGTATTATCTGCTATTATGTTGAACCTGCGAACCCTAAAGTGACAGCTAGGGAAAACAAGGGGGATATGTTCTAGTTTGAGGATTATGTGTGTTCATGGAGTGTTAATGCGTTGGTACGGGCTATTCGAAAGGGTAGACCTTAATTACCTGTAGTTCCAAATTGGCCCGAGTGAAATGGGCAGGTAGGACAATAGGCTTTGTGCAAATTCTCTTGGTTAGTACGCACAATAATTTACGGAACACACACCTACATAAAACTGAGATAGAGAAAGGCCCCGCTGCTAGCAAAACATTATTACATGATCAATCTTATCCGTGCAACACCCCGCTGTCACCTCATGCCTGCGTTTTAGTCTCTGGTTTACTTTCACTCTTTTCCGGTGAAAACTGGGAAAACACTTGCTCTCCATTTACTTTCTGTTTGTTTACTTTCACTGCATTATTACACTCACCACTCTCGCTGCAAGTTTTTTGATACACATGTGTGGTTGGGAGTGACGTCCCAATTGCTAAAGTCTCACCGGTATTCTTGTGTTCCCAGTGAGTCGAACTATAAATTTGGGTAATACTTCCCATCGAAGACTACGATTGATCTCCTGCACTTGGGAGCCATCAATGCTCTAATGGCAAACGGCCCTTATTCAGTCTGTTTTGGTGTACGCGAACCAATTTGGGTAAAAAAAAACACATCCCTATGGCCCCTAAATGGACCGAGGGGGACATGCCGAGTTTCCGCCAACATGGCCCAAGTTTGGTCCACGTTGAGGGTGGTCCGCGGACACCATTTCCCCCTCCCTGGCCCACCCGCCAGACACCATTTTGCCCTCCCTGGCCCACCCGCAGACACAAGGTGCCATGCTTTCCGAACCCTCCGCTCCCAACCTTCGCAGCCTCTGCCAGGGTAGTCGTCGGCGGCCGCTAGCCGTTGATGACAACAACGAATAGCACCGTCACACCCAAGCCAACCCCCACGTCACGGTCATCACCCAAGAAGGAGTCAACAAAGAGGAAGAGTCGACGAGTGAGGCAAAATAAGACCCTGGAGGAGGATGTTGCTGCCACCCTGATCCTATCCACGACAGGACTGAGGCACGACCGCGCCAGCGTCAACGCCAATGTCCTGACCGCAGGAGCCATGGACGTCATTCTGCTGAAGGGGGAGATGTATGGCTTCATCATCCCACGACGTCCCTCCATCCATGCGTGTCGGTTCCTTCCTCGAGTTTGGTTGCGTCCGCAACCAGGCCGCCACTCTCGGGTCACAAGCGCTATCGTCGGCCTCACCGGCGTGCGTATTCCCAACCGTGCCGTCGGTGGGGGCCGCTACTTCGCGCCACGGGATGTCATCACAGGACATGTCTCCACGGGGTGTCATCAGACGATACGTCCGGCCTAGGTTTGGTCCGCGGACCACCCTAAACGGACCAAAAGCGGACTAAAATTGGTCCTATTTAGGAGGGTCGTTGGGTTTGCCCTAACCCATTTAGAAGTTTTTTCACCAAAAATTGATTCCATACATAAGGTAAATTGTCTAGATAGATAACGAAGGACCAGAATGGGCGTAGTTACATTCAAAACAAAAATACATGAAGACATCTAGATCTATGGTGGCCACCGGTGGTCCAGGACAGAACTACTCCTCGTCACTGTCCTCGCCATACCACTTGCATCACCAAGTGTCGTGAAACAATTTGACATAAGCTTGTCGCCCCCATTGTATCTGAATTAGAGGATGAAACGAGTCTCCAATTGGTATCTGGTGGCAAACTGCTTCCACTGGTACAGGAGGAACATATGACTATGGTTGTCCAACTCCACCACTACAGGGATGATGATGTTGCGGCAGTCGCCATTTACAACACGAGCTCGACGGGTTCCTCGCCGTCCAAGTCACGTGAACTTCTCTGGAAGCCTCAACGTGGATGTAGGACCACATAGAGGATCGACACAAACTCATAGCCGTAATACCTCGACAATAGGGATGACGGTGGGCGAGCGGAGGAGGATGACGCCACATCCAACGACGACGTGGATTGCGATGGTTGTGGGTCAGCACGACCACCACACCCACCGCAGCCACTACAAGGTAAACCACAACGAGCACCACGACCTCCGCGCCAACTGATGAGGAGGTGATCACACGCTCGTTGGGAGACCCCAACTGGAAGGTATGATGTAGTCTAGAGTAAATTTTCCCCTAGTATAGAACTAGAATTATCGAACTAGTAGGACTTCATAGTCTTGAAGAAGGTTTCTTTATCAACGTCGCCAAAAAAGTACTAGCGTGTAGTTGACGGGAGCGCGGAACCTGGACACAAACACAAACTCTCTCTTGCCCCAACTTTCCGGAAGGTTTTCAATCTTACAGTCTTGCTGAAAATAGGAGAATTAAACGTATGGAGTTTTGGAAAACAATAAAAGTAAAAACGGAACAACGAGGAATAATGATTAAAGGTGCTTAAAAGAAGGTTTGCAATATGAGGAAAATAGGACCGGGGGACATAGGTTCACTAGTGGTATCTCTCCAAAGAAAACAAAAATGTTGGGTGAACAAATTACAGCTGGGAAATTGACAAACCATGAACGTATAATAATACTGTTATGACGAGATAAAGTTCACAAATTTTAACATTGTAGGCATTACATCAAGGAATATGGACCGCTATCCAGCATGCATCCATATCTAAAATCCCACCTCAAAAAAGCTATCTAGTAAATCCCTTGGTATTAAGTTGCAACAACAAAGTGATTACTATGTGTGCAACAGACAAATGCATTAAGATCAATAGTAATGTAAGCAGTGGTTCCCATCCGTAGACAAGAGCCCCGTTGTTTTATCCCTAGTAGCAACAACACATCCTGTCCCCGCACGTCTCCGTCACTCGAGCGCAGGCAACAAAGAGGCATGAACCCACTATCTAGCATATAAACCCTCTCTTGAAGGTGAAAACAACTACGCGGCCAAGATAATCATACGCACATGAGAGCATTGCAAGACAATATTAAAACTCTCTAAAAATATAAGTGAAGCATATAAAATTGACATGAACAAAATAATCATAATCTCATGATTCATCGAACCCTAGGAAACACAACATGCACAATTACATAACGGTGGTCTGGATCATGTGAGGCAGCTCACGAGTCTCGAAACATGGGATCATGTGAGAACAACCATCGAGCTACCGCTATGGACCCGTAGTCCCGAGATGAACTACTCATGCATCTTCCCCGAGGCGATCATGGTGATGTAGAGGCCTTAAGTGACGATCCTTATCTCCGGCAGGGTGTCGGAGTAGGACACCAAAAGCCCTAGAGTGAACTTTCGAGGTGACGATTCCTGTCTGTATGTTTCGTGGAAAATAACTCCGTCCCCGATGGTTTTAGTGTTAAAGGCAATTTATAAGCGAAGGGGGACATGAGGCGGTGCTCGGGGCACCCAGGGGCCCACCAGGTGCGGCCTAGGGGGCGCGCCTGGCACCCTCCTAGTGGCCCCTGACTCCCCTCCAACTCTCCTTTGGACTTCGTCTTCGTTCCGGGTAAAAGTTGATCTCCGTGGATTTTCAGCCCTTTTCAAGAATATTTCCTTAAGAACTTTTTCGAAATAGAAAAACAACAGAAAACAGCAACTGGCCCTGGGAATCTTGTTAATAGGTTAGACTGTGAAAACATCCGGAAAACGACGGAAAACGATGTAAAACATGTGAAAAACAAAAGGTATTGGGTAGAAAACAAGCATGTAGCATAAAAAACTATAGATATGTTTGCAACGTATCAACATCCCCAAGCTTAACTCATTCTCGTACTCGAGTAGGTAAGTGATAACAAAATAATTTTTGAGGTGACATGAAGGCAACACAAATCTTGATCAACATTCTGTAAAAGCATTACAAAGTTGGGATCAAAGTGCTTTGAAAAATGCATGCTAAATATAATTTCAACTAATGTAAACTTAGCAACCATGTTGCACCTAATGGAACATTAAAAGTGATATAGTTGTTTCAATCATGAAGAAAAACATAATAAAATGGTATTCAACTAGTCCTTCATGTGGTAACAAAACATAAATGCCAGGACACCTTCAAAGTTTAAATGGTGACAAGATACAAATAATTTGAGAGCAAGCAATACCACAAATCATGAATCAATCAATAATAATTATTCGTACTATGCACATTATACTCAGAATGACAACTATGCTCTCTTAACTCGTGCATAAAGTAAGAAGATGAAGACTCAGTATAAAAGTAAAAGAAAGTCCCTTCGCAGAGAGAAGCATGGATTACTCATGTGTTAGAGATTTTTATTTGATAGAATAGAGATACTGAAAACAATTTTGAGAGAGGTGTATGTCTATGTCACCGAATGGTAATGAAAAACTTATCATAATCCATATCAAGCAAAGTGTGTAGACTTTTGAGAGCAATTTTCGTTGTTTTATTAGTTTGGCACATCCCCCACCTCTCTTTCACAAACCAGAGCTAGCCGTGTTCACGGGTACCCACCAGGTTTCACCAAACCATGAGGAAGTTCCTTTTTGTTATATTAATTGGCACAAACTCTCTGCAAATTTAAATGAGTACGGATTCCATACTCATCGGGTGAATGAAGGAAGAAGAAATTTGCTTGACACAAATCATAATAAACTCTAAACTACTTCCTCATGAGCTAAAACAAGAACACAAAACATGTTATAATTTTGAAGGTTTGATGGTAGCACACGAGAAATTTACTTGAAGTGGCGGTTAAATACCACATATAGGTAGATATGGTGTACACATTTGGTATACTTTGGTTTTGGGGAGTTGGATGCATGAGTAGAGCTCATACTCAGTACAAGTGAAGGCTAGCAAAAGACTGGGAACGACCAACTAAGATAGCAATAACGTCCATAATCATGCATAGCGACAAAACATCATTAATCAAAGCATGAAGTGATATTACAAGTCAAAAACTAAATGATCATAAAGGCTAGAAGTGACTTTGTTTGTAGTCATAACATGGTGTGATCATGCACCAAGTTAATCCAGATAAAGCATTCAAATGAGCAATACCACAATACCATGCTTCAATATAAGAGAAAAATACATGATTAAATTCAATGGCACATTAAGCACTCTCAGCTATTTTAGACTAGTCATGATACATCATAAATTACTAAGCACATAATTAAAATAACATCTAACATGACATGCCAAAGCCTATGACACAGTCAAAACAAGCTTCCTATTGCACCACTATAAGCATGAAACAATTTACTCTTCTCCAACACCAATCAACTTATTAGAAACAACTCTCAAAGAAAATAAACATCAAATACCAGAGAGCTAATAAAATATAACTGAACCAAACCAACAAGCTCTGAACAAAATTTGAGTGCAAAACAAGAGCTAAACGCAGTACTAGAAAAAACCGAACACTCACAGAACAATAAGAGTGAAAACTAGAGTGTTCTAGGCAATGAAAACAGAGTGTATATCTCCCAAAATAAAAGTTTTAGGATCCAACCAAAAGCTACAGAAAATAAAACAAAATAAAATGACGCTCCAAGAATAACACATATCATGTGAAGCAATAAAAATATAGTGTTTTGAAAGAAACCTGATATTTTTGTTGATGAAGAAGAGAATGGCTTGGGCATCCCCAAGCTTTGATACTTGTACTTCTTGGATATGTCTTAGGGTGACATGGGCATCCCCAACCTTGAGCTTTTGTCCATCATTTATCTCATCACATCATTTTTCTCTCCTTACACTTGAAAACCTTCTCCACCTAAAACTTCCTCGCAATCTTCATTAGCAACGTTAGCATAATCAAAATAATAAATCCACTTGGTTCAGTTTGAACACAAGACTCACGCTTCAATTAAAACGTTAGATACTGCACAACTTCTTTTAAAGCTCTCCCTCTCAAAAGAACACCAAAATAAAGAGATTAAGACGAAAATACAAATATTGGCACAAATCTGACAAAACAGAACACTCGATAAAGATATTTTTTTCTTCAAAAATCTTCTGTTGCTCAAATCAAAAAGTGGTAAACTAAATAAAGTTATATAACAACCTAGGGCATGTGTCTATTTTGTTTCAAAGCAATACGATATTCTGGCTGGGAAATATTTTTTTTTGTGGCAGCACAGAAATCTGTTTCAGGACAACATCTTCCCCAAATCGCACTACCTCTCTATTAGGGGTTACTCTTGGCACAAAAGAGAAATAAAAATGATAAGAAGTGGTTGTTACAGAGGTAAAAACTTCTAGGACACAAAAATAAGAAAATAAACCATAAGAAAACAAAAAGAAAACGGGGAAAAAAAAGTGGGTTTCCTCCCACAAGCGCTTTTCTTTAACACCTTTTAGCTAGGCATGAAGAACGAATCAAGTATTATAAATATATCCATCATCAAGATCATCAAAAATCTCTTCAGTAGTGCAGCTAGTTCTTTTAGGGGGGTTATCTAGAATAAATTTATTTAAACACTAGGTGAATGAAGAATAATGATTTTAGTTTTACTCACACTAGGTTCCTCCTCTACAGTTTTAGAATCCCCCTTCTTTAGATAAATTAATTTTTGGTGAGGAATTCATTGGGACATACCTGAGTTTAGGCTTCTTTCCCACTGTAGTTTCTACCTTTTTAGTTTTAAGAGAAGATAAGGTAGACCCCAAAGTTTCTATAACTTCTTCAATTTTGTCTATTCTAGATGGCTGATTTTCATTAGCTATTGTAGTTTCAAGGTTTTTTGCCCTTTTGGAAACACTCTTGATAGCACCATCTAGTTTATCAACATGCTCAATTAATTTCTGGTCTAGCTCAATTTGTTTCTGAATATTAATTATATTCTCATCAATAGAATTCAACCTATTTAGCACATGTTCCATAGTGATGTCAATTTTAATCCCATCAACAGGAGGATTTCCCACTAGGCTTTGAATATCATTAAGAGCTTCCAAATTGTGTGTTCCTAAAAAATTTCCACCCATTAAACTGTCAAGTATATACCTATACCAATTGGTGACACCCACATAAAAATTACTAAGAAGAACAATGGTGGCTTGCTTTTTAGTGGATCTATTTTGAGCATCATTAATTCTACACCAAGCATCTTGTAAACTTTCCCCACCTCTTTGTTTGAAGGTGAGGACCTCAGCCCCAGGAGACAAAAAAATGAGTGGAGCTAGACATACTAACAAAATAAACTAACAACACAAATAAAAGACTAGAAACTAGAGAACTATTTTTTTAGTTTTTGATAAAGAGAAAACAAGACTAAACAAAAGTAAACTAAATAAGAACAAAACAAAAGAAAGAGAGTGGAAGTGTGAGACTCCCCTTGCAGCAAGCTAGAAATCCTCGGCAACGGCGCCAGAAAAAATACTTGATGAGGAGGTGATCACACACTTGTTGGGAGACCCCAAGCGGAAGGTATGATGTAGTCTAGAGTAAGTTTTTCCCTAGTATAGAAGTATAGAACCATAGTTATCAAACCAATAAGACTTCATAGTCTTGAAGAAGGTTGCTTTACCAATGTCGCTAGAAAATTATTGCTGTGTAGTTGATACGAGCGTGGAACCTGCACACAAACACAAACTCTCTCTTGCCCCAACTTTCTGGAAAGTTGTCAATCTTTCAGTCTTGCTGAAAACAGGAGAATTAAACGTATAAAGTCTTGGAAACCAATAGAAGTAAAAAATATAACATCGGGGAAACAATGATTAAAGGTGCTTAAAAAAGGTTTGCAATATGAGGAAAATAAGACCGGGGGCTATAGATTCACTAGTGGTATCTCTCCAAAGAAAACAAACATGCTGGGTGAACAAATTACAGTTGTACAATTGACAAATCATGAATGTATAAGAATACTATTATGACGAGATAAAGTTCACGGGTTCTAATATTATAGGCATTACGTCAAGGCATATGGACGTTATCCAACATGCATCCATATCTAAAAGTCCACCTCAAGAAAGCTATCCAGCAAATATCTTGGTATTAAGTTGCACCAATAAAGTAATTGCTATGTCTGCATCAGACAAATGCATTAAGATCAACACATAATGTAAGTAGTGGTTCCCATCCGTGGACAAGAGCACCGTTGTTTTCTCCCTAGTGGTAACATCACATCCCCCCCCCGCACGTTTCTATCACTCGAGCGCAGGCAACAAGGAGGCATGAACCCACTATCTAGCATATAAACCCTCTCTTGGAGATGAAAACAACTACGTGGACGAGGTAATTATAAACACCGAAGAGCATTGCAAGAAAATATTAAAACTCTCTATAAATATAAGTGAAGCATCTCAGATTGAGATGAACAAAATAATCATAATCTCATGGTTCATCGGATCCCAGCAAACACAACATGCACAATTATATAACGATGATCTCGATCATGTGAGCCAGCTCACGAGACTCTAAACATGGAGGCATAGAGGAGAGAACAACCATCTAGCTATTGCTATGGATCCATAGTCCCAAAATGAACTACTCATGTATTTGTCCGGAGGCGGTCAGGGCGATGTAGAAGCCTCCTGTGATAGCCCCTCTCACTGGCAGGGTGCTGGAGCAGGACTTCAGAAGTCCAAGATTGGACTTTTGAGGTGACGGCGCCTCTCTGTATGTTTTGTGGAAAATAACTCCGTCCCCGATGGTTTTAGGGTTAAAGGCAATTTATAAGTGAAGGGGGACGTGAGACGGTGCTCAGGGCACCCTGGGGCCCACCAGGCGCGGCCTAGGGGGGCGCCTGGCACCCTTATGGTGCCCTCCTGGCTCCTCTCCGGCACCCATTTGGACTCCGTCTTTGTTCCGGGTAAAAATTGATCTCCGTGGATTTTCAACACTTTACGATAATATTTCCTTAAGAAGTTTTCTGAAATAGAAAAACAGTAGAAAACAACAACTGTCCTGGAGCATCTTGTTAATAGGTTAGGCTGAGAAAATATTCGTAAATCAATACAAAACATGTGGAAAACAAAACGTATTGGGTAGGAAACAAGCATGGAGCATAAAAAATTATAGACACGTTTGCAACGGATCACCCACCGCGGTACCCCGATCTACGCGCCTACCACTCCGGGGAGCTCTCGCCATGATCTATATTAGTGGGATGTGGGGGGCATTTTGGTGGTGTGAGCCGTCTGGATTAATTTTATAGAATGTGGGAGGGTGACGAGGGGCACTGCATCGCAACCACGTGGGCCAAGATGACGTGTTTGATCGAACTCAACGCGACATGTGCCCGTGTCGGTGTCGATGTTTTTTCTTTCCAAATTTGGGTCAGAAATGTATGCTTGTGGACAAGATCAACCGTGAAACACGTATGTTTCCAAAATAGATCGGCGCATTGGGCTGTTTTTTTGTCCCCTCAAATTGCGTTCGGAGCAAATGAATCCGTTGGAGATGCTCTTGCACGAAAACTAAGAGTATCTCCAACATCCAATACCACGGCGCGCTAAAACGTGTTTGCGGCGCCACTTCAATTTTTGCAGCATGCTTGAGGCAACTGCGTTTTCAGACATGCCTTAATAGCTCGCGCCCGTGTCCTGCCTTTACCAGACGCTGAAAAATGCTGCGCGCGGGGCAGAAATCTCACACAAGAAAATATGTAAATCGTAGCAGATCAAATAAAGACAAAAAATTTATAAAAAATAGTTTAACTATTCTTACAACACAAATAAATTGTTTACAACAATACAAACAATAGGTCATCAAATAGTTATCAAATACAAACATATAAACAATAGTTAACTACTGGTTTTGTTGACCATACCATTTCCACCACTCCTTCATGACATCTTCTTGAAGACATCATGAGTATCATTCTGGCGAATGGTATGGTAAGATGCAATAAAGCTGGCAATCTCTCTCTTTCTTCTCCTCACTCGTACAGACTGTCCCATCAAATCATAGACAAAATAGTCTACATCTCGCACACACTCGTTCTCAATGATCATATTATGCATGCTCACCAAGCAGTCATAATGTACCAAAGGATCTATTGATCGCAAAATCTAGCCGACCCTCTCACAATAGCAAATTATGCTTACAAAATCCCAAGTGCTCTCTCCACATCTTTTCTTACCGCCGCTTGTGCATTATGAAAAGCACATTATTTTTTACCTAGCGGTTTCTTCACCGGCTTCACAACTGTTCACCACCTTGGATAGATGTCGTTCGCGAGATAGTAGGCATAGTTGTATGTGCCGCCCGTTTGCTTTAAGCTCCACCAGTGACAGCTCATCGGTAGCAATCCGGTTCATTAGTGGTGATCGGTGAAGAATATTGATGTCACTACAGGACCGAGACATTCTAAAAAAACATGTTAAATCCAAGTCTCATAATCAGTCACGACATCAAGGATTATAGTGTCATTCTTTTGTGCCCCTAAAATTGTCCACGCCAAGCCACGGGACAAATTTTCCAGCTCCAGTGCATGCAACCAATAGAGCCAAGCATGACCGGAAATCCCCAAACTTTGTTGAACTCCAACAGTCTAGCTATGTCTTGAGCATTAGGGAATCTCACGTATTCATCATCAAACACTTCTACGATTGCTACGACAAAGCGCTCGACACACTTGATAGTTTGACTCTAAGCTATTACCAAATGGTCATCAACTAGATCCGCCGGAATACCATATGCCGACATACGCAAGGCGGCGGTCACCTTATGGTAGGTGCTATGGCCAAGTTCTCCAGTGGCATTCCTTCTTTGCTGGAAAAAACGGTCATGCTTCATTATCTCGTCCGCGATCTTCTTGAATAACTTGGTGCCCATCCTATAACGGCGACGGAAATATTTCTCAAAATACATGGGATCCTCCGCAAAATAGTTCTGAACAACTTGTTGTGGCCATCAATTTTTTCCCTCCACAACTTTTCTCTACCCCGAATAAACCCACTGTACTTCTGTTTCTTATTGGCGTGCAAAACCAATAGAATAGCAATGTCCTCTTCCTATTGAACATCCCATTATTCGTGAGACGAATAATAATCTTAAGACGAACTCATCTACAGATGTAGATTAGCGATTATTGTTCAAACTAGAAAGATAACGATTGAAACTAAACAATTCGGCGCCTCTCATACCTTTGAGGTATTGCCTCGAACACCTTGCGCGCGGTGGGTAGCTGCACTGCCGCCGGGCGCGGGTGCTTAGGCGTGGCGGGATGTCGATCGAATCGGTGACGAAGGAGAGGTCGAGGAGAGCTCGCGGAAGCGGAAGCCGACCAAGTTCTACCGCGGGGGCGCCCCACGGGCGACCCTTCACGCGTCGTGTGGGAGATACGAGCGGTGACAGATGGCGCGGGCGGATTTGGGCAGCCGAAAAAGGAGGGGAAATGGAGAGAAGCTGCCACGGACGTGCGCGGAAATTTCCTCGACCGTTGGCAAATCGTGCGTTCGCGCTCGACCGTCGCGCGGGACTAGACACTCAACTTTCTAGACGCCGGATGGAGATTTACTCCATGGCCAAATCTTACAGCGCGGCGTTAATCTGTTAAAGCCACACTCTAAACTTACAATAGTGGTTTTCTAGAAGAAAACAGTGTAGCTTTACATGACCTGGATGCTTAGCAGGTAAGCATATCTGCTAAGCAAGTCATCATTCCGGTTCACCTTTTGACTTTGGAAATGACCGGCCGGCAGGGTCAGACGGTCGGTCGCCGCGCCGCGGCCACACACACACACCCAGCAGCAGCAGGGTCAGATGCACACGTTTTCCTACCCCGGTCCCCGCCCCTGTCCCTACCGCCCAAACGCTCCTCCTCTAGCTACGCGCACCCGCCCTACAGCCCGGCCCGAGGAAAGGGGAGCAGAATAAAGACCCCGCCCCGCCGGTCGGCCACTTCCCCACTCTCCACCACCGCTTCTCCTTTAACCCCAGCACCCACCCCACCACCCCAATCCGAACGAACAAAAAGACACAACCTTCCTCCCCTGCTCTTCCGCACCCTCCCCTCGTCTCTTTCCAATGCCGCCGCCGCACCTCGAAGCGCGCGACTACATCGGCCTCGGCGCCGCCGGGCCCGTCTCCTCCACCTGCTCCTCCTCCGCCTCTGCAGCGGGGGAGGCCGGCACCGGCCCGCACCTCGCGCTCCGCCTCGGCCTGCCAGGGTGCCACTCGCCCGGCCGCGCCGACGAGGAGCCCGTCGACGCCGCGCTCACGCTCGGACCTGCGCCCGCTGCCCCGCACCGAGGCGGCGCCAAGCGCGGGTTCGCCGACTCGCTCGACCAGTCTGCCGGCAGGGGTGCGGCCGCTTCAGCAGTCAGTGGTGCGAGCAAGGTGGAAAACGGAGTGATGAGCGAAGCCGCCGCCGGAGCCGGGGCCCCGCCAGCTGCCAAGTATGTCTTCCTGACTTCCTCCTCGAGCTCGAGCTCGCTTGATTTTGTGCTCTACTTTTAGCTACCTCCCACCCTTAGATGCGTGCATCTGCTAGCCAAAAATAGAGGCTTTACTTCCAAGTCGCGATGGCAGCTCAGATTTCAGCACTAGATTTAGCTTTCGGTTGCAGCATGAACGCAGCAGTGCCCAGTAGTACTGATGTTTTGTCTTGATTTTTTGTTGCTCAAATCTACCTGGCTTAAGCAGTTCTTTTGTGTGGATTAAACGCACAGTTGCATCTTGCCTGCTAAAAATTGCTACTCCAGCCGTTTCTTGTGGAACTTGCTAGTATCAGCATAAATCTAGCGTGACATTTCTGGATCGTGGATGCAGTAGTTTCTGGATTCTGGAAGCCGGCGGTGTGATAGAAACCATGCATTTCAGTTGGTGTTCGGCTTGTCATCTGTTCTGATAGTCATGTTGATGCGCTGTATAGGGCTCAGGTTGTTGGGTGGCCGCCTGTCCGGAACTACCGGAAGAACACGTTGGCCGCGAATGCCACAAAGACCAAGGCGGAGGAGCAAGGTAAAAGCGAGGCAGGATGCTGCTATGTTAAGGTCAGCATGGATGGAGCCCCCTACCTGAGGAAGGTCGACCTCAAGACTTATTCCAGCTATGAGAATCTTTCGCTAGAGCTTGAGAAGATGTTCAGCTGCTTCATCACTGGTAAGTGCTGCTGTTTTTTTAATCGATTTCCTGCTATACACAGCGTTCTTTGCTGTGCTGTTTTTAGATGCAAGTGACTAGAAAGTAGGTTATTGTCAAACTATTTAGAGGATGAAATGAAAGCATGCTAAAAGGTGGATAATAATGCATGACTGCTTGTTAAATTCATGATCTGTAACTAGGTTACTAACTGAACTAGGATTAACTATAACATCTTTCTCAGAAGAAAGAAACAAAGTGAATTTCTAATTGGGTGCTAGAGTCTGATTTTTCCTAAATAGCTGGGACACAACATGTGGTACCCTGTGTTCAGTTACTCCCTAGTCTTGCAAGGTTTATACAGAAGTTCCCATTTTGTTTATTGAATAGCTTCCCTTCTGGACCCTTGTATGTGAATGGGCGTGTTTTCTCTTGTTCCGTAACGTAGATGTATATTTGAAGGAAGCACATTTATGTATAAACTTGTGGCATTACAGGCAAAAGCAGTTCCTGCAAAACATCAACAGGAGACAGGCTTACTGGTTCTGGGCCTGATGCTCTTCAGGACCAAGAGTATGTCCTTACCTACGAAGACAAGGATGCAGACTGGATGCTTGTTGGCGATCTTCCATGGGGGTGAGTTCTTAATTTCTGTGGCTTGTAATATCGATGCACCCTAATTTATTATGGACTATATGTTGTTTCGTTGTGGTATTTTTCTGTTACGTACAATCTGTTCATGCAACTTTGGTTAGAAACTAGATTTTGATAGGAGATCAAAGGGTGATGGAACTTGATAGAACTAGTAATATGTTAGCCTAGACTTCTACCACGAGTGGTTTACAGTTTATGTTAGCCTTTGTAAGATGATATGTGGAGTTAGCTCAAACTGCATAATTTGGTGTAACTGGTTATTTATTTGCCTTGTGGGATCAAGTTGATTATTGGGTAAAATTTTGTAAAACATACTATGCGACTTGTGGAATATTTAGGTCCTGATGTGTAGAAATGGTATCTGGGTAATCAAGTCTTGCCAGTTCGACAAGAATCCTTGCTTTTGACAGTCTTGCTTCCTAAGAATATGGAAGATATATTGCCTCCGGCTTCTGCATCATGGAGGCACACAGCCATTCTGTGAATTGTAGTTTTGTTTGGCTGTGTAGATAGGTATTCTGTGACTTCTGATTATAGGAGGAAATTGTATAAAGGAACAATTATATGCATCCTAAAGATATGCTTATTTCCCTAGAAATATATTGACATTAACAGTACATATTAATCTTGTGAAAATGACTTTTGGGAACTAAGCTATTTTAAGAGGTAATATACAATGTATATACACTGTTTCTGCCTTTCTCTCCCCCGCCTTTATCTATATACTGTTCTATAACCTGTATGCTATTAACTTTTTTCTGCACACAGTATATGACATAGAAACTGCTTAAATAAGTCACCATGCATGCTTACCTTCCTTCCATCATTTGCAGCTTGTTTACCACCATCTGTCGGAAGCTGAGAATCATGAGAGGCTCTGATGCTGCTGGAATGGGTATGTTCACGAACACGCTAGCATATCTGTACTAGAAATACTTCTCCATTTTTTGCGCTGGAAGATTTTGTCAGAAAAATAATATTTCACACGAAATCTATTGCTCCTTTCTTTGTAATGGTTTTAATTTATGTTTAGTTTCATAGTGTGTATGCATTTCTGATTACTAAACCAATCCATCATGTGGACTAGTGGTAATTTCAGGTAAATTGCTTAGTATGCTTAAATTGTTTGCTGTTTTTCTGTAACCTCTGGAATATCCTTTGGAGCTGACTTACAATCTAACCATGATTTTGTTCTTTTAAAAAAATGTATTAAAACCACTGGTATTTCGTGTTGTGGCTTTATCATAGACAAGTCCAATTAAAGAACTGTCACTATATATCTGATAAGAGTACACTTCTTGACCATTGTAAAGTACAATGTACTATTCTGTTTGTGTCCAATGTTCATTTCAATAGATCACTCCAGCCATATCTCGCCCGAAGCATAAAATAATTAAGGCCAAATCTTAATATGCTGCAACAGATTCATGGTTTTATTAAACAAATCATGGATAAAAGCCCTTCTATGGAAAATAAGTACAACACTGAATATCTTAAAAACTAGGTTTTATGGCACTTTTGTCCACCTTAAAAAGTGCTCAATTGTTTTCATTCATGTGGTCTGAAGTTGCCCAATCTTCCTGCAGCCCCAAGATAGCTGGAGCAGATGATAGGCCAGAACAAATATAGGTGTCCCTGGCCTCTTTAAGTGTGGAATGAGTTAAAACTGTATGATGCCGCTGAAGGGTGCAATGGTAGTTTTATGTAAGTGTGTAGTATGTTATTATGTGGTCCTAATGTAAAAAAAACCATTTTGCTGAGGATGTTGGCGCTTGCTCGCCGTTGTAGATGGTATGTCCCTTTTGTTCCCGAAAGATCAACGCGGGAGGGGTACCGCTTCCTGTTTGTGATACTTTCATCTATTATCTTACTTATATATTCTTATTAAGTCTGTTGAATGGAAATTGTCTGGTGTCGTACCTGGAGCCCTGGAAGCAAAGCTGTGCCTAGCGTGCGACGGTATTGCTAAGTCAAGAAATTGTTTGGCTGGTACCTTCTCTTATGCGCGAGCTGCATAGCCTAATATACTCTTTGTCCTTTTTCTGGATGAAATTGGGACTGGTTTCATAAGCAGAGACCTGTTGCCTGAACAGCGAATGATTTGGATGGTGATATTCTGAATGGTAAATTGGTAAATTGGTGGATACGGATAACTACGCACCTAGTAAGTTGAACCGCACGTCGCTATGGCTCTTGGATACGCGCGATTCACCTCAACGGCTTCATTGACTTTAGCCTCCGAGTAGAACCGCCGCTCCTCTATCCGGATCCCTTCTTCCTCTTGTTCTTCCTGTCGAGTAGCGCCAACCGGATACCTTCCTATTCGGTAGCCGCCTACGCGGCATGCACCAACTCGGTACGGCCGAACTCGGTAAGACAGTATCTTGGACTCCATTTCTCACTTGTCTTACCCCTATTCGGGGTAGCCCCCGACATTAGTCCCCGAAGCTGGTAGAGTCCGGCGAACTCGGACGCAGGGCTCTGCAAGCTTAAATCACTTGTCTTACCCCTATTCGGGGGTAGCCCCCGACATTAGTCCCCGAAGCTGGTAGAGTCCAGCGAACTCGGACGCAGGGCTCTGCAAGCTTAAACAAAAAGTCTTCCTTGGTACCTCCTAGCCGAGTAGCACCTCTACTCGATTGAGCACAATTGGTACTCGGATCCTTCTTATTATTGCCTCTATAGTTTTCTCCTCTGAGCCGAGTAGAGCACGATGCTTTATATTTTGCCGAGATCCCAACACTTAGCCAAATTTCCAACACTTCGTCGCTCGGATCCGAGCGTTCCTATCTTCTCTTGTAAGGCTTGGCACGTGTCACGCAACCGCAGCCCACGACCCCTCGGGTCTGGTGCGGCTACACGGCACGCGCCTGCCAGTGCACACAGGGCCGTTGCATCCCTTCGTACAGGGTACTTGATTGCCCACGATGCGCGACGTGGGGTTAACTGCGCCCGTTACGCGCGAGTAACTCGCTTTGTGCGTTTCTAACGGGCGTGGTAACTCCCCACGTCGCACGATCTTCTCCGCAGTTGATCACGAGCCATAACTGCACTCGAGGAGATTTAAATACCTCCGCGCCGCCCACCGTCTAATCTTCCTTGCCACTTTCCCCCAGCGCCCTTTCCTTTCCGCCTCCAAACTCCCAGCGAACACCCAGCGCCACCGCGAATTCGTAGCACGCCGCCGCTCCATGCGCAGAGAGAAAGGAGATCCATCCCGGCGCGCTGCCGCTCGCCCGAAAGCTCTCGACAGCAACAAGGCAGTCACCGCACGGCGCAATCGCCCTCGATCTCGCGCCGCCGTTGCCATCCAACTGCATCGCGCATCCGTCTCCGCCTCCTCCGCCCAGGTCATCCTCGCCCGAGAAGCTTCAATGGATCCCGAGCTCGCCGCGGAAGCCAACCCAGAGGTTCCTCCCTCGATGCGCGCCGCCTGGGAGGGGTCAGATGTTAAGGCGAGTGACTGCCAATGGCTAGTCAACACTCGTCGGGTGCCTCCCGGCGTCATCTGCAGGCCACCTGGCGACGAACTGGAGCCGACCCCAGGCCCTGGTGAGTACGTCGTGTTCTTGAGCCATTTCAAACGCGGCTTCAGCCTTCCTCTTTCCAATTTCATGCAACAGTTCCTCCGTCATTTTGGCCTCCAACCTCACCATCTCCCCGCCAATGCTATCGCAATGCTCTCCACCTTCATCACTTGATGCAAGGCCTTTCTCGGTGTCTATCCCACGATAGACATCTGGGCCAAGTATTTCTTCTTTCGCCAGCAGGTCCTTCCCAATAAGGACAACTCGGGTGCTCCCGAGGTGATGACCCAGACGGCCGACGGGGACAGCCATGGTCATCCAGCGGACTCCCTGCACCTTTCCCTGCATCTTGGTCTCGATACCTGCCGGAAGTGGCAGAGGGGATTCCTATACCTCAAGAACCCCACTCCGGCCGAAGGAGAAGCACCAGTGGACCTCATCAAGCTGCCAACATTTGTGAATTCTCCCCCCACCGAGATGAGGAACTGGGGATACCACCCCAAGAGAACGGTGCCGGATGCGAATCAAGCTGATGACCGACTGAAAGAACTGATCCAGCAGGGACTCTACAAGGACGACCTGATTGCCACCTGGGTGGAGCGCCGGATTCTCCCTCTCCAGCACCGAGTACATAAGATATGCTTCATGGGAGGAGCTCGGGACCGCACCCGGACAACGACCTTAGAGCTCAATAAGGAGGAGGTGGCGATCTGGGCCCGGGCTATCCTCAAGGCCACGCTCTCAGATACTTGGTTTACGGCTTTGCGCCGTATAGCCGAGATCATCCAGCCCCCAAGGCCAGTTCAACTCTTTATGCTCACTTAGTTGATTTTGCTTCTTGTCTTTCACATTCCACCGAGTAGGATCCATCATAGTTCATCTTGAATAGACTTAACCATTTATGCTTTGTGTTTGCATGCTAAGCCGAGTAGGATCTCGACCCAGTCTTGTTCGTTAGCATTTAGCTCTGTATGCTTTATACTTGATGTCTTACCGAGTAGAGTCTCAACCCGGTTTCCCTGCCGGGACTTAGTTTTTAATGCTTTATGGTTGCATGCTACGCCGAGTAGGTCCCTTACTCGGTTACTCTGTCGAGACTTAGCTTTTTGTGTTTTGTGTTTGCACGCTATATGTCATTGCTCGCCAGAAGACAAAAGATAATACTATCTTCGAGAGGAACTGGGAGGCTGACCGGACTAAGGATGACACCGAACAGTTCGATGTTCGGGACATGCTCTGCATCCCACGCGCCGGCCAGGATGGTAAGTCCCGGGTTTCCACCTCCATTCTGGAATGGTCTGATGACGATGAAGGTGACCGAGTCCCTCAATACCTGTCCTTCCCACTCTTCTGATTTCCTTCCTTACTTATATTGGCCTTTTTCATTTTTTGCTCGCAGATGAGGTGGAGGAGGAGGAGCCCATCGACGCGCAGCCCTTGTCCATGGCTGCCCCCACCGGCTCGCGGAAAAGGGTTGGCAGCGGTGCGGTTGATCCCCCCGCCAAGAAGACGAAGAAGACCAGCAAGCGCACCTCTGGCGCAAGAGGCCCGCACTCCCCACTTCTGACTGGTAAGTCCTTCCGAGCTTCTTTGTTGCTCTTTGAGTTTGCACCTCATAGTCTTCCCGGTTTTTGTCATGCCTCTGTGCTCTGAATTTGTTCCCATCTCAGTTGTCTTCCTTTCTTCTTGTTTTCTCTCAGTGAGGCACTCGATGCCGACGCCACCAATGCGCCACCCAGACCGAGTGTGCCCCAGAACATCGTGGATCTTGATCCTGGCGAAGGGGACTATCAGCCAGAGGAGAGGACCCGGATGTCCTCTCCCCTTAAGGGAGAACAAGACCTCGGTGCCGACAACACTGGCACCGAGATGGAGACTGACCGGGCTTCGGAGCCACCGGAGCCCACCTCTGAACAAGCTACACCAGATCCTGCCGCCGAGAGGCAGCCATCACCAGCAGCGGCTTCCACCGAGAAGCCCAAAGAAGCCCCGACCGAGAAACGTCAAGAAGCCCCCGCCGAGAAGCAACAAGAAGCCCCTGACTAGAAGCGGAAGGAGACCCCACCAGTGCAGGGCCGGGCCAAAGAACAGCAGCCGGCCCAGGACCAAGTCCGGCCTGGAGCCATGCAAGCTGGATAGCCGCAGGAGCCACCCAAGAGAACATCTCAGCCGGATGCGAGGCATGCCGTCCAGCAGCAGCCCAAGAGGCCACAGCCAACGCCACAGGAACTGCCTCCACCGTCGAGAGCTCCTTCTGCTGCACCTGGTGCAAGCAAGCCTCCACATGTTCCAAAATATTCCAAGCCTTTGGATGTTGCGGCTGCAGCCGAGAAGACCGCCACCAAGACTGCGAAGAAGGGTCCGAGCCACACCTACTGGATACCGGCCGCCACTGCCGGAAACACTCCAAGTTCTCCAGCACCGAGCAAGGCGCTGGTGCCCATCATGGGTGGCTCGGTTACTCGGAGCTCCAAGCTCGTTCAAACTAGTATCCAATTTCCCCCCCAAGGACCAATAGGCTCCCGGAGCAGGCGCCAGCGGCACCACCATCCCGGTGAACTTCCCGGAACACTAGCGCGAACTGCAGGAGCAGCACCAGCAAAAGATAGAGCTTGAATCCCAGCGGCTGGAGGAGCTGAAGAGACGGAGGAAACTGGCCATCTCCAGATCCAAGGGGAAAGAAGGTGCTCTGACCATCTAGCATGCTGCCCCACTCCCGGAGCTTGCCCACGAGCTCCGAGAAGATATGGAGACCATCCCGGACAGGATAGGCTACATTGAGAAGGATTGGATCAGCAAAAAGTTCGATCGCGCTGAATGGGACGGCCTGAGGCTCAGCAGCCTGGATAATTATCGACAGTCTTCGAACAAGGCTTATGCTGGCCCCGTCTCGATGGCCATGGCCGCATCCAGCAGTACTTTGGCGCACAAAATGTACTGCCTGCGCAAAGCTGCTGAGGATGCCGAGAACACCAACCGGGTAAGTGTATTTCCCTCTCTTTCCGGATTTCCGAGTTGCCATATTTTTCATCCTCTCCTTTTCTTTATCCACCATCAGTCCCCAAGATTTGGGCCAAGTAGACAAGGCTCAACCGAGTTGCATTCTACTCGGGTCGAATCTTCCAACTCACATTATCTTATTCTTTTCTTCAGGAATGCACTGAAACCCGGACCAAGCTCTTCTGCCAGCTCCTATGGTACCATCAGACTGTCAAGGCGAAGAATCGGGAGCTGGAGGCAGAGAAGGGTGAAGGGGCTGTCCTGGAGCAGAGCGTCACCGACACCATCACCAAGCTTTCCTTTCTAGAGAGTAAGTACCAGTGCTTTGGTTTGTGCGTTTTGTGTTTACGCCCATTTTCTATCTATGCTCAATTTCTGTCTCTCTGCAGGTGAGCTTAAGGCGCTTGCTGATATGCACCAGGACTGAGAAGTCATGGCCGCATCTGCGCAGAGCAAGATCTCCTCTCTGGAGGGTGAGTTGGCTTCTCTTCCCTTCCACTCAGTTTCTATTTTTTCTTCGTGCTGCTGACCGGGTTGCTTTTCTCACAGATGAGCACAAGGCCTTTCTTGCGCAACACCAAGGGTGCGTCACCCCGGTGGAGGTGCAGCAGCAGGTGCAGGCCAGAGAGGCCAAGCTAGAGAAAGACCTGGCTGCTGAGAAGGAGGAGGTGCACAAGCTCAAGCTCGAGCTTGCTGAGGCCCTCAAGACTGCACTGCAGGCCGGCAACGAGAAGACCGAGGCGCTGAACCGGGCTTTCGTGGAGAAGCTGGAGGTGGAGAAAGAGGTTGAGTCTCTGAGAAAGAGAAATCAAGCCCTCGACACCATGGTTGATGACTCGCGCCGTCTTCAAGACAAGCACTTCAGGCTCGTTGAAGACTAGACCCGTCGTGGTTTTGTCACGGCAAGTGTCCTCATGCGAGAACTAGATTGCGAGACCATTGCTACTAAGCAAAACATCGAAAGAGGTTAAGGTGGAATCGAGAGACGCGAGTTAGCCAGGTTCGGCCCCTCTATTGAGGGTAAAACCTACTCCTGCCTTCTTACTATTCAAAGAACAAAGTCTCGATTACAAAGGGCGATTCTGGCTCTCGATGTCTCGAGTTACTTTGCTCTCGATCTAGAACTTGGCTTCCTACGCCCCGGGGTCCCGCCTTATATAGTGGACGAGACCTACGGGTTACAAAGGAGTCCGGGTCTGGCCCGCACTCGGAGTCCCGCCTCCCTCCGGTTCTTGATCATCTCGATCCGGCCTTTCCTAAGCCGGTCTTGGGCTGCACTTCGGGTTCCTGGATTCCTCTGTTATCTTTCCGGGGCCTTGGGCCGGTTCTTAGCGATCCAGGTCGCGGCCACCACCTTCCGGTTCTCCTTTTCTTAACCTGGCCTTGCACAGCGAGACCCGGATCACCCATCATGAACCGGATCAGGCATGTCCGGTTCATAAGTGGGACTGGTAAGGCTCCCCCTTACCTATTCCCCCCAAAAGACCCGCCGACTAGGGGCCCTAGTTATGGAGTTGCGATGTGAGTTACAGGAGACCCTTGATTTATTTGGTTTCTTGCTTTCAGCTTTTCTACTCAGTTTCCCTTCTTCTCGGTTCCTTTTTCTGACTCAACTTAGCTTGTCCCACCCTAGGCACCTTTCCGGATTTCAATCTCGCAGCTGAGACTGCCGTGGAGAAGGCCAGGAGGCTGAGGGCGGCTGCAGGCCTCAATGTCGATGACTCAACCACAATCGATGACCAGATCGAGAACATCAAAGCTCGGGTAATCTCCCTCAAGGGAATGGGCGCCTCCATGGTATCAACTGCCATGCGCCTGCACAAGCTTTTATGGCCGGAGAGGGAGGTCCCAGACACGATCAATCTGATCGCCTCCGATCTGGATCACGTCAAGGAGGAGTTGAAGAAATATCGCACCTCAGTAGCCCGAGCCGGTGCAGATGAAGCCCTACACTTCGTGCTATCTTGGTACGAGAATCTGGATCTCGAGAAGCTCAGTGTTCTCCGGAACAACTCCAAGTGGACCGATACGGATGAGTTCATCCTACGACGCAAGGAGAACGCCTACTGGTTTGCATCCTATGCAGACACGCAGCAATTCATCGACGGCCCCACAGAGCCGGATACTGATGTCGAGGATGATGAAGATGACAAAGATGATGATGATGATGCTGACGTTGGTGAGGACGGTAGCATAGGCGACGAGGAGGAGGAGCAAGAAGAAGCTGGCATTGAGGGGGCCGAGCAAGACAACGCTGAGGAGGAGGCCGTGATGGACGTCGATCAGGAGGCGACCGAGCAGGGAGCTGGCTCCGAGGAGGTCCGGACTGAGCCGCAGCCCACTGCCCCGGCCCCTGCCAGAGCTGTCACCACCGAGATGGTTATCGACACTTCGGTTCCCGAGTTGGGCGCAACAGAGTCCGCGACCGAGAACGCCGCATCCGGGCCCGCTCCTCCAACCGGTGACTCCACGACTCAGGCCTCCAACGCTGCTTCCGAACCTGCCTCCACGACTCCGGCCTCTACCGTTGCTTCCGAGCCTGCCTCCGCGACTCCGGCCTCCGAGTCCGGAGACCCATCCGTTGTATAAGCCAACTCCTCTCCATTAGCAGCATCTTAAGTTCCTGCTTCTATTTTTAACTCCAAACTTTTTATCAGATCCCCGGTATGTCAGGTGCAGATGTATCAAACATTTTGTCGTTCCACGTGTTACTCAGTTTTATCAAGTTTTTAGCAAGACTGGATCAATGCCGGATTGCGTTAAGTGCAAGTCCCCGAGTTGCTTTTCTTATCCACTCAGTTCTTTTGTATTTGCTCTTACCTGCCACTTGTGACTTTTTGGTAGTCGAGTCACGAGATTTCAAAAACCGAGCTTCTAATACTTAACCACTTTGAGATTTGAAATTAACACTCCCCCACACTTAGCTGAAAGTACAGAAAAAAAGACACCCTACTTGGTTGATGCACTCCTTCTTTCCTTTGCGGATTTTTGTGTGTTCATTGACCTTTGGCTTGTTCTCTTGCTTGCCATGAAGCCGGGTTGCGGACAGCAGCAGATTCGAAGAGTTGCCCCTTAGGTTTAAGCATACTACTAGACACGCGCGTGAAAGTTTGAGAAGAAAAACCGAGTAGGCAAAGTAAATAAAGTAAATGGCACAAAAGCTAGTTTGGCATAGACAGTCCCCGAGTTTGAATTCGGAGTGCCGACTTGGAATTTAACTCCGTTAAGGAGATACATACAATGTTTGTTCAGAAATGAAAACGGCGGAGTAGAGATACATTCCAGGAACGCTTGGCTTCCTCTCCAGATTTGTCTGCCCTGTTCTTCTGTGCTTCTTGTGCGTTAATGAGGTAGTACGCATCATTGTGCAGAGCCTTGCTCACAATGAAGGGCCCTTCCCACAGAGGGGAAAGTTTTTTGCATCCCGGTTGTGCGCTGCACAAGCCTAAGGACCATGTCCCCTTCTTGGAAGACCCTTGGGCTTACTTTCCGGCTATGATAGCGTCTCAGATTCTGTTGATATATAGCTGAGCGCGACAGAGTTAATTATCTTGCTTCCTCAAGCAGATCGACATCGTTTTCTCGGGGTTCTCTTGTCTCCGCCTCAGTATAGAGGGTTACTCTGGGTGAGTCATGCTCAAGGTCAGTGGGCAACACGGCCTATGCTCCATATACCAGGAAGAATGGTGTGTATCCGGTTGATCGGTTAGGGGTAGTCCTTAGACTCCACAATACCGCCGACAACTTGTCCAGCCAACAACCAGGGGTTCGCTGTAATGGCTCAATTAGCCTTGGCTTTATTCCGGATAGGACCATGCCATTAGCTCTTTCAACTTGCCCATTTGAAGCCGGATGGGCGACTGATGCAACGTCTAGCCGGATCTGCTTCTCCTTGCAGAACCTAGCAAAAGCTCCCTCAACAAAATTGGTTCCATTATCTGTGATGATTCCATGTGGGTACCCATATCTCATAATGATATCTTTCTGGAAGCTCACAGCTGTCATCGCACTTCCGGATTGGCTTCACTTCAATCCTTTTGGTGAACTTATCAACCATGACCAAGATGCGGTCCCACCATATCCAAGCACCATACAGCAAATGGCCAAGTGATGGGGATGGTCTTCAACTCGGATGCTGGCGTGTGTATCTTGCTTGCATATCTCTGGCATCTGTTGCACTTTCTCACTAGATCTTCCGCTTGCCGCAAGGCTCTGAGCCAAAAGAATCCATGCAGGAAAGCTGTGTTGACTAGAGCTTGAGAAGAGGCATGGTGCCCACATTCTCCTTGATGTATTTCCCTAAGAATTTCTTATCCCTCATCTGGCTCAACAGAGCGTTGGAGCACGCCAGTAGGACTTCTCTTGTGCAGCTCCTTGTTGATGATGGTGTAGGCCTTGGATCTTCTTCGTATCTGCCGGGCTGTGACCTCGTCACTTGGCAAGGTGCCATCCATCAGGAAGGATAGTATAAGCAGAGCCCAGCTCGGCGTGGGCCGGATAGGAAATATAGGTTCATCCACTTCCATTGGATCAGCCACCATTACTTGCTCCGAGTTGGTGACAAGTCTTCGAGTCCCCGAGTCCCCGAGTACTGAGAAATGATCCCCTCGATGAAGGCGACAATCCCCGAGTTGGAGACGACAGTCCCCGGGTTCTCCTTTGCATTGTCCGTGTGAATCTCCATGGGAACAGCCTCAGAATCTGGCAGGGCTAGGATGTATATGGACTCCAAGTTGGGTGATGGTTTGATAAATGGCTTCCTCAAATGCTCCAGAGCAATCCCGGGCGGGATGAATTGCCGAGAAGACCCCAACTTGGATAGAGCATCCGCTGCATCATTTTCAGCTCGGTGGATGTGATGGAATTCACACCCGCCAAAGAATCCAGTCATATTTTGAACCAGAAACCGGTAAGACGCCATGTTGGCATCCAAAGTGTCCCAAGTCCCCGAGACTTGTTGGACTACCAGGTCCGAGTCACCATAGCCTACAATCCGCCGGATTCCAATCTCCTTGGATACTCTCAGGCCATGGACCAGGGCTTCATACTCGGCTACATTATTGGATGCCAAAAAATGGATCTGAAGCACATACTTGAGTTGGCCCCGCTTGGGTGAGGTGAGCACAACACCAGCACCGAGCCCCTCTTTCACTTTAGAGCCATCAAAATGCATCCTCCATAAATTTGTTTCCGGCAAGGGAGGCTCATATTGTATCTTGGCCCAATCCACCAAGAAATCCGCCAGAGTCTAGGATTTGATGGCCTCTCTTATTGCGTACATCGGGGTGTACGCGGCTTGCTCAATCGCCCACTTGTCCACTCCGCCACTTGCATCCTTATTGCCCATAATCTCTGAGATGGGAGCAGTGCTCACCACTGTGATTCGATGCTCCTGGAAATAGTGCTTGAGCTTCTTGGCACCCAGGTATACGCCATATGTCATCTTATGGTAGTGAGGATAGTTCTGCTTGGAGCTGGATAGCACCTCGCTGACATAATACACCGGCCTCTGCACGGTCTTTCCTTCTTCTTCACGCTCTACTACCACCACCACACTCCCTACCTAGTTGGTAGCTACAATATAGAGCAGAATTGTCTCCTTAGGCAGAGGGCTTGCCATAATGGGAGCGCTACCCAGCATGGTCTTGAGCTCCTTGAAGGCCACATCAGCTTGTGCGGTCCAGACAAATTTGTCACTTTTCTTCATGAGCTGATAGAGAGGCAAGGCCTTCTCACCCATTTTTCCCAGGAAACGGCTAAGAGACGCCAGACACCCGGTAAACTTCTGCCCATCGTTCAATGATCTTGGCAAAGACATGCTCTCAATGGCTTTAATCTTGGAAGGATTGGCTTCAATGCCCCGACTAGACACAAGAAAACCGAGTAGCTTTCCAGCCGGGACGCAAAAGGTGCACTTGGTTGGATTCAATTTCATCTGGTACCTTCGCAAACTTGCGAAAGTTTCCTCAATGTCACTCAGTAGCGTGTGTTTTTCTTTGGTTTTGATGACAATGTCATCCACATACACCTGCACATTTTTTCCTATCTGGTCATGCAGGTATTTCTGCATGCACCTATGGTATGTTGCTCCAGCATTCCTCAAACCAAAACGCATGACACGATAGCAATAAGCCCCGTAGGGGGTAATAAAATCAGTCTTTATTTGCTCAGCCGGGTTAAGAGGAATCTGGTGAAAACCAGAGTAGGCATCAATAAAAGACAAAAGCTCGCACCCGGCAGTGGAATCAATCACCTGATCTATCCGGGGCAGCGGGAACGGGTCCTTGGGGGCAGGACTTGTTCAAGTCGGTGTAGTCGACACACATGCGCCACACCACAAAGACCATGGGATCATCCTTCTTCTTTTCCACCATGACTGGATTGGCCAGCCAATCGGGATGCAACACCTCCATGATAAATCCACTTGTCAACAGCCTTGTGATCTCGTCACCAATGGCTTTCCTTCTCTCTGCCGCAAAGCGGCGCATCGTCTGCTTAACCGGCTTGGCATCAGGCCGCACATGCAAAGAGTGCTCAACCAACTCCCTCGGGACACCAGGCAGATCCTGATTGGACCATGCAAAGACATCCTGATTCTCACGGAGGAAGTGGATGAGCTCGCTTTCCTATTTCTACTCCAGTCCGGCGCCAATGATGGCCACACGCTCCGAGAACTCCGGGTCAATCTGCACCTTCTTCGTTTCTTGGGAGGCCTGGAATGTGGCCCCATACCGAGAGCTCGGCATTCCAGGCATACCGACTTGAGCCGCTTGGGCTTGGGCCACCACCTCATGTATCTTCTTCTTCTCGGCCGCAATGACCATGGACTCGGCTAGCCGAGATCCAGCAGATGCAGAGTCCAGAGAGCGCTTGTAATCATCCGAGATGGTGATGATGCCATTGGGACCGGGAAGCTTCATCTTCAGATAGGCCGCATGAGTTTAGGCCACGAACTTGGTGAGAGAAGGGCCTGCCGAGGAGAGCATGGTAGGGGCTTTGAAGATCAACCACCTCGAACTGCAGACACTCAGTCCTGCAGTTCTCCCTCGTGCCAAAGAGCACATCGATCCAAATGCGACCGATAGGAGCACAAGATACTCTCGGAACGATGCCGTGGAAAGTGGTCCGGCTGGGTAGCAGGATGTTCTCGGCAACGCCGAGTTTCTCCATAGTATTTCGGTACATGATGTTGATGCTGCTCCCGTTGTCAATCAGCACCTTGCTGAACTTCACATTCTTCTTGGACCCCAGGAAGGTAGGGTCCACCACCAGAGCATATGTAACTGGATTGGGCATGATCTTGGGATGATCAGCTCGAGACCAGACGATGTCTTGGTCGCACCAATGCATGTAACCGGCATCACAACATTCACCTCCATCGCGCGCCTGCGCTGAAACTGCTTGTCATCCGGCTCGATGGTGAACACCATGTAGCTCTCATGATGCTCCTAGTACTAGTTCCGGTCTCCACCACCATCATTGCCGTTGTTGGTGTTGTTGTTGTTGTTGTTGTTGTTGTTGTTGTTGTTGTTGTTGTTGTTGTTGTTGTTGTTGTTGTTGTTGTTGTTGTTGTTGTTGTTGTTGTTGTTGTTGTTGTTGTTGTTGTTGTTGTTGTTGTTGTTGTTGTTGTTGTTGTTCCAGTTGTTGTTGCGGGTGTAGTAGTTGCGATTGTTGTAGTTGCGGTTGGCTCCCTGAGCCACTTGGTTCACGTTCTCCCTCCTCTGGTTCTCGGCCGGCCTAGGAGGAGCTGTCCGGATAGGCTGCACATTCGATCCCAAAAGCGGAAGAGGAGGAGGAGGAGGCAGTTGGCCAAAGCCCTCACTCTTAATCCGATCCCACCAGCTAAATTGCCGACTTGTATGATTGGCTGGCCTACTCGGATGTCGAGTGTGAAAGCTGCAAGGCCCGTCCTTCATGGACTCAAAGATATATCTCTGAGTAGCATCTCCAGACTCATGGGTGGCATTGTTCTGCTGAGGAGCATTATACTGCTTCTTCAAGTTCTGTCCCTGAGTCTGTTTTTTCCCATACTGGGCTCCAGCAGTTTTTTGCCTCTGGCTGCTCCCGGCAGCAGCATTATCTTGGTTCACAGCAGCTACATGCCCCGATCCATATCGGGCATCAGGGTGATCATCTCTTCTCTTTTTGCGAAAGTCTTGGCGGTCATTGCGCCGGTCACCATCTTGGTTTCTTCTTCTCGGCTCGAAGGAATCGAGCAGAGGCTGAATAGGGTCACCGAGAGCATACATATCAGCGATTTTGATAGTCTCGGCGAGCATACTCGGCATCTCCCTTTGCAGCTTCTGCCACAACATGCTGCCATGCCTACAGCCTTGAGCGAACCAGGAAATGGCCTGTGACTCATTCACACCTTCGCAGGTGTTCCTCAATGTGCTCCACCGAGTAAGATACTCGAGGTCAGTCTCCTCTTCCCTCTGCTTGCATGCCGAGAGACGCTGCGGCCTATTTGGCCTCTTGTAAGTGCTGGTGAAGTTGCTGATGAAGGCTTCCGAGAAGTAAAGCCAACAGTTGACACTGTCGTTTGGCAAATTATTGAGCCAGATCTGGGCAGGGCCCTCTAGCATCTGGGGCACATACCTCACTGCCCATCTCCTGTTACCGCCAGCAACGTACACAACGGTGACGTAGTCATTCAGCCAGTCTTCTAGCTTGGTGCTTCCGTCATAGGTCTTGGTCCCCCTGGCCAACTGGAACTTGGGCACAGCTGGTTCTTCGATGATTCTGGGACCACAGTTTGGTCTGGGTGGGCCTCTTGCTTATATCTCTTCTGACCGGTAGATCCGGTCCAGTTTGTACCTTGCATCGCTTGGCTCCAACATCCTTGCTACCAACCGAGTCGCAACATCTCTTGGGTCAGCGTACCCGGCTTGCTCCATTGCCGAGTACCCGTCATTGTAGCGGTCCTGATGCACAGGGCCGGGCTGAGTTGCCTGGTTGGCCACTGCGACAACTGCTTGTGGATGAACCACCTGCTGAACCGGGTTGGCAGCATGACGCCGAGATGGACCATCTCGGTTCCCTCCTTGCCCCTCTTGGTGAACTCAGGCGGCCTGATAGCCAGTACCTGCAGCGTTGTGTTTCTGCTCGGGCTGTCGCTCTACAGCGTGCTGTTTTCCGGCGACAGCCGGATCATACACCTACATATGTTTCTTTTTCCCAGAGTTCACACTTTGGACCCTCTCACCGCCGGGAAGTGGCGATGAGGCCTGTCCTCCGGATCTTGCCCCATGCGACTGAACAACATGGGACGCACCAGCTCCCGGATTTGCTTGCCGGAAAGCCTCATTCTGCCAGCCAGCCTCAAGAACTAGCTCATTGAGCCGGTCCTGCTGCCTAGCGCGAGCCTCACCAGGTAGGTGCGGCAACTCGGAGGCAACTGCCTCTACGGCTCTTAAGTGTTTTGGCAGGAGAGCTATATTTTGGCCTACCAGCCGAGGCCATGCTATCAGATTTGCTAGAAGTTCTACCATCCCTAGCTAGCTCAACACCTAGGTTGTGATGAATGATCCCTACCTTGCTAGGATTTCTAGCAATAGGAGTAAAACCATGGGCCCTATTGTACTCATTTTGATCTTGGTTAAGCTCGAGCCTAACCTTTTCCAGCTCCTGGGCCTCCTGGAGCAAGGCCTGGCGCTGCTACTCTAGCTGCGCCCTCACCGCAACTGGATCCGCATTCGTGGAAAGAGACATGCCCAGGTTCTCGACGACACCAGCAAGAGGTGTCGGTATCACTGTCGATGTAGAAGGAGCCACGTAGCCCGGTTGGTTCGGGAAAGTCGTAGGGCTTGTGGCCCCTGCGAGCAGCCGACTCGTCGACGACTTCAGGCGCAGCGGGCGCGCCTTTCCCGGCAGGATAGCCGGGCCAGTCATCGCCATCTCCACGCTGCCTGCAGAGCAGCCGGTCGGCTTCCCGCGGACAGCGAGAACAGCAGGAGGGTCCTCAGCAACGAGCACCACCTCGGGGTACTCGCGGATGACGGTGGTGGTGACGTACACCAAATGCGCGCCGAAGGAGAGGACAGAGCCGCCTGCAGGCATGGGCCTGCCGCTGAAATCTCTAGCGTTGTCGGTGACGAAGTCAAATGAGCCGAATCCGTGGACAAGGCCACAAACCACGCGCTCCCCCGACTGAGAAACGGGTCCCGTACGGATATGCACCCCAGCCAGCGCCACTGCTGGCCCCACGGTGGGCGCCAACAGTCGTGGTGTGGTAAAGACAGATGCCATGGGATGGCTTAAGGTTTGGGGCCGATGGACACTGTAGGTACTTGGAGGGATCACACGCCGACTAGGCGCGCACAGAACACTGCAAACACCACAATCTACCCAGGTTGAGGGCCCTCGTGTGGAGGTAACACCCCTGCTCCTACCTATCTTTCTATGTTGAGTTGTGCCGAGTACATGAACTACTTTCTCTCAGTGTATCTCTCTATGCCGAGTAGCTCGGGCTCAGCGTGTATGCGACTAAGTGAATGCCAGACCAATTGACCGACCGTCGCGCGGGAGGGGGTTGGCCACCTTATATACAGGTGGCCAACCAGTAATTTACACATAAAAGGACATAGTAGAAAACTCCACTATGCGGACGGTGCACGCCTCCGTGTTCTCGCTGACAGCGTCGCCTAATGTCTTTGCAGTAGGCCGCTGACAGGTCTTGTCCACCTTGTCAGTCTCTACGGTAGGTATACTGACATATCATGTCCCCCTCGTCAGTGACAAGACATGACAGCCCCCATACTGTACTGTATCGACGTCTGGATACAGATAACCACATACCTAGTAAGTTGAACCGCACGCCGGTACGACCCCTGGATACGCGGGATTCACCTCAACGGCTCCATTAACTTTAGCCTCCGAGTAGAACCCCGCTCCTCTATCCGGATCACTCGAGCGCTACCCGGCTGACCCAGATATGTACTCGAATCTTCCCATCTTCCTCTTGTTCTTCGTGTCGAGTGGTGCCAACCGGATACCTTCCTATCCGGGTAGCCGCCTACCCGGTATGCACCAACTCGGTACGGCCGAACTCGGTAAGACAATATCTTGGACTCCATTCCTCACTTGTCTTACCCCTACTCGGGGGTAGCCCCCTGACAAGAGGTAACGGTATCCCCCCTAAGAATGTTGCTCCTATTATAGTTGTTGCTGATGAGTCTAAACTTGATGATGTTCCTATGCCAGTTACTTATGAAAGTGATCATGATTGGGAGAAACACGCTACTTTTGATATTGAAAACCTCTTTGGTACCAACTCTGAAAATGATAATGATAATTACTGTACTATTATTACTATCCATGTTCCTTCCAATGATGATATAGAAATCTCTAGGCTTGTGGATGATGTGTTTGAAAATCCTTTTGCTACTGATGATTATATACTTGATACATCTCCTTCTAATAAAAATGATGATATTGTGGATGATGTGTTTGAAAATCATTTTACTAATGATGATATTATGCCTCCAGTCTTTGATAATTACTATAAAGAATACTATAACATAGGCTATAATCACAATCATCCTCATAAAACTTGTCATGGTTATGGAGGGACTACCCAAAACCATCTCCCTAATATACAACTTGTCTACTATGTTGGAGTTCTTATTGATGATTACAATGATGAATATGATATTTTCAGTCCACCTACTATTGAGGAGAAAATTATATATGACTATAATATGCCTCCTATATTTGATGATTATGGTGATGAGAATAATAATGATAGCTATTTTGTCAAATTTTCTCCCACTACTATTAATGAGAAGGACTATGCTTATGTGGAGAGTATTAATTGTTTTATTCATGCGTGACACGTCCAAAACATATCTCCTTTTCCGAACACTTTTGCTATTGTTTGCTTCTAACTTGTGAGTTTTGGATACAACTAACACGGACTGACGCTGTTTTCAGCAGAATTACTTTGGTGTCTCATTTTTGTGCAGAAAAATCAACTTCCGGGAAAATGCCCAGAAAACATCACGAAGACCTTAAAACACCCGAAGACCCCTGGAGCCAGAAGGAGACCCGGAGAGGGGCCAGGAGGGGGCCACACCACCCCTGGGCGCCCCCCTTGGTCGCGCCGCCTGGTGGTGTGGGGCCCCCAGGCACCCCCTCGAGCTCCCCTTTTGACTACATAACCCCTTCGACCCTAAAACATCAGGGGGTTCGTCATATTTGACAGAAACACCACAGAGCGCCGCCGCCACCTCAAAACCCTATTCGGGGATCAGAAGTTCCTGTTTTGGCACCCTGCCTGGACGGGGATTCGAAGGAGATCATCGCCATCGTCACCGCCACTCCTTCTCCATCAACCATCCATGATTCCCCCAACCATGTGTGAGTAAACCCCGCTGTAGGCTAATAGGGATGGAAGGGATTGGATGACATCGTTCATGTAATAATGCCAGATTTTTATCTATAATGCCCATGTTTAGATTATTATATGAACTATCTTATCCATGCAGTGCCTGTTCATCCACCCTCTATGTCTATGGTACATTCATCCGGCTGTTTTCACAATTGCTACTCTTGTTTTCACGAGTGCTACTATTGTTACTATTTTACTACTGCTGTTATTTCACTACTACTGCTGCTATAAAAATGTTACCACTGATAAACTGTTGCGAGCAAGTCTACTTTCAGGTGCAGCTGAATTTAAAACTCAGCTGTTAAGGCTTATAAATATTATTTGGCTCCCCTTGTGTCGAATCAATAAATTTGGATTTTACTTCCCTCGAAGACTGTTGCGATCCCCTATACTTGTGGGTTATCAAGACTATTTTTTATGGCGCCGTTGCCGGGGAGCATAGATTTGTTTATTTGCTCAGTTGAACGTGATATTGTTCGCTGCAAGCCTTTCATCATGGGTAAGACTCGTGATGGAAAAGTTCCTATATTACCATCCACTACAAGGATAGGTACAACTTTGAACACCTCTGTTGCTCTTGATTCACCATCTGTTATGAGTAGCTTCTTACACCACAACATGCTACACACACTATTACTTCTGCTAAGTCTGAAAATGTTTCTGATACTTTTGATGATGCTTCTACTGTGCTTGATGATACTGTTTCACTAGGTCCTTTCCTAGATGCTACTATTGCTAAATCCAAACAAATTGAAAATGCTGAATTTTGTCTTGAAAATGCTAGTACACGTGTTAATTCACCTGAGGTGTTGATGATCTTGATGAAACCTACATTGAACTTAATGATGAATTTATTGAAGAAGCTCGGGCTACTACTGGTGCAAGTGCTCTTAAGAGTCTTCTTGCAAGACATGATGTTAAATATAAATCTTCTCATGATGCTAAATTTTCTACATCTCCCATACACATTAGAGACAAGGATTATGATTTCTCTCTAGATTTATATTGTATATCTATTGTTCAGAAGGAAACTTTTTGTGGAACTGAAAGTAAAAGTTCTATGGAACACATGAATGAGATTTCATCTTTGAGTAGTTTATTTTCTCATGATCCTAAGTTGCCTACTTATTTTGTTACCAAGATTTTCCTTTTCTCATTAAAAGATGAAGCTAAAAATTGGTTTAACAATCTTTCACTTGGATCTATTACTAGTTCTATGGATTTGGTTAATGCTTTATTTCAAAAATATTTTCCTGCTAGTGCTCAACACGCTGTTGTGCAAGATATCTTTAACTTTGAGCAAATTGAAGGAGAAAAATTACCTGAATCTTGGACAAGGTTTTGTTCTTTCATAAGAGTTAGCCCTGACCATCCATTACCTAAAATGAGCTCCTAGATATATTTTATAATGGACTAACTAAGGAATCTAGGACATACCTGGATAGTTGTGCTGGTTGTGTTTTCAGGAAAAGAACTCCATAAGAAGTTGGGAAATTAATGGCTAAAATAGCTAAAAATAATGATGATTGGAATATACCTGAGCCTACACCTACACTAGAGCCAACACCCATACCAACACCCAAGAAGAGAGGGATGATTGAATTAAATTATGAAGTGATGAAGGAGGCCAAGAAATCTCTTAAAGAGAGGGGTATTAAATCTGAAGATGTGAAGAATTTACCTCCTATAGAAGAATGATGTAAGCCTATTCCTCATCCATCAACAGTTGAGGTACACTCTCTACAATACTTTGATAATAGAGATATTCCCTATTCTAAACCACCTGATCAATGTTTAGATGAATTTGATAATTATGTTGTTAAGCAATACAACTTTAATATGAGAGTGCAAAATCATCTTATGGAAAACTCTAGAGCTATTGATAATTTGCATGGTATTATCGAGAGAGCCTCTAATGATGTTAAAATGCTTGTTAAACATTTTAATATGGTTCAAATTCAAATTGATCAACTCACTGAAGTCCAAAAATATATGCTAGCTAATGCTTCTAGAGAAAAACATGTTTGTGAAATAATTACTAGGAGTAGTGTTTCTACTCAGGACCCCTTGTATCCTGAAGGACATCCTAAAAGAATTGAACAAGATTCTCAACAACCTACTAGTTCTCCTTCTAAGAAAAAGAAGAATAGACATAAAACTGTTGTAGAATCTCCCGAACCTACTAAAGATCCTAATAGTATATCTATTTCTGATGCTGAAACTGAAAGTGGTAATGATAAAAGTGATGCTTCTGATAAAGAAGAAACTCTAGCCGAACCTGCAAAGAAAACTAAAACTGTGAACTATACTAAGGAGGATTTCATTGCTAATAAACATGGTATAGAAAGAGAGACTTTGGTACAAAAAGCAATGCATTTTCCTAATAAGAAACACAAATAAAAGGAAGAAGAACATTATAATAAATTCGGTGAGTGGATGAAACCTTTGTTTTTTAAAATTCCTTTGACTGATGCTATTAAACTGCCTCCTTATTCAAAATATATGAAAGATATTATCTCCAGTAAAAGGAAAATTCCCAATGAGGAAATCTCCACTATGCTTGCTAATTACTCTTTTAATGGTAAGGTTCCAAATAAGCTTCGAGACCCTGGTATTTCTACTATTCCTTGTTATGGTAGTACTGCTCTACGTGACTTAGGAGCAGGAGTTAGTGTTATGCCTTTGTCTCTTTATAAGAGACTCTCTCTAGAAAAATTGATACCTACTGATATATCTTTGCAAATGGCTGATAAATCTACTGCTATTCCTGTTGGTATATATGATAATGTTCCTGTTCAAGTGGATACTAATTGTATTATATTAACTGACTTTGTTGTGTTGGAAATTCCTGAAGATGATGATATGTCTATTATTCTTGGGAGACCTTTTCTGAACACTCCAGGGGCTGTTATTGATTGCAACCAAGGAAAAGTAACTTTCAATGTTGATGATAAAGAGCATACTGTTTATTTCCCAAGAATATTGATAGAAGATATGGTCCAAATTCAATTGAGAATATTGAGACCATCAAAATTGGAGAATTTTATTGTCCCATTCCAGTACCACCAAAAGAATAGGAAATTATTATGATTGGGACTGTGTCTATCAAGGTTGAGGTAACATAATTATTCCGTGATTAGCAAAGTTTTGATTCTTATAAATTTATTCTCGTAACAAAACTTGATCAACCTTGTTAACCGAGTGATTTTGAATGAAGAGGACAATGTTTTCACTATGTTTTCACCTTCACCATTATTTTTTCACCATGGTTACTTATGTTCTCACCTTGCTACTTTAGTACAATTATGTTTTCCATCATCCATAGTCATGTTTTCATCTTGAATATTGTGGTTATGCATGTTTTGACCAACCATAATTTTGTTTTGACCACTTCCACCCTTGTTATCTTTGGTTATTTTCGCATTGGAGTGTCATAGAACCTCTGTAATTTTGGTTTTGGTTTTATTTTCCAGCTTTCCACATTTGTTTTCTAGGTTTAAATTAATTATTAAATTCTAAAAAAACTCGAAAATAAAGTTTCTCGAAAAATTCCAGAAAAATTGCAATAAATTTTTACGTCAAAAATGAGGCAAAGAGCCACCTGGGAGACCCCAGGGGGACCCACCGGTCAGGAACACCATAGGGTGGCGCCTGGGCATGGTGTGGGGTCCCCCTTGCCCTCCACTTACTCTCTCCCCTGCCAAAGATTTCTCTCTCACCTCACAAACTCAAAACACTTCCTGGAACCCGAGTTCATGCTGTTCTTCCTCGAGATTTTTCGATCTCTTTGCTCAGACCACTATTGTTGCTGAAATTTGGTGCATTTTCTCTTCGGTATGTGACTCCTCCGATTATCCAAGTAGGATTTTACTTGGTAGAGTATTTCTTGAGTATTTTGGTACTGTAGGTGACAGCTTATGTGAGTTTGCATGCTTGATTTAAGTTGAAATAATATAGTCTTGATGCATGCTTAGCTCTCCTACAAGTCTCTATAGTAGTTTCCACCTTATAGTTGCTTGAAATCAATTTTCGTGATGATTGTTGAAAAATTTCAGAAATGGACAACCACAACTTCGGAGAAATATTTAGGAGTGATACTCCTAGAAGAAAAAGGCCCTCACGTTAATCCAATTTATTGCGGACATCCTATACTGAAGACCTTATTGCACCAAACATTGATGATGCGGGAGGTGATGGAATTGGTAATCCATCTAGCTTCCCATGCTATACATTTTTTAGAAGTGCAGGTATAATTGATGACTTCTTGATGCCGATTGAATAGGTTGTTTTAGCGAACTAAATGCAGGATGAAGGGCCCCAATATGCTATTCTCACAAAAACTTTTGTTGAGAGTTTTAGATTTCATAACTCGCAATTTAACCCAACTGTTGCCTTTAAGATATATCGTAGCTCTTTTTCCCCTGCCCTTGGAGGATTTTTGCAGGATTATAGGTATCAATGCCTCCGGGACAGCGTGCAAAATTCAGGAGAGACCCACTGATCTTATGGATCTCTATCGAGGAGTTACCAATTTTGATGGCCGCTCAGCTCAGCGTGGGAACACAAGAAACATTCAATTTCCTGCTATAAGATATTTCACTTACTATCTTGCCACTAGTGTCCTTGGTCGGGAGAACAGTAGCAATATTTCAAGCTATCATCTGGATTTTCTTGCTACTGCACTTAACCATAGTAACAATTATAACCTTGTTTCACTCATTGCTCGCCTCCTAGCTGCGAAGGGACCCATTTATGGGGGCATTATTGCTACATGTATAACAAATGCTCTAGGATTTCCTATTTCTCCCATGATGAAATGATAGCTCTTTATAGACCTAATCTTGCTGCCATGAAGTATCATCAGTTTATTACTACAAACTCTACTACTGAATATTTAGTATGTAGAGTTTTATTTATTGACGGAGATGAGAGGGAATTTATGTTGCCGCGGCCTGTTTTGTTCAAAGTTGACTGGGCACCTTGGTCATGCCCTAAGGGAGAGATAGACGAGAAGCTGCGCTTGATGGAGTTCCATAGGCAGCAGATGAGGCGGGATGCGCCATCCGAGGACTACACCGCACAATACACAGGGGCGTCCTCGAGCACATATCAGGAGGATGGCTCAACTTCGGCGAACTACGGGGGTGCTAGCTCATGGACCGATTGGGATTGATCTCCATTTAGGCCAAAATCCTAAGCTTTGGGGGAGGTATACCGATATCACGCACTCATCTATATATCATTTTCTGTCGGTTCCTTGTATATCCATATTTTCATTTCTTTCGTTTGTTTTCGCTTCTTTTGTTTTTATTATTTTGTTCTTGCTTTCCAAAACACAAAAAGACAAAAAATATTTCCGTTGTTTCTCTTTATTTTCTTCTTTAGTTGGTTTGCTTTACTTTCTCGTTTCGGTTTAGTATTCAAAAATCAAAAAATATTTTGCTTTGTTCGCTTGTTTCTTATGTTCTTGTTTTAAATTCGAAAACCCAAAACATTTGTTGTTCTTATTGGTTTTGTAAAGTTTATTGCAGAGCTCATCGGTCTTTCGTGTCTCCATTGGAGCTTGGTTATCATTCTATATTATTCAATCCACATGAGTGAAGAGCAGTTATGATGATTTACGACAATTCAAGTTGTGGTGAGAGGCTAGCATGAACTCTATTTGTTTTATTTTTGTACATATACTCATCCATGTGAACACGCTTAGTTTGTTCGTGCAAGGTGTATGTTATTTAATTGATGTTGAGTAGTTCATGCTCTCTCATGTTCAGTTCGAACTGATTAATATAAGATAGCATGTCATATAGATGTTTGTGTGCATTGTTTTATTCATAGAAAGGTTATGAGATTGTGGTATCTCCCTCTGATTGTTTTTCCTGAACCGACTTGGCACATGCTCACGCATGCTTATGACTGAAAACGAAAACTCAATTAAGCCTCGATGATTTATTTTGCCTCAGAGTATTTGTATCACTTTTATGCCCCTGTTAATTTTGTTTTGTCGCAAGCCTGATTATGATAGTTGTTGCTCCCTTGACTGTCGCTCCCTGTCTATTGCTAGCCTCCACCTGTACTGAGTATGAGCTCTACTCGTGCATCCAACTCCCAAAAACCAAATTTTGCCAGATGTGTCCACCATACCTAGCTATGTATGTGGTATTTAATTGCCACTTCAAATAAATTTCTCATGTGCTACCTTTAAAACCTTCGAAAAATTATTCCTGTTTTGTGCCCCTGTTTTAGCTCACGAGGACGTAAATAGAGAATCTTTATCTCACTTGTTGATTGGATTTCACACCCTAGAATAGTGGCTTCATCCACTTATCCATTTGATAGAAGAGTTGGCAGCGGGGTTCCCATCCCCAAATTAATACAACAAATTGTCTTCTCTATTTTTGCCCCTAATTTACCAGTCAAAGCATAATTGTGTAAACAAAAGAGAAAGAGGGATGAACTTCTACACTAGTTGCATCCTTCAATTGGAGCCGCTCTTGTGAAGTCTAGTTGTCTTGTGACGTGCTGTATTGTCTGTTTACCATTCGTTGACATAAGCATACACCTCTCTAATTTTTTTCTTCAATACCTATGTTTAATAAAATAAAAAGATCTAGCACATGAGCTAATCTCTGCTTCCCTCTGTGAAGGGCCTTTCTTTTACTTTTATGCTGGGTCTTCACCTTCTCACTTTATGCACCTTATTGAGAGCATGGCTGTCATTCTTAGTGTAATGTGCTTGTCCTAGAACACGGTTGATTGTAGCATAACTTTGATGTTTGTATCTATGATATCTTTATTTCTAGTCTGAATCTGAACTTCAGGGGTTCCCTAGCATTTATGTTTTGCTTCACTATTAAGGGCAAGCAAGTGCACTTTATCATACCCTATTATGAGCATTGCAATCCTGCAGATTGATATACTTCCTGTTGTTTATTATTATTTTGTTGGTATCTCTTCCTAGTTTGCATAAGTGCTAGGCGACTTTTATCTCACATACATCTTATTATGAATTTCCTAAGAACCTGATCATATAGTGAGTATATTTACATCATATGAAACAAATGTGTTCATAAAGGTTCTTTTATCGCACCCAGTTGTCACTTAATTGCTTGAGGACAAGCAATGAGCTAAGCTTGGGGGGAGTTGATACGTCCAAAACGTATCTCCTTTTCCGAACAATTTTTGCTATTGTTTTCAGCAGAATTACTTTGGTGTCTCGTTTTTGTGCAGAAAAATCATCTTTCAGGAAAATACCCAGAAAACATCCCGAAGACCTTAAAACACCCGAAGACCCCCGAGCCAAAAGGAGACCTAGAGAGGGGCCAGGAGGGGGCGACACCACCCCTGGGCGCGCCCCCTTGTCCGTGCCGCCTGGTGGTGTGGGGTCCCTAGGCACCCCCTCAGGCTCCCCTTTCGACTACATAACCCATTCAATCCTAAAACATAAGGGGGGTTGTCATATTCCGGAAAAACACCACAGAGTGCCACCGCCACCTCGAAACCCAATTCGGGGATCAGAAGTTCCTGTTCTGGCACCCTCCCGGGACGGGGATTTGAAGGAGATCATCGCCATCGTCACAGCCACTCCTTCTCCATCAACCATCCATGATTCCCCCCATCCATGTGTGAGTAAACACCGCTGTAGGATGAGAGGGATGGAAGGTATTGGATAATATCGTGCATGTAATAATGCGAGATTGTTAGGGCATAATACCTAGTATCCGTTGTTAGTGCTATACACCATTGTTGCAACTTCTTATTCTTAATGCTTGTCACTCTGGGCCCGAGTGCCATGATTTCAGATCTGAACATGTTATTGTTTCATGAGTATAATTATGTTTCTTAATCATACCTGCAAGTTGTTTACATACATTGTTGTCCGGATCCCGAGGCCCCAAAGTGACAAAAATTGGGACAACCAGAGGGGGTGGGTGTGATGTGAGGATCTCATGTGTTCATGGAGTGTTAATGCTTTTCTCAGGTGCTTTATTAAAAGGAGCACCTTAGTTACCAGTAGTTTCCCTAGAGGCCCCGCTGCCATGGGCTGGTAGGACAAAACATGTTGTGCAAGTTTCTCATTGCGAGCACGTACGACTATATTGGAACACATGCTTATGATTTGCCTAGAACTTGGACGCTTTATTATTATTATCTGCAATGCCCATGTTTAGATTATTATATGAACTATCTTATCCATGCAAAGTCCGCTCATCCACCCTCTATGCCTACGGTACTTTCATCGTGTTGTTTTCACAATTGCTACTGCTGTTTTCACGATTGCTACTATTTTACTACTGTTGCTGCTATAAAACTGTCACCACTGATAAATTGTTGCGAGCAAGCCTACTTTCAGGTGCAGCTGAATTGACAATTCATTTGTTAAGTATTATAAATATTATTTGGCTCCCCTTGTGTCGAGTCAATAAAATTGGGTTTTACTTCCCTCGAAGATTGTTGCGACCCCCTATACTTGTGGGTTATCAATGTGGCTCATGATAAGGATGTTTTATGTGATAGTTATATTGTTAATTTCATTCATGATGCTACTGAAAGTCATTATGAAAGACGGAAACATGGTTCTATGTATCTCAATAATATTAAGTTTCCTCTCTTTATGTTGAAAATTTTGAAGTTGAATTTATTTTGTCTTCCTATGCTGGCCACTTTGTGCTTTATTGACTTGTTTTTCTACAAGATCCTTTTTCATAGGAAGTGGGCTAGACTTAAATTTGTCTTATGTTTGATTCTTGATGCTCTCTTTTGATTCCATTCATATTTCTTATGTGAGCATCTTCTCAAATTATCATGCCTAGCTAAAAGGATTTTAAGAAAAGCACTTCTTGGGAGATAACCCATGTTTATGTTTTTACAATTTTTTGTTCTGTTTTCTTTGAGTCAACGTGTTGTTTACTTCTGTAGAAACTCATTTGTATCTTTATTTTCTCGTATTTGTTGTGCCAAGTGATACGTCATAAACGTATCTTTAATCTATGATGTTCCATGTTGTTTTTATGTTATTTGCTACATGTTTGCTATACACTTTATGTCATTTTTATCGATTTTCGAGACTAACCTATTGACAAGATGCCACAGAGCCAGTTCCGTGTTTTCTGTTGTTTTTAGTTTCAGAAAAGTTGTTCAGGACATATTCTCAGAATTGGAAAATTCGAAGCCCGGAAGTCTTAGAATTCCCTAAGGTTCCACGGAGTCCCGAAGAGGCCCAGAGAGGGGCCACACCATATGGCAGCGTGCCCCCTGGCCGCTCCTGGTGGTGGTGTGGGCCCCTTAGGCATCCACCGCCATTTCCCTTTCGCCTATTTATTCCCCCCGATACGTCAACCCTAAAATATACCACTTCTTCCCGAGAAACACCCAAGGTCGGGAGGGTTCTGGAGCTCTCCCCGGCACCCTGCCGGGAGGGAAATTCATCACCGGAGGGGTCTACACCACCATGCCCGCCTCCGGAGTGATGCGTGAGCAGTTCATCCCTAGACTATGCGTCCATAGCAGTAGCTATATGGTTGTATTCTCCACTTTATGCCTCAGGTTTAGAACTCTTGAGCTGCCTCACATGATAGAGATCATCTTATTGTAATGCTACATGTTGTGTTTCATGGGATCCGATGAATGTTAAATGCTATGTCTTCTGGTTATCAATCAATCATGTTATCTTCATGCATATGTTATTTATGATCTTGCATGCTCTCCATTATTAGTAGATGCGCTGTCCAAGTAGATGCTAATGACTCCAAGAGGGAGTATTTATCTGTGCTCGAGTGACTGATGGACCACAAGTATAGGGGGTGTATCATAGTACTTTCGATATATAAGAGTGTCGAACCCAACGGGGAGCAGAAGGTGTTGACAATCAGTTTCAATGAAGGAATAACTGTAAATACTGGAAGATAAATTTGTACGGGTTTTTGATATTGCACATAAATAAAGTGGGAATAAATAAAATGCAGTAGTAATAATTGCACCAAGTGTCCCAATCCTTTGTTCAGCAAAGGACAAGCCGGTTGGTTTACTTATGATTAACAAACATTCTCGAGGACACACGGGAGGTTTCTGTCAAGTGCTTTTGTTCCATGCAGCTGAATAATTTTAGGTGTTTTGATAAGTGTTGTGAGTGTGAACCTATGCTAATGTACCGTCCCATACAAGACTAATACATACTTGTGATTATACACCTTGCAAGCATCCGCAACTACAAGAAAATAATTAAGAAATAAATCTAACCACAACTTTAAACTCCGGGATCCTATGCTCCCTCCTATAATGGTTTCCTATCGGGGGTTTAGGTTTCTTTCACTCTAGAAACCCCACAATTAGTAGCCAAATACACAATGCATTCCCCTAGGCCCATAAATGGTGAATTATCATGTAGTCGACGTTCACATGACACCACTAGAAGAATAACAACACAACTTAAATATCAAACATTAAATATTACTCAACATTACTTCACTACTAACAACATGAATCCTCCCATGTCCTCAAGAACAACACGAACTACTCAGAATACATCATATGGATCATGATCAGAGGTGATATAATGAATGATAACAATCTGGTCATAAAGTGCAAACACCGATAAATATCACAAGCATCAACTACTAACAAGTAATCCACACCGGGAGAGAGATCTAATGCAAAACAACGATAGAGGCCCCTAATTGTTACAGCGGGATGACGATGGATGATGAGGGTGATGGTGGTGGTGGTGATTATGATGACGATCTTGATGATTCCCGGAGTGATGACGGTGACGATGGCGGTGATTTCCCCTCTCCGGAGAGGAATTTCCCCGGCAGATTTCTCCCTGCCAGAGAGCTTTTCTCTCTCAGGTGTTTTCCGCCCCGAGGCGGTGGCGGAATGATTATTCGATAATGGAATGAGGCATAGTGTTTCCTGGGAGACAGGCACACAAAAGATATCCTCCATAGGTGGGCCAGGGTGGCCAGACCCCTAGGTGGCGCGACCAAGGGGGGGCGCCACCCCATGGTGTGGGCCCCTGGTGGCCTCCCTCTGGCGCTCCTTTCTGCTGGGTTCCTCCACTGAACTTCTAGGAAACCCTCGGTGTCCCACTTCTTCTTCCGATCTTCTGAAATATGGTATCTCGACGGTGCTTTTTTCATCAAATTCCTCGTCCTGGTGTTTATTCTCCAAAAATTATAAAATATGCAAAATTAGATAAAATAACATAAGAGATGCATCATAACATGAAATATATCGATGAATAACATAAAATTATGATATAAAATAGTTACGCTAAATGGATGTATCAACTCCACCCAAGCTTAGACCTCGCTTGTCCCCAAGCGAATCTGAACTCAGAAAACATGACCACGAGTTTATGGAGTGAAGAGTCGATAAATAAAGTACGGACAAGAAGCATCACATCTATCTATGCACCAATCATTATAGACATCAACTTCCTCTCATATAACCTAACTTGAAACGATTAATGGGAGTCACAAACAAAGATGTAAAAGAGAGAATCAAAATTGGTAATGGAAAACTTCATTCTTGGTCAGAGAACATTTAATGATATCCTTCTTATCTTAGGTGAAGTCATTATAATAAGGCTCATCTTGTAGAGCTTAACATGTTTAATTATAACAATTCTTTTACAGTGATTCATAGCTTTTCAAAGTAATATTCATTCAGATAATAAATCATGTGCTAAACAAAGAAGGATTGAAAACATGATTGCATAAATCAACATATAGATGGTGAGATCACAACAACTCAAATGCTTGCTGGTGACGGAAAGAAATGGGTTTACTGACTCAACATAAAAGTAAAAGAAAGACCTTTTGCAGAGGGAAGCATGGATAACTCATGTGCTAGAGCTTTTATTTTATTAAACATAGGTATTGAAAACATTTTTAAGAGAGGTGTATGCTTATGTCAACGAATGGTAAATAGGAAATACACTACGTCACAAACCAACTAGACTTCATAAGAGCGCCTCCCATATGAGGGACGCAATTGGTGTAGAAGGTCATCCCTCATTCTGTTTTGTTTATATGATTATGCTTTGACTAAATCAGGGGGGAAAATAGTGAAGAGAATTTGTGTATTAGTTTTGGGGCTGGGCACCCCACTGCCAGCTCTTCTAGCATTTGGATAAGTGGATGAAGCCACTAGTCCAGGTGTTCAAAGTCCAATCAACGAGTGAGATAAAGATTCTCTATTGACGTCCTCATGAGCAAAAACAGGAACACAAAACATGAGTAATTTTGAAAGTTTTAAAGGTAGCACATGAGCAATTTACTTGGAGTGGTAGTTAAATACCACATGTAGGTAGGTATGGTGTACACAAATGGCAAGGTTTTGGGGCTCAAGGTTTTGGATGCACGAGAAGCATTCCCTCTCAGTACATGGTTTTTGTCTAGCAAGGTTGGGTAGCAGGCATAAGAGTTGAGGGAAAACAAACAAATATACATATGATTAAGCCAAGCATGAAATCTTCATTGAAATCCCAAGCGATCTTAACTTGTGAATACTAAGTTTACGAGCTAATAGGGAATTTCTTCTTTCTTATACTAGCATCTCAAATTATTATTTCTGCTGACCCAACCTAAGTTTGTCAAAACCAACTAGATTAACTCGATGATCTCTAGAGTGATACCAAATACTAATAACAAGCTCAACCATATGACGGAAATTGCAAACTAAAATGATGTGTGCAGAAAGTAAATGATGAAACTTCTCGTTAATATTTCATACCGGAAACTCACACCAACGGACACAACGATAACCAACTAAGGAGAGATACTACCATACTACAAACCATCCTATATGATAACCTCTCTACTCATGATATGAATCTACTGAAAAAATATAAAATATGAAAGAGAGTGATGTGATACCGTGGCACTCCCCCAAGCTTGGACCAAGCCGAGGGGATGCCAAAACCAATGACGAATAAATTCTTCGGTGGTGGTGCTGAGTCCTTCTCGATGAGCTTATCAATTGATTTCTTCACATCTTCAATCGCGAACATAAGCATACGCATCACCTCCGTATTGCGATTAGTATAGTTTACATGCCTGTCGGACTGTGAATCCCAGCCACCAAGATTTCCCCCACTCTTCCTTAGGTTGAGAGCTTCCTTCATCTGCACGGTTAGAACAATTGATATCCCACATAGAGGGCAAATCCCGTTGGGCACCTTTTTGTAGTGATAATCATGAATTAATGAGTGGAAGTGGTTCTTAATGCCCACATCAGGCGTTCTCGATGCTAAGGAGTGACGTGGAACCTTCCTTCCGATGCTCATCCGCGCGCCTCTCTTGAGCTTCAAGGGGTTAGCAACCACTCCAATGCTTGCGACGGTGGCGCGTGGACGCATTCGCGAGTTCTCTTGTACATCTCCTTCAAATCCACCCTCGATCTCCTCCTCCTTCTCCAGGTCTAGGACATCATCTTCCTTCGGTCCCTTCCCCTTGTTGTCGTTGGCGGAGACCATGATGCTTCTAAAACCGAAAACAGATCCTGGGAGAAACAACTCGAAACAGAAACACGACGAGAAAACGATATACGGACCTCGAGGGATCCGGGGGATTTGATGGAGGGATGATAACCCGGTAGAATAACGCCAAGGGGTAACTCGGCCCAAAGGACGCTGCGCAAGACCCGGCTTAGGATAAAGGAGCTTCTAGAAGGCCCAGGAACGTAGGCGTCGTAACCAGGATTGTGGGTTACGGTAAGGAAGATTAGGGTTTGTAAGCAGTGTCCGGGTAGGATTCAGAGTACGTCTTGGAGAGTAAGTCAGGGGGTCCGGATACTATATAAGCCGGTCCCTAGGTTAGGGTTAAGAGAGCTTTTTAGCGTAAGCAAGAACACAATCGCCGGATTGCGAGGTATCGAGTATCCACTGTAACACGAGACTTGAGATAATATATTTAGATCGGAGACTCGGCGACTTGATAGCCGGCTACCAGATCGCATATCACCATGGTTTCCTTTGAGCTAAACCCTCTCCCAAACACCAGAGTCGATTTGCCCCAAGACAAGTTACCCCCGGTAACGTCTGCCGTGATTATCCCACGACAGTTGGCGCCCACCGTGGGGCCTACGTCCAAGGGTGTTTACATCACGGGATAAGCTCGGGAGAACATGAAGAACCTCGTCATCGGCGAGATCTACACCAACCCCGAAGGAGAGAAGATGGTGGACGATTTTGGCTGGGGGCCAGAGTTGGATCTGCTCGAATCCGGATCTGTCGTGACAATCGGCCGGATCAACGTCTTCATCGGCATGGTACGTACATCCGGTTCAATCCATGACAATTTTGGATTTGATTCTGTGTCAGGGGAGGCCACCTGCGTTCAGTCTGATGGAGAGGAATCGGTCGGGACGATAGATCCGATAGAAGAGCCCACCACGAAGAGGGAACATCCGGAGGAGCCGGTATGGACCCCGCGTGGCCGGATTGTGAGAGAAGATGACACCGAGTCTATCTTGCACCTGCTGGAGGACCGGTACGAGGAAGACAGCAGTGATGAGGAAGAATACGAATCTGCGCCAAGCATTGTGCGCCAGGTCGTGGTCTACACGGCCCCCGCAACCAATCTTAATCAGGGGAACGTGACCGCGGCCGCCGTCGGAGCAGCACAAGCATTGTCCCAGCAGCAAAATCCGGTTGACGGAAACCCGGTCTTAACCCGGGTCGACGGAGAATCGGCATCAGTTACCAGCCATGCGGCGGATAGCGAGTTGCAGGCAAACACGTTCGGATATCTGGCAAACCGGACGCCAGGGGCGGGTCCTTCAAACCCGCAACACCCGGCCCTGTTCAACAACAACCTGATCCTGGATCCCACCGTTCTAGCCACAGTCATAACCCCGGAAAACGCGGTGGAACGTGTTAGGGATCTGGATGTAGCCCGTCGTGCATTGGAGCAACAGAGAAGGCAAGTGGAAGCAGAAAAACAAGGGGTAGCTGCGCGCCAGCGCGATCTGGATGCATTGGAGAACCGGCTCCGAGAAGAGACAACCAGGGTGCATCAAAGGCACCAGACCAGATTACCGGCGACAGGTGGAGTCATAAACCCGGCCGCACTATTCATCACACCTCAGGATCAGCCGATTCCGGCGGTGAACCAAGGAACTGTACATCAACCCGCAACTGGAGGAGCACAGCCGGTAAACGTGCAGGCCGGGTTACCCATATTACAGACTGGAGTCACTACCGGCAATACATTACCACCACCACCACCATCACGATTTCGCACGCCAGCAGGTCATTACAACAACCCCATGGATAATGTGTACGCAGCAACACTCGCATTGAATCAAATCCCCGTGAGAGAGTCACCCCACGCCGAGGAGACCCGGCGGGCGATAGATCTATTGTGCACTGCGGTGGCACAGCAAGTTAATTACCCGGACAACAGAAGCGGAATGCATGGGACACCATATATCAGCTAGCAACGAGTCAATACCGGCAATATTCAGACAAGTTCAGCGCGGCGGAGGGCAGAGCAGCAGCAAATGTCGCCTCCTCCCCGCGTCCAGGCTGTACCAGCAGCATCAGCAGCACAAGCTATTGTGGACAGTTCCGGAGCTAGGAGAGCCGCGGCCGGGTCTGCGGTGCACGGACCAGCAGCAGTGCCGCGTCCAGCCATACCCCCCGCAGGATCGCACGTTTCCCGAGTAAGGCCAGTTCCGATTAATCTCGCTGGGCCTAAGTGTCTATCGGATAACATCAGGGCTGAGCCTTACCCGGATAAATTCAAGGAGCCGGGTAAGGTAGTGAATTATGAGCCGACTATGGATCCGGAAACATGGTAGAGCAGTTATGAGATGGCTATGTCAATTCGCAACGCATCTGAAAATCTTCAAGCCAAGTTCATGTACTTAATGATGTCAGAGGGAGCAGCCAAGTTATGGTTCACTAATCTACCGGAAGGATCTATCAAGTCATGGGAGGAGTTGAAAACTGCGTTTATCAAGCACTTTCATGGGACGTGCAGAAAGCTATTTACTATTGATGACCTAGAGCGGTGCGTCCAGAAGAAGGGAGAATCGGCGCGCAGCTGGGTGCGCCGAGTCCTGGAGATACTTCACTCATCCACAGATATTCAGCCCAAGGATGCGTTGCAAGCTATGGCAAAGACTTGCAAGTACATACCTTTAGTGCAAAAGTTAACTCGCATGAAATCCAGTCGGAATGCTTCAGAGGTTACGATGTGTAACATCCCAAGTATGAAAATATCCCTTAAAATGTTTTGTTTCTTGTTTTAATTCAAGTTTTGCATCATGTCATCATGTTTAATCATTTGTTTGCAATTGTTACTATCTGTTTTGCATCTGTTTTATCTTGTTTTCATAATCAAACTCAAACAAATTCAAATGATTATTTTCATACTTGATCTGTTACAACTTTTGGAATAAAAATAACAAATGAAAACAACTATTTTATTCCATGTTGATCACTCATTAAATTGTTGGTTTTATTTCAATCAATTAATTCAAATCATCTACCATTTCAAATAAATTTCATCAAACAGCACCCAAGATGAGTTAGCACAAGTTTATAAACATGATCAATTCAATCAACTATTTTTAATCTCTTAATCCATAGGGGCCACCCTATTAAAATACCTTGTTTTCATAATGTTTAAACAATATCAAAATTCCTTTAATTATGGTTTCAAATACAAACAACAATTTTAAATCACCACTTTTGAAAACAAATCTTGGAAATTGGTTGCTATTGGTCTAACAAGTCTAACCTAATTTTTCTATAATTTTTACCAAGATAAAACCTACCTTTCTCTTCCAAAACCAAACAATACAAAAAAAAAAAACAGAAAAGCTAAAAATAAAAAGAGAGAGAGAGGGGGGAAAGGCAGCCAGCCCACTTCGGGCCAGCCCATCTGGCCAAAGGCCTGGTACCCCTCAGCTCGTCTTCTAGCTCCGTACGGCAGGCAGATGCCTTTGCCCACGTCGACAGGTGCGAGATCAAACGGCAATCCCGAGCTCCCCTCCCCCTTAAGACCTCGAGCACCTCTCCCCCGTGCCCTAGTGTCCTCCACCCTCCTTCTCCCTCGCGCCGCTCTCCTTCCTCTTTTCTCTCTCTCGCTGCTCCCTCTTTTTCTCTGTTCTGTACCGAATTCCCCCCGAGAGCACCTTCACCGCCTCCTTCTCCGGCGAGGCGCCGCCGCCACGGCGCCCGCCCGGCCGCGCTAGGGCCGGGAACGGAAAGGGGTCGCCGCCCTCTACCTCGCCGCGCCCTCCATCTCCCTCGACGACCGCCGGAGCTCCGCCGCCATCGCCGGTTTCCGCCACCGAGCGCCTCCTCTCCGCCTCCTGCTCCCTCTGTTCGACAGCAGGTGAGCCTCGTCGCCTCCCTTCCCTCCTCGTCGCCTCCTCCTCTCCGGCCCCAGCTAGCAGCAACCGCACTGCCCGCATCCGCCCCCGGCCGCTCGAGCACCGCACGCGGCGGCGAGTCACCGCGGCAGGCCGCCGATCGCCGGCCGCCCCCTGTACGTTCGCTCGCCTGTACCTGCACCCACAAGAAGATTCAGAAAAGTTCAGTTAAGTTCAGTAGCCACGCGAATTTACACCTTAAGCTCCCTTCGCTGCAGCTATCTGACAAACAATCGCAACAGCCCAACTGGCAACAGTCCCGCGCGCGCAAGGAGAGGTCCCGGGATCAAATCCCAGGGGAGGCATTTGCCTCCCCAATTTTTTCCTTTGACCGCCCAGCGCTGGGACCCACGCGTCATGGACCCGTGCGGCCATGTCAGCCCCTAGCCACTCCACCTGGGCGCCACGCAGGCGAAGGCCCCACTGGCAGTGGCCCATTCTGGGTCACTGCGCGGTGCAATTGTCTTTTCTGCCTTTTTATTTTTCTTTATCAGTCCAGTAATTTTTCAGAATAGTCCCTAGAATTAAACCCCTAATAACTTTTAATTCCTAACTCCAAATAATAAAAATAAAATATGTACACTGCACCAAATTTAATTATCTACCTAATTATAACATTTGTTTTCTGTTTTGAATTTTCAAAATGCAATTCAAATTTGAATTCAAATAATTCAATTGCAATTTGCTAAAATCCATAACTAATTCATTATTAATCCAAATCATGCAAATAAAATATGTTTTCCATACCATTTTGAACCACCAATTCAAATATAAATTTTGTTTCATGAATTGAATAATTAAAATTGCTTAAATAATTTAATACTTGTTTAATTCATTTAAATTTGATAAAATCATAACTTGCTCAAATAAAATTATTTTTGAACATGCAAAATATGTTTTCAAACCATCAAAGTGTGAACTTTTCAAATATGAATTTTGTTATTTGTTTTGCACAATTTAAATTGGTGAAAACAACAACTATTTGTGTAATCCCTTTAAGGAACCAAAAATTCCATAACTTACTAAATAAATTTCTAAATTGGTAAACCCTATTCTAAATTGGTTCTATTGTTGTTATTTTGTTGTTTTCCTCATCCATGCATCATACTAATTCACCTTCATCTGTTGATTAGTTGGAAAACAAATAATCTAACCCAAAATTCATGGGCTTTTCATATGCAACTCAAACTTGCATATGGGTTCATTTAAATTGTGTTACCATGTTAGCTAGTTTATTTTGATGCAACCATTAACATGACATTCATCATCCCATGATTGTGCACTATGCCATGATATTGATTGTTTATCTTTCTGCATTGTTTGTTTGCTTCTTCTCGGGTTAGACGACGACGTTGAGACCGACGATCCTTACGACACCCCTTCTGAGGATCTAGCTCAGTACCAGGCTACTGGGTTTGCAGGCAAGTTATCACTCACATGAACCACTGTGTTCCTTTCAACATTGGTTACCGATACTTTCCGTTGTTCTTTTCTGCTAGCCTTAGTAGTAGTTGTTTCTGTTACAAACCTATCACATGAATCCCTTAACCTTGATATTGCCTCACCTCCACTCCTATGACCCCTTTGTTTGAGCCCGTGTCTTACTAGCATGCTTAGGTTGCTTTGCTCGAGTCTGTTACCCGTTACTTTCTGTTGTTACTACTATTATGTTCTGGGGGCTCGATGTTAATCAATCAACCTGTTATTAATAATATGCTGATAAGGCACCGGCAGGAGGCCCTTTGCGGTTTTGAGGCCTGCTAGTGTCGACCCTAATAGGAAAAGGGTCTTGTCTACTGATCCATGATGAGCGTGCTCACCGCATCCGGGTGGTAGTATGGAACCCCCCTCGACTTTGACATGATCCGCAGTTTGTCCGAAGAGCCACACTTAGTTCGGGAGTTCCATTTGCGCATAAGCATGAATGGGTCGCTCCCATGGTTACTGTTGATGATGATGATGCATATAGGGCGAGGCCTGTGGTGCCGGGGGGTGTGGTTTTCACCCCTGCGCTTAGGTTAGGTCGGACTGGCCGGGACCTTATAGCTCCGTGGCTCCTAGGACAGGTTGTAGAGATGGTTCGAGTCGTGTCGAGTCCACCTGAGTTTTAGTTGGTGGCTCGAGTGTGTACGGGTACTGGAGCACACCCTGCAGGGATAAATCTTCTCGAGAAGCCGTGTTGTCCGCGGTTATGTGACGACTTGGTGAAAGTACTGGCTAACAAGTACTCAGAACAACTTACACCTAACTAATGTTAACTTGACTAGTAATAGCCTTATTGACACAACAACTTGATCCATTATTCATTAATCCAACTGTGTGAGTTATCCTCGGATTGCTTCTTTGGATAAGGGGCGAGATCCAGGATGGGTTTGTTTGATGGTCAACAACAGTTGGACACGTTACACTATCTTATCTCCTCTCTGCTAGCTGGAAGTGGTAGTGTTTCTGTAGTTGGTTAGCGCAGCCAGTTGCAGCATCTTTTATAACCCCTTTCTTCCGTTGAACCCAAAGCATCTGTGCTTGGTGTTGACGGGTTACACTTTGGTGAACTGTGAGTCTTGCTTGCCAGTACGTTGTTGTACTGACCCCTTTGGGGCTGTGGTTTACGCAGACGACGATTCCGAGGATTCCCATGGAGGCTACTACGTGGAGTACAACGACGCTGTTGACGAGTAGATAGCGGACCCGGGCAGGATCCGAGACTTCGTGGATGGGCTCCGTTTTCCTTTCATTGCCGGCCTCTTAGGCCTATTTGGATCTTGTCTGTACTCAGACCTGTTGTTTGCTTCCGCTGATGTAATGAATGTTATGTTGGGACATGTGTCCTCTGGATGTTTGTATTTGCTATCTCTGCTCTAGTGAGAGCTATTTGCAACTTATTTCCATCTTTTGTGTCTTAGAGATATGTTGTGCTATCATTCTGTTAAACGCTGTTGACGTACCCTGCGTGATTGTTATGAAGTACGTCGACAGTAGTGCCTATGGTCTCTAGTGGATAGTTTACATCGACGGTGGAATAGCAGGGCTTGTGTTGTCGCGCATAAGCGCAGGCCTACCAGGAAGCTGGGACGTGGGAGCAGTTATGCCCCATAATCCAAGCATCTGCTATCCAGTTCGGCCCGATGAGTATCCCCTAGAAACAAGGGTGCGACATGATGGGAGAGCTAATGGACGCATGCAACAAACACGCTGCAACGGATACTACAGAAGAGGATGTCGATGACAAGAAAGCAAAAGCAAACACAAGTAACAATGGAAGAACCGGCAATGGACCAATGCCGGGTAACAATGGAGGTAACAATGGGAACAACCAGAACAAGCGCCCGTTTGAGGGAAGCTCCGAGTTCGTCGCTAGTACAGAAGCCGGGTCTTCGAGACCCAGGGCAGAAGGAAATTTCAATGGAGGAAACCATAACGGAGGAAATTACCAAGGACCGCCAAGGCCGGGTAACAATTGGGATATCTTCAGAATGGCGTGCCCAAAGAACAGTAGGAACGGTAGGCCGGCTAACCACTCGTTGGAGCAATGCGCGGACCTACAAAGATGGAAGAACGAGGAAGTAAACAAGGCTATGCGAGGTGCAGGTCGGGGAGGAGGACCGGGTCCGGGTGGAAACCCGGGCAACGGCCCACCCCCAGCCGGTAACCCGGCAGGCGGAAATCCGGGTAATAACCAGGGGGGAGCTGGAGGTTTCCAAGCCAACCCCAAGCAATTGGGATAATACCACGTGCATACTACAGGAATTTCCAACAAGGATAAAAAGATACTGAAAAAGGCGGTAAACTCAGTTGCCTCGGCCGTTCCGAGATATCTGAGGTGGTCGGAGAAGGATGTAACGTGGAGCAGAAGAGATCACCCGGAAAGGATAGAACACCCGGGAGTCTTAGCATTGGTGGTTGCGCCGCAGGTTAATGGTTATGAGTTGAAAAAGGTCTTAATGGACGGCGGTAGTAGCATCAACATCTTATACTGGGAAACCTTTCTACGTATGGGTCTCAAGGAGTCCCAGCTACAGAAGAGTTCAACAGTTTTTCACGGGATAGTACCGGGTCACTCAGCGTGCCCCGAGGGAAAAATCACATTGGAGGTAGCTTTTGGAGAATCGAAGGAAATTTCCGGTTTGAGTGGCTCACCTTCGAGGTGGTCAAGTTGCGCAGCCCTTATCATGCGCTATTCGGAAGGCCGGCTTATGCTAAGTTCATGGCCAGGCCGTGTTATGTGTATCTACAGCTAAAAATCCCGGGTCCCAAGCAGACTATCACCATACATGGGATCCGGGATATAGCGGCTGAGTGCGATGAAGGAGATGCGGCAATGGCTGAGCAAGCTTGCAGAAAAGAGGAACTCAAGTATTACCGGTCTCAAGTAGACCCGGATGACAGAACAACGTTAAAAAGGTCGAATACTGAAGACGAGAGAGCGAAGTTCAAGGCAGCGCAGGACACCAAGATGGTGGCTTTTGTCGAGGGTGACCCCTCTAAGCAATTTGCTATAGGATCTAACTTGGACATCGAGCAGGAAAAAGCACTTGTGGAGTTCATTCGTTCGAATCAGGATGTGTTTGCATGGACGCCCAGCGATATGTCGGGTATCCCTACAGAACTGGCAGAGCACAGTTTGCACGTTGATCCCAAGTCCAGGCTTGTGAAACAGGGCCTGAGAAAAATGAATGAAGAAAGAAGGAAAGCTATAGGAGAAGAAATTGCACGGCTGCTTACAACCGGCTTTATTATGGAAGTATTTCACCCGGACTGGTTAGCAAACCCGGTACTCGTGATGAAAAAGACCAATGAGTGGAGAATGTGCATTGATTATACGAGTCTCAACAAGCATTGCCCAAAGGATCCGTTTGCACTACCAAGGATAGATCAGATCATAGACGCAGTGGCTGGAAGCGACCTATTATGTTTCCTGGATGCATATTCCAGGTATCATCAGATCAAGCTCAGGAAGGAAGATTGGGAGAAAACATCGTTCATAACCCCTTTTGGGGCTTTTGTTACAAGACCATGACGTTTGGATTGAAGAACGCCGGCGCAACCTACCAACGGTGTATTCAGAAGTGTTTCGAGGACCAAATCGGACGCAATGTTCACGCATACGTGGATGATGTGGTGATCAAGACCAGGAAAGCGGAGACATTTATTGATGATCTAAAGGAAACGTTCAAAAACCTGAGAAGGTACCCAGATGAAACTTAATTCGACAAAGTGTGTCTTTGGAGTCCCAGCCGGGAAATTACTCGGTTTTATCGTTTCCGAGAGAGGAATTGAGGCAAATCCGGATAAAATCAAAGCTATCCAGAGTCTGAAAAAGCCAGAAAATTTGAAGCATGTTCAGAAGCTCACAGGGTGCATAGCAGCGCTCAGCCGGTTCATATCCAGACTCGGAGAGAAGGCAATACCCTTGTACCGGCTCTTGAAGAAATCTGATAAATTCGTATGGGACCAAGAGGCGGACGAGGCGTTCGAGGCACTAAAGAAGCAGTTATCTGAGGCACCAGTCCTAGCAGCCCCGGGCCCTAAAGAGCCCATGCTATTGTTCGTTGCAGCCGGGCCCCGGGCGGTTAGCGCAGTAGTTGTTGTCGAGCGTAAGGAGGATGGGAAATATCACCCGGTCCAGAGGCCGGTTTATTACGTCAGCGAGGTATTATCAGAAGCAAAACAGCGCTACCCACATTGGCAAAAGCTGGTTTTCGGGGTCTTCATGGCCAGCCGGAAACTGAAGCCGTATTTTCAGGAACACCCCATAACAGTGGTCAGTTCTATACCAATGTCGGATATCATCAGAAACTCGGATGCAACGGGTAGAATAGCCAAGTGGGCGATCGAGATGGGAGATTATCACATCAACTACGAGCCCAGGTCAGCAATCAAATCTCAAGCTCTAGTTGATTTCATTAACGATTGGACTCACACAGGTATGCCCACCATGGCTCCAAACTCCGAGTCTTGGATAATGCACTTTGACGGTTCCAAGCAATACGAGGGATCAGGAGCCGGAGTGGTGCTAACATCACCCAAAGGAGACAAGTTAAGTTACGTGTTGCAGATTCACTTTGATTGTTCCAATAACGTGGCCGAGTATGAGGCCCTATTGCACGGCTTAAAGGTAGTCAAGGAGATGAACATTAGGAGGATACGATGCTTTGGAGATTCGGACCTTGTGGTACAGCAGGTCTCAGGAACTTGGGATAGAAAAAATGCAACTATGGCAGTATACCGCAGAGAGGTGGACAGGGTTGCCGGGTGTTTTTCCGGGTATGAGGTGGAGCACATAGACAGAAGAAAAAACGAGGCAGCAGACGCACTCGCCAGACTCGGCTCGCGCAGAGAGCCGGTTCCACCTAATGTTTTTCTTGGATGATCTATGGCGACCGTCAGTTAAAACCGAGTCTGAGGAAGAGCTGGCAAATCAAGACCCGGATTTGGAGCTCGTGGCCACAGTACGTGCTGTTCCCGAGTGGACAGAGCCGTTCCTGGCCTACCTATCACGGGGCGAGTTACCACATCAGGAGGTGTTAGCACGACGAATTCTGAGGCGAGCAAAAGGATATTCTACCATCAATGGGGAGTTGTACAAAAGAAGTGCAGCAGGAGTGTTTTTGCACTGTGTAGCACCAGAAGAAGGCCGACAGATCCTCAAGGAGATCCACGAAGGTGATTGTGGGCATCATGCATCCACAAGATCCCTCGTGGCCAAAGCTTATCGACATGGTTTCTTCTGGCTCACGGCCCTAGCAGACGCGGAGCGCTTGGTGGCAAGGTGTGACGGATGTCAAAGGTACGCTCGCCAAACCCATGTGCCGGCTATGGAACTGCGGACTATCCCGTTAACTTGGCCATTTGCGGTTTGGGGTATGGATATAGTTGGTCCCTTCCACATGTCACCTTGCAAAAAGACACATCTCTTAGTGGCTGTTGATAAGTTTACCAAGTGGGTTGAGGTCATGCCAGTTACTAATTGTGAAGCAATTACAACAGTCAAGTTCCTGAAAAGGATTATCTATAGGTTCGGATATCCCCACAGCATAATTACCGACAATGGAACCAACATGTCCCTTGGCGAGATGGAGAAGTTTTGTGGAAATAATGGCATCCGTTTGGACAAAGCCTCAGTGGCCCACCCACAGGCTAATGGACAAGTAGAGAGGGCAAATCAGGAGTTGCTTCGTGGATTAAAGCCACGGTTACGAGTCCCGTGTATCAGAGCTGCTGGTGCATGGGTTGAAGAATTACCTTCAGTGGTTTGGGGTATCAACACCACACCTAACAGATCTACTCAGATGACGCCGTTCTTTATGGTTTATGGCGCAGAAGCAGTATTGCCAAGTGATATTATTCATGACTCGCCTCGAGTATCGGCTTACGTCGAGGTGGAGAACGAGAAGACCCGGCAAGACGCCGTGGATATGCTAGAAGAACACAGGGAACAAGCTTTAGAGAGATCAGCCATATATCAGCAGGATCTGCGGAGATATCATAGCCGGCGCGTGAAAACCCGGGTCTTCCAGGAAGGAGAGCTCGTTCTGCGCCTGGTACAATCAAAGGAAGGAAAACACAAGTTATCACCGCCATGGGAAGGACCGTTCATCATAAGCCGGAATCTGCACAATGGATCATATTACTTGATAGATGCAAGGGAAGAGTCGGCTACGGTTAATGACACCGCTCATACCACTTCATCTATGCAAGAGAAAGAAAGACCATGGAACGTGGCACAGCTGCGTCCCTACTATACTTAGTATAGGCTAGATTCACAAAGTGGAATTGCACGATGTAACAGGCAGCAGGTTTCAGACGCACTCTTTTCCTATCCAGGGTACCTAAGGGGACTGAAGGGTTTTTAATGAGGCGGCCTGCTGACCTAACTTTTCTCATATCAATAAAGAGATGGTTAAACAATATATTATTTCCTTTTCATGCGTTTTTATCAATTTTTTATTTCTGTTATGTTTTTTATCCTTCTTCCAGGTAAGTATTATTTACTGTTTTTAATACATTAGTTTCTTTAGCAGTTCGCATATATTTAGGTCTTGGGGGCTGATTGCTTGAATAGCACAGTTACAAACTCAAAGACCCGACCACGATGCCTATGAGTTATAAGGGCCGATTACTCGCAAACGAGTACGGCTGCAAGCTTATAACCGGACAAAGGAGCCAAACTTTCTTGACTTCTCTTACTTAAGCTCGATGTGACTCGCACTAAAGTGGCATGATTTGCTCGCATATGATCACAATCAGTCATGATGCCCAATGGGACTTGCCTGACTCTGTCTTCGTATAGATGTAGCAACATGATTATCCACGCGAAAGCCGGCTTACAGTACAAGAGAGCCAAAAGGGTCATCTAAACCATAAGTTATGCAGAGTACAGGGTTAATAACCGGAAACTCACAGTTTATTAAGCGTAACTTCAAAACCTATGTGAAACGGCTCTAGGTTTTGGGCTTAGCAAAAATGATTTGTTCTCTTTAAAATACCTAACACCCTAGACTCGGAAGTTCAGGCCTTGGGGACTGGGGAATTTGAAACAAGAAACAAAAATCCGAGTCTTGGGGACTTGGGGACTTAGAGAAAAGTCCACCTGTCAAAACCCACGAAACCCGGAAACCGAGTCTCACAAAAGGAACCATAAAGTAAGTCGGAATATCAAGAACAAATAAGCTCAAAAGCAGATAGATATCAAATTCATCCAAAGGCCAGAAGGGCCACAAAAGCTATTAAAGTTTCAAAACGTATTACAAAGCATGATAGTAGTATCAAAGGTGCACAGGCGCACAATCAAAAAATAACCATTTAAAAGGCCCATTGGCCGAATGACGCATTTGATGACAGCGGATAGCAAAGATTACTCGGCATCTTGGGTTGAGGCATCCATCTTGTCCTTGCCCTTGCCAGCCGGGTCCTGTTCCTTGACTTGTTCTTCAGCAGTCTTGGTAGCAGCAGCATTCGGGTTAGCAGTGGCACTGGCACGCGAGGGAGGAGGGACAACTGGCGTGGAGCTAGCAGGCGCAGTATTGGCTTCAGCTTTCTTCTTCGCAGCTTCTTCCCTCAGTTGGGCAGATTCAGCCTTCCACCGTGCCAGCATATCAAAGGGCTTCGGAAGATCCGACTTCATTGCCCTATCTTGTGCATCATACGACGGCACCATCCGACTGACATCCAAATTGCCGGCAATCAGGCTGGCTGCATGACGAACCTCTGTCTGAATGGCCTTGTAATGCTTAGGTAAAAACGGGGAGCCATCGTGGTTGAACTCTGGAAACCCGCCAACAAGCTTCGCCGGGTCAAGCTTGGGAAAGTATGCTTTCGCCAAGGCAAGACCCCGGGTCACCCCAACCTGGCAGGATGAACGCTTCCAGTGTTCAATCCACTCGGGGATGGTAGAACACGCATCAAGCAGCGTGTTCAAACCACCATCCCCAGTGCTTGGACACCTCACAGCTTTCAAGGCCCACTTAGTCCCAGCACAGAGTTGCCGAATGGTGCTCTTTACCTTATTCAGCAGAACTACTTCATCCACATCCGGAATTTCCTCATCCGACCCTGCAGAAAAGCAGAAACATCCAAAGTTAGGAACTCCGAGTATCCTCCAGAACATCAGAACAAATTTAAAGATCAGTCAGTCGGGAAATTTTACATATCAGAGAACGATAAGTGTCGGCGATCTGGCCCGACAGCTCGTTCACCCTATCCACTGCAGCATTACATCTCTTCTTATATTTCTTTGTCTGCTTCCCGGCTTTCTTAGTTTCAGCCTCAGCAGATTCACGTAGCTTCGTTTCCGCCTTGAGAAGTTTGTTGGTTTTAGCCAACTCTTTCTCAGAGTGCGTCACGCAGGCCTATGCGAAAACACAAAGAAATGTCAGTCGGACAAAACAAAAGTATCAGTCGGCTATGTATGAAAGTTCCAAGCAAATTATGCATAAGTTCACTCGGAACTTGGGGACTAGACGAGTATACAAGCGGTTGTAACACGGTTTACCTCGTGTTTGGCTATCAGGGCCTCCAGGATGCCCTCCTCATCAGCTCTCAAGGTGTGCAGAGCATTGAGCATCTCAGCGAAGCACATGTCTTCGGGCTTGGTGCCGGAAGACCCGGCTGCCTGACAACCCGGAGTAGGAGTTTGATCCGGCTTTGGTGACGTTACCTGGGTGGCCTGGGGGTCAGGGGTGGGGGTACCCATCCTTGTACCCAAGACTCCCGCGTCCTCATCACCGGTTCCATCAGCATGCTTTGGAGACCCGGCATCCTGCTTGGCCGAGTCTATTGGGGAATCTTGCCCCTTGACTTCTTCTTCTTCAAGGCCGCAAGCCGCGGCATTTACATCATCAACCGGGCCTTCAGTGTCCCGGGTGTCTGTCTCCATGTTCTCCGGGTCACCGAGTGTGACTTGGGCGCTAAGGAAAAGAGAGAGAAATAGTTAGCGATAGTGAATGAAAATTATCAAGTATACGAGGATATCATATAGCAAAAGCCCACCCGGTATTCACAGCATAATCTGGTGGGAGCTCGCTGCTGGAAGCGGATGAAGCTGTCACAGGACCCAATAGAGGGACCCGGAACTGTCCTCCAACCCTGAAAGTCGAGAATGTATAGTCGGAAAAAGTGAGATATGTGAAAGCAAAAGGGTGTAAGTGAAGTTGATCGAAGACCCGGACAATACCTTCATCATTATCAACCGGTTCTTCATCTTCTTCCGGGTCTCCGGAGGAAGGGGAGGTCTCAATATTCCAAAAGACGTTATCAGCCTGAGATAAAGGTGTAAAGGTAAGGGTTCATAGTTGTCTCAAGTGAAAGCATGAAAATGAAGGTATAAGTGCTGGATCTTACCGCAGGAGCCGGATTCTCACGAGTGAAAGGCTCCAGTCCGGCTATATTCCGGATAACGTCCAACTTTTCCGTCAAGAAGCTCTTGATGGTCTTGTTGGTATCACCGGCCGGGTAATCCTTCAGAGAATAACAGAGCGAATCCGTGGAGTGCCCCGAATACTCACACATTAGCTTGGAGCGAGTGGAGTTGGGCTGAATCCGGAAGTTGACCCATGTCTTAACCAGGTTGAGCCCAGTGAGACCGTGGGCAGAGAGGGCGGCTATTTTTGCTAAGAAGGGCTGTATGGCTTCCCTGTCCGACTCAGGGGCAAAAGCGTTGAAGGTATCAGAGAGATCTAAGAGACCCTCCGAGTAACCCGGCAGTTTCCTTTCGCCGGGTGGGGAGGTGTCTCGGCAATAGAAAAAAGATAATTGCCAATGCTTAACATGAGAATTAAGATTGAGAGTCGGCATGGGAGAATTCTTACGGCGCTGGATGGAAACCCCACCGCAAGCCAAGAGCGCTCCGTCGCCGCTTTCGCGGCACGGCTTGCACTGGAAAAGTTCTATAAATAAAGCCAAATTTGGCGGGATGCACAAATAAGACTCGCAAAGGACTATGAAGTGGGTTATGTTCAACATAGAGTTAGGCCCTATGTCGAACACCCGGAGGCCATAGTGGCTAAGGACCTCGCGGAAGAAAGAGTGACCCGGGGGGCGAAACCCCCGGATCACATGCTCAACGAAGCATATTACCTCGTCAGCATTAGGGGTAGGCCGGGTCTCGTCACCCGGTACCCTCCAGTGAATCTCCTCCTGAGGGGGAGGACGCCTAACTCGGCCAGCTCCTCCAGCTTGGCCTTGGTCACAGAGGATTGCGCCCAGTTGGCGGATATGGATTTGGTCACCCTTGGCTTAGCCGGCTGCTTCCCCTTGTGCTTGGGAGCCATGGATCAGTCTGCAAAGCATGAGATAAACATGAGACTCGGAGGTTACGGATTTTCCGAGTATCGGTAAAGCAGTATAAAGACTACAAATTATCCGGGTATCGAAGAGCAGTACGGAAATTGTGGGGTATCTAAATGTCGACGAGCAGTTGTAAGAAGAAGCTAATTGCCTGGCTATCTAGTGTGAATAAAACAACCGGAGGAGGAGGATTTTCCGGGTATCTATGGACAGTCGCGGAAATCTGGATGAACTACATCTAGATTGGAAATTTTGCTATCGATTTCGCGGAGAAATTAACGACTATGAGCGATAGGAGGGTGAAGTGTGATCAATAATCAAGCGATTGGATGGACTAGAGAGGAGCTAGGCGACCTAATCCGGCGCGGGGCAAGAAATGGCCCGCGGGTGGACCTAGATCTAATCTAGGTCAAACGGAGAAATTGCAAGATTGAATCAAGGGGAATAGAGATCTTACCGGCATGGACTGGAGAAGGACGCGACGACGGCAGATGGCGCAGTCGTGGTGCCCACGTGCGACTCCCGGCGGGCAGCTCGGGGGCGCGGCGGCGGAGTTTGGCGGCGGCGCGGACCGTGGAGGAACGCAACCGGCGGTGGCTTTGCTCCGGCAGTGAACCCGAGGTCTCCGTGGTGATGTTGAGCGAGCTCGAATAAGGAGGCGCCAGTGAGGAAGAAGGAGATGGGGGAAATGAGCCGTTAGGGCTAGGTTACCCCCTAGGTACCTATTTATAGGTACGGGTGGGAGAACCTAGGCCAACGAGCGGGAGCCGAAATTTTTGGGATAAAAGATACCCGTCCGAGATTTTTGGGATATGCGTTAAGTGCCCGAGAGCGATATCCGGACAAGATAAGAAGTAAATCCTTTCCGCGATATTCGAATCAATTAACGAGTGAAGTAAGCCGGGTCTTCTGCATCTTCCTTGGAACATTGGCCCGGAAGTTAAAAATGGACTTAGAGAAAGCCGGGTTATTATATGGACCACCAATGGAGTTAGGCCTAGCTGTTTATTAAAGCAACCTAACCCGGCCTCTATGAACTTGTATGTTTGTTATTTTTGCAGGGAATAGCGTGCGCTTCAAGGAGGATCCCGTGAAGCCCAAGCTATTCTGGGGACTACTGATGGAGGGATGATAACCCGGTAGGCTAACGCCAAGGAGAAACTCGGCCCAAAGGATGCTGCGCAAGACCCGCTTAGGGAAAAGGAGTTTCTAGAAGGCCCAAGAGTATAGGTCTCGTAACCCGGATTGTGGGTTCCGATAAGGAAGTTTAGGGTTTGTAAGCAGTGTCCGGGTAGGACTCCGAGCACGCCTTGGATAGTAAGCCAGGGGGTCCGGGTACTATATAAGCCGGCCCCTAGGGTTAGATTAGACAAGATTACGAGATATCAAGTATCCATGGTAACACGAGAGTTGAGATAGTATATTCAGATCGGAGACTCGGCGACTTGATTGCCGGCTACCAGATCGCATATCAGCATGGTTTCCTTTGAGCTAAACCCTCTCCCAAACACCAGAGTTGACTTGCCCCAAGACAAGTTACCCCCGGTAACGTCTGCCATGATTATCCCACGACATAAAGCGTAGCCGTCTGCCACGACATGGCAATTCTATAGTTAACATCATATTTAGCAAAGGTTTTTCTAAAACCACCATAAATAAAATCAGAACCCCTATCAGTCATAAGATATCTAGGCACACCAAACCTAGGGAAAATAATGTCTTTAAGCATTTTTAATGAGGTTTCACCATCAGCACTTTTAGTATGTATAGCTTTTACCCATTTAGTAACATAATCAACAGCAACAATAATATGAGTGTAGCCTTGTGAAGGAGGGAAAGGACCCATAAAGTCAAAACCCCAATAATCAACTGGTTCAATAACAAGAGAATAATTCATAGGCATTTCATTACGTCTAGAAATATTTCAGACCCTTTGACATTGATCACAAGATAAAATAAACTTTCTAGCATCTTTAAAGAGAGTAGGCCAATAAAAACCTGATTGTAGAACCTTATGTGCAGTTCTATCTCCAGCGTGATGTCCTCCATAAGAACTACTATGACATTTTCCCAATATCTCTCGTTGTTCATTTTCAGGAACACATCTTCTCATAATACCATCAACACCTTCTTTATATAAGTGTGGTTCATCCCAAAAATAATGCCTCAAATCATAGAAGAATTTTCTTCTTTGCTGAGCTGTAAAGGTAGGGGGCAAATACTTGGAAACAATAAAGTTAGCATAATCAGCATACCATGGACTCTCTTGAGAGCTCACTTTTATTGCAGCTAACTGTTCATTAGGAAAACTATCATTAACAGAAATGGGGTCATCGGGGATATTTCCTAATCTAGACAAATTATCAGCAACAAGATTTTCAGCACCCTTCTTATGCACAATATGTAAATCAAATTCTGGTAGAAGAAGCACCCATCTAATAAGCCTAGGCTTAGCATATTTCTTTTCCATGAGGTACTTAATTGCAGCATGATCAGTATGAATATTAACTTTAGAATCAACAATATACTGCCTAAATTTATCACAAGCAAAAACTACATCTAGGAATTCTTTTTCAGTGGTAGCATAATTCTATTGAGCAGCATCTAGAGTTTTACTAGCATAATGAATGACATTTAACTTCTTATCATTCCGTTGTACAAGAACACCACCTACAACATAATCACTAGCATCACACATAATTTCAAACGGTAAATTCCAATCAGGTGGTTGAACAATAGGGGCACATATTAAAGCCTTCTTTAAAATTTCAAAAGCTTCTCTACAATCTTCATCAAAAACAAAAGGTAGATCCTTTTGCAGAAGATTAGTAAGAGGATTTGATATTTTAGAGAAATTATTAATAAACCTTCTATAGAAACCAGCATGGCCAAGAATACTACGAATACCTTTGACATCCATGGGACATGGCATTTTCTCAATAGCTTCAACTTTAGCTCTATCAACTTCAATACCTCTTTCAGAAATTTTGTGTCCAAGAACAATTCCTTCATTAACCATAAAATGTCATTTCTACCAGTTAAGAACAAGATTAGTATCCTCACATCTCTGCAAAACTTTATCAAGATTCTGAAAAACAATTATCAAAACAAGTTCCATAGACGTAGAAATCATCCATGTAGACTTCCACAATTTCTTCACAAAAACCATGAAAGATAGCAGACATGCATCTTTGAAAAGTAGCATGAGAATTACATAAACCAAAAGGAATACGTCTATAAGCATAGGTTCCATAAGGACAAGTAAAAGTTGTTTTTCTCTTGATCAAGCTTTTTAACAACAGTTTGTGAGAACCCAGAATAGCCATCAAGAAAGCATAAATGATTTTTCTTAGAAACCTTTCTAACATTTGAAAAATAAAATGCAAAGGATAATAATCTTTCTTAGTACCTTTGTTAACCTTCCTAAAATCAATGCACATCCTATAACCAACCACTACTCTTTGGGGAATAAGTTCATTATTTTCATTTGGCACCACAGTCATCCCTCCTTTCTTAGAGACACAATGCACATGACTAACCCATCCACTATCCGCAATAGGATAAATAATGCCAGCATCAAGGAGATTCAATACCTCATTTCTTACCACATCCTTCATCTTAGGATTTAAACGGCGTTGATGTTCCACAATTGGATTTGCATCGGTTTCAATATTAATAGCATGCTGACATATAGTAGGAGAAATCCCCTTCAAATCATCAAGAGTATAACCAATAGCACCTCTATGTTTCTTCAATATTCCTAATAATCTGTCCTCTTCTTTATTAGAAAGTTGAGAACAAATAATAACATGATATAATTTCTTATCATAATTATGAGCATATTTAAGATTATCAGGCAAAGGCTTTAAATCAAAAACAGGATCCTCCTTGGGTGGTAATGTGGTACCCAAGTCTTCCACAGGTAAATTATGTTTCAGCATTGCTGGCTGATGTAGGAAAATCTCATCAATTTCATTCCTTTCTTCCATAAAGACATCACTTTCGTGGTCTTCCATGTATTGCTGCAAAGGATTGTTAGGAGAAAGAGCAATAGCATCCAATTGGTCAACTCTATAATTTTCATTAGGCAATTCAGCTTCAAAAGGTGTTTTATCAAATTTGGAGAAATTAAATTCATAAGACTCTCCATCAAACTTTGTAAGGATTTTTCCTTTTTACAATCTATAACAGTACCACAAGTATTTAAGAAAGGTCTACCAAATATAATAGAACAAGTATCACTAGTAGAAGTACCTAGTACTAGAAAATCAGCAAGATATTTAGTTTTACCACATAAGACGTCCACATCTCTAACAATACCAATCGGAGAAATAGTTTCCCTATTAGCAAGTTGAATGATCACATCAATGTGTTCGAGTTCACAAGAACCAATTTCATGCATGCTTTCTTTATAAAGTTCATAAGGAATAGCACTAGAACTAGCACCAATATCACATAAACCATAATAACAATGATCACCTATCCTAACAGATAGCACAGGAACACTAGGTTTCCCAGATTTACTAGGATGAGAGACAATATTAGAAGCATCTTCACAAAATATAATGTGTCCCTCTTCTACATTTTCAGAAACAAGGTCCTTTACTATTGCTACTATAGGTTCTACAGTTATTTGTTCCTCGGGTTCTAAAAGTTTCCTTGCACTTTTATTAACCATACTAGCTAACATAGAATGTTGTTTACCTTAGCAGGGAAAGACATTTTCTCAATATAAGGTTCAGGCACAATAGAATCAACAGTATGAACTTCTATATCTCTAGAAGGAACACAATTAATAGTATCTTTATAAGGTGCATGGCACTTATCCCATTCCTTTTTAGGAATATCAATGTAAGAAGCAAAATCCTTATATAAGTTTGCAGCAACTTGAGAATCAAGACCATAAACAACACTAACATTATGAAAATCCTCGCATGACATAAAAGTTTTAATGCATTCATAATCATAATTTATACCTGACTTTCTACCTTTATCATTCTCCCATCCTTCAGTGTTTTCTTGGATACGGTCAAGAAGATCCCATTTAGCTTCATCCTTCATACGTGTAAATGATCCAGAACAAGAAGCATCCAATAAATCCTTATCATGAATAGGAAGCCTTGCATAGAAATTATTAAGAACAATATTACAGGGGAGCTCATGAATGGGGCATTTGAGCATTAGTAACTTCATTATCCCCCATTCTTGGGCAATAATCTCTCCGCCATGAGGCCAAAAATAATATATATAATTCCGATCTCTATGAATTTCACTTGGAGGATAGAATTTAGAATAAAGAGAGGTACAATTTCCTCCATCCAATAGTATGGCTATTTTTCAGCAGTTTGAACCATTCAGCGGCTCGTCCTGTCAATGATATAGAGAATATTTTTCTCTTCACTTGGCTCATTGTAATACCTGCGCACTTGAACAACTCGCATAATTCATGTTAAAAAGAGAAAATGATCACCAGGATGGACAGTTCCATCACCTGAATAGCAGTTATCCCTAACATGTTTAGCAATCTTTATAGGTATTTTATAAGGATCCAAATCATCAGGCGGTGGGTCACTTACTACCCTAGCAGTGGTAGCAGTGCCCGCAAATAAGGACTCAAAAGAAGATCCAAACACAGTCTAATAATGCAGTAGATAGTAATAAAAACAACAATTATAGTAGAAGCTTCCTTTATCAATTCCACTTCCCAATAGCGCTTCACTCCCCGGCAACGGCGCCAGAAAATAGTCTGATGACCCAAAAGTACAGGGGTGTATCGTAGTACTTTCGATAAATAAGAGTGTCGAACCCAACGAGGAGCAGAAGGTGTTGACAAGCAGTTTCGATGAAGGAATAACTGTAAATACTAGAAGATAAATTTGTAGGGGTTTTTGATATTGCAGATAAATAAAGTGCGAGTAAATAAATTGCAGTAGTAATAATTGTAGCAAGTGGCCCAATCCTTTGTTCAGCAAAGGACAAGCCGGTGGGTTTACTTATGATTAACAAACATTCTCGAGGACACACGGGAGGTTTCTGTCAAGTGCTTTTATTCCATGCAGCTGAATAATTTTAGGTGTTTTGATAAGTGTTGTGTGGGTGAACCTATGCTAATGTACCGTCCCATCCAAGACTAATACATACTTGTTATTATACCACACATGTTATTTATTTTCTATGGAGAGACACCACTAGTGAACTGTGGGCCCCGGTCCATTTTCTCATACTGATAATAGAACCACTGCAATTACTGTTTTCACGCTGCTGCTACTATTTTCATATTGTTCTGATACTTTTTTTCACACCATACGTTCAACCTATTTGTATTCAACAAAAGCGGTGAAATTGACAACCTCACTGCTTCGTTAGGGCAAAGTGATTTGATTGTGTTGTGTAGGTTCCACGTTGCTTCCGAACCGGTAATACGCCCTACCATCTCAACTGCATGAACCTTCTGAAATTACTCCTTTCTCCTACTGGTCGATTCAACCTTGGTTTCTTTCTGAGGGAAACTTACTGCTGTGCTCTTGATACCTTCCACTTGGGTTCTCCCAACGAACGTGTGTTACACGCGCATCACCAAGTAAAGTCTATAGTGAAAAGTTGAAGTTAGATTTGGATTTTTGCGCAGGAAACAAATTTCTGCTTTCCACTGTTAAATTTGTATCAAATCACAGAAAGATCAAAATGACCTGCAAATATTTGTCCTTAATACTCATCTATTTACGAAACTTTTTCTAGTTACGAGTTTTTCGATTTGAATAACGTAAGTGCCTCAAAACAATTCATCTTTACAGACTGTTCTCGTTATGATAGATTCTTCCGTTTTACTTGCATTCTCTCTTTTACTGTGTTGAGTGGGTTTCTTTGCTCCAGAAAACATCAGTGGCTGTAGCTAATGTTTAAAAAGTATTAATAATTCTTGTGTCCAAGGAGAACATGTGAGTTTTTTATTTTGCACTAGCGCTCTAATGAGAATTACTTTGAGTTTGGTGTGAAGGAAGTTTTCAAGGGTCAAGAGAAGAGGGTGATATAATGTGATAAAAAAGAGTGAAAGGCCTAAGCTTGGGGATGACCCTGTGGTTCCTCCTAGCATATTCTAAGAAGACTCACGCGTCTAAGCTTGGGGATGCCCAAGGCGTCCCCTTCTTCATCAGCAACTTATCAGGTCACTTCTAGTGAAACTATATTTTTATTCGGTGACATCATATGCACTTTACTTGGAGCATCTATTTGTTTTTGCTTTGTTTTTATTTTGTTTTCCTTTCTGCAATAAACTTAGTTGGAACCCAACATTCTTGTCTGGGAGAGAGACACACTCCGTTTTTTCGTATGAATACTCGTTTTCTTCCATACTCGTATTCTTAGTTTTTCTTCTAGCTGTTGCAAATCCTTTTAGCTCCTGTTTTTCATGCATCTCTTATTCAGAGTTGTTAGTTCTAGTAGAGTAGTAGTATTACTCTCTTTTTTCACCGCTATATCTTTTGGAGAGTTTTTGTTTGAAATGATTGGTGTTGGAAAGCAATAGTAAAATATTTCACGCTTATAACGGTGAAAAAAGAAGCTCGTATGGACTTTGGCTAGACTTTGTCATGTCATGTTAGATGTTATTTTAATTCTATGATTAGTGGTTATTATTGTAGCATGACTTTTCTTAAATATCTAAGAGTTCTTAATGTGCCATTGAAAGAATCATGAGTTATTTTTATCACATTGAAGCATAATATTGTGATATTCTCCTTCGAATGCTTTATTTGGTTGAATTTGCGCATGCTTACACCATGTTATGACCACAAACCAGTCACCTATAGCCTCTATGATCATTTGTTTTTTTGACTTGTAGTACCATTTATGCTTTTATTAATAATGTTTTTGTCGCTATGCATGAGTATGTCCATTATTGCTCTCTAAATTTGTCGCTCACAGTCTTTGCTAGCCTCCACCTATACTAAGTATGAGCTCTACTCGTGCTTCCAACTCACAAAAACCAAAGTTTGCCAAATGTGTCCACCATACCTAACTACATGTGGTATTTAACCTCCACTCCAAGTAAATTTCTCATGTGCTACCTTTAAACCTTCAATATTATAATTGTATTTGTTCTTGTTTTAGCTCATGGGGACGTAAATATATAATATGTATTTCACTTGTTCATTGGACTTTACACACCCGGACTAGTGGCACATCCGCTTATCCAAATTGATAGAAGGGCTTGCAGCGGGGTGCCTAGCCCCAAAATTGGTTACTGTAAATTATCTTCACTATTTTTGCCCCTGATTTATCAGTCAAAGCATAATTGTGTAAACAAAAGAGAAGAGGGATGACCTTCCGAGCCCATTTGCGTCCTTCAATGGGAGCCTCTCTTGTGAAGTCTAGTTGGCTTGTGACATACTGTATTTTCTGTTTACCATTCGTTGAAATAAGCATACACCTCTATAACAAAATGTTCTCAATACCTCTGCTTATAAAATTAAATGCTCTAGCACATGAGTTAATCCCTGCTTCCCTCTGCGAAGGGCCTTTCTTTTACTTTTTTGTTGAGTCTTCATCTTCTAAATTTATGCACAATTAAGAGAGCGTAGTTCCCATTATAAGTATAATGTGCATCAGTCCCAAAGATTATTACTGATTGATTCAAGATATGCTATTACTTGTTTTCAAATTACTTGTTTCTAGTCACCACTTGAACTTTGAAGGTGTCGTGGTATTTATGTTTTGCGCCACTTTTAAGGACAAGCGAAATACCACTTTGCTATATTTTCTTTATGCCCGAAATAAACGTTTAACTTTCAAGTGCATTATTATTCATGGTCTTTTATTTGTGCTTCTTTTCATGATGCAACATGATTGCTAAGTTTCATTGTTTAGAATTATATCCATCATGCCTGTGTTTAAAGTACTATGGTCTCATCTTACATTGCTTTTACATAACGTTGATCCAGATTGTGTTGGCTGCATGTCACCTCAAAAATTATTTTGTTATCACTTACCTACTCGAGGACAAGCAAGCTTGGGGATGCTTGATAAGTCTCAAACGTATCTATAATTTTTGATGCTCCATGCTTGTTTTCTATCCAATACCTTTATGTTTTCACATGTTTTCCTTTGTTTTCCGGATGTTTTACGGGCTAACCTATTGACAAGATGCCACAAATCCAGTTGATGTTTTCTGCTATTTTTGGTGTCAGAAAAGTTGTTCTAGAAATATTCTCGAAATTGGACGAAACAAAATCCCAGGACCTTAGAATTCTCGGCACGTCAACGGAGTCCAAAGGAGACCTGGAGGGGACAATGAGGTGGCCACACCACCTGGTGGCGCGCCAGCCTCTGGTCGCGCCACCAAATGGTATGGGACCCTCTGGCGCCCATCTACAACGCCCTTTTGCCTATTTATTCCCCCCGAGGCATAAACCCTAAAACATCAAGCCTACATCAATGAAAAGTTCTGTAGCTCCGCCACCATCGCCGACAAGTTTCGGGGCAGAAATCTCTGTTCTAGCGCTCTACCGGGACAGGGAAGTACCCCCGAAGCCATCTCCATCGACTCCACCGCCATATTCATCGCCGTTGCTGACTCCATGATGAGGAGGGCGTAGTTCTCCCCCGAGGCTGAGGGCTCTACCGGTAGCTATGTGTTTCATCTCTCTCTCCCATGGTGTGATCTTTATGTGATCATTAGCTTTGTAATCTAGTTGAATAAGTAGATGTTACTCTTGATCTATTCTGCTACTCAAGTGGTTTTGTTATGAGATCTCCGTAGACACTTTGATCACGGTGTAATGGTGACAGTGTGTGCACCGTGTGTATGATTTATATATTTTGTGTTGGATGGCCCTATGAAATAGTGGTGTTTGTCTGGAACCATCTAGGGCTCATGGTGACAGTTGATACGTCTCTAATGTATCTATAATTTCTAATGATCCATGATTATATTATGCCAATTGCTACATGTTTTCTCCCTTATTTCTAGCATTTTTACACGTTTTCCGGGACTAACCTATTAACAAAATGCCACAGAGCCAGTTCCCTGTTTTCTGCTATTTTTAGTTTCAGAAAAGTTGTTCCGGAAATATTCTCGGAATTGGAAAATTCGAAAGCAGGAATTCTTAGAAGTCCCGGAAGCTTCCAGAATTCCTGAAGAGTCCTGGAGGGGGGCACAGGGTGGCCAAACCATGGGGTGGTGCGGGTCCCCCTGGCCGCGCCACCTGGTGGTGTGGGCCTCCTGGCCACCCGTGACATCGCCCTTTCGCCTATTTATACTCCCCCGGGGCACATCTCTGTTTTGGCAACCCGCCGGGACGGGGAAGTGCCCCCGGAACCATCTCCATCGACTCCACCACTATTTCCATCGCCGTTGTTGTCTCCTATGATGAGGAGGGAGTAGTTCTCCCCCGAGGCTGAGGGATCTACCGGTAGCTATGTGGTTCATGTCTCTCTCTCCCATGATGTGATCGTGAGCTTTGTAATCTAGTTGAATTCGTAGATGTTACTCTTCATATTTTTCTACTCAAGTTCTTTATTAATATGAACTTTGGAGTCACCTTGTCCCTCGGTGTGAAGGTGACAGTGTGGACATCGTGTGTGTCTCCTCTATGAATTGTGGTGTTTGTCTAGTACCATCTAGGGCGCTCATAGTGACAGCGTGGGGTTAACTAGACATGGGAATGCTTACTTTAAGGAATGGTTTTTTGCATCCCTACGCAATGATTAGTGTTCGTTATTTGTTATGAGATCTCTGTAACACTTTGATCACGGTGTAAAGGTGACAGTGTGTGCACCGTGTGGTTTATCATTATATTTATATTTTGTGTTGGATAACCCTATGAAATTGTGGTGTTTGCGTGGAACCGTCTGGGTCCCATGGTGATAGCATGGGGGTTACTTAGTTGGGAAAGTGCTTACTCTGAGGAGTGTTGTTAAAGCCCTACGCATGGATTGCTGTTGTTATTCGACCGGAGAGTGGTTAAGAGTAGCATAGTGAAGAGAAGATATTTAGTTATTCAATTATGTGATCATTGTTGAGAGTGTCCACTAGTGAAAGTAGGATCCCTAGGCCTTATTTCCATGCATTGAAACATTGTTTTCTGTCTGTTCTGCTACATGTTTTCTTGCTGCCATTTTTATTTCAGATTGCTATTATAACTTATTATCATCCATATTACTTGCATTTTACTCTCTCTTTTCCGAACTAGTGCGCCTATACAACTGAAAATTGTATTAGGTGTGTTGGGGACACAAGAGACTTCTTGTATCTTGATTGCAGGGTTGCTTGAGAGGGATGTCTTTGACCTCTACCTCCCTGAGTTCGATAAACCTTGGGTGATCCACTTAAGGGAAACTTGCTGCTGCTCTGCTAACCTCTGCACTTGGAGGCCCAACACTGTCTACAAGAATATAAGCATGCGCAGACATCAAGCTCTTTTCTGGCGCCGTTGGTGGGGAGGTAAGGTAAAAGGTTATCACATCCTAGGGTGTGAGTGCTCGAAGTTATTTTCTTTAGATTCTGCAATTATATCTTTTTGTTTCTTGTTATCACTAGTTAGGCTTAATGGAAAACAACAAAAATATGAGAGAACTTTATAATCTTTATCTTGAGTTAGGACATGAAGTGTTTAAAGACAAAATTTAAAAACCTATGGAACTTTATTTGCATGCTAGTAGCAATGTTATTAGCATTAATTTTTTGAATACCCTTATTGCTAATGCTATGGAAAAGTCTAAGCTTGGGGAAGATAGTTTTGGTGAATATGATATTTTTAGTCCCCCAAGTTTTGAGGAGGAAAATTTCTTTGATATACTTTGCCTCCAATATATGATGATTATAATGATTGTGGTATTCTAGTTCCACCTGTTTACAATGATGAATATGATATTTTCAGTCCACCCACAAAAGAGGAAAATATTAATTATGATTATAATATGCCTCCTATATTTAATGATTATGGTGATGAGAATAATAATGATAGCTATTTTGTTGAATTTACTCCCACTACTATTAATGAGAATGACTTTGCTTATGTGAGAGTATTAATTCTTTTATGGATGTGGACCATGATAAGAATGTTTCTTGTGATAGTTATATTTTTTTATTTTATTCATGATGCTACTGAAAGTTATTATGAGAGAGGGAAACATAGTTCTCTCTATCTCAATAATATTAAGTTTCCCCTCTTTATGTTGAAATTTTTGAAGTTGCACTTGTTGTGCTTTCCTATGCTAGCCACTTTGTGCTCCACTGATTTGTTTTTCTACAAGATTCATTTTCATAGGAAGTGGGTTAGACTTAAAAAAAAAGCTTGCTTCTTGATACTCTCTTTTGCTTCAACAAATATTTCTCATGTGAGCATCTTCTCAAATTATCATGTGTAGTTGAAAAGGCTTTAAAGAAAAGCACTTCTTGGGAGATAACCCATGTTTTTACTTTTGCATTGTTTTTCTCTGTTTTCTTTGAGTCAAGGGGTTGTATACTTCTGTAGAAACTCCTTTGTATATTTATTTTCATGTTTTAGTAGTGCCAAGTAAAGTTTCTGATGAAAGTTGGAGTTGGTTTTCGGATTTCTGCGCAGAAAACAGATTTCTGCTGTCCACCGTAAAACATCGTATGAAAACCTGGAAGATCAGAATGATCTGAAATTTTTTGTTCTTATTCCTCATATAATTCCGCAACTTTTATTATTTGACCACTTTTTTATTTGAGCAACAGAAGATTTTCTAAAAATCCATCTTTACCTTCTGTTCTGTTTTGACAGATTTCTGCCAATAATTGCATTTGCATCTTAATCTCTTTATTTTGGTGTTCTTTTGAGAAAAAGAGTTTTAAAATAAGTTGTGACAGTAGCTAATGTACTTATGAGTGTTACGGTTGTGTTGAAACTGAACCATGTGAATTTAATATTTCGATCGCACTAACGTTGCTAATGAAGATTATGAGCAGTTTGGTGTGAAGGAAGTTTTCAAGGGTCAAGAGAAGAGGATGATATGACGTGATCAGGAAGAGTAAAGAACCCAAGCTTGGGGATGCCCCAGAGGTACATCCAAGAAAATTCCAAGAAGACTCAAGCATCTAAACTTGGGTATGCCCAAGGCATCCCCTTCTTCATCAACAATTTATCAGGTCATTTCTAGTGAAACTATATTTTTATTCTGTCACATCTTATGTGATTTAGTTGGAGCGTCTTTTATTTTTGTTTTCAGTTTGTTTAGTTTTATTTTCTGTAGTTTATGGTTGGATATTAACGAGAGACACGCTCCGTTTGCATTGCCTAGAACACTCTAGTTTTCATTCTTATTGTTATGTGAGTGTTCACTTTTTGCTAGTACTGCGTTTAGCCTTTGTTTTCATACATCTCTTATTCAGAGCTATTATTTTTAGTAGTGTTATGTGAGTAATCTCATTTTCTTTCTGTAACATGTAGAGAATTTTTGTTAAAACATATCTTGTATGGTGCTTGTTGGGAAATGAAACTGCTGCTTGAGGTAGATTTTATAACGGTGCACATAGAAGCTTGTATAGACTGTGGCTAGAACGTTTTCATGCCATGCTAGATGTTATTTTAGTTTAAAAGCCTTGTGGTTATTGAGTAGCATGAATAGCCTCAAATATGTGAGAGTGTTTAATATGTCATTGAAAGAATCATGAGTTGTTCTTGTCACAGTAAAACATAAATTTATGGTATTCTCTTTCGTATGTTTTATTTGGTTGACTTGGTGCATGCTCACACCATGTTTATGACTATGAACCAGTCACGAATTGCCTCCATGAACATTTAGTTTTTGAATTTGTGATACCGCTTATGCTTTAATTAATGATGCTTATGTCGCTATGCATGATTATGGCTCTTATGCTCTCTTGATTTGTCGCTCCCAGTCTTTTGCTAGCCTCCACCTGTACTGAGTATGAGCTCTACTCGTGTATCCAACTCCCTAAAACCAAAGTTTTCCCATTGTGTCCACCATACCTACCTACATGTGGTATTTAACTGCCCCTCCAAGTAAATTGCTCATGTGCTACCTTTAAAACTTTCAAAACTACTCCTGTTTTGTGTTCTTGTTTTTGCTCATGAGGATGTCGATAGAAAATCTTTATCTCACTTTTTGATTGGATTTCACGCCCTGGACTAGTGGCTTCATCCGCTTATCCAAATGATAGAAGAGCTGGCAGCGAGGTGCCCAGCCCCAAATTAATGCAAACCATTTCTCTTCACTATTTTTTCCCCTGATTTATCAGTCAAAGCATAATTGTGTAAACAAAATATAAAGAGGGATGACCTTCTACCCAGATGCGTCCTTCATATGGGAACCGCTCTTGTGAATCAAGTTGGCTTGTGATGTACTGTATTTTCTGTTTACCATTCGCTGACATTAGCATACACCTCTCCTAAAATATAGACGCTCCTCCATGGTATGTGATTGTTGGCAGACACCTTAGGATTCGGTTAGCCATGGTTTGTGAAAAATGGATGGGAGGAGTGTCAAACTTTTAATACCTCTGTTTAATTAAATAAAAAGCTCTAGCACATGAAGGATCCCTGCTTCCCTCCGCGAAGGGCCTTTCTTTCACTTTTATGTTGAGTCTCCATCTTCTAACTTTATGCACAGTTGAGAGAGCATTTTTTGCCATTCTGAGTTTTATGTGCATTTGTCCCATAAAGATCAATAATTGATTCATGATGTGCTATTGTTTGTTCTCAAATTATTTGCTCTAGTCTTCCTCATGAACTTTGAAGGTGTCTTGGCATTTATATTTTGTCCCACTCTTAAGGACTAGCGAAATACCACTTTGCCATGTTTTCTCTATACTTGAAACAAACATATATCTTTCTTTGAATTATTATTCATGATCTATTATTTTAGATACTCCTCATGATGCAAAGTGATTGCTTTACTTTGCTATTAAAGTTCTATTTATCATGTTTGTGTTTAAAGTTCTATGATCTCAGCTTACATATGCTTTTACATTATAATGATCAAGTTTATGTTAGTAGCATGTCACCTAAAAAATTATTGTGTTTTATCGTTTACCTACTCGAGGACGAGTAGGAACTAAGCTTGGGGATGCTTGATACGTCTCCAACGTATCTATAATTTCTGATGCTCCATGATGATATTATGTCAATTGCTACATGTTTTCTCCCTTATTAACAAGATGCCACAGAGCGAGTTCTCTGTTTTCTGCTGTTTTAAGTTTTAGAAAAGTTGTTCTGGGAATATTCTCGGAATTGGAAAATTCGAAAGCAAGAAGTCTTAGAAGTACTGGAACCTTCCAGAAGTCCCGAAGAGCCCCGTAGGGGGGCCACAGGGTTGCCACACCATGGGGTGGCGCGGGTCCCCCGGCCGGGCCACCTAGTGGTGTGGGCCCCCTAGCCACCCCCCGGCATCGCCCTTTCGCCTATTTATACTCCCTCGAGGGAAAACCCTAAATACATCGACCTTTTCCACAAAATACATCCGTAGCTTCGCCGCCGCCACCGACAAGTTTCGAGGGACATATCTCTGTTCTGGCACACTGCCGGGACGGGGAAGTGCCCCTGGAACCATCTCCATCGACTCCACCGCCATCTCCATCGCCGTTGTTGTCTCCTATGATGAGGAGGGGTAGTTCTCCCCCGAGGCTGAGGGCTCTACCTGTAGCTATGTGGTTCAATTCTCTCTCTCTCCCATGGTGTGATCTATATGTGATCGTGAGCTTTGTAATCTAGTTGAATTCGTAGATGTTACTCTTCATCTTTTGCTACTCAAATGCTTTATTAATATGAACTTTGGAGTCACCTTGTCCCGCGGTGTCAAGGTGGCAGTGTGGACATCGTGTGTGTCTCCTCTATGAATTATGGTGTTTGTCTAGTACCATCTAGGGTGCTCATAGTGACAGCGTGGGGTTAACTAGACATGGCAATGCTTAGTTTAAGGAATGCTTTTTTGCATCCCTACGCAATGATTAGTGTTCGTTATTTGTTGTGAGATTTCCGTAAACACTTTGATCATGGTGTAAAGGTGACAGTGTGTGCACCGTGTGGTTTATCATTATATTTATATTTTGTGTTGGATAACCCTATGAAATTGTGGTGTTTGCGTGGAACCGTCTGGGTCCCATGGTGATAGCATGGGGGTTACTTAGTTGGGAAAGTGCTTACTCTGAGGAGTGTTGTTAAAGCCCTACGCATGGATTGCTGTTGTTATTCGACCGTAGAATGGTTAAGAGTAGCATAGTGAAGAGAAGATATTTAGTTATTCAATTATGTGATCATTGTTGAGAGTGTCCACTAGTGAAAGTAGGATCCCTAGGCCTTATTTCCAAGCATTGAAACATTGTTTTCTGTCTGTTCTGCTACATGTTTTCTTCCTGCCATTTTTATTTCAGATTGCTATTATAACTTATTATCATCCATATTACTTGCATTTTACTCTCTCTTTTCCGAACTAGTGCGCATATACAACTGAAAATTGTATTAGGTGTGTTGGAGACACAAGAGACTTATTGTATCTTGATTGCAGGGTTGCTTGAGAGGGATATCTTTGACCTCTACCTCCCTGAGTTTGATAAACCTTGGGTGATCCACTTAAGGGAAACTTGCTGCTGTTCTACAAACCTCTGCACTTGGAGGCCCAACACTGTCTACAAGAATAGAAGCTTGCGTAGACATCAACAGTGTGAGTTACCTAGACGGGGAATGCAAACTCTAAGGAGTGCTTTTATAGCCCTGTGCAATGATTGGTGTTTGTTATTCTACAGGAGAGTGGTTCAGAGTAGCATAGTGAAGAGATGATATTTATGCATGCAATTATGTTAGTATTGTTGGGAGTGTCTACTAGTGAAAGTATGATCTCTAGGCCTTGTTTCTAAGCATTGAAACTCCGTTTAAATTCAGTTCTACTACATGTTTGCTTGCTTCCATTTTTATTTCAGATTGCTATTATCACTAATAACCATCCATATTACTTGTATTTCACTATCTCTTCGCCAAACTAGTTCACCTATATAACTGACAATTATATTAGGTGTGTTAAGGACACAAGAGACTTCTTGTATCGTAATTGCAGGGTTGCTTGAGAGGGATATCTTTGACCTCTACCTCTCTGAATTTGATAAACCTTGAGTGGCCCACTTAAGGGAATTTTGTTGTTGCTCTACAAACCTATGCTTTTGGAGGCCCAACACTATCTACAAGAATAGAAGCGTGCGTAAACATCAGTGGCGCATATTACTTTCGTGCGCCATGGCTAAGTACCCGTGGCGCACGAGATTTCCTAGCGCCACACATAAGGGCATAGCCGTGGTGCACCGTGGCCGCCGTGCGGCGGGCCTATAGGATTCTAGAAGGGTTGAAAGGTAGGGTTCCATGAGTTTACATATGGTGAGTTTTCTTGTGTTTTACCTTTCTTGTGTTTACATATGGCGTGTTTTTTTGTGTTTTACCTTTCTTGTGCTATGTGGTGTTCAAAGTTAGGGTTCCAGGAGTCTACGACTAGTGGGAAGATTGTTTGAAGCAAGTGACCAAGTTCAGTGGTAATGCCTACAAAGGCTACAACACTAGACATGCGACATAAGCTAGGGGTGGTTCCTCCACCTTGAGGAAGACAACAAGAAGAAGCGGATGAAGACCCTCGTCGCCACCACTGTGTTGCTCACCGTGATTGCGGTGCCATGGTTTCTATCTTTGGTGACCACTATCTAGCTCACTTTGTAGTGTAATGTGATGATGTCATTGATGTACTCAGTCTCGAGGTAGAAAAGACTTTTGTAATATTTTCGCACACTCTTGTAGCTATTTGGGATTCTTAGTAATGTGACTATGATATATTGTGGGTTTGTTATATCACTTGTTTTGGTCAACTTTGTCTATAGATAATGTTCTATGTACCGTAGCGTATTCAAACTATATAAATCTATATTAATACGTGTACCGCGTATTAAAAACTGCAGAGAGTAGCCGTGGCGCACCAAAGTACTTAGCAGTGGCGCACGGGTGAAGATAACAATGGCGCACCAAAAAGTACCCGCAGCGCACTTGGCTGGTGCGCCACATCTAGCAGATACACGTGGCGCACCAGCGTTCTAAGCATGGCACGTGGTTGACAATAGCTCTGGGTACCAGGAAATGCGCAATTGCTAAGGTTAACGGCAGAGCACGGTGTCGGTGCACCAGTAGTAATCAATAGGCGTGGCGATGCACCACCCATTAGCCATTTTGGTGTGCCACGCATTAGGTTTTTCCTAGTAGTGATTAGCTTGCAGGTTTTAATTTTGGTCAAAATGTCGCAGTCCAGCTATGAATTCTACTCGAAATGTCCAAATTTCAAACAAATTTGGTTTGAATTATTAGAACGGTGCCCTAAAGGGGCAGCTGGTAAACCTTCTCCAATTTTTCTATCCCAAAACTTAAAAACCAGTACCTTAATCGAAATTTATTGCCCTATTATAAGACAGCTGTTAGAGATGCTCTTATCTCTAGAACAAAGCTACACGATGGTACGTATACTCCAGTTCTCGCAAAACAGTTAAGATAACGACTTACCATGTTCTACGGACCGGTCCACTTTTACAAACAAAATACGTCTACTTCCATTAATCGAAAGTTTAATCTATGAAATCAAATGCGTAAGCGAGGAGCCATCTTGTTACGTATCCCACACTTCCACGATCAATACCGTGCAGTCTGACTAGTGTAATTTTTTATCCGAACTTATTAAATGTTTTTGTTACTCAAATGGCTTGTATAGACAGGCAATCTCACCATTTATAGCAAACATAGTCATCACATTCACTACCCACAGTTTTCTCTTCAATACCATCTAAAATTGATTCTCTCTGCCCACATCTCATCCTTTCGACCATAGAGAAATTTGGCTCATCACACACAACCAAACAAAACAAGAAAGTCTTTATCCCCAAGCAGGGTACCGCATTCTGCACACACTTGCTCTTGAAATAAACACACTCTAAAGAAAACCTTATAACTCTATGATTTCCTATGTTTTTGTGCTTAAATATGCTCTAGAAATCGCTTTCAAGATATTTGTAAAAATCATATGCTTTAGAAGTACATGTTTCGATTTAAAGATATAAATATACATAAATACACAGTATAATTTGTCTAAGTTTCATACATTAATCTATCAATACATGTTTTATCTTTCGTGTACTAGACTACTACAACTTTTAAGGGGCATTGTCGTCCTAAAAATAACACCATTTCCGTTTTAAGTCATGGTTTAAATTTATCATTGCATTCATGCATTTTAAATGATAAACGTCAAACTATGTATCAAAAGAAACTATAATTTATATTTATCTACAATGTTATATGGCACTTCATTAAAAATTAAACTACAGAAAAGTACAAAAGATTAGTATAAATATAGTGTGTTTCATATGGCTTTTAATGTGGAATGAGTCAGCTGTACGATGTCGCTGAGGCTTTGTTTACTTGTCTGGTTTTAAGGGGTACGGGAGATTAGTGGATGGCAGGGGATTTGGTGAATCCCCCCGCGTCACCCAATCCCCTCGTTTCCACACTTTTCCACTAGTAACCACAATCCCTCCGTTTACTTTGATTTCTGGGGACGGGGAGGAATTGTGGTGTACGGGGAGGAATTGTGGTGTATTGGACACAAAAGTACAAAAATCTATACTGAACATATGCACTCAAGTAAAAATCAGAAACTTTACCTATAACTGGACATCTGCACTCAAGTAAAGATCTAATCTTTGTACAAAATATTCGAATATCTATCAAACAATCAGTTCACAAGCAACTATAAGTTCAAATTTTTCACAACAAGACAAAGGAATACAGTACATCATCTTAACATCACAGAATGGCAAACTAGATACGGATATCATCAAACATCTCATCAGCTACTACAAGAAAGTATATCTCAACAGACCGGAACTGAAACACATGCTATGGGTTACATGAATTGGTTGTTGTTCGTTCTCGAAAGATTTGTTTTGATGGTGGGTAGATCACAAAATGAGAGGATGCTCTAAGTAGCCAAGAAGCATCAGAATTCAAATATGTTCTCATCGGATTCCACAAAGGCCCTGCATTGTAGAGATATAGTGTATCAGGAGAGTGCAATAAAGTAAACAAGAGTGCTACCGAGTTGAAAGAATTACAGCTTGGCTTGGATGTGATTGTACAGGTAGCAGATAGCATACATGCATGTATAGAAAAAATTATTGGCATTCTCTATCATGAAGCAGCCCTTATCTTCTTTGCCAAAAGTACAAAAGAAAGAACATCAGAAATAGTGTAGATCCCGAAGATCTCTCAGGAACACTAGACAACATCAGGTTGAAATATAAAATGAACGGACTACCCCAAAGCCCTCAACCCACTTGAATTTACTTATATGTAAAAGGTGGCAAAGTAGTCAGGTGCATCATCCCAGACTAATCAAACACATGTGCAAAAGCCAAAGAAGAAAAATTTTATGTAAACTACCACATACATACATGTCTATGACCCAAAATGAAAATGACAGAACATTTCCAAAAAATATCTAGTGATCGATAATGTTGCAACTGTCTAAGGATAGAAATATTCTATGGTTAGATTGAAGCATGCACACAAACAACAATTTCAGAAATTAAGGAACCCTCCATTGACACACTAGGTGCCACTAGGTACCATATTTCTCCACTAACATTCGGTACATTTTACACTAGGTGCCACTAGATATAGTGCAAGCAAGACGCGAGGAAAAGAAGAAGATTTACCTCAAGATAACTCAAGAAGTTCATCCCGGAGCCACATCATGGCTAACTGCTCATCTTCAGCAGCCCATGAAAGAAAGGTTTCTCGATTTTCGGCTATTTTGAAAACTTTCGAAGCCTTCACTCTTTCCTCGCGTGAAAAATCACCCATCTTTTGCAAAGCTGAGATGCACTTGCCAATGGAATAAACACTTGACTCGGCCTTTTCACCCTCTGCTTGCTTTTCTTTCATCTTCACGTATCGGTCAACCACTTGTACCATCTCATCACTCTTGGGCTTCTTTAACTCCTGCGGAAGCTTTTTCTTGGGTCCATTCGCAAGCTTCCTTTCATTGTGTTTCACATTATCCACTCCTACACCAACAAGCACTGGATTTAGCATTTTCAATCATAAGATACACTCATTCCAAGTTACTGGTGATTAAATCATGATTATGACCAAAAGGGATGTGTTACGCAAGCTAAAATTACCGTCATTCACTAAATCGACCTCTTCTCTCATTTGGGACGGACTAGCTTCATGTAGAAACTGTAGATCATCATTTTTAGGCCCACTTTGTAATTCATGTAGAAACTGTAGTGAATACCGTGGTTTTAAAAACTGAAGTATTGTCCAAAAAGTCATTTTTCTTTTTGTTGTGTTGAAAATTTTAGCCCCGACTTTTTTTTCTCATAAACTGAAGTATTCCTTTGTCCGCGGCGATTAAATACTTTTGTTGGCAATACTCTGGTTTTAGAGAAACTATGCTGCCCAACTAGGCCTATGCATTTCACATGGAGAAAAAGAAGAACGACACACGGCTTGAATTTCACCTGGATCACCATGAACAAACTTTGGTTTGGCTTTTCTACACGTCAAGTGCTGTTCTTGCACAGCACGAAAAGTGAGGCGGGCGTGGAAAAAACATAAGTGGACCGTGGGCCATGACTGGGCCTCTGCTGCACAGCACGAGGAGGAACCGAAGAGAGAAGAGGATTCCGCTATCCTCAATACAGTAGCCACCGGCCGATTTCCCTAAAAAAAAGGTAGCCACCGGCCGATGGCGACGACGGCTGAAGCGTATGGCTACTCGGCGGCCGCTGTGCGGCCATTCGCGGCCAGCCCCTTCGTCCGTAGCTTGCCCCCGTTCCGCGTTTCCCTCGCCTACTCCAACCCCAAGCCCCCTTGCAGCCTGAGGGTTTCTTCTCGTCCTAGGAGATCGTACTTGTCTGCGTGCTCCGATGCGGACGCCTCGACAGCGTCACCGACGGTGAGCTCCCTCTTCCTTCCCCTTCCTTTTATCCTTTGATATAGCTCGATTCGATGGACTGGTTTGATATTGCCCGTGGAATTGGTAGTCTTAGTAGCAATGCTCGATTCTGAAACTATGTATTTGATTGCGCAGCCAGCAACCGTATGAACTTTAGTTAGCTGCTTCAAACATACTTATATATCAGTTACCAACTTTGGATCTGAAATTCAGATTGACAATATTTTTCTTAATAACATAGTACCACCATCCATGTGTTTATCTGGTATCAACTCATGATTCACATGGGTCGCAGTAGTTGTGCAAACCCACTACTTTGAATCATGGACGATGTTCAATCTGGTGTGCTGATTTAGGCTACTAACTGTGCTTATCAACGTTGAGCCTGTGAGACTATCACAAATTGATTTGCAACCAGTCATCTCTATCTCTTCTCTATTTTTATATAAAAAGTCTTTAGGTATTCATGGTTGGTTGGTTGGTTGGTACGTTTGGACCAAAACAATAAAATCTGAACCGTCGGATATAAAGTCCAACCAGTCATCACCATTGGATTTGAAGTCCAATCAGCCGTCGTTTGTACGTATGTCCGTTACGCCCACGCCAGGATTGTGCCCAGATCGGTCGGGGCTTCCACCCGTCCGTGTTCCAACGGAAGACGGCGTCACGTGACGATTAGTTGGGGATTTAGGGAGCCGTACGAATATTGTTCTCGTTTCCTTAGGAAGGTCCAATCTGTTGGAAAGTAAATAAAAAACCAAAAAAAGGGGAAGACCAATTAGCTGGATGCACGTAGCTTGCACGTAGCTAGCAGAAATCAATCCAGCTGGCTGCTCGGTGGTTTGTACTGAGCGTTGTCGCACTGATTTGACAACCATATAAGCAACACTGGGTAATGTGGTTGGTTGTTCAATAAATATATAAAAAGTAAATCTGAGTTTGAAAAATAGAATTTTATTTTTCGGGGGTACATCAAAGTTTTAAATAGCGGGAGAAACCATTTAGCGGAAGCTCCTCCAGCAGCTATATAAGGATATATCGGAGCTATATCACAGCTATGACCATTTAGCGTTTTTGCTAAACAATGAAAAAAAAAATGGGCAACAATTCACATATGAATAACAAGTTAGCATAACCAGAAACTTTAAGTGTAGCAACATGTAGCAACAGTTCATGACATTCTCCTAATATTACATAACCGGCAACATCAAGTAGCAATAGGAAGTTCACATTGCACTTGAACACAACAAAGTGCAAGGACAAATTTAACAAACAGGACAAAAGAGCCCAATCGCACGTTGTCTTGCACACAACAGAGTGCAATAGAAAGTTTAAACAAGCAACATATATTGAATCAATCTGAAGCAGACTGAGAGCTATCAGAGAGCATAGTATCATCTTGAGCTTGATTACCTTCTGATTCTGAAGATGAAGAACCAGAAGAATCAGACATCACATCTTGTTCTTCCACAAAATTAAGAAAAGAATGGACGCTCTTCTTCCTCTTTTTTGCACGTCTCTTTCTTTTAGCTTGTGCTTGTGATGTTGATGCTTCCGGTACATACACATGTTTTTATGTATCTGCGTTCTTTCCTAAAACAAAAGTTGTATTCTAAGTAACAGAAAAATTAACAAAATTGTGCCCGTAAAAAACGGAAACAATGTATTTTCCTTCTCAGAAAATTTCTCTTTAAAATGCAACGTTTATTTAAAAAATTCTAGCGTAACATATTTGATGCATATGTGTGGTTTTATACTTTATTTTAGAATTTCTTGGAATCTAGAAACAATTTTCTTGAATATTTTTAAAACAACAACAATGTGTTCGGAGCTACTGAGGGTTTTCGAGTTATGTCTCTTTTAATTAGTTTGACTATCATCCCGTTTCCATTTTAGGGTTGAAGTTTGTCTCGTGCAATTTTTCACGTGGCCCAAGGGTTTAGGACCAAACCGAACAGGGCGAAAAAGATGCTGCCATGTTTGTGAATATTAATATTTTTTCCATAAAATAGGCGAGTTTACATCTTTTGACGAACAGAGATAGTATTGTTTTATTTGTAGTAATGTTCATTGTTATCTTGGATAGAGCACAAGGTCATCATCAGCATGGATGAGAATGATTATGTTGTCTCCATTGCAACACACGGGTATTATGTTAGTCTTTGTAAATTGGTTCAACGCCTTTTTGTGAGAAAGACCGGTAGTTGTGAAAAACATGCCATAGATGACATACCTTTTTCATTGTTTTGGGTCTTGTATTTTATTATAATATTGACCGATATTGTTTGTATCATGTATGAAAACACGTTTCTTGCTACACTAGTGAGACTAACCGAACAGAAATAACTTAGGTTTTTTTCTCTATGGTGGTTGTATCATTTTTGAAATAGTGATACTTTTGATTTAATATTATTTTACTATTTATCACCATTCACGTACCATTGAAACCCAAGCATCGAACTGTGGATTAAAGACAATTAAAATAGCATATATTTCTCATGTTATATTGCAGGAAGCAGATTTTGATATAATCCTTCCTAGAAGACGGTTGCTTGTTGAATTTACATGTAATAAATGTGATGCAAGGACAAAGCGCTTGATAAACATAGAGGCCTATGAAAGAGGAACAGTTTTTCTTCAGGTAAATTATTTAGTGCATTTATTTATTGATTTGCACTGTTCAGGCAGCCTTATGCTATAAGTGCAAAACCATAATTGCCTACTGCATTCTCTTTTTTTTTTTAATATGAGACGCTCATTTACTTCCTGCATTATTCTCTAACATGCACACCATACACAGTGCGCAGGGTGCCAGGTGTATCACAAGTTCGTTGACAATCTTGGTCTAATTGTTGAGTATGACCTACGAGAAGAAGATGAGGCGAAAGATTGAATTGTAACGTGTGTTATTAGAAGCAATGGTCATGCAAGTTTTCTGTGAAAACATTAGGTTTTGAGTCTTGAGAGAATTGATTATTTGAACCTTGTACGGTGCTTATAGTGAAAAGTGTTTGTGCATTGAAATGGCTACAGATAATCAGATCATAACCGAGCTTATATGCACACATATAGTATGACAGTTTTCAACACCAGACTACCTTCTTGTTCCAAAAAATTATCTCTTATCATAGCAAATCGATAGTATCCTCCGGTCCATTTAAAGTGTCTTGAGATAACAACACGTACGTATAGCCGGCGATGTTTTATCGGATCAGGTGGAGTACATTTTTGCCGGATGTTTCTAGCACTAATTGTTTTATATTCAGAGTGTATACATATTTTTGTTCTCATTTTGATAACTTTGATTGACTGGGACATCACTTTTTGTCGTCAAGTCTCTTTCTATACGTTCCTCATGAGCACCTCTGCTATCTCTGCTGGAGTCACAACAGAATAAGGATTAGCGACCAGACGTTGACTCGTTGGGTAGGAGCCAGACACCGTCCATCTCCTCGAGTGCTTTACATGGTCCATTCAGGGCTGTTAAATCTATTTGCACGTCGCTTCTCTCTCTTGCTTCTTCTTAACGCTTCGACCATTTTTTGACCGACTTGCTTCAGCATCTCCTGCTCCTTTGCTCTTCCCCTCTTTGTGTGATGTCTTACCGGTTCATGGCACCATTGCTTACCGCGACAACTTCTGAAAGTCATGGACTACTTTCGAGCCCTCTATGTCGTCGACATTGACCTCCGCCTCACCGCCGTAGCCCTCAACCCCGGCAACTACACTATAAGACCGTTCTAGTTCTCTCCTTCTCTTCATATTTATACTAGATTGGGAAAATGATGCGTGGTTTTGTAACTATGGAATTGTGCTTTTTATTTGATATAATTATTCGACCTTTTCTTAGATCAAATTGGATGTTTCCTGATCCAACGAGGCTTGTTTTATTTTTTATTTTTGAGAGAGAGGCTTCGAATCGATGTATGTCTTCAAGGTGCCCATATTCCTGGGCATAACAGGGCCGCTTCTGGCCCATATTCCTCAGCATAACAGGGCCGTTTCAAGGCTGGCCCATATTCGTCGGCATTGACACGGAATTGATGTACCGTTCGGTTTAGTCTGCCTCCGAATTAAAAAAAACAAGTCCACCGCGGATCCCCTTCACCAGCGCTATCGAATTCGAATCCCCTTCCCGGCGCCGCCGAATCAAAACAGGCCGACGAGTGGCGACCGCCACCTCTTCAAGCCGAGAAGATCGTCGCCCATTGCTTAGGTAACGAATTTGTATCTTAATTTCCTCGATTTTCACGCCGTCGGTGTTTGTTCCCTCACATCTAAGAAAACAGAGCTTGATCTCAGCTCTTCCGGTCCCGGTCCAAGCCTACCAACGTGGACGACACAAATTGGTGCGTCGATGCTGCCGGACGAGCTGACGACGGAGGTGCTCCTGCGGCTGCCCGTCAAATCCATCCTCCGATTCCGCGCCGTATGCCGCTCCTGGGCCGCGGAGCTCTCCTCCGAGGATTTCTGCAGCCTCCACATGGCCAGGTCGGAAGCAAAGGCGGCGGCGGCGGATGCGCCGCCTAAGCTGATATTCATCTCGCCGACGGCATCATTCGACTCCACTCGGGTGTACTCGGGCTCCTCATCGGGCCCCAGCGACGGCCTGCTGTTCACTCTCAACGACGTGCGCGGCGACTTTGCGGACCTCACGCCGGTGCCCTGCCGGGGCCTCACCCTCTTGCACGACCTAGTGGCACCGGCGTACTACGTTTTCAACGCGGCCACACGGGCAGTCACCCGGCTACCGCCTTGCCAAGATGTGGTGGCCTCTTCCACTGCTGGTCTCGGGTTTGACGCCAGGACCAAGGAGTACAAGGTGGTGAGGTTGTCCTGCGGGAATTCTGACGAGAAACAGAGGATCAAGTGTGAGGTGTACGCCCTCGGCGGTGAGCATGGGGACCGGTGGCGGGCGGCTGCCGGAGGCGTGCCCTTCAGGTTCTGCAACTTTGCTAGCGCCGCTGTGGCGACAGTAAGGTGGAGCGAACGTAAACTGAGGCCAGTGTTTGCAGATGGATTTCTGCATTGGCTTATTGACCCAGCCACTCTGCTCACAAGGCCAAGAGCTGCTGTCTTATCATTTTCTGTCGAAGACGAGAAGTTTAGGTGGATCCGATCACCACCCTTCGAGGTATCACGATCAAGAACACACTTGGTGGAGATTGCTGGCCACTTGTGCATGGTCCAGGACTATCGTCCTCATGGTAGTGTGCTGGATATTTGGGAAATGAAAGGCTACAGCTCTGCAGGTGAATGGTCACTTCGACATAGCATTGATTTGCTGCAGCACGTCGAAAGAGGCTTGGTCGATCCACAGGTTATCAGAGTTATCGGTTCCGTTGGCGATAACAAATTAAGGGAGAAGGTAATCCTGGTCACATCCAAACGCAAGGTGATTACCTATGATCCGGTGTCTGGAGTTCTGAAAACTATTCTTTCAGTAAGAGAAACCTCTTCATCTTACGAGACTGAGAGATATGCTCCT